>CM062805.1:729819128-730419128 GCA_031772625.1 Pinus tabuliformis | reverse complement strand
CTTCTGGCTCTAGATTAGCATCAAACCATGGCTCGGAGGAACTAGATGCATCTTTGGCCACACTACTCAAGGCCAACTTCAAATTACTGCGAACATAAACAAGGTCTTCCAACCTGGTAGACAATAATTTGTTTCTTTTCTTGGACTGGATATGGTTAAAGCTACTCCAGTTCCTTTCACAAGCAGAGGCACTTGATCCCTGGCTCAAAATACGAACTGCAAAACGTTGCAATTCAGGAGTCTCTGATCCATAACATTGCCACCATCTCCCTGGAGGAATATTGGGCCTATCTTGTATTGCACTAGACCTTGCAAATATTCCCTCTTCCATCTTGTATGCTTGGAGTTGCTCCCTAATTCTCCTGCATTCTTCTAGATCAGGGACCAACCGTTCAACTGCATCATAAAGGCCATTCATGACTTCTGCATCATTTGTTCTTTCTATCCCAAAGAGTCTAGGATCCAAATAACAAGCTGCTGCATGTAAAGGACTATGCAACATCTTCCATCTTTCATCAATCATCTCCCATATTGCAATATACTCATTTTCCTCATTATTAAAAGATTTTGCAATGGTTTCTTTAGCACGATCCATGCCCTCATAAACAAAACCCATGGAAGGGGTATCACTATCAAGTATCAACCATGCGAAGCATATCAACAATTGGTTCACATAACTTTTAAGACCTTCTGAGCATTGTCCCAAAAAGCATTCCCTAAAATCACCTGTTCCAACTCCTTTCCTTTAGCTTCCTTTGAAAGATGAGACTTTTCCCACTCATTGTTGCAAAAGACACCTCTTATACTCCCTTTTTCTTCAACTAGCCTTTTGATAGGAATATAATATGTGGCAAACTTGGTGTCACAAGGCCTGAGCAACTCTCTAGATGCATTATTCCTATACAAGCTCAATGTGAGTTGATGGCTAAATATGAAGTGAGAAATTTGTTTCCCCCTCCGAACTATCTCGTTAATCCATGGAAACTTTGCCAAGTCATGTAACAATAAGTCAAGACAATGAGCAGCACAAGGTGTCCAATATATTTTTTTGTATTTATCCATGATCATTTTTCCTGCTCCGACACAATTTGAAGCACTATCAGTTATAACCTGGACCACATTTTCTTCTCCAACCTGAAGAATAGCTTCCTCTAAAATCTTGAAAATAAATTCAGAGGTCTTCTTATTCCCTGATGCATCAACTACTTTCAAAAAAAGTACCCCTTTAGGGCAAGAAACCAACACATTAATAAGAGGTCTATGATTCATATCTGACCAACCATTTGATAAAATTGTGCACCCTGTTTCCTTCCAAAAGTCTTTGATCTTCTGCAAATTGTTTGTAACTCTTTCTTTTGACCTCTTCAAAAGAGTGGTCCTTATAGTCTCAGAACTAGGAGGGACATATCCTTTACCAAAACCTGCCATCATCTTACACGCATTGATGAAGTAAGGGCTTCTTGCCACATTAAATGGAATTGCAGATTCAAAAAACATATCACCTACAACATCATCAACTTCTTGTTTCTGCATGGGCTTCCAAAGAGTATTTATTGTAGCTGTACCACTCCCACTTGATTTACCGATCCTTGACTGAGATGAACTCCCAAGTCCAACACCAACCGTGCTTGAAGAAAGTGCAGATAATGAATTGTAATTCATTGCAATTTCTGTTTGAACCAGTGACACATGAATCTCTGATCACTCCCGATTAATCACGAGTCAAACTCTGCTCTTCCCTCAAATGATCCGATTCAACTTTGGGCGAGTCAAACTTTGTTGATTGAGTTTGACTTGTGGTCAACCCGAGTTTGACTTGCGACTCACCGATTAATTGCAATTTAGGTGACTGAGGTGATTTTCAACCGTCAACTCAGCGAGCACGGGTTTTAACTTTTAGGGATCCCGCATTTTTCGTTGTGTGGTTTAGTTACGTTAAAAATTAAACGTTGGTCTATAACTTACTTCTCATTTCTCAGACCCACAACTCATACATCAAGAAGGTAATAGAGTCGTGGTGTAATAGAGGCATAGTGTGCAGTGTGCTCCAGTGTAGCTTCAACGTGTGCTATGTCAGAGATTTCAGTAGCAAACCATTATCGTATCATTTCAGCAACAATCAAGAGATTTCAGTTACTGCATTTTTACTGATTCGTATGCAGTATTTTATAAAATTTTAGAAGCAGATGCTTCTGGTTCTATGTAGTCACTGGTAAGGAATTAGGACTTAGTACTTTGGATCATGTTTGGACTCATAACATATATGAGATACTTATTCATTCGTGATATTTCGGACATCTATTGATATTATGCATTGTTTGGAGTCTGGACATGGCTTTGTTGAATATCAATGAACAATGTTTTTTTTAACTCAATATGTATATATCTTTATTTATTGAATTCACCGATTTTTTTCCCGATTTTCCACGATCTGATTAAAACTCTTTGCTCTTTTGCCTCGCCGATTTATTGCCGATTCCGAGTCTGGTAACATTGGTTTGAACACGTTGTCTTTTGTTTTCATTCACTTTCTTAACCTTTTGTATATTGTCATAATCTTTCTGAAGTGTCTCCTTGAGCCCCGCAGACACATTCTTGCAACCTTCAACGCCACCTCCTTTGCCATTAGTGACAGAAAGTAAGTGGTCCATGACTCTAGTTAAAGATCCAAAAAACTCATTATTACATAACTTGCATTTCAAATGCCTCCCATGAGGCCCGTCCAATTTCTCCACATATTTCCATCCTTTTGCTGTTGACTTTGGAGGTGCCATGACAAATATGTCTGCATTTTTGTTGGCAATGGCATATTAAGATTCGAATTTAAATAAATGATAAAATAATGAAATTCAAATATAAATAAAACTTGATATCTTGATTAAAAAGTAAGAAGTAAAAAAAATCTATTGAATCACGCCTATTGAGTCACAAATTATGAAATAATGATTTCTAATGCATGTCAAAAGGCTGTGACCTCTAGTTGTTTGTGTTGAGGCAGCGAAGGGGTTAGGACTTTTTAATATTCTCCAAAGGCTACAGCCTAGTATGATCTCATTTGTACACAGCCCTAATTCCTGCCATCTGTATGAGTGGGTTCTTGAAACTTTCAACTTGAAGCCTTGAAAGTTGAAGGGAATAGAACTAATTTATAATCAAAGAAAATACTCTACAGACTACAGATTGTGTGACATTTAGAAAATGAAAGGTTTCTGGTATAATGTAAAAAAAAATACTGAATGCCACACTTAAAGATTTGGTTAACATATTGGTCTACAAAGAAAAAAGTTAAAAACTGAGTGACTATCATTTGGAATGCATTATGCACTTAAACCTTATACTGTAATTTTGGGAGTTGGAATATTGTCACATTTAGTTTTTTATAACTAAAAAGGTTGAGTTTAGCTTTCCATAACTAATTGTCAATGATTTACCAACAACCAATTTTAGGCCATTTGGTACATCCCAATACATAGTGATAGAGTATCAACTGAAGACCCCTGAATTTATCCTGGAACAGATCCAGGGCAAAAACAGGACTTTTGTTGGACAATGTCAGTCTGCACTTGTCAATTGTTGAGGAAGTGTAGAGACCAGTAACAATGAAATTAAGAGAGGAAACTGAATAAATGAAAATGGGACAAATCTTTTGCATTCCTTCAAAACATCAACCTCAAGCTGGAAATCTTGCAAAAAGATGCAGAGAGATGATGCAAGTACCAGAGAGAAAATTTGAACACCTGAAGGCTGAAAGACGATACAAGTACTAGAGAGAAAGTTTGAACATCTGAAAGAAAAATTAAGCACAGACATCATGGAACATCTGCAGCATGCTCTATGGGCCATCCAGAAAGCAGGGCATCAAAACAATGCCATCCTCAGGCCACGTTGCATTTTTGAAGGCCAAAATTCTTTGTAAGGTGGGCAGGCAGGGAGATAGAGAATCTGCAGCATGCACCATGGGCTATCTATAAATCAGGGCATCAAAGCAGTGCCATCCTCATATAGGATCACAATTCTGAAGGCCAAATATCTTGGTCAGGTAGGTGGGTAGGGACTCCACAGCACTGTCACGGATCTGATGTATATATTTCACCATTATGGCTAGCCTCCAATATAGACATGATTGCTTTCATATCAAAATTTGCAATGATAAAATAAATGCAAACAATATAGTTTTTTGGTTGAAACTTTTTTACAAACAGCTTGCATCAACCAAAGCAATTAATGAAAACTTTCTGTTTGAAACTTTGACCATAATTTCAATTTAGGGAGATGCATTAACAGGTGACGAGAGATGATGAGGACCATGGGAGATGGAAGCAATGTTCAGATTCAAAGAGAAGTAAACACCCTGTAGCAAAACTTGACAATACAATAATCTGATTGAAGTAAAGAGGAGATATATATTACTATTTAGTAATTTACACATGACCCGTGATAAAAAAAAAAAAATATTAATAGTCATAGATGAACTATGAGTCAGGACTCAGGAGTCAGAACTATGCTTTCAGAACAGCATATTTTATCTTTTGACAGCTTGAGAATTTGACCTGTTCAAGTGTTAGCTGTGATAATCCTGTCAAACCACCAGTCAATACATTTCTCCATCTACTGGAAGCCTGAAAACTGAGGATATGCCCCAAAAATATTTCTTGAAAGCACTGGCCTCAAAGGAAGCCATGGAGAATGTTTTGACCCTTAAAATACGAATGGGAAACTTAACCCAGCAGGCAGACATTGAAAAAAAAATTGTCAAATGATTATAAGAAGGTATTTAAGTGACAGTCACAAGGTATGAACAAAAAATGTAGGATGGCCATGTGAACTTATGTGGGCATGATCCCGGAGAAATTGAGTGACGTGCAAGTGAGAATGCTATCATTCATTGGCATTGGCTGAGCTGACCATATCCCTATCGGAGATGACAATCATCGAACTTATTCCCAAGGCCAGAGATCCCAATTTAATCACCAGTTAGAGGGCCATCACCCTTCTGAATGTCTCATATAAATTTCTCACTGAGAGTCATATGATTATATCGGCGGTGGTCAACGTAAATATATTCTATTACACTCATTATTTATTGACCTGTCACCTATTGTCTCTGAGCATATTCACTTCAAACGTAGAAACGTGAGCTAGACTGTAGACAACGCAAAGTGGCAAAACGAGTTCAGAAAAGGGAGAAGCGTGACCGAGACAACCGAAAACGAGTTCAAAAAAAAGGGAGGAACGTGGGCAATACAACTTTAGGCGAGTTCAGACAAGGTTTCATATATATATTAATATAGTAACAGGTTGTACACACTGCAAGTTATATACATTTGTTCCATCGATTAATTAAAGCAATGGGCCAGCATATGCGGTACATACCTGTGTGAGGCTGTGTCAACGCCGAAGGCTAAAGCTAGAAGGTGTCGGCAATGGGCATTGGGGCAGCAACTGCAAGACCACGTCACCACACTCATAGCGATCCCGGCACTGGGCAGGCCGCAGCAAGACCACACTCACAGTCACAGGCTCACAGCATACAACAATGACAAATTGACAATCAAACCTGAAACCACTCGACAGCTTGTGCCAAATGTTTCCAGCACCGTGGTTTATAAAGAAAATCTTGGCGGGAAGCGATGAAGAAAACCAGTTTGTGACCCAAGGTTTTCTCATAAACAGGCAACTAAAACCGCCAAAAAAACCATCGAACCTAAAAAAAAACCCTTGAAATTCGCGTTAAATTCGTTCAGGTTCGATTTTTTAGGTTCGATTTTTCAGGTTCGTTTAAGTTCGTTTAGGTTCGACTGGGTTCGAGTTCGTTGAGGTTCGCCTTCAGGTTCGACTTTCAGGTTCGGCGAACCTGAACGAACTTCAAATTTTTTTACAGGTTCGCCGAATTTCGAACCTGAAGCTTCAGGTTCGCCGAACCCTGTGACATAGACTGATCCATGCTCAACTCCTGATGTCCCACCTGGACAATCAAAACATGTCCAAGAAATCTTGCCTCTCCCTCTAATGGGAAAAAGTGGGCAAACTGTGCTGCAAGCCTTATCTATGAACTCCTGGATGTGAAAATTCTGTTACTGCAACAATTGATTTATTTTACCTACTTATTTTCCAATAAATTATTTACAAAATCCCTTCAGTAAATATTAAAATAAATTCTACTGCTGATATCACAACATTATATAGAAACAAATACATGCACAAGAATCAAACACATCGACACAATTATTTTTGGACAATTGTCCCCAGAAAAACCCAATATGGGAAAACTGGTGCAACAAAGGAGGATTTTATTAATCAGCTTTTCTTGAGTACAACTAGGGTGCCAAACTGGCTCACCCAACAGAGATAAATCCTCCGACACTTCCCTTAGGCTCAGTGTCAGTCCAGTTAGCCTCTGTGCAGCTCCCAGACCCTTTGCGTCAGCACTCTGCCTCTCTGCTTTAGCACTTGGCCTCTTTGTGTGACCCACGCAGGCCCTCCAGTAACTGTGCAGTCCAGCTGTCTCTGTGTCTTCCTGAGTAGCTCTACGTTTGCCTCTCTAATCTCTGCGCTGGTCCTCTGGTACTGTCCCTGCCTCTCAATTACGTACTCGCTACCTCTTGCTACAAGTCAGTCTTCTAGTTCGAATTTCTCAGCAAGCCCCGCTCCAGAAATCGAATTGACTGGTCTCCCTCGGTTTTTTTTCCAACTGACCCTCAAGCCTTCTCTTATACTTTTCCTGTTGATGAATCAACAGCCGAGATTAAGTCTCTAATCAACGGCTCAGATTAAAATAGACTTGATCTTTGTCTCTTAGAAGCTTCTCATCCTTATCTTTATTAATACCCATTAATATTTTTATTTTCCTAAGTTTAGACTTAGGAACTCATTAAAACAATTAATTATTTTAATAGCTCTTCATCCGGATGGAATTTTCCAAAACGATTTCTGGGTCTTGGAGATCTCATGTGCTTTAGCCTCTCCACCAATTTTCATGGCTAGAGCACATCCGATGCTACCCCAAATCAACACTCCCTCTTAGCGAGGAATGTGCTGTAGTAATGCTCCACAGCTGAACATTACTCTAATCATCTGACACCAGTACTCGTGCTGATGCTTGGCTTGCTACCCAACATCCTCTGCATTGTTGCCTCCTGTATTGCTGCCCATGGTTTCCACCATTGCCACTGTACATTTGTACTGCAACTCCTTCTGCATCTGTGCTGCTGCTGGTCCTTCCTCCCAACACTGCATCTGCACTGCACCTCTCTCTGCATCCGTGCTGCTGTTGGTCCTTCCTCCCAACACTACATCTACACTGCAACACCTGACACATACCCATTTCTGCTACTGAAATGGATTCTTTATCATCCCCATCTTCTCCCTGAAATAATCAAACTTTGTTCTTCTAAGGGCCTTGGTAAGGATGTCTGCCGCTTGTTCTCCTGTAGGAGTGTAGCTCAACTGTACAGCTCCTCGTTGGACACAGTCTTTGACAAAGTGACACTGAATATCAATGTGCTTTGACCGATCATGAAATACTAGATTCTCAGGGAGATTTATGCAACTCTGATTATCACACATGATCCTGGTCGCCTCCATCCTTCTTCTGAATAGGTTTACAAGCAATTTTCTAAGCCATATGGCTTCACACGAAGCTGTGTTAGCGACCATATATTTTTCTTTGGTTGAGCTCACAGTTACGGATTAATGTTTTCTATTGCAACAGGAGGTCATCCCTGATCCAATGTTGAAACAATACCCAAAGGTTCTTTTCCGATCCATTGAACTTCCAGCCCAATCTACATCAGTAAACCCACTCAATCTGATATAATTACTTCTGGTGTACAAGAGTCCATTATCGACTGTTCCCTGTATATATTTGAGAACATGTTTGGCTGCTGCCCAATGAGCCCTCTTCGGTTCCACCATGAACTGATTGAGGGTGTTGACATCGTAACAAATGTCTGGTCTGGTATTGACCAGATACATCAGGGACCCTATGAGCTGCCTAGGTAAGGTGGGATCAACATCTTTGTCCCTGATCCATCAATTTTCTTCCAGTTGGTGATCATTGGAGTAGCCATTGGCCTATAGTCCTACATCCTGAATCTCTTCAAGATCTCTGTAGCATATCTCCCTTGTCCAAGGAAGATGTCACCCTTCTGCTGCCAAACTTCGAACCCTAGGAAATAATGCATCTGTCCCAAATTCTTCATGTCAAACTCTGTGGCTAGGTTCTTTTGGCAGTCCTCGATGAGCCTGGATGATCCCGTTAGGAAGAGATCATCCACATATAATACTAGGATTAGAGGCTCATTCTCCACAATCAAATAGTAGAGATTGGGATCTGCATCACTCTTGACGAACCCCATCTTCTGCAAGTAGCCATCAATTCATCCATACCACGCTCTAGGTGCCTTTTTGAGCCCATACAAGGCTTTCTTCAATCTGCATACATGAGACTTCTTCTCACGTGTCTCAAAGCCTTCTGGTTGTTCAATGTATACTTCCTCTTCTATCACCTCGTTCAGGAATGCCGTTTTGACATCCATCTAATGAATCTCCCATCCCATCTGTGCTGCAAGAGATATCACGGTTCTAATAGATGTATACTTGGCTACTGGGGTGAAGGTCTCTTCGTTGTCTATTCCTTCCTTCTGAGCATACCCCTTTGCCACAAACCTGGCTTTGTATTTTTCCACACTGCCATCTGCAACATATTTAATCTTGTAGGTCCATCTCGAACCTACCACTGATCTGTCCTGAGGTCTAGGCATTACTTCCCAGACATCGTTCACCATTATAGAGCTGTACTCCTCTACCATCGCATCCAACCAAACTTGATGTTGAGCGGCCTCCTGAAAGCTGGAAGGCTCCCCATCCTGAGCTACTAAGGCATGATATCTATCTGGCTATCTTTGTTCCCTTTTATTGTTTCTTGGTGTACAGATGAAATCTTCTACATCCCGCAGAATCTGTCGGAGTTCTCGACTCGTTCTTCCTCTGGTGGCAGGTGCATCTGTTAGCTCCTCTTCCTGTGATTCTTCCTGTTCTAAAGGAGAATTCTTGGCTTTTGCTGGTTGAAGTGGTTTGGCCAATGGCTCATCTTTTGACTGCTCCTCGGAAGGCATTTCTCGAGTTTTTCTGAAGGTCCTATCTTCCATGAACTTCACATCTCATCGAACTTCTACCTTCCTGCTCCCTGGATGATAGATTCTATATGCCTTAGCGTTCTCGCTATATCCCACTAGATATCCTTTCTCTGCAGTTTGATCCAACTTCTTCCTCTTCTCCTCGGGAATACAACAATATGCTAAGCTCCCAAATATCCTGAAATGACTGACTTCAAGTGTCTTCCCGGTGAAGACTTTCTCTGGAGTGATCTTGCCCAATGGCCTATGAGGAGTTCTGTTTTGGACATAGACTGTCGTGCTGCATGCTTCTGCCCACAGGAATTTTGGCATATCTTGATCATACATCATGGCCCTAGCTGCTTCCAGGATAGTCCTGTTCTTCCGTTCTACTACTCCATTCTGCTCCGGATTGTAAGGAGTTGTCCACTCTCTTATGATGCCCTCCCTAGCGCAAAAATCGGTGAAGTCCTTATCGACATATTCCCCACCATTGTCTGAGTGCAAAACTTTTATTTTCTTTCCTGTCAGATTCTCCACCAAAGCCTTGAACTCTTTGAATGGACAAAAAACCTCGTCCTTGGTTTTCAGAAAATAAATCCAAGTTTTCTTGGAGTGGTCATCGATGAAGGCGACAAAGTATTCGGCACTAATAAGAGCTTTAGTGGACATTGGTCCGTAGATATTTGAGTGTATCAATCCTAGCACACTCTGGCCCTGTTTTTACTTTTAGGAAATGCTGCTTTGGCATACATTCCTAGAGCACATCCGCTGCATACATCATCTCGTTCTGTACTAAGATCTGGAACTTCTATTACAGTTTTCCTGAGAATTCTCAGAGCCCCATGGTGCAAATGTCCCATTCTTCTGTGCCATAGTTCATTCAAATCTTTGTCTTCATGACTACCTATCAGTGCCATTGGTGATTCTAGTTGTAACCTGTACAACTTGTTACTTCTGATTCCGATCTGCACTTTCTTTTTCCAACTCGGGTGTTTGACATATACTTTCTCCTTAATGAAGAAAACGTCATAGCCCTTGCTTTGAAGTTGTGATACAAAAAGTAAGTTCATCCCTAGTCCTGGTACATGTAGCACATTGGTAGCTCGGAACCGCTCTCCTGTTTCTGTTTGAAAAACTATGGTACCCTTCCCTACTGGAGTACACTTTGCCTTATTCCCCATGGTGATCTGAAAATTCATCCTTTCCTCCTGATAATCTGAGAAACATTCCCGGATTCCTGTCATATGCCAGGAGGCTCCACTGTCTATATACCATACCTCTGATGATGCAGAGCTTGTTACACAAGCAACTTCTTCTTCCAATCTAGAAGCCAACATAGAGAAATCGAAATTTCTATCTCTTGTGGAATTTTCTGAAAATCTGCACGAGTCTCTTGATGTAGATGCGCCTTTGCATCATGATCTCAACCCATAATTGATTTTCCCTTCCTGTCTTTGATAACTTGCTTTGATACCATGTGAAAATTCTGTGACTGCAACAACTGATTTATTTTACCTACTTGTTTTCTAATAAGTTATTTATGAAATCCCTTCAGTGAATATTAAAATAAATTATATTGTAGATATCATAGCATTATATGAAACAAATACATGCACAAGAATCAAACACACCGACATAGTTATTTTTGGACAATTGTCCCTGGAAAAACCCAATGCGGGAAAACTGGTGCAACAGAGGAGGATTTTATTAATAAACTTTTCTTGAGTACAACTAGGGTGCCAAACTGGCTCACCCAATAGAGATAAATCCTTCGACACTTCCCTTAGGCTCAACGTCAGTCCAACTAGCCTCTGTGCAACTCCCAAACCCTCTGCCTCAACACTTTGCCTCTCTGTGTCAGCACTTGGCCTCTCTGCGTCACCCACGTAGGCCCTCTTGTCACTGCACAATCCAGTTGTCTCTGCGTCTTCCTGAGTGGCTTTGCGTTTGCCTCTCTGATCTCTGCACTGGTCCTCTGGTACTATCCCTACCTCTCTGTTACGTACTCGCTACCTCTTGCTGCAAGCTAGTCTTCTAGCTCAAATTTCTCAGCAAGCCCTGCTCCAGAAATCGAATTGAATGGTCTCCCTCAGTTTTTTTTTCCAACTGACCCTCAAGCCTTCTCTTATACTTTCCCTGTTGATGAATTAACGGCCGAGATTAAGTCCCTAATCAACTACTCAGATTAAAATGTACTTGATCTTCGTCTCTTAGAAGCTCCTCCTTATATTTATTAATACCCATTAATAATTGTATTTTCCTAAGTTTAGACTTAGGAATTCATTAAAAATATTAATTATTTTAATAATTTTTCATCCGGATGGAATTTTCTAAAACAATTTCTGGGTCTTGGATATCTCATGTGCTTTAGCTTCTCCACCAATTTTCATGGCTAGAGCACATTCAATGCTACCCCAAATCAACACTGGAGAGGGTTGCTGCCTGAATATGTTGCATCTTTGCTAGCTGCCACTATATCTGTTTACACCTGTGACCTCATCAATGGGTAGACCCAAAGATGGATGCATCACCATCTCCAACAACTCCTGCCGCCTACTAGCCTTTTGCAAAACTACCCCGTCAACCTCCAACACCGCCTGAGGGCAGATGTGTGAAAATACTACCTCCCTGGAGGCTGCCTGCACATCTATCTGCTCCACTCCAATGTCTGGCCCCACGGGTGTCTGCTCATCCTCCACCATGGGCTCAACGTGAGCCACTAGTTGAGTATCCAAAAATGGCCCATCCCGCACACTGTGTGTATAGACTGTCTCATGCTCCTCTATGTGCTCTCTATGCTGAATTATCCATCGCTCATCTGCTCTCGGATCTCCTTCCCTCATGGGAACAATCAACCACTCATCATACTCCTCTGCCACACATGGATGCATATCTAGGCTACTATCATCAACTCCATATGGCTGCTCGTGCTCCTCAGAGGTACCATCATATGAACCCATGGACTCGCCCAAGGAAGAGTCCTCATCCTGACAGACATAAAGAATATCTCCCTGCTCTATCGCTGTCATCTCCTCAGTGTCACTCAAGCATGAGTGGTTAGGTCCCCAGTGTCCCTTGCAGACAAAGCAAAGTCCCTTCCTCCTCATCTCATTCTTGCTGCATGATCCCCCAATCTTGAGCTGCTCCTCCTTGGTCAATTGCCTCCTGAACGACCCATTGTTCTGCTCAACCAACCTCTCGACTAGCTCATAAGCAGTAGGTGAGACCAATTGCTTTCTCCTCCAAATAGACAACAATCGAGACTACAACTCCCGACAAATGGCATCATAGCCTCTCATACATGATGACAAGATGGACTGCATGTGTGTTATTACTCTATCAGGATGATGTTTCCCAATGCTGAAGAAGCATTGGAACATCTGTAGGATCAAACCGTCACACTTCAGATCAAACATGATCTCTTAAGTCCTAGTCATGGCCATGTCTTCTAGAATATCAAGCTTCTTTCCAAAGGTAGAACCTGCACTGTTTTCCAAGTCCTGGAAAGTATCTACCATCAGCTTGAAGACTTTCCTCATGACATCATCATTGTAAGGAGCTATAGGGGCGGTTAGTCTCATGATGTTACTAAGACAAGATGCAATTGGAAGTCTAATCCCTTCACAAGGTTCCTCCAAGAACTTATGTTGTATGAGAGCAAGCATGGCTGGTTTTAGAGCCCAAATTAATTTATTCCCTTCTATCTGGCTCACATTGGAAAGGAGGGCATCTAGTTCATCAAGTTTGAAGAGAACTTTCCATGTGACCCTCATGTGCTTCAAATCTGTCCCAAGAGCATAAATATTGGGTCCTATTTCCTGCCCCTCCTGCACATCCTTTGGCTGTTTTTTTCTGAAGAATGGCATAGACCCCCTTTGAGAAAGGTTTGCTATTTGTTGCTGCTGGTTTATTAAGGGAGTTTACAAAAGCTTCAACCATGTTTGAGTCCAATGAAGTCAAGTGCATCACACACAACTCTGATCGATAGCTCAATAGAAGTACCCAATAGTAGCTAACTCAATACATAGACCTTACATTCAACTTAGCAATAGCTGGTCAATTATATCAGACCCTTTATGTAGCAAGAAAGACAATAGACTCTAAGACAATATGGTGCATGTGGCAATATAGGGTTGCTATACCAACGTACAACTCAAGTTGCTAAATCCTAACAACCACAAGTTATTAGCAACTCAAGGCAATAGTAGCATACAGCTACAACCTGACCCAATACACTTAGACTTATTCAAAGACTGATATTTACTCTATTTTAGACTTGACACGTGAAGCATGTTTTGACTGTCAATCATTCACAACTCAATCCACTAGACAGATTGTCTCTTACAAGGTATAATGATAACTTTCTTGTGCATACTCTATCACCCATAACAAATCTTACACAGGCCTTATAAAAACTACCAAAACTTCAGACACTTTGACTCAACAATATATCAAACCTCCAATCCATGTACATGATCAAAACCAGACCTTCAGCCCATAAATACAACTTGCAAGCATGCTTCCAAATTGGTACAAAGGTAATGACAATAGTTCTACAAATGAGTAGACTTGAAATTAATTTTCAACATGTTCATACACAACATATTTGTAGAAATAAGAACCTAGAAATTTTGACTACAATGTTAACAAGTTGTCATTAGAGGAACAGAGCCCAGATTAGCGCCCATACCATCAGTATGTTCAGCGTCATGAAGGATTTGAGACTGATATTGAATTGTTTGTGATCAACTTGGCTCCTCAAATAAACGGCTACAAGAATAATACACTCAGTCTCTGCACCATGCACTGTTACTGGCATATAAGCACGACCTTCAAATTTGGAACACAACCTACCTGTGGCAACCTCTCACCCATACGCTACAGCCATTGTGTGATACGTTGCCCAGAGGGAAAGGGAACTCAACCAGCATTAAAATTATCAACATATCTCTGACTGATATTCGAACTGCTCCACAAATGAGGTGAATCGAACTATTGGAATCTTCAGACTATCGCCACGATGGGTGCAGCCACATTAAACTGCAAACTCGTCCTCTAAATAGACTGGAAACTCGATTCCCAAGCGATTTCAGCGAGGCACCTTGACTCTTCAGAAATTCGTACTCTTCAATCAAGAAATAGAATAGGAATTTGTTGTCGGTCCCTCAGGAAGAATGGGATCTCGCCCTTCACTCTGATCAGAAAGTGACCACTGAGAACCAGCTGATAATTTCCTTTTGAATGGAATGCCCGATCAATCAATTTAGACAGGGAACATTTGGCTCTTAATTTTAGCCAAATTGATTTTAGCTTCACGGTAATGGTCATGACATCCCTACTAGCAGCTTCATTGAAATGACCATATCGAACAAGTAATGTCTTTCAAATGGCGCTTCAAATTTTCTTATGGCCTCAACAATGATAATTTACGTGACAATGATTCAAATGTCAGAGATCTCAGGGTCTCTTCTTATCACACGACAACTTTTGAAGACGAGGCTTGACTGTAGCAATTGTTGGCGCGTGGGGGTCCTTGATTTTTGGTCTCAAGAGAATGCGTTCGACTTGGTCTTTGTGTTAAATGGGACGATCCTCCAAGCTGCTACGGATCTAATAACGCAAGGATCTTTTTTCTTTTGCACTGTCGAGTCGGCTTGCCCACAAATTTGCTCCTTTTAATATTTTAAATAATCGAAATGCGTCCTTCTGGTGTCACAGTCAACCGCTCTGGCATCAAAATTTGTTGCTATTCGATGTCGCTCTTACTGCGACAAGGCTATTATGATGGATGCTTAGAGTGCCCACACTTGCCGATCACACTTCCTCAATGCTTTCCGTTGTAGCTCCGTCCTATGCGTTGCACTTAGAATTGGAACGATCCACAATTATGGGTGATCATCTTTAGCCGTAAGGTGAAATGCCCATCATCCATTGACTGCGAGACTAGGGAAATCGTAATTCTTGTTGCTCCCAACTGTGTCCCGACCTTTCAACCAATGATTGGTTTGCTTAACTTCTGTCGACCACCATGCAGGTAATTTGATTCCATATATCTACTTGGTTTGGGGTGCAACGGTTCTTCAGTACTCAACTGATCTAGTTCTGCAACGATGATGCTCACGCTGCAAATGCAATTTGGTCACTTAGTTGACTTTGACCCAGGGTAATGTGCCTCCGTTTGATATGTTCGTTGCATTATAAGCTGTAATTCTTCTGCTTGACAATTTGTTTGGCTCACATGGATCAGTTCTTGGCTTGATCTGCTCATGAAATAAGTTGGTCCCCCAACGATCGGCACAACTACCTTTGAGACAACAATGGGCCTTGACAGGGTATTGGCATCAAGTCATTGGATTCAATCTTGCGCCCCTATTCAGAAAACTTCAACTTGACTTTGCAAGATAATCCACGGTTGAGCCAAGATCAAGGCTCTGATACCATTGTAATGTCCCAAATGAAAAAAATTTGGAACAAACCCCTTTCCTTAAAATTATCATTCACTTCAAATAAAAATTCTATTCAGAAAGAAAGGATTGCCATGTAAAATTTTACAACATAGAACATGCAAATAACGATGATGAGTAGAAGGAAATCTTAGCTTTATTATATCAACCAAAAACATGAAAACATAACAATATGAAATAGCTGAGAAGCTCAAACAACTATTGCAAACTAGATCCGGCTTCAAAATGGGTTTGCTATGGCACTGGATTTGGCCTCTCAAAATGAAACTGCAACCAATAAGAGCTCTTGTGGATTCTGAATGAATCCACCAAGGGAAGATGGGTGCTCGCCCAATCTCTCTATATCACCCGAGGGTTTTTGTAATGGGGCTACTAATGGAGTAGAGAACCTAGTTCACAACCTCTCATATAAGAAACAATATCAACTCCAAGATGTCCTCCAATGGTCTCCTCCTCCTCTTTTGTAGATTTGATGGACTCCTCTAAAACCTTCTATTTTATTATTATTTTAATCATGGAGCCTTTTCCCTCTTTTATTTCAATTAAAATATTCTTTTTAATGTGGGAAAATGGTAAATTGGCCATCATGTCTCCCCAGGTCACTGAAACTCTCATATAACCATCCCACCATGTAGATCTTCTTGTTCGAGTTCCAACGAGCTATTACACTAAGGTGTTCTGCCACGTATTCCTCCCGAAATGCCACCTTAAGCGTAATTAATTGAGTCAAGCCCACTAATAACTTAGTTTTTTGAAAGTTGTCGTAATGCGTCGGAACGAAAGGAAAATTGTGCGGATGATGGAATATACCAAGTGAATGTCGTTGGACCCTCGTAGAAACTCCTCAAAACTCCGTCGGGACCCCGATGACATAACCTGCTCCACAGACCTGGCCATCCCCTGCGCTGGAAATCCACCCCGATTGTACTATGAAGAAGAATAAAAATGGGGACATGACAAGGTCATTGCCATCAAAGACAAATCGTTGTAAAAATCACACTTTGGGGTGCATGATCGGTAGTAATTGATACTCTAAGGTTGGGAACAAACAAGCAAGCACGTAAAATTGACTGTGACAGAAGCAATAATGACCAGTGAAAATAAGAATGGGTAAAGGAGAAAAGCACTTGCAAATTGGTCATTAATAAATTAAAGAACTACAGGTCTCCTTCTATGATTTGGATAATTTGGTGCTTAATCTTCACAAGCAAATTGATTGGTGTTGATGGTTTTGCAGCATCAGACAAACATTCTCCCATGGGGTCATGTTGATTTATCATTTGACTAGTGGGGGAATGATACATTCACCCATACAACCATGTTGATTTGGCTAGGGGTGAATGGCCCAAGGGTAGTGTTTCTCTCATACAACCATGTTGATTTGGCTAGGGGAGATTGGCCTAGGATGTTCACATGGTGTTCTAAGATGGAGTGATCGATTTTTTTATAGAGCGGGTTTGAATTGTTTATTGATTGGGGTTTTTCACCCAACAATGGGGTAAACATTTCTAGTCTAGTGTTGAGTTGACATGTAGGCCCCATAAGTGAGGGGGTTTCTTGTGATGTCCCCATATGGGTCTCCACTCAACATTAGAGCTCTATATAAATAAACATACATGTGAGAGAGAAATCATCAACATAGAAAGCTCATTGAATCTTTTATAGTGGAGGATAAATTTGTCCAAGGAGAAGTCTATTGCTGGAGATCATCATATTTATCATTTCTATCTCTCTTGTTCTGGCTGCATGTGTGAGAAGGAAGGACTGTTTGACCAGGCTGCATTGACTAAATTTGACAGAGTTGTTTGACTGATTTTTGGAGGATGCACGTGCAGGTTTGACCGCAACCTTGAATGCAGGCTAAATGTACAGATTTGACAGTTGTTTGACCAGCTGTAGGCTGCACGTGTGGATTCGACTGTTGTTTGACCCGCTCTAGGCCACATGTGCAGATTTGACCACAGGCTAACAATAAACTTTGACTGGTCACAGACTGAGTCGACCGCAAGGCCGAAATTGACTGCAGACTATAGTTTGACCAACATTGACTTTTGATTGGTTTGACTAGCTTTGACTTTTGGCTGGTTTTACCAATGTTGACTTGCTGCTATTTGACTAGATTTGACTTGTATTTGACTTGGATTATTGACAGATATTTCTAGACAAAATCTTTGATTTGTAGCCTTGTTGAAAAGACAAATTTCTCCTAGAAAACATTGCTGGGTTTTCTTCTCCCAAGGTTGGGTTTCCCAGGTGAAAATTTTTGTGTCTATTGTGGATGGCTGTCTTTCTATGATCTTTATTGTTTCCGCTACATTTACTGTTGATATTTTCTAATTAAAATTATTGAATGATAGCAGTAGCATAAAAAAAGCTATTTGAAAAATCATTAGGAAGTAATTATCGGGCATAAAATTGTATTCTGCTACACTTGCCATAGAATTTCAACATGGTATCAGAGCTTTGTTGAAAGATCAGCAATTGAATAGCCACAAATTTTAGTATTCAGGTAGCTTGTACAGGTTTAAGTTCTCTTGTCAAAATGGTGCCCAATCTTAGAGTAGAAGGCAAGTTGGATGGTGATATAAATTTCAGGTTTTGGAAGACCAAAATTCTCCTTGCCTTGGAAGAAAATGATATTCAGAATTATGTGAAGGAAGTTGTCTTAGAACCGACAGTTACTGAGGAGAAAGCTAAGCATAAGAAGAATGAAGCAAAGGCTAAGAGGATCTTGATAGATTCCATCAAGGACCACTTGATTCCACATGTTGTTGAGTTGAAGACTACTAAAGAGATGTATGATGCCTTGGTGGGTTTGTTCGAGAGTAAGAACACTAGCAGGAAGTTAGCCTTGAGACATCAGCTATGTAGTATCATGATGTCTAGATCAGATCCAATTGCCACTTATTTCATGATAGTCTCCCAGTTGAGAGATCAACTTACAACCATTGAAGATACCATTGATGATGCAAAGTTCGTTACAGTGACTCTTATTGGATTTCCTTCTTCATGGGATCCATTTGTATAGGGCATTTGTGCACAGGTTGAGCTGCCCAAGTTTGATCAACTTTGGACTGATTGTGTCCAAGAGGAGGCCAGATTGTTGTCTAAGAACAACTGTAGAGACCTCAGGATGAAGAAACCCAAGCCCTTGCAATCCATGCAAGGAAAGGAAAAGGAAGAAGAAATTTTGGAAAGTTTGATAAGAAGTTGTTGATTTTAGGTAGCATCAGATGTGCTATAGCTCCGAAATTTTGTGGAGGGGCTAGAACGCATGAGATCTCCAAAACCCAGAAATTGTTTGGAGAAATTCCACCCAAATGAGGAGTTATTAAAATAATCAATATTTTTAATGGGTTCCTAAGTCTAAACTTACGAAAATAAAAATATTAATGTGTATTAATATGAATAGGGGTGAGAAGGTTCTAAGTACGAGGATCAAGCCTATTTTAATCGTAGTCGTTGATTAGAGATTAGATCATGACCGTTGATTCATCAACAGGAAAAGTATAAGAGGCGGCTTGAGGGTCAATTGGAGATACAGCAAGAGATCAAAGAGTTTGATTTTTCTGGGGTTTGGTTTGCTGAGAAAGTCGAGCTAAGTGATTTGAGTTGTAGTGAGGGGCAATGTTGGAAATACTGAGAGGGGGGGTGAATCAATATTCCTTTTCAATTGTTATTTTTACCAATTAAATCATTTATACTTAGAACACAAAATGAACAATAGGAATAAATGCTTTTATTAATATAATCTTTACAATAAATCAGGTACAATATATATAGGGCTCCAACCCTTGATGAAGACACCGATTTTCAATCTCACAGGTTCCAACCTGTTGCCAAGCACCAACTTGGTCTTTTGTGAGGCTCCAACCTCTAGGGCACCAACCCTATCTTCTCAAGGCACCAACTTTGTGTTTAGGAGCACCAAATCCAAGGACACCAATCCTTCCAATTCTGAGGCACCAACCCCAAGGGCTCCGACCCTATAGTTTTGCTTTGTCAAGAATTGTTTTGATTGTATTACACTGCTCTCAAAATCTTCTTCACTATGTTCTGTTAATCTAAAGCTTCACTGTAGTCTCCATGCTACATCATCAATGAAAACCTGTCTTCATACGAAGGAGTCTTAACAACTCTTCATATTTCCCAAACAGAGTCTGCAAAGTTATCTCATGATGATTTCAAATAGCCATCATGATCTCCAATAATGTCTCCAAGATCTGTGGATGCTTTTCAACAGGATATCTTTGATAAGTTGCGCTAAGCCCTCAATGCCTACACAAAAACAATTCTCTGTTTTCAACCTTCTGTTCTTATGGTTGTGGTAGTTGTTTCAAGAGTGGCTGCTTCTCACTGCTCTTACTATCGCGATATCTTGCTTCCAAGAAACAAACTCACAAACACCTCAATGCTGGTGCTGTTTACTGCTCCCTTCAAAGTTCAAATGATGACAGATGAAACTTTATTTCCTTTCATAGAACTGTTCTTCAAATTGCGTTCTCTACTTCTTCCATAGATTAATTTATCATAGGTCTGAGCCTTTCAAAGATGAACCCAATCAACATAATTGCTTCGTCCTTTGGCTTCCTTCTGTCTTGCTGGACCTTCGACTTCCTTCCTTCTCGCTCGATCTTCGGCTTCCTATGTTCCTTCAAGTTCACGAATTGTGAACTGTTACTTTTTCTCTCTGTAATCAATACTCGAGATCCACACCTTGAAGTGAAGCGTTTTAACTTGTTTTTATACGAGTTTCACCAATGACCAAAGGACATGTCTATTGGAGGGAGGCCAACTTGTATATTAAAAATATATATCGGAGAGTCTTTTATCCATAGACATGATTATTCACGGAAACCATATAAGAGCTGCTATACCCACATGGAGGTCCCGCATGCCACGCCATCACCTTTAATTCCGCAATCGCAATGTCATGAGAATCGGATTCATTCCTTTAATCCTGCAATCGTAACTTCATAAAAATTGGAGGTTTTACAAGTGTGCACATGCTCTGTCTTCCGATGGAGCGGATGCGATATTCAATGAACTGTTTTTAATGAATCCATTGGGTCCACAATATTATCACAATCGGCGATCCGAGGCCCACCACTCTATCGCAATTGACGGTACATAATACTATCGCAATCATCGTTTTACCATGACATCCTGTTAAGACTTGTGATATGAAAGTTCTGATACACGGATGCGATATTACATTGAGTCATATTATAGTGGTGCAGTCGGGTCCGCAGTAATATCGCAATTGGTGTTTTAACATGACATCCTTTAAGACTTTGTGATACGACAATTCCGATAGGCGGGTGCGATGTTTCTTTAAGGTGAATTGTAATGGTCCCGTGGGTCTGTATATATATCGCAATCGTAGATTTTGAGTGTGACATTCCTTTGCATTACATAGCTTCTGATGCGGTAGTTCTGGTATGGCGGATGCAAATAACAATAGAGCATATTGTTATGGAACCATTGGGTCTGTAATACATATCACAGTCGAGGGATTCAATGTGACACATAATAAAGCGATAAAGCTGCCGATATTGATTTCTCTGATGCACTATGATCTTTAAAGAGTTTTCACAGTTTATTACTGTTAACTCCTTCGTTATGGCTCTTACTCTTGGGTATATGCGATAACCTGCTTCTCTTGCTTTGATAACCTGCTTCTTTGATGGCTTCCAATGAACTCTTCCTCTTACTCTTTGACTTCACGATGGCTTCTTGCTCCTATTGCTTCACGGATCTACTGCTTCTATTCTGTCTGTATATATATATTCAATCCGCTTGGGTCCATCTCATCATATCATCATATATCAAACTTTCATCACTATGAGCATTATGATCAATGGGCATCAATGGGCAATCATGTATCAAAGAATTTTCCATCACTAACACTTCCATATTGACATCAATGACAACCTAGATTAACAATCTCCCCCTTTGTCATTGATGGCAATATTCTTTCCCTTTCAACAGTCTCTCCCCCTTTGACTTCAATGGCAAACGGGGTGCTCAGGGACTCCCCTTGTCGAACTGCTCCCCCTATCAAACTGCTTCTGTTCTTTATGAATAGTAGATCTTCATGGGTATGTTACTCCCCCTGTCGTGGTGCTCTTCTTTTTACTCAAGATAGAAGGATTGTTGTCTCATAACTTACTGAGCTATATTCAATTGTGCAACATTCTTCTTTCTATAGTCCTTTTGATGAGCCATTTTTCCTTGTGTTCTAGTAAAAGTTTCTGGAAGTTATCTCTACTGATTGACAACTTTTTGCAAAGCTTCAATTATGTTTGATGCTGCCAACTACTCTTGCTTCAAGCTTCATTCCCAGATGTATTTGTTTGTTTGAAGGTTGCCTCTATTTGTGTCCATAATTTACCTGTTCTCACATTAAATCCCTGAGTTGAGACATAAACTTCTGTAATAACAACAACATAGTTATTTTCCCTATTTCTCTAGTATTAGATGACCTTCTCTGCTGCTCCAATTTCTACTTAGTGATCAAGTGGAAAACATCTTCAACAACAGTCCAAAGAATAGTTAAGAGATCATGTTCTTCAATGGAGTGCTCCTGAGAAATGATCTTTATCAAAGAATGATTGTTAATATAGCTCATCAAGGATTTCATAAGGACCCTTCCACGAATAGCTTCTGCAATAATGATCAAGAATAACAAGCTCCCCCTAACTGTATGCACGGTCTCCTTTTGGCAGAATCCCATCATCAAATACTCGGAATATCAAGGATATCTTCATCAAGTCAACAACATGTGTTGTTGGCTGGAGAGTTCAGGAGATTTTTGGATTGTATTTGCTTCCTTCTCCATACTTGTGTAACTTTCTTCTTTTGCATGGTTCTAGCTTGTGTAGGAGCCCAAGTCAAGTTACACTCACGTGCCATATGACCAATGTTATGACATTTGAAGCATTCTATGTTGTTCATGAATAAGAATTCATGATTTCTTGCAAAATTGCTTCTCGGAGATTGACAGGGACCATTATAATTATCTTTGTGATATGCCCTACAATCTTTTGCCATGTGCCCAAAGTTTGTACAAGAATAGCAATAACCAAGAAATATACTTTGGTACCTGAGAGATGGAGATTTCCTTGATGTACTTCTGAAGTCTTTTTGCCTTGAGATCCTTTGATGATAACCATTGCTTCTTGCATCCTTGATACCATTTGCATTTCTTCTTGGAGTAGGACTTTCTTCATTGTTGCCTTGACTCTTATCCTTGCCTTTGCTGGAACTGGGAGCATCAATATTTCTTTCTGGCTTTCTCACATCCTTGTTGTTTGAAGCATTATCATTCTTGCTTGAGGATTCTCCTTCATAGCCAAGACCTGATTTATCAAATGGGGATCTTTGATGGCTGGGCATGTCATCCAAGGCTTGGGAGCTCTTCAAAAATTTGTCCATCCCTTCTACCTTTTTCTTGAGGGAGACAATCTCTTCTTCCAATCTTTCGCAATCATTATTCTTCTTAGCAAGTTGTTTCTCAATCTCTTCCTTGATACAAGTTGCTTCATTTGCTTCTATTTTAAGGGAGATGATATCTGATTTCATTCTGAAGATTTCTTCATTTTCCTTAGCTAGATCACTCTCCATTTCTTCCATGATCCTTGTAGCTTTACATGTTTCGGCCTTGAGAAGGTTGAGGTCGGATTTTAGTTGGCATATCATGGTGTTTTTCTCATTTTCTGCTTCATCAACCTGTCCTTCTATGATTACCAATGCTTCCATTGTCTTCTTAGTTCCTTGTGCTTGTTTCCTTGCTTCTTCTAGTTGTGATCTAAGGGAGGAGACCTCTTCCTTGTATTGACCAATCTCTGCTTCAAGTTTGTTCAAGCTCTGGTGCCTTTGTTCAAGGTGGCTTGACAAGTTATCTTCCCGTTTCTTTGCTTTATCCAATTGATTTGTCATGGATATGACTTCTTCATGATGCTTTCTTTTGCTTTGATGAAATTCCTTCTTAAGCTTGGCAAGCTCTTCATCCCTTTCTTGTACTTGAAGCTTGACAAGGTCAACTTCCTTCCTTGTTTGGTCTTGGTCACCAGCTAGTGCTTTCTTCTTAAGTTCTTCGTTTTCCTTTTTCAAACTGATAATTTCTTCCATGGCAGCCATAAGTTTAGTGAGGAGATCTTCTTCGAAATCTTTTTCATTCTCTTCATCTTCTAGATCTTCTTTGTCCTTGATGTCATCATTCTTATTTTCAGCTTCCATGATGGGTTCTGGATTTCCTTCTTGTTTTCCATCATCTTCTTGATTAGTGGTCATGGTCAATGCTCCTTTTGAGTGAAAATCATGAAGTATCCCATATGCCTTTTGCTAACGAACAATTCTCAAAAGTGGCCTTCATAGAATCAGGTAGCCCATTCAAGATTGCCTTCATTACTTTTGAATTGTACTCCTTGCATACTCCATTCATCATGCTATCAGTAATCACCGATTTCCAAAGTTCAATGCCTTCAATCTTTAAGAAATTCCTTATTCTTACTTCCCATATATCAAAGTTTCCATTGAACAATGGAGCCTTCACAAATTGATTGATTTCAACTTCGGTGGTTGAGGGAGACACATATTTAGGAGGATTGGAGACTTTCTTCCTTGGATTTTCCATTTGTGTTCTAATTGATCAACCTTCAAGTTGTTAGGCTTTGAGTGAAGGCACTGGCTCTGATACCAATTGTTGGAAATACTGGGGGGTGAATCAATATTCCTTTTCAATTGTTATTTTTATCAGTTAAATCATTTATATTTAGAACACAAAATGAACAATAGGAATAAATGCTTTTATTAATATAATCTTTACAATAAATCAGGTACAATATATATAGGGCTCCAACCCCTGATAAAGACACTGATCTTCAATATCACAGGCTCCAACCTGTTGCCAAGCACCAACTTGGTCTTTTGTGAGGCTCCAACCTCTAGGGCACCAACCCTATCTTCTCAAGGCACCAAACTTGTGTTTAGGAGCACCAACTCCAAGGACACCAATCCTTCCAATTCTGAGGCACCAACCCCAAGGGCTCCGACCCTATAGTTTTGCTTTGTCAAGAATTATTTTGATTGTATTACACTGCTCTCAAAATCTTCTTCACTATGTTCTGTTAATCTAAAGCTTCACTGTAGTCTCCATGCTACATCATCAATGACAACCTGTCTTCATATGAAGGAGTCTTCACAACTCTTCATATTTCCCAAACAAAGTCTGCAAAGTTACCTCATGATGATTTCAAATAGCCATCATGATCTCCAATAATGTCTCCAAGATCTGTTGATGCTTTTCAACATGATATCTTTGATAAGTTGCGCTAAGCCCTCAATGTCTACACAAAAACAATTCTCTGTTTTCAACCTTCTGTTCTTATGGTTGTGGTAGTTGTTTCAAGAGTGGCTGTGTCTCACTGCACTTACTGTCGCGATATCTTACTTCCAAGAAACAAACTCACAAACACTTCAATGCTGGTGTTGTCTACTGCTCCCTTCAAATGATGACAGATGAAACTTTATTTCCTTTCACAGAACTGTTCTTCAAATTGCGTTCTGTACTTCTTCCATAGATTAATTTATCACAGGTCTGAGCCTTTCAAAGATTAACCCAATCAACAGAATTGCTTCGTCCTTCGGCTTCCTTCTTTCCTGCTGGACCTTCGGCTTCCTTCCTTCTTGCTCGATCTTTGGCTTCCTCTGTTCCTTCAAGTTCACGAGTTGTGAACTGTTACTTCTCTCTGTAAACAATACCCGAGATCCACACCTTGAAGTGAAGCGTTTTAACTTGTTTTTATACGAGTTTCACCAATGATCAAAGGACACGTCTATTGGAGGGAGGTCGACTTGTATATTAAAAATATATATCGGAGAGTCTTTTATCCATAGAGTTGATTATTCACGGAAACCATATAAGAGCTGCTATACCCACATGAAGGTCCCACATGCCACATCATCACCTTTAATCCCGCAATCACAATTTCATGAGAATCAGAGTCATTCCTTTAATCCCGCAATCACAACTTCATAAACATCGGAGGTTTTGAAAGTGTGCACATGCTCTGTGTTCTAATGGAGTGGATGCGATATTCAATGAACTGTTTTTAATGAATCCATCGGGTCCACAATGTTATCGCAACCGACGGTCCGGGGCCCACCACTCTCTCGCAACTGACAGTCCATAATACTATTGCAATCATTGCTTTACCATGACATCCCATTAAGACTTGTGATATGAAAGTTCCAATACGGGGATGCTATATTACATTGAGTCATATTATAGTGGTGCAGTCGGGTCCGCAGTAATATCGCAATCAGTGTTTTAACGTGACATCCTTTAAGACTTTGCGATATGACAATTCCGATAGCCAAATGTGATGTTTCTTTAAGGTGAATTGTAATGGTCTCGTGGGTCCGTATATATATCGCAATCGCAGATTTTGAGTGTGACATTCCTTTGCATTACATAACTTCTGATGCGGCAGTTTCGTATGGCGGATGTGATATAACAATAGAACATATTGTTATGGAACCATCGGGTCCATATTACATATCGCAGTCGAGGGATTCAATGTGACATAATAAAGCGATAAAGCTGCCGATATTGATTTCTCTGATGCACTATGATCTTTAAAGAGTTTTCACGGTTTATTACTGTTAACTCCTTCGTTATGGCTCTTACTCTTGGGTATATGCGATAACCTGCTTCTCTTGCTTCGATAACCTGCTTCTTTGATGGCTGCCAATGAACTCTTCCTCTTACTCTTTGACTTCACGGTGGCTTCTCCTCTTTGGCTTCTTGCTCTTGTTGGTTCACGGATCTATTGCTTCTATTTTGTCTGTATATATATATATATATATATATTCAATCCACTTGGGTCCTCCATCTCATCATATCATCATATATCAAACTTTCATCACTATGAGCATTATGATCAATGGGCATCAATGGGCAATCATGTATCAAAGAATTTTCCATCACTAACACATCCATATTGACATCAATGACAACCTAGATTAATAGGCAATTCAACAGAAGAACTTCAGTCCAACGCCGAGGATATGTAGCAGAGAGGCAGAGCACCAACAGGAGAGACAACGCAACTCCAGAGAGGGTGACGCAGAAGCTAGACGCGCTGGCGCAGACGCATAGAGGCAGCGTTGGGGTTTTTTGTGGGGCAGAGAGAGCAACAATTCAACATGTCGACTTCTGAGCAAGGGAGGCTCACT
Organism: Pinus tabuliformis; assembly: GCA_031772625.1. Classification (NCBI taxonomy): domain Eukaryota; kingdom Viridiplantae; phylum Streptophyta; class Pinopsida; order Pinales; family Pinaceae; genus Pinus; species Pinus tabuliformis. The sequence goes on along the minus strand of CM062805.1, from coordinate 730,392,304 downwards.
GGGAGGGTGACGCCGCTCCTAGAGGAGGTGACGCAGTTCCAACACAGATCTTGGAGCAACCATCGCTGCCCAGCACTGGGAACAACATTGTCATCTTTGGGGTTTGATCATCCAGTTACTGGAATTGTCAAAATATCTGTCTCCAGATAGAGGTACTTCTGCTAGGTTTATTTTCTGTTGGGTGAGCCGGATTTGGCACCCTAGTTGTATTCAGAAATTTGCTTAATAATACAAACCCTCTATATGCTGCACTGATTTTCCCGCATGGTTTTTCTGGGGACGATTGTCCAAAAATAAAAGTGTCCCTTGTGTGATTGTCTCAGTTTATTTCAATTGATGATCTGTATGTATGTGTAGTCCGCAATAGTGTTTTTCATCGCTTTTTAAATATTTAAATAACTTGTTGAATGTAAAGAACAAGTAGGAGATGATAAACCAGTGATTGCAGTAGGATTCCTGTTGCGTGGATTCAGAAATTCTCACATGGTATCAGAGCATTGCATATCATAGGAGATTGAAGGCACCAATCGAGAAGATCCAGAGAATTTGCTGCAAGAGAAGTAGCTGTCCCGAGTGATAGTGTTGTTTCAGAGGCAGAGGATCAGTTGCGGGAGTCATGCAGAGCGAGGAGTGACGTAGAGCGAGAGGAGTGCCTACATCAGCATTTCGAGCCTGCAGAGGGTGACGCAGAGCTAGAAAGGAGCCCACGCAGTGACTGCGTCAGCTCTCTGGGCCAGCGCAGAGCCTGAGAGGCTCAAAATTGTCAGTTACCGGGGCTAGAGAAGCAGTGCAGATTCGATCAGAGGAGCTGGTGGGATGCTGTTTCTATTTGTGTAGAACAATGTCTGTGGAGATAGAGCTGAGGTAGAGGGAGTCACTGCCTTGACAGATTTCTAGCCAAAGAAATCTAGATCCGGGTTGCAGCAGCAAAGGAGGATTGGAGAGGAAGTGATTCAACAGTTGGTAGGAGGATTTCCGTGAAGGAAATTAGGACTCAGAGGGAGTCTAGAGGAGCTTGTTCCTTAGAGGATTTCTAGCGCTAAAGAAATCCAGATCCAAGTGTTGCTAGATTGACAGCAGGAGAGGGAGAAAAGAACCAGTCCTATTTTTTGAGCAGAGATGGCAATGAATGGGTTGAGGGATTGGGAGAGATGGGATGGAGCATCCAATTTTGTCAACTGGAAGGTCAGGATCTTGGAAATCCTAGACAAGCATCACATTAAGGACTATGCCTTGAAGGTAGTTGCTGAGCTGGTCGACACTGATTTGTTGAAGAAGTACGAGGAGGCCCAGACTAAGGCCAAGTGCATGATCCTAGATGTGGTCAAAGATCATGTAGTACCACACATTGCTGAGAAGAACACAACAAGGGAGATGTGAGAGGCACTGACCACCTTGTATCAGGGATCTTCCATCCAACAGAAGATGCTATTAGAAAACCAGTCGAGATAGTACCAGATGCAGAAGGGAGAAGAGATCGATTCCTTCTGTGGGGTCTACACCAGATCCTAAGTTCATGGTCAGGACTACCCTAAATGCAATCATCGAGGACTGGAAGACTTTTGTCCAAAGTATCTTGGGCAGAACGACTCTCCCCAGTTGGGAGGTGATGTGGGCAGCTCTTCGACAAGAAGAGCTCAGGAGAATGACAAAGACAGGGAGTAGTGGCAAGGGAGCCCGAGTCAAGAAGGAGGAGGAGGATGCAACTCTTGCATAGTCGGGACAACAAGGGCAGCAGAAGAGAAAGAAGAAGGACATAACCAAGGTCAGATGCTTCAACTGTGGGGAATTGGGACATTATGCCACTCAGTGCCCTCGGAAGAAGGGCAAGGGGGAGGCTTTTGACTCAAAGGTCGTTGTAGCGAAAGCTGACAAAGAAGGCGAGGATGACGATTGTGCCATGAGTGCTCATCGCCTCTGGAGAAGAGGTGGGGCGACATAGAGTTGTAGTCGGGAGGACTACATGAGGGGCAGGATCCTTGAGGTGCCCAAACTATTGGATGACATACGGCTACGAGAGCCCTTAACGACAACAGCATAATGAGGGGTGTTGATTGGAGCGAGGTGTGATGGAGCGACAGTGGCATTGCTAGAGTGCCAAAGTCTGAGGCAGTGCAGTGGTTGTTGTAGCAGTGCGAGAGGCACATAGCAGTTTGCAGCAATGCAGTGGCAGCAGAGGTAGCTTCAGCATCACGAGGCATCCATACTGACCAGCATGTCAGTGTTTGGGTGAGTTTTCAGTTGCTTACTTCTCAACAACTGAGTTGCAGTGCAACAGTTAGCAGTGGCAGTGCTATGGGTAGCATGATGCAACATTTTGAGAGCGAGCTATAGTACAAATGTAGTAGTCGCCGTGGCAGAGTCATGGGTAGTAGTACAAGAAGCAACGGTGCAGTGGATGAAGGGCAGCAGGCCAAGCATTAGTAACACAAAGGACTGATGCAGTGGATCAGTGTAGTGCTTCTATTGAGAAGTGTTACTAGAGCACATTTGTTGCTAAGAAGGAGTATTGATTTTAGGTAGCATCGGATGTGCTCTAGCTCCGAAATTTTGTGGAGGGGCTAGAACACATGAGATCTCTAGAACCCAAAAATCATTTCGAGAAATTTGACCCGGATGAGGAGTTATTAAAATAATTAATATTTTTAATGGGTTCCTAAGTCTAAACTTAGGAAAATAAAAATATTAATGTGTATTAATAAGAATATGGGTGAGAAGGTTCGAAATGACGAGGATCAAGCCGTTGATTAGAGATTAGATCACGGTCGTTGATTCATCAACAAGAAAAGTATAAGAGGTGGCTTGAGGGTCAGTTGGAGATACACCAAGAGATCAAAGAGTTCAATTTTTCTAGGGCGTGGTTTGCTGAGAAAGTCGAGCTAAGTGATCTGAGTTACAGTGAGAGGGGCAGTTCGGTAGAGGGACTTCAGTCCAAGGCTGAGGATACATAGTAGAGAGGCAGAGCAATAGCAAGAGAGACAATGCAGCTCCAGAGAAATTGACGCAGAAGCTAGAGGGGCTGACGCAGACCCTTAGAGGCAGCGCTGGGGTTTTCTGTGGGGCAGAGAGAGAAGCAGTTCAACATATCAACTTCTGAGCAAGGGAGGCTCATTGGGAGGGTGACACAACTCCTAGAGGAGGTGACGTAGTTCCAGTGTAGAGCTTGGAGCAGCCATCGCTGCCCAACACTGGGAACAACATTGTCATCTGTGGGGTTTGATCATCTAGTTGCTGGAATTGTCAAAATATTGGTCTCCGGATAGAGGTACTTCTGCCAGGCTTATTCTCTGTTGGGTGAGCCGGATTTGGCACCCTAGTTGTATTAAGAAATTTGCTTAATAATACAAACCCTCTATATGGTGCACCGGTTTTCCCGCATTGGGTTTTTCCGGGGACGATTGTCCAAAAATAACAGTGTCCCTTGTGATTGTCTTAGTTTATTTTAGTTCATGATCTGTATGTATGTGTAGTCTGCAATAGTGTTTTTCATCGTTGTTTAAATATTTAAATAACTTGTTCAATGTAAAGAACAAGTAGGAGATGATAAACCAGTGATTGTGGTAGGATTCCTGATGTGTAGATTCAGAAATTCTCACAAAAGTCTACAGGTAGAAGACCAACTCTAGTTCCAGATCAATAGAAGAAGGATCTTTCAAATATAAGTGCTTCAAATGTCATACGTTTGGTCACTATGCCTGCTAGTGCCCTCAGAAGAAAAGGAAGTGAAAGCAACATGCATGAACAACCGATGTTGATGATGATGATGAGCATCTACGATAGAAGAAGACAAAGGCATCTAAGCTTGATGAGATTGCAAATGATCTTCAGAAGGAATATTACTTTGTCTCTGCTCTTACATGCACTATTACCAACAGTAGTGATATTTGGTTGGTGGATAGTGGTGCTTCTAGGCACATGATAGGTTCATGAGATTCTCTCACAGATTTGATAGAGAGGGATTCATCATTGCAGATGGAACTTAGAGATAATTCCAAGTGTGTTGTGAGAGGAGTTGGGTCAACATCATTTCAGTTGGAGTCTAGACTCTAGAGGTTCTTTACACATGAGAGATGTATTCTTTGTACCAGGATTGAAGAAGAACCCATTCTCTATCTCTGCGTTGGAGGATAGAGGTTACAAAGTTGCATTTGTTGATAGTCAGGTTCTTGGATGGCCTAAGGGCTCAAGCATAGACTCAACAAGAGTGATTGGTGCTCAAGAGGGAGGGTTGTATAAATTGTTAGGATCTCTAGCCCAGACATTGGTACATGACAATATCAATTTATGTAAAGTTATTGTTGATTTCCTAGTTCCAGACAAGACTAGAATAATTTTCAAACTAATAACTACTTCCAATGATACGATTCTTCTTCTTAGAGATTTCAAACCATCAAGCAGTTATACTTAGAAAATTTCAACCATAAAAGTTTAGTAGAGCAGTAGAGATCACAATGAAATAATGATACAAGAGACACCAAAATTTTCTTGGGTAAAAACCCCACAAGGGGGAAAACCTGGTAAGCTTTCCTTATGAGAGATTGTTCAATTCATCAATTTGTACATCTAATTTTCTAGTCAAAATGTCAACCCTTGACCACAATAACTACCAAGTCAAAATCAGTCAAAAGAGAGAGAAAAGTCAATGATTTGCTCACTGGTCATACTCTGGTCAAGGGGTCGAATTTTGGCCTGTAGCTGCTGGTCAAAGGGCCGAAATTCGGTCTTGCAATTCCACAAAGAGAGTTCGGTCAAACCACATAATTTGACTTGTGGTCAAACCTTAGTGAACGCCTAGAACAAAAGCAAGAACTTAGTCAACAACTGGTCCAAGATACCAAGAATACTTGGCCTCCAACCTCAGTAAAAAATTCGGTAAATAGTAGAGAAAAAGAGCCAAGTCAATGCTGGTCAACGCAGAGGACAAAAGTCAAACTTCGATGGTTAGATTCTTCTTCTCCTTCGCACGTGTGTGTAGATCTCTTTCTAGAACAGTTCGAATGATGATGTGATTGATGTCCAAATGGACTCCAACGAATGCCAATATATAGGAGTCATAATAAGTGGGTTTTGACCTTGGGTCAAACCCTCTTTAAATGGTGGGGTTGGCTTGTCCAGTTGAGGTCGACTTGGGCAGCTAGAAAATAAATAATTTTTCTCTTGATTTTGATGATGAAAATACCAGCCACAACAACAATTTCTTAACAGTTATGGCATCAAATATTTTCTCACATGCATCACAGGGCTTTGCTAGCATTGAGGAGGATGGTTATAGGTCTTCTAGACCTTCAGGTAGAGCGTGATGGTGTTTGCATGGGTTGTACACTTGGCAAGAATGCCAAGGGATCTTTTCTAAACAATGACAATAGGTCCAAGGGGATCTTGGATCTAGTGCATTCAAAGGTATGGAGAGTGATGACAGTTCCATTTTTAGGTGGTTTCTTGTACTATGTGACATTCAATGATGATTTCTCCCTTAAGACATGGATCTACTTCTTGAAGATTGTTACCACAAAATCTAGCAGGCCTTGGAGAGGGAAACCCTACACAACAAAAGCTAGACAAGTGTTAACAATGGGGTAGGGGCCCAATGTCACCTTAGCCAAAATCCCCTGCTCTTTATGGATTTTCACCTATGGGAGGAGTCCTAGTAAAGGAGGAATCACTTGTAATTGATATGCTAATGATAAGGTACAAAGTGACCCTACTAAAGCTCATTCAAAGAGAAGCACAATAAAGGTACAAGGCTTCAAAGAAGCAATCACTCTCTAAGAAAAACCCTAGAAAAAAAGACTGAAGACCTAATTTATTCTCCTAACTTCTTAGTAGTTAACTGTTTACGACAATTAACGAATAAATCACACTACAATTCTTCACAAAAATTAATATGTTGTGGAAGTAAAATTAGGAACTGAGAAATAGATGCACACAAATAAAAGTTGACACAATTATTTTGGACTAGAAGTCCTTGAAAAAAACCCCGAAGGGAAAACCTATGCAACAAATGAGGGTTTATTTTATTATTATGCAACAAATATGGAGAATTACAATCTGGATGCCTAATTGACAATCCTTCGACAATCTTTCTCAACTAGAAAATAATCTGGGAAATACTTTTCCCTCAAAGAAACTGGATCTGGCCCTCTCTAGCAAATTCACGCTTCCTAGCCTATTCACACAACTGGACTGGAAATGTGCACTATCTGCTGGAGATAAATCGATCTGCTTCTAGATCACTTCCAGATGAGCTGTCCTGTCGTTCTCTACCCCTGGATCTGATTCACTCTGCCTCTGGGATGTAGATCCGTGATCTTGCACTTTCTGGGCAACTGGGAAGCTCACACTGCAGATTTTCGGCCTCCTTGCTAGATAATTCGACCTCCCTTTTCTTGATTCGGAAATTGGAAAACCCCTTGAGAATTTCTTCGGAAATTCTCCCTGGTGCAAACCCCTGCTGCTCTCTTTCCTTGGATCAAACTCTACCATCATAGAATATTGCGCACTGGGCTGCTCGATCTGCCTTCATCACGCTGATCTCTTGAATGCAACTAATGATTTCTCCAAGCCCTTCGACCTGCTCTTATAATCTTTCGTTGAGACTTCAGTGACCATGATTTAATCTCCATGGATGGATAAAATGAATTAGACTTCATCAATAGAAGTCTTTAGAGCAATCTCGAACATCCTTAATTAATTATCTTTAATTTACCACTTTTCCTAAGTTAAACTTAGGAAATAGTTTAATTATGGAAATTAATTTAATTAAGGTGTTTCCCAAGCTTATCTCGTGAAACTTTTTCTGAGTTTTGGAGATCTCGTGTTCCTTAGCCTCTTATCATCATTTGAGACTAGAACACCTGCCCGATGCTACACAAACTAACACTCCCTCTTAGCGAGGAAGGTGTTTTGCACTATACCTATCTATAAACTGAGTAACTCTGTGAGTGTTAGGATATTCCAACACATAGGAAATAGTTAAGTATAACTTGGTCTAGTGTAGAGTTAGGTAAAGTGTGTTTCTTTACTATGTACTTTTGTAACTTACAATCCGACGGTCACGATATGTTCTACACATGGAGTGATCCGATGGTTCATTCTCTCCTCGGTATTATTGACACTTAATCCGTGGCTTAACACCCGATTGGTCCATGATCTCTATTTAAAGAGCATGGAGGGTCATTTGTAGGGTAACCATTAATGAGAGAAGCTTATGTAAATTTTCATTCTTTTATTAATAAATTGCCTGAAGTGGCCGCGTTGGCTCAGGCTGTGGACTGTTTCCCTCTTTGAGTGTTTTAACCACGTCAAGAATACTGGTGTATTGATCTGTGATCTGTTTGTGAGCAGTGTCCTTTTGTGTTCTGTCTGAGGAACTTACCTTGTAAATTCCTACAGATCAGCGAAGTACACGTTCTCAATTTGATAGAGCCTCTTCTTTACTGGCTCAAGCTTCAGCGAATTATGATCCTGACACTTTTGTAGAAGCTTTAGGCCATCCAGATTGGGACGCAGTTATGAATGAAGAATATCGTTCATTATTGGCAAATGATACATGGGATCCTGTTCCTCTTCCAAAGGGACGAAAACTTGTTAGATGCAAATGGGTTTACAGAACCAAGTATGGACCAGATGGAAAAGTTGATAAACATAAAGCTCGTCTTGTTGCTAAGGGTTTTTCACAAGTTGAAGGCATTGACTATACTAAAACCTTCTCCCCTGTTGCCGTAGCTAGACTAATGCGCGCTGCTGGTGTCTGATATTTGTGATACAACTGGCTCTCAGTGTCCACCAAGCTACTGTGAAAACTCTGATTTACCTGCCACTGAACTATGGCTGAACATGTCTTGGATCTCACACTGTTGAAGCCTCTTTGCTGCTGCTTCTGTGCTGCCACTACACTGTACTGTATCTGCACTACTGCTATCACTGCAATTGTGAACTGAACTACTGACCTCATCTCACACTGCTGATGCTTTTGCGTTGCCACTATGCTGTTGCAAACACTGCAATTGTGTATTTTGATGACCTCTTAGAATTTGAAGTGCTGAGCTTCCATAGGGCTGCTCCCTCTGAGTCTCGATCTCCCATTGGGAAATCTCTTTTTTCTTATTTTCTTCCAACAAAGCTTTTGTTCTGCAACTCGCACTCCTACTTGCATGCTGATTGGACTGCATAGTTGATCCAGGTGGATATTGGTGGCCACCTGCCAAGTCCACTTGGACCCCTGCCATTGTTTCTTTTAGCGTTTCAGTTTCCTTAATTATAGCACAGTTTACTATTTTTAGCAGTTTTTCAGGTCCTGAATTTCTAGAGCCATTTTGAGGCCCTAAACGACGTTTTTTGGGAAAATTGGGAGCAACCGATGGACCGATGTTGCTCTTCCCAAAGTTGTAGTTCTCAGATAGATCTTTCTAACGAGATATTGTGCGCGTCAAACGAAGATCGTATGCCAAAGTTACGACCCTGGGAAGTTGATGTACCAATTTACCCAAATGGGGCCCACAGTGTGGCGTTTCATCTTCTAGGGTTAGGTTTTTGGATGTTTAGGGTTTTCCATTGTTTCTCAACAATAAATAGGCCTTCGAGCCTCGTTGTAACACAGTTCAGAGGCATGTAGCTGCCACATCTCTTCTCGGAGATAAGCTACCATCGCCCTAGCTAGTTTATTTCCATTTCTGTTTGTAAGCATATTTCAGTATTTTACAGTAATGAAATGAAATATTATTTCTGCTGCATCTCTATATGTATGGTTATATCTGTAATTTGTTGTGTTCCTGTTTAAATCCGGATCAGTGGTATCAGAGCGGTCTGCTTTTTCTTTGTTTTTCTTTGCGTGTCCCCAACGAGGTCGGGATATAAGGAGCTAGGGCTTGAACTGGTCGAACATTGCAAGACCAGCCTCGCAAATCCCGACGGCCTCCATGGTGGATGAAAAGAAATACGAGGGGGCAGGAGATCCTATCAAAATCTTGCTCGAAGAGACCCTCGAGCGATAAAGGAACGCGATGATGGACAACTTTGCCCAGATCCTTCAGCGGCTACCAAGGGGCGACACATCTACTTCTAGCAGCTACTCTGGAAGTGCCACACCCTTTAAGGTACAAGTTAACTTTGACATTCCCATATTTGAGGGTCAGATAGATGCAGACGCCATAGATAAATGATTAAATATGCTAGAAGGGTATTTTTTTGTTTATGATTTTTCCAATTGGGAAAAGATTACTTTCACTCTTCTCAAAGCCGCCCCCCACGTCAAGGACTGGTGGCAAACCTAGTGCGAGCAGAAGGATGAAAGTATGGCCTCATTGTTTTCAGCCGCACCCACTTGGAATTCATTCCGGACTGCCATCAAGGAGCAGTACTACCCTGTCGGAAGTTATGAGGATCAATACATAAAGTGGACCATGCTGTGGCAGGGAAGGGACCATGATGTGCTAGAGTTTACCAATATTTTCTATACCCTTTGCACAAAGTTGGGTATCAAGGATTCAGAGCAGCATTTGGTACTGAAATACTGCGGTTGCCTGCACAAGTACATCCATGAAGAAATAGAATTCTTGAACATCTCCTTGCTCGGCACGGCATATCGATATGTTGTCAAGGTCGAGCAAAAGTTTAAACAGAAGAAGTGAGACTTTGGATCTACGAATTCGAAGCAAGGGAAAGGTAAAGGACAAAGCCAAGGCGGGGCGACCCAAGACAACCTGCCAAAGCTGCAAGCAAAGAACACCGCCACGAAGCTGAAAAAGGACACGGGAAAGTGATGTGACTTCCATAAGAGCTCCACTCACAACACAAGTGAGTGTCGGGCCAAGCAGTCACTGGTGGCCGAGCTAAGGGTTTCAGAATCAAATGCATGTTCCGACTCTGAGTCAGAACCCGACAAGGGGAATGACAAAGGGAAGCAGATTGTCAATGTGGAGCCCAACGCCACCGTTGCCACCACGAAGATCCAGAAGGAGGAGCCCGAAGATCCAGAGGAGGAGGAGCATCTCTTCCACTCCCAGATGTGGGTAAAGGGCTCCCCGCTACAGTTCATTGTCGACAGTAGAAGCCAAAAGAACCTCATTTTGGCAGTGGTCATGAAGCGGCTGGGCTGACCAACCACAGCATATCCACAACCGTACACCATCGGGTGGCTTCACCAAGGATGGGATCTTCATGTAAGCCAGCAGTGTTGCCTTCCATACAACATCAAGCCCTTCACGGATGAGGTATTGTGTGACGTTGCTCCCCTTGATGTTTGTGATGTATTATTAGGACAACCATACTTGTGGAAGCGACATGCTGTGTATGAATCAAGGCCCCGTGCTGTTATTGTTACTGTGGGAAATAAGTTGTACAGGATACTGGAGGTAGCACTGCCTACGGCCATCTCTTTGGTTACTGCAAAACAATGCAGTAAGCTCATTTCCAAAACCGAGAAATTTATTTTCCTGATGATACGCCCTCAAGGAAAGAAGAAAACGGTGGCCACGACCTCTAGACAAGGCCCCTCCGCACGATAACTATAGATGGACAAGGTCGTGGAGGAGTATGAGGACATCTTCACCTCCCCCGCATGGGTTCCTCTACACTGTCAGGTCAAGCACTCCATCGATTGGAACCCCAGGTGTGCCGCTGCACAATGGACCAATCTATCGGTGCTCCGTTTTGGAGAACGATGTAATCAAGAGGAATATTCAGGAGCTCTTGCAGAAAGGTCACATCCGTCCGAGTTCATCGCCTTGTGGGAGCCCGATCGTGTTGGTATAGAAGAAAGATGGGACTTGGAGACTCTGTATTGACTATCGGGCGTTGAACAAGATCACTGTCCGTAATAGGTACCCAAACCCACGGATTGATGACCTCCTGGACCAACTGAAGGGGGCAAAATATTTCGCAAGATCGATTTGAAGTCAGGATATCACCAGGTACCAATCAAACCCTCCTATGTGTGGAAGATTGCCTTCAAAGCCAAGGAGGGCCTTTTCGAATGGTTGGTTATGCCTTTCGGATTGACGAATTCTCCCGCAACCTTCATGAGGTTAATGGATGACATCTTGCGTCCATTCACCAACTCATTTGTAGTGGTATACTTGGATGACATCCTGATCTTCAGCCAGAGTTGGGAAGAGCACCTCCACCACATCCGACAAGTTCTTCAAACACTGCGGCAACACAAGTTATGTTCCAATTTGGAGAAATGCACTTTTAGCATGACCCAGTTTTAGTATCTAGGACATATTATTGATGAAGGGGGGTGCATGTGGATCCAGCCAAGATCCAAGTCATTCGGGATTGGCCATCTCCAACCACTCTTACAGAGCTCCGCAACTTTCTAGGTCTTTCCAACTTCTACCGCAGGTTCATGTAGGGATTTTCTCATATCACTTGGCCCTTGAGTCAAGTCACCAGGGGAGGAGCGAAAGCAAAATTCTTTTGGTCTGAATCTCAACTGAAGGCATTCACAGAGTTGAAAGATCACCTCTGCTCAGCACCAGTGCTCGCATTACCAGACTTGAAACAACCATTTGAGGTCGAGACAGATGCCTCTGACTATGTTATTGGGGCAGTCCTTACTCAACACGGGCATCCAGTGGCATATCACAGTGAGACACTTTCAGACACAGTCCGGAAGTATCCCACTTATGACAAAGAGATGTATTCCGTTGTGCAGGCCTACGACAATGGAAGCATTACATTTTGGGGAAGGAAACCGTCATCCACATAGACAACCGACCCTTGCAGTTCATACAGACCCAAGGGAAATTGCAGAATGATCGCCATCAGAAGTGGTCCACATACCTGCAACAGTTCCATTTGAATATCAAGTATAAGAAAGGCAGCACCAATAATGTTGCAGATTGCCTCAGTCGACCACCGATCATGGCGTTAACCACTGTGCTCAACTCTTTTGGGTATGAGACTTCTGATTGGCCACTTCTCTACAAAAGCGACCCAGAATTCGGCCACACATACCAGACACTCTTGGAGGGTCAGCATGTTCCAGATTTTCACCTCCAGGATGCCCTGTAATGCCACCTGGGTCACCTTTGTGTTCCTTCAAGCGAGTGTGCCAAGATGATCTGGGAAGCACACTACAGTCGGGCTGCTGGGCATTTCGGGGTTGAGAAAACGGTGGCAGTACCGCAGAAGTATTTTTATTGGCCGAATCTTCGACAGGATGTCAGGAAGTACATCAGATCATGCACTGCCTGCGCCATTGCCAAACTGACCATCAAAAAGCAAGGCCTCTGTACCTTGCTGCCTACCCCTAGTCGACCTTGGGAATCCATCTCCATGGATTACATGTTGGGCCTGCCTTCTACTAAGCATCGAAACGACTGTGTTTTTGTGGTCGTCGACAGGTTCTCGAAGATGGCCATTATGGCGGCCTGCAAGAAGAATATCACAACAGAAGCCACTGCTAAACTCTTCTTTGAACAAGTGTGGGTACACTTTGGGATCCCACAGTCTATCATCTCAAATCGGGACAACAGGTTCCTCAGTACATTTTGGTCCAGTCTCTGGTCGATGTTGGACACCAAACTCACTAAGTCCACCGTCTTCCATCCTCAAACTGATGGCCAGACAGAGGTTGTGAACAGGATGATCGTGCACATTCTGCGCATGTACAACTCAAAGCATCCACATACATGGGATGAGAGCCTCCCCTATGTTTAGCACAACTACAACCGGGCTCTCCACAGCTCGATTAGCCACAATCCTTTTCAGGTGGGCTTGGGATTCCAGCCACTATGTCCCATTGATGTGGCCATGCCATTTGCAGCTACTCATGTAGATTCGGCTCATGTTTAGTCCGAAACAGATAAGGCAAACAGTTTCATTGAGCACATCCAACATATTTGCCATGAGGTTCACGACATTCTGGGGAAATCAAATGCCAAGTACAAGTAGCGACATGATCAACATCGGGTGCCACACAAGTTTCAGGTGGGCGACAAAGTCTGGTTGCATTTGCAAAAAGAACGCCTTACCGGAGCCTATCGGAAACTCAGACCACTCTGATATGGTCCTTACACCATTACCAAGGCTCTGGGAGACAATGCATTTGAGCTCAGCATTCCCCCATTCCTTGGCCTGCACCCAATTTTCAATGTGGACCGCCTTTGGCCATACTTTCCACCATTACTAGACACATTCGACATTGCAGAACAACTCACACCCATAGAGTTAAATCTAGATTGCATGGAACAAGCTGCAACTGATCGGATCATGGACACACAGATCAAGCACACTCGCCAGCAGAATATCCCATTGTATCGAATTGTCAAAGTAGGCCAACTCCTTCACCAGGGCAAGTGGCTCACCAGGGACCAAGTTCAACAGAAGTTTCCTCATCTCATGGAGGAACTCAATGCAATGGGGACCATTGCTCCCTAAGGGGGGAGGAATGATCCAGGTGAATATTGGTGGCCACCTGCCAAGTCCACTTGGACCCCCACCATTGTTTCTTTTAGCTTTTCAGTTTCTTTAATTATAGCACAATTTACTATTTTTAGTAGTTTTTTGGGTCCTGAACTTTCGGAGCCATTTTGAGGTCTTAAACGACGTTTTTTTGGGAAAATTGGGAGCAACATGGGGCCATGGACCGATGTTGCTTTTCCCAAAGTTGTAGTTCTCGTATAGATTTTTCTAACGAGATATTGTGTATGTCAAACGAAGATCGTATGCCAAAGTTACAACCCTGGGAAGTTGATGTACCAATTTACCCAAACGGGGCCCACGGTTGGGCGTTTCATCTTCTAGGGTTAGGTTTTTGGATGTTTAAGGTTTTCCATTGTTTCTCAACAATAAATAGGCCTTCGAGCCTCATTATAACATAGTTTAGAGGCATATAGCTGCCACATCTCTTCTCAGAGATAAGCTACCATCGCCCTAGCTAGTTTATTTCCATTTCTATTTGTAAGCATATTTCAGTATTTTATAGTAATGAAATGAAGTATTATTTCTGCTGCATCTCTATATGTATGGTTATATCTGTAATTTGTTGCGTTCCTGTTTAAATCCGGATCAATAGTTTTGTTGCAGGGAAATCAATTGTCTCTGGAAACATTTTTGGTAGAAACTCTATCTCCCGCTGCTCACTGAAGCTGCTCGGTCTTCCTTCGGATCACCTCTTGATATTGGCACACGATCTGTAGCCTATGCAATATGGACTCGCTGACTAGCTTTGGCTAGAATTGTACCTTGCTCTCTCCAACTGGACAATTCACACTACCTCCCTCAACTTCATTTGTTGGAATTAACTCGACCTCTTTTCCTCCTCCAGAAAACTGGAAAACCTCTCTGGCTGGAACTGCGCCTTGCTTTCTGCAACTGGAAAATTTGCACTCCTTGTGTCACTGCAACTAGTTCTGCAACTGTCTCTCGAGTACTTAGTACAAGTAACTTTGCTACTATCTATTTCACTGTATCTTGTTGACACTGAACTTGTGTACTTCTCGTATCACAATTGTTCCTTCTGCTACTTTAACATAATGGGCTCCTTAGCAAAGGAACTGATCCATGTGAAGTCTATACAACTACTTGATCTGATCTACTCATCAAGCTAGCCATGGCTAGATCTAGACCTCCTGCTACTCACGCATGGACCCTGCACAATCCTGGCAATTTGGAGTATCATGCTCCTCCTCCTCCTAGATCTAGTGACAGTTTATCTCCTTCTTTGTTTTCCAACTCGCACTAGACAACTCACACTTCCTTCTGCACCTGTCTCCAACAACTGGAAGTCGAATTGTTGCCCAGATCAACATCCTGGCTAACTCGCATGACCTCTTTTGGCAATCTCATATGGCCATCTCTAGAAAGCTGCAGAAATCTGTGATACTCAAATAAAATTGGAGAAATTCATCTCACTCCTCCAACTGACGAATCGATCTAGAAACCATCGTTTTCCTCTGTAGAAACAAGCTTAGCCTCTTCTGCAACCTTGCACCCCTCTGCCTACAACTCGCACTGGATCCTACAACTTGCACTAGATCATGCAATTCGTACTTATCATTGAGAGATGCTATCAGAAAATAGATCTGGTAAATACACTGCCTCCTTCAACCTCTGAAGCTATTCGAACCTCCTCTGGAAAATAGATCTGGCAACTGGAGATGAAATTACTGCCTCAAATATGCTAACTGGGTAATCTGGCTGTTCGATATGCTTGCTTTAGCAGTGTTCTGTAGAAAAATCGGCCTTGTTACCGCTCAAACCAGCAGGGGGTCCTAGAGTGGCACTTGCTAGGTCAATGCGAAAATCAACGAAAATCAGTGAAAATCCATCCTACCCTAACATGCATATGGTACAAAACTAATACTAAGTGTAATCAACGTGCAATGCATCCTACCTTAACATGCATATGGTACAAAACTAATACTAAGTGTAATCATAGAGCCAATGCAACCAACATATCATCAAATCAATATAAATATGCCAACCTATATGATTACTCATGTAGAAAATGCCAAAGTGAATGTGGACCCGATCTATCATCTTGACCCACTTATACCTGCAAATTCGTTTCCCTTGTCTTAGTTTTTCCAAATTTTGGCCTCTTTTGCCCCAAAATTGACCTGAAACCCTAATATGAAGATTTAAGGCTAAATACTTGGTGGTTTTGCTAGATTAAGGTCTCAAACTTCATATCTAGTAAGCGGCAAGGTAATCCCAAAGTTTCAATGATTTTCCACTGTGGGATCTTCAAGGCCTTGGGCCTAGGGTTTGATCTCTAAATCCTTATTTTTCTGCAATTTTATTACTGCAAGCAAAACGCAAATAATTAGGCTCTAAAATCAAATTCTATATGGTCAAAATTGTTTAGAATTGCAAAATCTTTGTTTTCACTATTTTTTGCCTCTTGGACATCTCTGATTTGACCTAGATCTAACATTTTAGCTTGCTGGAAATTACTGCATAACTGTGAAATTCAAGTCTGAAATATTTCTGAAGCATATACTTAATTAGGACTAAAATTTTGAATTTTCAGTTCCCCGACAAAAACTTACTATTTTTAGACATTGGGGGCAGCATATTCAGTGTTTTTAGCTTGCTGATCTGTAACTAACTTACCGCTGTAATTAGTTTATTAGTTCTGAATTTTCTGAATCATATTCACTAAAACCAAAAAAAAATATTTTTTTTCCAATTTTGGTGAAAAGTTTATATTTTTAGAAAGTATTGGGCAACTACTTTTGACTGGGTTAATTTGTTGATCTGTGGTTAATTCACTGCTGTAATAATCATATCAGATCTGAAAATGGCTAAGTCAAACTCATCTAGAGCCTTAAATTTGAAATTTCAAGTTCTAGTGCATTTTGTTATTTTGGGCATATTGGATATCTAGTTTGGGAAGTTTTTATCTTGTTGATCTGTCTTTACATACCACTGTAATCTTAAAATCAGATCTGAAATATTGCTGAATAATCCATCGTAAAGTGTGCTAAAGATGCTAATTTACATCATTGGTTAATCTGGAAATTTAATGCCTCAACGTTTTGAATAATTTTTATTATTTTGGAGTGGTTTATGCATGACTTTTATACATTGGTAAATTTGAATTTTCTGAAGTAGTAGTGCTGATATAAACTGTCATCAACATCTTGATTAACTCTTGTTATCATTTGGCATCTTAGGTTATTTGATATCTTGTGAAATTTGCACTTGTATCCATAAGCAATGTATCTTGTTTAAGATTTGCATTTCGCTATTGTTAAGTACCATTAAGAGGTCTCTAATCAATGTACTTAAACAACTCAAGGGAATCTTAACTCAAGATAAACCTCACTCATAATCTCTTGCATAAGCATCTCACATAGGTAGCGGGTGTCCATCCGGTCATTTGGTTCCAATTCATAAGAAGCAAGAATTTGTGACTCCATTAAGGCACTGGTCTCATAATAGAAAATCTAATTAAATCATAATCTTGCTTGATTTCAACCAAGTGGCTAGGCCACTCATCCGTGTCTCCCAAGAAAGTTGATTCTCAACTTGCTTTCCATCACTTCATTCCATCGGGACTACCCCCCATAGCCTGCTGTTGGGAGACAACTAGAACAGTGTGGGTGGGGATCAGAGTGACAACCCCCGTCTTGAACATTGTCGCGGTGCCTGTACAATTTGGGCGACAACATTTTTTGGCGTTGTTGTTGGGGACGAATTTGCTCGTTGTCGAAGTTTACGAAAATCTTCCTATCCTATAATCCTTCATTTCTCTATCATTTCATTAGCCCGTCAAGTGACACAACATTTTTGGCGCCGTTATCGGGGACAAATTTTTCCATTCCCGAGGTTTACAACAATTTCTCGTATCTTTGAAATCATATTCCATCTTTTCATTTATCCAACGAACGCCATATTTTTTGCACCTATTTCTTATCAGTTTTCATTTTCTCATCACCTTATCATTTTTCCTTTCACTAATCTTCTCATCTTGTTCATTTTCACATTTAGCACCTGGACATTTAAGTTGGTTTTAGGTTTGGGTGGCGACTCCACTTATTCATCCATTCACTAGAACATACTCTAGAAGTAATCTTGGTAGCCTGGTTAACCCTGCTCCTGATCCTGAAAAGGTTCTAAGAGCTCAGTTAAACAAGTTACATTCTAGAGATCATTTAAATTTTCTCAGACAAGAAGCTCTCCTTGATCTCCATTTGCTTTTCATCAATCCTCTGAATCAAAACATCATGGGTGACTACTATGGTCCTTGCAATTTCACCAACATCCAAGGATATCCTCATGACTTTCCAAATGAGTCAACTATGAACAAAGTGCCAATCTTTGAGGGGATTAATGTTGTCATTGCTAAGGAGCATATAAAGAAGTTTAATTCATTCCTCCATAGATATGCTTATGTTACAAACTATAATCATGAAGATGTCAAGATGAAACTATTTGTCCTATCATTAGAAGGTAGTGCAATTGACTGGTTTCATGGCAAGGCTAATAATGCTTTTGATTCTCTAAGGACCCTCCTTGATGCTTTCCGTGACAAATACAGGGATAAGAGGGAAGGGAAATACTTGGTGAAAGAATTCAACACCATCAAGAAGAAAGAAAATGAAACGGTGGTAGAATTTAACTAGAGGTTCAACAAATTACTAAGGGACATGACTCAGGATTACAAGCCTCCTGACAAAACTGTATTGGAAACATATCTTGAGGCTTACCATGTAGAAGTCTAGTATGAGATAAGGCGGGCTCACCCTACCACTTTAGTTGCTGCCCAAAACACAACTAAAGAGTTAGAGAAGGATAAAAAGGCTTTAGGTAAATCTGAGATCCCTAGTTATGAAAGAACTCCGGTCAAAATCAAAGAAGAATCAGATGCAGTCAAAGAATTAACCAAGCAAATTAGGGATATGGAAATTAAACATGCCAAACAAATAAGTGACATGCAAAATCAGTTAATACAAATGGAAAGGAATGCCAGAATGCAAGCACAAAGTATGCCTCCCTGAAACAATAACAACAACAGAGGGAACAATAACAACCAGCGGTTACACCGCCTGAGTTTGCCAACCTAGTTGATGAATCTGTTCCTTTTTGCATGTCTTGTGATAGTTTTCACGAAGAGAGTACATGTGCTTTGGCTAGAAGAATCTTAGAAGAAAGTAGATATCAATGAAGTAATAATGCAAGTCAAGGCGAATTAAGTGAAAGCCCGTGTGGCAATACGATTTCTTCAACTTTTGCAATAAACACGTTCGATGAAGAAAGGGATCCCATTACTCAAGCATATGGTGATAAACCAACTCAGGAACAAGTTCTAGAACTTGCAGAAAGTAAGGGTTACACATATCAAAGGAAGGGCAAAAGCCAAAGTCATAACAAGCAAGTTCCCGCCGAAAGATACAAATCTGGTTTGAACATGGATTGGGCCGCATGGATTAATAATATTAAGATCTTTGTCCCTGTACTTGAACTTTTAAAGATTCCATCTCAAAGGGCATCTTTCTTCAGGGCTTTGGGTATGCTTCAACAAGAAGATAATAGAATTAATCATCAAGACGAAGAAATCAAATTAAAAGATATCAACTGTTATATGACTAATGAAAACCATGAACCATTCTTTCTTACTTTAGACATCAATGACATATTACTTCACAACTGCATGCTAGATTCTGGTGCATTTAAGAATGTTATGACCAAGAAGGTCATGGAGCAATTAAACTTAAGTATCTCTAGACCATATCATAACATTTGTTCGATGGACTTTAGAAAGGTTGAAGTCCTTGGTGTGGTTAAAGATTTACAGGTTGCCTTAGCAAATTATCCATACAAGATGATCACCATGGATATTGCATTCATTGATGCACCAAATGTGTGGGGAATGGTTCTCTCCCGATAGTTTGCGACTGATTTAGGTGGGTGCATTCAGATGGATTTGTCTTATGCTACTATTCCAGCAGTAGCAGGTGGTATGGTCAGGTTATACAAAGAAGTAGAAAGAAGATACCACGTGGAAGTTCCAAAGAAGTTGGAAAATGGTGAGCAGGTTATACCACAAGAGAATTTGCCTCACTTTGAATCAGAGATATGTCACTTTTTCCACCACCAATCCCCTCCACCAATCAGAAAGAGATATAGAGTAGATACTAGAAAGAGATCTCATGGACAAGACCCGAAGACCTTTGTAGAGACTGACTATAGTCCTCTTTTGAGTGGATCTGAAAGTGAAAGAGAAGAAAGCCACCTTGATAACCCCCAGTTAACTTCGCAATATTCATTCTCACAACCTGAGAGTTCGCAAAAGCCAGAATCTAGTAATAGCCAAGGTGTTTTGATTTTTGCCCCTCCCTCTACCCCTCCTACCCCCCATCCCCCTCCCCCTCCCCCTCCAAGAAGAAGTATGGCTGACGATATTAAGCTACTCATTTTCAAAGGAATTGGATTGGAGGATCTGGAACAGTTTTGGTTTTTATGTGAAGTTGTATGGACAACGAAGCAGATCAACGATGAGAATATAAAGAAAGCGCAACTTGTTACGACGCTCCGAGATAGAGCATTGACATGGTATATGAAGTATTCAAATAATCAGAACAGAACGTTTGCAGATATTAAAACAACACTGATAAGAGAGTTTAAGAAGCCAAAGTCTGAGTTGCAGTGCATCACCGAGTTGAAAGAGATCAAACAGAAACCTACTGAGTTTGTTTGGGAGTTTGATCAGAGATTTAAGGTGTTATTGGATCAAGTAAGCTTCGACATAGCTCCGCAACAACATCAAGAATGGTTTATAGTTGTGTTGCTACCACATATCAGATTTCCATTGATGCAACAAAAGATAGAAAGTCAAGCCGAATCTCTACAAATTGCAATGAAATTGGAAGCTTTGCCTATAGGAGATACTAATGCAGACATGCAATAGATTTAGAATCAGCTGGCGAACCTAACCCTACAGATACAAGACATCAAGAAAAACAAAGAAGTTAGAGAAGAAGTATGGTGTATGAAGTGCAGATCGAAGGGCCATTCTAAAGAACAGTGCCCTATCTTTAGGGATTACATCGCTGGTGGGGCACTGAATACCTTGAATGCAGGATCCAGCCGCGAAATATGTAAGACTAGAGGTCAATATCGTTCAAAAGACTATTACTTGTTACAAAAATATGTACAGACTCCGAGGAATCTATATTGCAAATTCTGTAAATCAGTAGGACACGATGAGAATAATTGTTGGGCTTACGAACTAATGATGGAGCGCGGTGCTGACGCTTATAGAATGCAAGTAGAAGAGACGAACACGAGGACAATAGACAGCGCGGTGGTCGAGGAGGTTACCAAGGAAGAGGTTGAGGTGGTGGAGTTGGTCGAGGACGTGGATAGATCATTTGCTATAACTGTGGCCAGCCAAGTCATTTTGCAAGAGACTGCCAGAACCCCACAACGACATGTAAGTACTGTAAATCCTTTGACCATGTAATTGAAGAATGTCCTGTACTTATGGCGAAGATGCAAGAAAAAAGGAATTAGCAGCCGACACAGAATATTCAAATGATGACTGCTGAAAGGAGGACCGACGAACCTCGAATTAGTATTATCACTAGAAGTGGAGCTGCGACCGGTAGTGATAAAGTGGATGAAAAGAAAGAATCTGAAAGTACATGGGTCAGAAAGACTGCTGAGAAAGTTCTTGTAGAAGTATTTATGGAAGCAAAGCGAAGTTTTATGGATGTTGGAGCTTCGACCTCTAGTGCACAACTAGAGCCTGATGAGAAAAGTAATTGCGACATGTCATCAACTTCGATACAGAACCAAGCTCCGACACAGGATTGAGCTTTGACACAAGACCATGATTCAACAAATCAAGTAGGTATTTAAAGTCTTTTCTGCAGACTTGTATGAAATTGTTAAGAGATCAAAAGGCTATAGAAGGGCTTCAGGAGTTGATAGATTCCTGTGCATCCAAAGAAACACCACGAAGTGAGATGCGCGCAGTCAATAATTTGCATCGACAAAAGAGAACCAGAAGAGAAATGAGGCTTAGTGCATAGATAGGAGAGTATGAGATGGATCAAATTATTCTAGATCTGGGATCTGATGCTAATGTCTTGACGAAGCAGACATGGGAATTAATGGGTAAGTTGAAGCTACAGTGGTCACCTATTCAGTTAAGGATGGCAAATCAACAAAAGATCTTCCCTCTGGGAAGACTACCAGGTGTCATAGTGGATATTGAAGGAGTTCGCACTACTACTGATTTTGAAGTAATAGAGATTGTCGATGACAGTAACCCTTATCCTACATTGCTTGGAATTGACTGGGCATTTGACAATATGACCATAATTAATCTGAAGAAGAGACAAATGATATTTGAAGGAAACAATATGAGAGTAATTGTTCCTTTGGATCTATCAGGAGTAAGATATACAGAACCAGTCAAAGAAGAATACATGGGAATTAATGGGTAAGTCGAAGCTATAGTGGTCACCTATTCAGCTAAGGATGGCAAATCAAGAAAAGATCTTCGCTCTGGGAAGACTACCAGGTGTCACAGTGGATATTGAAGGAGTTCACACTACGACTGATTTTGAAGTAATAGAGATTGTCAATGACAGTAACCCTTATCCTGCATTGCTTGGAATTGACCGGGCATTTGACAATATGGCCATAATTAATCTAAAGAAGAGATAGATGATATTTGAGGGAAACAATATGAGAGTAGTTGTTCCCTTGGATCTATCAGGAGTAAGATATACAGAATCAGTCAAAGAAGAATACTGTGCAGTTGACATAGACAATATCTATTAGGTGACAACGAAGGAACATGATTGTGTTAACCCTACTACAAAGGGAAAGTTGAGTTGGGAGCGTGATAATTCTTGTACCTCAGACTCAAAAGAAGAGTTGGAGAACTGGCATAATAGGCTGCATGAAGTATCCACAAGGCGCTATGCAAGAATTACCAAATCAGTTCATTGTATGATATCTGAGGTATGTAACTTGCCTTCTTATGATGGCTTAGGTGATGTAAATACTTTTCTTAATGATTATGAAGAACAAGTTCCAGAAAATCAAAGGTTTTCAACCTTGGATATAGCCTTGAAAGCTACCCTTGCTAGATGGTGGAATGCACACAAGAAGAATATAGGAGGTTGGCAGGAATGTCGAAGACTGATGGGGATAAGGTTTGGACAGATAGATACAGAGATGGAGATAAAATATGATGGTGAAACTAATCCTAGGAAGCATATCTAGCTATGCACTACAACATGGAAGGAGATTCCACAGCAAGAATGGGTACATGGATTCATTCATACATTAGAGACAATCCCTAAGAACTGGTACCTAGAAACGGAGCTTCAACATGGTACTGTGAACTGGGCAAACATGGTTGATGGCTTCATATTAACATTAAGCTTTGAGGACATTTGCCCATACATAGATTTGGGCCTTCAGATTGTCAAGAAGAGGATCTTTGAGAATGTAATCCCACTGACATGGCAACATTTTGATTGGGCTGCACAGATAGAAAATGCACTAGAGTGTTATAACCTTACTGCAGATGAAGAAGAAAATCCTTGCAACATCGACATTGCAGAATCAAAAGGATACCGTAAAATAATTGGACCTGAGCTAGAGATACTAGACATAATGAAGCCACTGAAGACCAAGAAGGTGAACATAAGATCAGAGAAGGAACCCAAGTTTGCAACAATAGGAGACTACTGGGATGAGGAGACAGTCAGTAAAGTTACAGAGTTACTTCATGAATATCAAGAATTGTTTCCCACCAAGTTTTTAGAGTTGAAGGGTATAATAGGAGATCTAGGAGTAATGAAGATTCCCCTTTAGCCTGATGCCAAACCAATCAAACAACGACCTTATAGACTGAATCCGAAGTATAAGGAGAAAGTGAAAGTAGAGCTTGATAAGATGATAGCAACAAGAATTATTGAACCTGTAGAAGAATCAGAATGGGTGAGTCCTATGGTGGTGCAAGAGAAGAAGACTCAAGGAGAAATTAGGATCTGTGTTGATCTGAGAAAGTTGAATGATGCATGTTTACATGATCCCTTCCCTACCCCTTTCACAGATGAAGTGCTAGACAATGTAGGAGGTCAGGAAGCTTACTCATTTACAGATGGATTCTCAGGTTATCATCAGATTAGGATTGCACCTAAAGATCAGCATAAGACCACATTTGCTACAAAATGGGGCTCATATCAATACACAGTAATGCCTTTTGGATTAAAAAATGCCCCTGCTATATTTTCTAGGGTGGTGGTCGCAGCTTTTAAGGAATACATCCACAAGTTTTTAGAGGTATATTTTGATGATTGGATAGTATTTGGATTGTTGAGCAAACATGTTGGAAGTTTAAGACTTATGCTCGACACATGTAGACAGTATCAGATCTCTTTGAACCTAAAGAAGTGCATATTGTTGGGACATATTGTTTGTAAGCAAGGACTAATGGTGGACCCTACTAAGATTGCTATCATTGTGAACTTGCCTCCACCTAAGACAATAAGACAGCTTCGCACTGCGTTGGGATATATTGGGTATTACAGGAAGTTCATTAAGGGGTATGCTCAAATCACCACGCCTATGGAGAAATTGCTAAAGAAGGATGTAACTTTTCAATGGAATGAAGAATGTCAGAAGAGCCTCGACGTATTGAAAGAAAAAATGGTAGCTGCACCTATACTAATGTTCCCTGATTGGAATAAGGAATTCCATGTCCATGTGGATGCCTCTTGTATAGCTTTGGGAGTGGTACTGGCACAACCTGGTACAGGAGAGATTGATCATCCTATAGCTTTTGCAAGTAGAAAGTTATCTAAAGCAAAAAAGAATTACACCACTACAGAAAGCGAAGGACTGACCATGGTATATGCTTTGCAAAAGTTTAGACACTATTTGTTGGGGTGACACTTTAAAATGCTTACAGATCATTTTGCACTGAAGTATTTGGTTAATAAGCTTGTCTTAGGAGGAAATATTTGCAGATGGTTAGTGTTATTTCAGGAATATGGCTTTGAGATCATTGTTATACCAAAGACACTGAATGTAGGACCTGACCATCTGTCAAGACTGGAAACAAGGGAAGAACCAACTAGCATAGAGGATAATCTCCCTAATGCCCAGTTATTTGCAATTAGATTGGCAGATGACCATTTCACATATATCATTCAGTTTTTGACCACAGGAATGGCTCCTTCAGAGTATACTACATAGCAAAAGAATGATTTAGTGGTTAAAGAAACTAACTTTTCATTAATAGTAGGACAATTATATAAGATGGGGCCAGATGAGATACTGTGTAGATATGTTCCTGAACATGAAAGACAGATGATTCAAGGAGAAGCTCATGGGCATGCAGCTGGTGGACACTATGCAGGACAAGCTACTGCACATAAGATTTTGAGAGCGGTGTTGTGGTGGCCTACACTACATAAAGATGCAAAGGAGTACAGTCGAGCATGTGATGTGTGTCAAAGAACAGGGAAGCCTTCCAAAAGAGATGAGATGCCATTGGTACCACAAGTTATATTGCAGGCCTTTGATAAGTGGGCCATTGATTTTGTTGGACCCATCAACCCACCTGGAAAGAGGACTGGTGCAAGGTACATAATTACAGTGACTGATTACTTGACAAGATGGGCCGAAGCACAACTAGTAAGGGACTGTAGCGCAAAGACTATTGCGAAGTTTATTTTTGAGTACATATTGTCTAGATTTTGCTGTTCGAAGATTTTGGTGAGTGACCAAGGTTCACACTTCCTAAATAACACTATTGAAGCATTGCTTGCAGAGTTCCAAGTTTATCATCAGAAGAGTACCCCTTATCACCCTCAGGCCAATGGCATAGTAGAAGCATTTAATAAGATTTTGGAGAATACACTCACTAAGGTATGCAATGTGAATAGAGATGACTGGGACCTTAGAATTCCAACAGTTTTATGGGCTTATAGGACCACATGTAAAAATTTGACAGGTCAGACACCCTTCAGGTTAGTTTATGGGCAAGAAGCTGTGATGCCCATGGAGTACATCGTGCCTAGCTTGAGGATTGCAACTTTTACAGATATGGCAGACCCTAATATAATGGAGGAAAGAATGTCGCAGTTGATTGCTTTGGAGGAAGATAGATTTATAGCAGGATTCCATCAACAGGTATAGAAAGCAAGAGAAAAGGCTTGGCATGACAGACATATTAAGCAAAAGAAGTTCCAGGTAGGAGACCTTGTTCTCCTTTATGATAGTAAGTTTGTAAAATTTCCAGGAAAATTCAAGATGCATTGGTTGGGCCCATACATTATCAAGCATATTACTGATGGAGGCGCAATTCAATTAGCAAAGTTAAATGGAGAATTAGTTCAAGGAAGAGTAAATGGCAACAGGTTGAAGTTGTACAGGGACAACCCTGCCCCTACAACTTCGTTCGGAAGAAAGGAGAAGAGTCTTAGTGCCACTTGCAGTTGAAAGTGGGCACTGGACTATAAACTACGCTGCAGAGAGAGCTTTGACGTAGGAAGTTATTGTTGAAAACACTGAGAGGGGGGGTGAATTAGTATTCCTTAGCAATTATCACTTTTAAATATTTTCAAAGCATTAGTTAATCTTCAATTATTATTAATGTTTATGCAGTAATAACAATAAATAAAAGAACACAGTAGACACAAGAATTTTAGGTGGAAAACCCCCTCCGGGTCAAAAACCACCGAACGCTTTTCTAATAAATTCTTTAATCTTCAACCCCAACTGAAATGAAAGTAGTAACTCTAGAATTCTAGAAAAACATTCTTCTCTAGCTCCCACTAGAAGGATGCCCCAACGCCCTGGTTTCTTCAGTAATCAACTGAATGGATGCCCCAACACCCTAGTGAGCCTCAACTCGCCCTAGCACCACCCTACCACCCTGAAGTGTTTACAGGCCCCAACCTATAGGTGACTTCATTCACCTACCTAGCACCACCCTACCACCCTATAAAGACAAAAATTAAATACAAAAGTGTGGACTCCCGTACCAGGGACAATGATCCACGATACAATATGATTTACAATGATTTTGACCGAACACCCAATCACACTATGACCTGCAACCCAACCATGACATCATCCCAACAGAGACTCCTATACCTCCCAATAATGCCTTTTCGACTCTAGGTAGATTGACTCTTTTACAATAATTATTCTTCCAATGATGACACTTTTACAAATGACTCGTTTACAACTTTACAATGATGACTCTTGGCCTTGACACTTCTTCACAATATACGGATGGTTGTCATGTCTTCAAAGGATGTCCCGCTACAATGCTTCCTTTGATTTGATACTTCTGCTCTTGAATTCTTGCTTGAAGTTGTACTTGAATTTTCTTCTACTTACATGCAAAATTTGCCCGGCGAAACCAATCCCAAAACAAAACAAAATACCCTTCAACTTACCTCTGTCTGCAAAACACATGTAAGTGCATAATAATGAATAAATACAAATTAAAATTACAATGCATACCTGAAGTGTACTTGTCACTAGATTGGGGACAAAATTCAGGAAGCAACGACATAATCATGGAACAAGCTAGAGGATCGCTACGCCGCACTTCTAACAAGTGTCACGGAGCGCATTGCAGAACTGAAGACATTGGCACAAACAGTCAGACAACCAGTGTAGGCAGAGGAGAAGCTTGGAGAGGAAAGACCAGTAGAGCCTACACTTGCAGCGCGGATAGCACCGATACCTGCCAAAGCCCTGCAATTTGACTCCGTCGAGGTACAGCAGCAGGCCAAAAAGTGGAGGTACGTGAACATGAACATCGCAGCAATGCCACTTCAGAGATTACACAAGATGCATCAAGAGATCATAGATGAGTTGAAGCAGCGCGAACAGCTCACTTCGTAGCTAAACATTCAGGTAGAGAGAGAGCGAGCTTCACTGAAGCAGAAGCTCGACCAGGCGATCCAGGAGAGGGATCAGGCAGTACAACAGCAACAGAAGCTGAAGGAGGTGGTCGAAGCAACATGCCGCGAGATTTCGGACATTGAGGTCCGAGAAGAGGAACTAGTGGGGGACAAGGTCGACCTTGCAGTAAAAGGATACAAGGATAAGATTGCGGACATGCAATTTACATATGAGATGAAGATCAACGAGCTATAGATGAAGATACAACCAACCACATCAAAGGAAGTTCGAGAGCAGAGGGAGGTCGACCCGAAGGCTGCAATGGCCGACATCTCTGTAGTAGTGGTAGATTGTGGGAAACTATTAGATGAGAGCTTACAGATTTGGACTTCGATGCAGGAAGATCCAAATGTGCAGAAACTACAAGAGGATATTGAACAAAAGTAGCAATAGCTAGAGGAGATTCGGGAAACTTTGAAGACCTTACCAATCTCATAGAAGCTCACAAAGATCAATGAGGGAAATGAGAGCTTACAGATTTTGACTTCGATGCAGGAAGATCCAAATGTGCAGAAACTACAAGAGGATATTGAACAAAAGTAGCAATAGCTAGAGGAGATTCGGGAAACTTTGAAGACCTTACCAATCTCATAGAAGCTCACAAAGATCAATGAGGGAAATGCCTTCCAGAAGAAGATAGAGGAGTTGAGGAAGGAAGAGAAGACTCTGACAAAGAGAACTCAACCATGGAAGGATGAGGCTCTCCAACTATCCCAAGCAGTGGAGGACAAGCGTCAAGAGCTTCGACAACGAGAGATAGCAGTGATGCAGAAGGATACGAAACCAGTGATGGAAGCACTGCTGGAGGAAGTGTGTAGCGAAGAGAAGCAGGTCACAAACATTCTGCAACAGTTCAACAATGCCTACAACAGCATTGCAACGAAGATCAGAGGCAAATCGGTTGAGTGACTCGGGACGAGTCACATGTGAGTGTTGGGGGCCTGTTGGGTGAAGCCCAACTTGGCCTAGATTTTGGCAAAGACTCTGCATTTTGTGGGGTAGAGTGCGCAGTGGAGCAGCGGAGTGCATTTTGAGGAATTAAATATACCGCGCGGTGTCATAAGGGCTTCGGGGTGGGTCGAAGCCCCTCCTTTTTGTAAAAGTGCGTGATTTTGTAAGGGATCAATGGTTTTGGGGCCATAGTTGCTTGTTTTAGGGAGTCCATGGTATTTGGACCATGGTATTTTGATGATGTAACCCTACAATGTAATAGTATATATAGGGTAAAATAATAAGAAGAGAAGGTGAGAATCAATCAGAGTTATGGATGAATTATTGTGATCTGTAATTTGGTAACAAAGGAGAGGCTTTGCAGCTAAGTGCGCAGAGGCTTGGAGAAGAGTCTGCCGCTGAGTGCACAGACAGCTTGCAGCTTAGTGCGTAGGCCAAGAACTGTTTGGTTTCCAAAGATTCATTATATTAAGCAACAGTTCTTGTGGATGTAGCCCTACACTGGGGTGAACCACGTTAATTTGGTGTTTTTATGTGTATATTTGCTTATTATTTGTTGTATAGTAGCAGATATTACAATTTCATTTTACTTCAGCATAGTGATGGTTTGTGGTTTTATATGGCATCTTTAAGAGATTAATCTAATGCAGCGAAGTGATTTATAAATGCTAAGAATAAGATAACATAATAATACCACATCTCCTAGTCCTTCAAGGCTGTAGAAACTTGGTTCTGCATCCTCCCATAGTCACTTCGGGTGAGACTGCGATCTGCTTGCAGGTCGTTGCCGAAAGGGCCAGTGATCAAGGGTTTTGTTGGTGCGTAGTATAGATTGAACCTGGGTCAGCCCAAATCGAGCCAACACCTTCTTCACCAGAACAACTGATGAAGCAAAAGGGCTGGAGCTAAGCCTAATGTGCCCAAGTGCCAACAACTCATCGATGGACCTCTCAAACTCAACCCTGTATGCCTTGGGATGTTTGTATGGGGTAGTGATCACTGCCTGTACTCTCGGCTCCAACTCAATGGTATGCTCAAAACCTTGATCAGGAGGTTGCCCGGGCGGTATGTCTCCAAACACCACCCGGTACCTGTCTAGAATATCCTGTATGTCTAGGTGTGGTGGCTTGGGCTGACCCCTAGCCCCAGAAATCCTCAATTCCACGGCCCACTTGATATCGCCATGCCTTATATCTGTCTCCATCCTATGGGCCGAAACAGTCTGTGGAGGGTAAGAGTGCATACCCCTCAACAAAACCAATTTGCCATCCGACCTTGTGAATTCCATCTCCAGCTTCCTCCAATCTGTAGTGACTTGCCAAGTGAATAAAGCCATTAGACAACCATCACTGCGTTGGTGTTTGGTACATCTACCACAAAAAAGTGGTCTGTCACTGAATAGTTCCCCATGGCGATTGTCAAGGCGGGAACATAGTGAGTGCATTGCTTGGTCCTATCTCTTGACACAAGAACTGAAAAGCCCTCAAACTCCTCGTTTGTGATGCCCCTCCTTTGAACCATCTGTGCATCGATGAAGTTGTGGGTAGCCCCACTGTCCACCAAAACTGAAACACGCTGCCCCGACACTGTGCCCCTGATCCTCAAGGTCAAAACTTGGGTACCCCTCGTAAAGATGCAAGGACCCCTCCTACAGGTGCGAAAGAAGCTTCCCCTAGTGGTGGTGGTGGTGGTGGTCCCCTCTCCACATGTACTGCACTGTCATCTCCACCCACTTCTAGCTCTAGCTCATCCTCCATGTCACTGTTGGAAAAAACCTCAATGTAATGGGCCTTGCTTGTTGTACATCTATGGCCTAGTGCCCATGGTTCTTGACATGTGAAACACAATTTCCTCCTCTAGAGGTCCTCCTGATCTCCTCATCCAGGTGCCCTCGCCCCTGGTTGGCTCTCAGTGGTGGAGTCCTCTCGTCTCTTCCCCTCTGTTGGAATCCCTGTCTAGGTGGAAATGGTGCTCTAACCTTGGGTAGGGCATCTTGCAAATCTTGAGTCCTCCCTACTGTGTCCTGCAAGGTAGTGGGCTTGTTGGACCTCACCAGTCCCTTCAGTGGCTCTGCTAGTCCCTCTATAAACATGAATACCCTCCTGGCCTCTGACTGATCAGGCACCATCACTGACAACCTCAAAAACTTTGAAATGTAGGTCTCAGTGCTTCCCATCTATTTGAGCTTTGTCAGCTCCCCAAAATGCTCCTCCGGGTCTCTCCTCTCGAAACACTCCAACACCCTCCTAGTGAACTCCTCATAGGTTGCCACTCTAGCATGCCCCATCATGTTTAACACATGGAACCACCAGTCATGGGATTCTCCCTCCAAATGTAAAGTGGAAATTTTAATTGCCTCACCTTCCATCATCTAATTGAGCTAGAAATAGACATCCAGCTTCTCCACCCATGCTCTTGCTGAACTCTTGGAAGCCCCATCGAAAGTTGGGAGGAAGAGTCTCCCCATGGTGTGCTGTAGATCGGTGCCATGAGTGTAGCTTCCTCCACCTTGTCCCTTCCCCTTGTTATTACCTTTCAGCTGACAAAAGTCCCTGAAGGTAATGGCCTCTCTAAAGTCAGGCCCATATGACTGATACTCTATAAAGTAGTCCCCCATGGGCATCTCCTCTTGCCCTTGCGACCCTCCAGCACTGGATGCTATGAATGTAGGAATGGTGGACCTAGGTGGTGTGTTGGGAATGAGGGGTGCATTGGGGCCATGACCCCCTTGGTGATGCGAAGTACCAGAGCCCTCACCAATATGGAATTCCCCTTGAATCCCTTTGCTTTTGTTGTTGTTGCAGTTTTGTTGACTCAGCTCCTAATACCCTGGGACAAATCTTGTACGACCTTGAGAAGAGATTGGGCAAACTCCTCTTTGCTTCCCCTGTCTTCCACGTTATCCCCCATATTTGGCCTTTCAACCTCTGGTTCAGTGACCTCTGGATCTGGGGTGATTTGTAGCTGCCTCTCTCTGCTTTTGTACCTCTGTCTCCTGTAGGTTACATTTTGTTGGTCCTCTGGTGTCATAGACTAGTGTTGTTCCCCCACACATTGAGCCAAGACTATGAGCTCTGATACCACTGTAATATCCCTAAGGAAATTTTACAGTAAATAATCAAAGCATGCATAGACATAAACACACGTAAAATTACTCAAACATTAGAACACCAATTTAAAGCCAAAAATTGCGCTGCTGAGTGATTTTATTGATAAATCATGAAGTACAATAGGTGCTTGGAAAGTATGCACTTGGGCTTGCCCAAGGAAAGCTAGCTAAGCCCAAGTGATGAATATGAGATCTCCTCCAAGCGTGCTAGCTGGTTCTCCTTGGCTCTACGCTGATGCTAGTTGTGTAGAATCGCTGCTAGGGCCTCTTCTGTTGCTTAGAAAATTTCGAGAAATTAACCCCGGGCTCTCCACCAAATACCCAAAATAACCCACAAAGGAATTGGCCGATGGTTGACCTTGGAATTTCAGCCCTATTTTCCCTCAATGGCTCTGTTGCTAGGTAATTCGACCCACCTGTCAATCCTGCTGCAAAAGGCCCCCAAAATAGCTGCAATCTCCAACAAAATACTTCCCCAGACTCCACCTCAAGTCTCAGCCCCAAAATCACTTCACTACTCAACCTCCAAGCATACCTCCTCCAAGAACTACTCAATCCCTGCGCTACTGTTGCTGAACCTCTCGACAAACTCGCACTCCCTACTGTTGGTACGAAATGGAATAGATGGAACTCCCTCCTTGGGCTGGCACTCGAAGTCCACTGAAGCAAGGGTTGAGATTTTTGCTCGGAAACACTCATGTGCTAAACAACACTTGCAGACTTGGCTTCAGCTCAAGCGTGCTTTGTCAAAGACAATTTTCTCAAAAATGAATGAATAATCAAAATGAGTGCCTCTTGCTCCTTTTGTCCAAAAGCCTCCAAAATGCCCATGTGGGCCCAACTCGACTTTCCCCCACCAACTTCGCTCTAATGGGTGCGTATTTCCCTTGTGGGCCACATTTCTCTATGGGTGGCCCCCACGTTCCACTAGAGGCTCGATTTTCCTCCGCCATCTCTAACGTTTGGGCTCACTTTTGACCAAATATACATGTGGGGCCTCGAAACCCACACTTCCTAAGTGCTAATGCAAATTTTTTTAAAACTGGGCAAAATTGATATTTCACTTAGCAATGTTGCTGAGTGGGAATATCACATGGAGGACCTCATAAAGTTGTTTTTTTTTGGACCTAAGAATTTCTTCTACCAAATATATTTTTTCTACTTGGAGGGTAATTAATTTTCCCTTCATTTTTATTTTTTGGATAATTTCTGGCTTAATTTTTAATTTTAATTTTGCTAGAAACTAAAATTAAAAAAACGCGAGGGGATTAATTATTTTTCCACCCTCTAAGTGTATCTAAAAAAATAATTTAGCCATGGTGTCTGAGTAACCATGCATTAAATTATTCCTAGGGACACTTTTACATCAAATATTACAATTTCAACCCTTGGAAGGGGAAATACACATAGACAGACTCTTGAGACTCTACCAAATTTTGCGACAAGACGCATGAAAAATACATAGACTCGATAAACACTAGGACTCACCTAAGACCTCGTTAAATGAGTTGCACCCTAGCTTTGGGGTATATCTGGGAGAAAAACTCTGCCAATTATCCATGTTTAGAAACACACATAATTTGGTGAGGTTAAAAACCTCCCTAGGATGAAACCCTTTGAGAAGAATCATAGGCTTAGCTAGGTGTTGTTACATGGCTTAATAGTCATACTAAAATCATTTACAATAATTTTTTGCATAATTTGGGATTACAATGATGATATTACTGAAATTTTTTTGTCCACACTTTTGTACTCTACTTCTTAGACTATTGACATATGTGGTCAACAAATCCATCTATGTATCGCAAGCTGATTGGCTCATTAAACTATCTGGTTAACACCAAACTTGATATTTTTGTGCAGTGAACATGCTGAGTTAGTTCTTGGTTGAGCCCAGGCATGTACATTGGATTGTACCGAAACATATATTGAGATATCTATGTGGAACTACTAATTATGGATTGAGATATGTATCAAATGGTGAACTACAACTGCATGGATTCATTGACTCTGATTGGGCTAGAAACGCTGAAGATAGGAAGAGCGCTCTAGGATATTTTTTCAGTTTGGGCTTCGCTATGATATCTTGGATGAGTAGGAACCAAACATCCGTTGCAATTAGTACTACTGAAGCTGAATATATTGCTGCTTATTTGGCGAGTTGTGAAGCTGTGTGGCTTCGGAAGTTACTCGCGAGGTTGTTTGATCTTGTGCTGGAACCAACTGTGAGATATTGTGACCATCAAAGTTGTATGAAGCTCTGAGAACCCATTTTCCATGATAGGTCGAAGCATGCCAAGATTAAGTATCACTACATCTGGAGCATTATTCAAAAGGGAGCGATGAGGCTCCAACATATCTCTACTGATGAATAGGTTGCTAATATTCTTACAAAGCCTTTGCCCCAAATAAAGTTCATTTACTTTAGGGATAAGCTTGGAGTTGTTGAGACTCCCTCCCTTGGCTAAAGGGAGTGTTGATGTTGTAGCATCTATGTGCGGCGAATCTCCCTTAGGTCATGGGGCTTGATCAAAAACCATGGTTTATGGTGTTGAAGAAAGTGTAACTAGATTCGGTCTTCATGACATTGTAATTGTGATTTTTGTAAACAAGAAATTGAATTTAATTATTATGCCTTGCTGCATGGGTTTCATGAGCAAGAGGTTTATTTATTTAGTGGCTCCCATTGAGAGCCTTAGGATTTACTTTAAAGAGTCAATGTCATGCTCTTCTTGAGCTTATGTGTAATGTATACAAGTCTATAGTGTTAGGATATTCCGACACATAGGATATAGTTAAGTTCAACTTGGTCTAGTATAGAGTTAGGTAAAGTGTGTTTCTTTACCGTTGTACATTTTGTAACTTACAATCCGACGGTCACGATATGTAGTGATCCGACGGTTCACTCTCACCTCGGTATTACCGACACTTGATCCGTGGCTTGACACCCGATTGGTCCATGAGTTCTATTTAAAGCGCATGGAGGGTCATTATTCGGGTAATCCGTGCATGAGAGAAGCTTATGTAAATTTTCATTCTTTGATTAATAAATTGCCTGTAGTACCCACGTTGGGACAGGCCGTGGACTGTTTCCCTCCTTGCACTTTGAGGGTTTTAACCACGTCAAAAATACTGGTGTATTGATTTGAGATCTGGTTGTGAGCGGTGTCCTTTTGGTATTCTTTCTGAGGAACTTACCCTGTAAATTCCTACATGGTATCAGAGCTATTTGAGGGCCGCGTCCGTTGGTGATCCAAATCTGAAGCCGGTAGAACTGCATGCGGCTGTCGTTTCCTAGATCTGCTGTTTCTGACTGCTTTCGGGCCGAGAGGACTTCTCTGTTGCGTTTGGAGCATCTGTTCCAGTGAGGAACCCCTTTCGTTTCACGCGAAAAGGTTTCCGGTAGCCCTAGCTGCGTCATTTTTCAGATCGGGAGGTATACAGTGTTTTTTTGCAGTTTACTGTTATTTTCTCTCTGCTTATTTCGGTTTTGGTTTATTTAGCCCTTTTTTTTCAAACCGAATCTATACCTTTCATTTCTGCGTATGCTCTTTGCCCTGCGACTCTGTGCGATCTGGGCAAATCAGAAACAGAAAGGAAGGATTTTTCTCATGCGTATGCTCTTTTCCCTGCACCTTAGTGTGATCTCGGAAAATCAGAAACATTGAGAAAAATATTTAGTTTTTCGGCTAAAGCTAACTTTGAGATTTTTTTTTAAAATTTCTAGTTTTTTTGGCTAAAGCTAACTTCGAGCCGCAAGGTTCGTTTTTCTGTGCATATTCGTGTTGGGTTTTGTGTTTTGTGTTTTGTAGGGAAAAAGAGCTTTCTCAAGGCAAGCACGCAAACCAAGCCCCCCCCCCCCTCTCTCTCTCTCTCTCTCTCTCAAATTTTTTGTATAGATCAATTGGTTCAAAGCTATTTTAAGAGAGTAGAGGTCTTGGGTTCAAGTCTCCATTTTGTGGGGGCGGATTTTTTCATTCCTGCACATTCGCGCACTTTGCTGGCAACTTCAACAATTTTTTTTTCAAAAAGCCATAACTTCTTCATCCGGAAGCCTTTTTCAGAGCTGTTTTTTTTAAAACCGCCTATTTTTTCGAGATCTATCCATTGGAACACTTACTTTCAGCATCTTCAGCTTCAGTTTTTTTTAAAATGGAAAGTCCATGCCAAGTCATTCTTGACAGCACTAACTACTTCCAATGGGTAGCCTACATGGAAGATTTACTTAGAAGTAAAGGTCTCTTCAGAATAGCCACAGACCAAGAGAAGAAACCAAAAGATGAAGACAAGGTTGCAAAATGGGAAGAAAATAGACAAGATCAAGCACGTGGTTTGATAGGGATGTCTATTTCTCCTGATCTTAGATTCCACATTGCAGACCTTGAGACTCCTCATGAAGCATTAGAAAAACTCGCTAAAGTTTTTGGGATTAAAAATGAAATTAGAGCCCATCAACTTGAAAATGAGCTGCTTACTTTGGATCCTAATAATTTTTCTTGCATTGAAGATTTCTTGTCCAAATTCAAGACCCTTAGATATCTCTTGGAAGGTGTTAAAGTTAAGAAAGAAGATGGTAACCTTATTTATTCCATCCTTACTAAATTGGGACCAGCCTACTCTGTATTTGTTTCCACTTTCCATTCTACAAGGGAAGCTTTCATTTGTCAAGGAAAAGACTACAAGGCCCCTTCCTTTGACTCCTTTTGTGATTCCTTAATAAGAGAACAAGAAAAACTCTTACACCTTGGTCTTCTTAATCTTGGAAACTCTTCCACGAAAGCGTTAGCCGACCAGCAGCAACCAAATTCAAAGAATCCTAAGAAGTCATATCCTCAAAAGAATGGTCCTAAACCATCTCAGCCTCAAAATGAAAGATCATTTCAGCAAAATGATAAGACCAATAAAAACAAATGGAAGAAGACTGATAGACATTGTAACTTTTGTAATCGAGATGGCCACTTAGAATCTAAATGCTTTAAGAAGATGGAAGCCTTGGAAGCCGCAATGAAGAAACATAACATCCATGTGGAGCCTACTTCAACTTCAACTTCCGGAATGGCACTTTTTGCATGTCATTGTCAATCATCTCAGTCTGGTTATGCATTAAATGTATCTTCTTCTTCTTCTCATTCTCATGAGTGGCTCATTGATTCTGGAGCCTCTTGTCACATGGCCAAAGACCAAGCCATGTTTTCTTCTTTAAATGATTGTAACACCAAAAATATATATATTGGTGATGATAGATCTCTTAATGTTGTAGGGACTGGAACTGTTCATCTAGACAATGGTCAGTTTAATGATGTATTATGTGTTCCAACCTTATCCTGCAACCTTCTATCTGTCTATCAGATAACTCATTCAGGTGAAGGTAAAATTGTTGAATTTTCACCTCATGATGTTGTAATCAAGGATCTAAAAGATCCTAAACAGATTCTAGCTACTGGTCTTGCTGATGATTCCAAAACGTTGTATAAGTTT
Source organism: Pinus tabuliformis (assembly GCA_031772625.1). NCBI lineage: Eukaryota > Viridiplantae > Streptophyta > Pinopsida > Pinales > Pinaceae > Pinus > Pinus tabuliformis. The sequence goes on along the minus strand of CM062805.1, from coordinate 730,355,364 downwards.
CACAACTTTGGGTCATCAAATCTTCCCTAAGTATTCGTTGCTCACAATGATGAAGTGAGCAAACTTTGGCATGAGCGATTTGGTCACTTAAACTATCGCTCCCTTCAGCATCTATGTAAAGAAAATATGGTGACAGGTCTTCCTATGGTATCTTGCAGAGATGGTGTTTGTTCCGGATGTGTACTCGGAAAACATCATCGGGACAGTTTTGACAAACGTGCCTCTTGGCACACCTCAGCCCCTTTACAGCTTGTGCACAGTGATTTATGTGGTCCTCTTCCTGTTGCTTCATTATCTGGCTGCAAGTACTTCTTAACTTTCATTGATGATTTCTCCAGACGCACTTGGGTATACTTCTTAAAACTCAAGAGCGAAGTCTTTAACACCTTTTTGGCTTTCAAAGCCTTTGTTGAAAAACAATCTGGACATCAAATTCTTAAGCTAAGAACTGATAATGGTGGAGAATATGTTAAAAACACATTCATCAACTTTTGCACCGAAAATGGAATTCAAATGCAACATACTGTTCCATACACTCCACAACAAAATGGTGTAGCTGAAAGGAAAAATCGCACCTTAAAGGAAATGGCTAATTGTATGCTGCAATCTAAAGGACTCAGTCTTAGTTTTTGGGCCGAAGCAATTAATTGTGCAAATTATATAATCAATCGCACTCCTACTAAGGTTCTAGAGAATATCACTCCAGAAGAAGCTTGGAGTTCCATTAAACCAGATGTAAGTCACTTTCGTGTGTTTGGAAGTGAAGCATGGGCCCATATTCCAGATGAAAAGCATAAAGCTTTAGAACCTAAGAGTGAGAAATGTACTTTTGTTGGATATTCTGAAGATGTAAAAGGTTATAGACTTATTCCATTTAAGTCCAAAAATGTTATCATTAGAAGAGATGTAAAATTTGATGAAAATAAATCGGCCTGCGAGCCTAGTCCGGCGGATGTGCCACCTCTTCCTATCTCTTCTACTTTTGAAAACATTTCTTCTTCAGATGATGAAAGCGAGGATGATAATCCTCCCCCACCTTCTCAGGATCCTCAACATCCAAGATGGGTCCGTGCTACTCGGGATGCAGCAGGTGATCTTGCCGGTGATCCTACAGATCAGCGACGTACACGTTCTCAGTTTGAAAGAGCCTCTTCTTTACTGGCTCAAGCTCCAGTAAATCATGATCCTGACACTTTTGCGGAAGCTTCAGGCCATCCACATTGGGAAGCAGCTATGAATGAAGAATATCATTCATTGATGACAAATGATACATGGGATCTTGTTCCTCTACCAAAGGGACGCAAACTTGTTAGATGTAAATGGGTTTACAGAACCAAGTATGGACCAGATGGGAAAGTTGATAAACATAAAGCTCGTCTCGTTGCTAAGGGCTTTTCACAGGTTGAAGGCATTGACTACACTGAAACCTTCTCCCCTGTTGCCAAAATGAACTCTATCCGCCTTGTTCTTTCCCTTGCTGCCTCTTTAAAATGGGAAGTCCATCAGATGGATGTTAAATCTGCCTTCTTGCATGGGGACTTGCAGGAAGAAATCTATATGGAACAACCCATTGGCTTCATACAAACAGACTCCAGCCTTGTTTGTCGACTTAAGAAATCCCTTTATGGCCTCAAGCAAGCTCCTCGGGCTTGGTATGCCAAAATGGATAGCTTTCTTTTAGAATCTGGCTTTTCTAGATGTCATTCTGACAATACTGTCTACACCAAGAAAGTGGGCAACTCTCTTATCATCCTTGTTCTTTATGTTGATGATCTTATGCTTACTGGTAGTGATCCCAACCTTATAAACCATGTGAAGTCCAGCCTTAAAAAGAAATTTGAAATGACAGACTTAGGACACTTACACTATTTTCTCGGTCTTCAAGTCTTGCAATCCCAAGAGGGTATTTTCCTTTCCCAGTCCAAGTATGCTTGTGATATTCTTCGTCATTTTCACATGGAAGACTGTAAGCCAGCCCCTTCTCCCTTTCAGTCTGGAGTCAAACTTTCAGTCTCTTGTACTTCTCCTGAAGTTGATGCTACCTTATACCGTCAACTTGTCGGAAAACTCTTGTATTTAACCCATACTCGTCCTGATCTTTCCTTTGCTGTTGGCCTTGTTGCTCGTTTTATGCAAAACCCCCGTGAAAGTCATTGGAAAGCAGCTAAAAGAATACTTCGTTATGTTCGAGGTACAGTACAGTTTGGGATTCATTACAGTGCCAAAGCAGCTCCTCTGTTAGTTGGTTTCACTGATTCTGATTGGGCTGGTGACCCTGATGATCGGAAGTCTACTGCCGGTTATGTCTTCACTCTTGGTTCAGGACCTATTACATGGGCTTGTAAGAAACAGGCTGCCATTTCTCTTTCGTCAGCAGAAGCAGAGTATCGTGGTACCGTGGAAGCTAGTAAGGAAGCCTTGTGGCTTCGTCAGATCCTATCAGAGTTTGGCTTTGAGCAGCAACATCCAACCACACTTTGGTGTGATAATCAAAGTGCCATTCAGCTATGCAAAGATCCAGTCCAGCATCAGCGCAGCAAACACATTGAACTACACATGCACTTCATCAGAAAGCTCATTCATGACCATGTTCTTGAAGTGCAATATTGTCCAACAGATGATCAAGTTGCAGACATCTTCACAAAGGCTCTCACAGAGACGAAGTTCACTAAACTTCGATATATGCTTGGAGTTCAGGAAGTTGTCACTAAGGGGGGATAGGCTCTAGTGCCTCCTTCCTTCTCCTATTGTGTCATATTTGTAAATCCTTCAATCCTATCCCAAGTTGTTCTTAAGGGGGGATGTTAGGATATTCCGACACATAGGATATAGTTAAGTTCAACTTGGTCTAGTATAGAGTTAGGTTAGAGTTAGGTAAAGTGTGTTTCTTTACCGTTGTACATTTTGTAACTTACAATCCGACGGTCACGATATGTAGTGATCCGACGGTTCACTCTCACCTCGGTATTACCGACACTTGATCCGTGGCTTGACACCCGATTGGTCCATGAGTTCTATTTAAAGCGCATGGAGGGTCATTGTTCGGGTAATCCGTGCATGAGAGAAGCTTATGTAAATTTTCATTCTTTGATTAATAAATTGCCTGTAGTACCCACGTTGGGACAGGCCGTGGACTGTTTCCCTCCTTGCACTTTGAGGGTTTTAACCACGTCAAAAATACTGGTGTATTGATTTGAGATCTGGTTGTGAGCGGTGTCCTTTTGGTATTCTTTCTGAGGAACTTACCCTGTAAATTCCTACATATAGAAAGGTCTAGCCGCCCTCCAAGACAAGCACAATCCTCTTAAAGACATCAGTCAACAAAACAATGAAGAGAACAGTTATGTCGGCCTCCTCAAAATGAATATTAATATCAAGTCTGCTCATAAAAGGTGACACATCGGTTCAATGGACATGTTGGCTCAAATATAGGGACAAACACCTATATAAAGGAGCTTGTACCCTCGCCGTTTTACAGTGACATCTTTGCATTCCTCTTTGAAATCTCGGTCAAATTCAAGTTACAGGAATCTTGGATGAAGGAGTAGTACAATGTTTCAGTGAGGAGAAATATCCCTACGGTTTTCGGATAAGGATTACGAGGGTACACACTCACATACTCTCACAGTCTCATATAAGAAACTTAGTAATGCTACAGTGATATATATTCTCGGCATAGCCATGACAAGTAAGATCTCGGTGAACACAATCACATTCTTAGTGAAGATTTTAGTGCAATCATGATGAACATAGTTACATTCTCGGTCAAGGTGCAGTCATGATCCTAACATGGTTATGATCTCGGTGAAGGCTATGATGAGATAATCATGATTTCGTTGGATCAAAAGGCAGCTCTCCAAAACATATCTCAACTTGGAGATCTAGTTGATGAATACCTCGATGAAGGGACAACAAAGATGTTGCAGGAGTAATGAAATGGTGCAGTAGTGATGGCCTCAATGGTGCAGCGATGAAGATGATCTCAACAGTGAAGAGGATTGGTGTCTTGGTCTTGGAGTGGCCTAATAGGTCAAGGGTCATGGTCTTGGTATTCGTCAATTGGAATCTCTATAAGAAGAATTTTGTGCGGCTTTTCCTCTCCAAGAGGGAGAGGTTTTGGCCCTGGCAAAAAGCAACATCTCGTGTTCTTGTCTCTTTGTTTTGGTAGCTATTTGATGAACTAAAGAAGACACACTCTAATAATAACAAGTGAAGACTGAATAAGAAGAATAAGTTGAAACACCTTACAATTAGTTATCATGACTAGAAGAATCTCATTAACTCTAACTGCCCTAGATTCTTCAACATGAAATCAAAGCTAAGGTGCTGAAGTCAAAGGAAGGGCAGCAAAAAGAGACATTCAAGGATCAACTTCAAGAAGAGCATCAAAGCAAGTTGAAGGGCTTTGTCAAAATTGAAGGATTAGTGTACAACAACAGTTTACAAAAGGTTTTTGTCTATATAATCAAGGAGACAGTCTACAACAACATGAGCTTTTTCATCATCAAAAGGTCACCAAGACCCTCATCAAGTTGTCTACAAAGTAAGGTAGCTCAAAGGACCTCAAAAATGAAGATTACATCATCTTGGAGAAGGTTGAAACTCTAGAAGCAATCCTGATCTACACTACAAAAGAAGGCAAATCATATTGAGGGCAATAAGGCATGGTCATCTTCAAGAAAGAATCATCTCCTTGCCTTAGAAGAAGATCATCTGAAGAAGCAGCAAATCATTCTCACCAAAAGGAGCAACCTTTTCTTGAGGAAAGGCTCTCTCATTTGAAAGATCATCCAAAAAGAAGCCCTAATACATCTTCTTCAACCATCATCAAAGTGATCAAGTGGAAGAGTTCATCTTCACATGTCAAGTAGGTATCTTTTCATTCTATAATCAACTTTGGTTAAATGACTTCATGTTTGCAAGGAGATCTATAAATTAGTTGGGTCATCAAGGCTCCTCGCATAAGAAAGGGGGATAGATATAGTCCCCGGAAGAGAAGTCATATGAAATGATTCCTATGTCCTCTCATCCCTATGTAGTAGGAGAGGTGACATAAAAGAGAGATATGAAGTGCTAGAAGATATACTCTTTGAAATGCAGTGAAGAAGATCATATCACTTAGACTTGATTGAAGGTATCAAAGAATGAAGAAATACCTTCACAAGATCTCAACTGGGAGATGAAGACAATCATCATTGTTCTAACTGGTAGGCAAGGTAACAAATGTCCATGAACAAAAAGGCTACCTCATTCAACATGTGGTCTCTATGCTAGATAGAGAAAAGTTGATGGCAAAAGTATTGAAGGTTAAAGGACTAAAACATGTGCAGAAAGGAAAGGGAAGTTTGGTCCTCAAATAGTATAGCTAAGATTATGGAAGTTCATATCACCAGATAGATGGAGGAAGCTGAAGAAAAGGGCCAAGGAAAAAGGGAGTAACAAATCTCTACTATGATTGAGATGGTATCCCTCACAAAAGGGTCCTATCATAAGCTTTTGTTATAGATATGACAACAATAATAAGATGCATCGTGGCATCATGAAAAGCATTAGAATCAAGAGCTCGTGACATCACCATGGGAATCATGAAAAACAAAATCCATGGCAGTCAAACATGAAGGATGTAGCTCTTGGGAACCTCATTGGACATTGCAGGAAAGGAAGAAGTCATCCAGGACAAGGCTCATCATACATCAAGTCAAAAAGGAAACATTTACCAGACGGGGATATGCAAGATCCTCAAGGTTCTTTGAAGGAATTCTCACAGGAGGGTTCACTAATCTAGAGAGGAAGCAAGTGCTTCATCAGGAACTCCAACTTATGGAATTCATGGGATGATGGTATGATGACATGAAGTAGATCAAGGGATTGAAGACCTTTTCAATCAAGGAAGTTGCTGGAAGAAGCCTAGATGACCTAAAGGTAAAATGAGGTATGTATGCTTGTGTTTAATATTATAATGTCATGTCATATGGTTGCAGGTAACATGGATCATTACTTCTACCTCGAGAAGCATGATCAAGGGAAAATGATCTCCTCCTTTGAAAGGATGCAGGAAGGCATAAGTCACACTAGATGAAATTAACATAATATGTCCTCATATGAAGTATGAGGTGGTTGACTATAATTAAGAAACTCTGATTGAAAGCTCTTGGGAATGGAATGTGTGAGAAAGGAAGAGATGTGAGATATGCAACCGTGATGAAGGCAATCAACATCCAAAAGACCAAGAAGATTTGACTAGGAAATCTCCCAGAAAGATATGAAGATTCTGATGGAAGTCTGAAAAAAAATGGAGATCCTTGACAATGGATATCTTTAGGAGATGTGTCAACATGTATGAAGGATGCTGATACCTACAGGAAGATGTCATGATGAAGAGCCATCTTGAAAGGTACTATTTGATTTAATGTTATGTTTTGATTTCTTGAATAATATCTGGATGAGTTCATGTAGAGCTACTAGAACAAGGATTGTAAGTGCAAGTACAATTAGCATTCATGTGGTGGATGGAAATTCCTGAAAGAAGCATGATGAGAAAGAAGTAGCCATATGAAAAAGGTTCCAGATATATACCAAGAAGGCCACTTTCCATGAAGAAAAGAATGATGACGGACCAAGAAGTAAAGTGGTCGATGGCCTATGCCCTACAAGGAAGAAGCTCAACTGAATTTCATGACATCAAGCAAAGAAGTTGATCAAGCAGCTGAAGGACCCACAAAGAAGAAGCTACTGATGAAAAGACAAGTCCTTGATTAAGAGGCAGCTTGGATTGGGTCACCCCTGATTAAAAAGGAGTGACAGTTGTGTTTTTCTATTTCATGTGTCATGCACTAGACCAGGACCAACTACGGTAAGTCTTAGTGAAGGCCATGGAGAGAAATGTAGACACATGATGGATGACATTCTTGTCTCCCCTTGGAAAGAAAGAATGGAGGATTGGGTAATCATCTGGCATCCGATGCTCTTTGAGGATGTGTAGGGCATCCAAGATAAGAGTAGGCAAGAGGACCGATATTCTTTGAGGCTTCGGAACCCAAGATAAGAATAGTCCTAGAAGGTCATACTCAGTGAACACCCGGGTGGGTATGTACCTTGAGAGACAATGATGAAGGTGTCTATAGTCATTTGTCTCGCCAACATTGTTCTCTGATTTGATGAGATAGAGTTGTCGGTCAAGGCCTTGCTGTGGAAACAATGTTGGTTACTATGATGCTATACAAATGGGTTACCAATCCGATTCTTTTTATGAGAAATTCTTCAGATTGAGAATGACCAAGTGCCATCACGAATACCTCCCTAGTTAAGAGGCAATGTTGAAGAAAGTGTAACTAGGTTCGGTCTTCATGACATTGTAATTGTGATTTTTGTAAACAAGAAAATGAATTTAATTATTATTCCTTGCTGCATGGGTTCATGAGCAAGAGGTTTATTTATTTAGTGGCTCCCATTGAGAGCCTTAGGATTTATTTTAAAGAGTCAATGTCATGCTCTTCTTGAGCCTATGTGTAATGTATACAAGTCTATAGAAAGGTCTAGTAGCCCTTCAAGACAAGCACAATTACCCTGAAGACATCAGCCAACAAAACAATGAAGAGAACAATTATGTCACCCTCAAAATGAATATTAATATCAAGTCGGCTCATAAAAGGTGACACATCAGTTCAATGGACATGTCGGCTCAAATACAGGGACAAACACCTATATAAAGGAGCTTGTACCCTTGCAGTTTTACAGTGACGTCTTTGCATTCCTCTCTGAAATTTCTGTCAAGTTCAAGTTACTGGAATCTCAGATGAAGGAGTAGTACAATGTTTCGGGTGGGAGAAATATCCCTGTGGTTTTTAGATAAGGATTACACGGGTACACACTCACATACTCTCACAGTGTCGGATAAGAAACTCAGTAATACTACAATGATATATATTCTTGGCATAGCCATGACAAGTAAGATCTCGGTGAATACAATCACATTCTCGGTGAAGATTTCAGTGCAATCATGATGAACACAGTTACATTCTCGGTCAAGGTGCAGTCATGATCCTAACATGGTTATGATCTCGGTGAAGGCTATGATGAGACAATCATGATCTCGATGGATCAAAAGGAAACTCTCCAAAACATATCTCACCTTGGAGATCTAGTTGATGAAGACCTCGGTGAAGGGACAACAAATATGTTGCAACAGTAATGAAGTGGTGCAGTAGTGATGGCCTCAATGGTGCAACAATGAAGATGATCTCAACAATGAAGACCATTGGTGTCTTGGTCTTGGAGTGGCCTAATAGGTCAAGGGTCATGGTCTTGGTATTTGTTAATTGGAATCTCTATAAGAAGAATTTTGTGCGGGTTTTCCTCTCCAAGAGGGAGAGGTTTTGGCCCTGGCAGAAAGCCAACATCTTGTGTTCTTGTCTCTTTGTTTTGGTAGCTATTTGATGAACTAAAGAAGACACACTCTATTAATAACAAGTTAAGATTGAATAAGAAGAATAAGTTGAAACACCTCACAAATAGTTATTGTGACTAGAAGAATCTCATTAACTCTAACTGCCCTAGATTCTTCAACATATGGTTGGGGAAATTGGCCTGGATTTCTTCCTTAGGTCATGGGGTTTGACTAGGAGACCATAGTTATGGTCGGGGAGATTGGCCTTGTTACCCACTAGTTTGTGGGTAATATCCCTAGGAGAAATTTTTTCTCCAAGATGGTCTTCAGCCAACAGCCAACAGCGCCTTATAGCCATCAGCTAGTTCATTGTGCCATTTCTTCGCCACTTGAGCTAGCGATGTGGTCCCTCGCCCATCTACCATGATCGTATGTTTGAAGGTGGGCCTCTCGAATCTAAAGGTATGCCTTGTCATTTTGAAATTGAGTATTGTAGTTTGCTTATCATGGACACTTTTGGGCATGGATTAATGGGGGGATTCGGCGGACAGGATGCACTAGGTATGTGATTTTGTCTCCTAGATCCCTTTTAGGTATTAACCTTGGATTCTAGTCCCTTGGGATCTATTTCACTGACCATTGGTTTCAGGGATGGTATTTCACAGGAAACCCCGATGTTGGTTGCGTGGTCCCGCTCCCTCATCTGCTCATATTACCCTCGTTCCATTCATTATCATCTAATCCATCATTTCTCCCACCTGGGTTGACATTCCTCCATCGGGTCCACATAGGGTCAACTTGCCCCATCCCCTTGCCCACACCTTGGGTCATGGCCTGGAATGAAGCCCGGAGGTTGATGTTGCTGAAAAGAAAGTTAAAAGCATATATGGCCACATTCAACAGGAAAAGTACCACAGAATGCAAAAGATGGCCGGGACAAAAAAAATATTTAGCACGTGGGCAAAAGCCAATACATGAGCTCTACCCCATCATCATGGCCATCACCCTAGTTCCTACAGGTTCTATGAGCCTTCTTCATCATATAGGAACCCATGATTGTCCCAACCCCTGCTGGGCGATGAGCCGCCCCACCTCAAAAAGGGGATACCACTGCTATATCTTACACATCATGCTCTAACCCTTGAAGCCTCGAGCAGTTCATAAAAGAAAATCATAAAAAGGCAAAAGACATATAAAGAAGGGTGGAAAAACCAAGGCCGAGGCACCTCATGTACCACGATTGCTCCCTCCTACATAATATAAACCCAAGTGTGGGCTTCTCTCTTATTAGCTACCCTTGTGCCCCAGTATGTGACCCAGGGTTGCCCCTTCTCATTCCTACTTCATCCACCTATCTGTCACATGTCACCACCTTTTGAAGGATGTACCTTGAACAAATTATCCCCTTTAGAAGTACAAACCACCTAATAGGGCACTTGGTTAACCCCATTATGGAAGGGCAGGCAATTAAAGTCCCCACCTGTGGTCTATAATTAGGTAAGCTCATTTACTTGATTTCTCTAATGACTTGTTGTACTGGAAGGCTAGGGGACACACTGGATCTTATGCAGGATTGCAGATGATTTCCATTTGGGTTTGGTCTCCCTATACGGGGTCCTAATCCTCCAGAGGGCTGCATTGGCATATAGGGTGAGCTTTGAGAGCTGTGGGCCTCCATAGTAGTAGATTTCTCTTCATGGATTCCCACAACCATTCAGAGATTGTTCGTGGTTCACTTATTGGATGAGGAGGATGTACCTGATCCACCATGCCCCACTGACCCCAGATCTACACCATACACTTGGCAGATGATCCAGAGCTGCACGATGATGTGGCATCACCTACATTATCGTCCTAGCCCTTGCGGGCAACCTACATGCATCTTCAATTTGTTTGGAGACCCATGAGGACACTTGTGTGCCCCCACATGTCATTTGGAGCACCACAGGCTATTACAAGGGCCCAACCCCTTGTCCACTGCTTTTGAGGGTCCTATTCTTCATTGTGGCAGCCATGAGGTCTCTTAGAGGGCTCTACACCATGCATATATTATTATTTGACCTCTTGAGAGGCTTACTTTTTCATTTATGAGCTAGTTTGGTGGCCTTGTTACCAAAAGGATTAATTATTAGCACATTATTTTATTTTTGGGGCTTATGTAGGCCAAGGAGGCTAATTCGAACTCCTAAGATGTGTATAAATACAAGTGAGGTGAGATCATTTCTCATCATCTCTTTGGATTGGATCTCTCTCTTCTTTAGCGAATTTCACACTTTTTTTCTGGAGGATGAATTGGAGCATTTATGGATGAATTTTGATGTATGGTTATTGGTGTATATTATCTTGGAGCTTCTCTATTGTCATTTGTGAATGGTTGGATATACTCTACTGCATGTAAGCACAAAATTTTGATGTTATTCTTGTTACTTTTGTCATATATGATGGATTGGGATTTTCGTTGTTTTAGGGCTAATTGTTGCATGCAAATTATTGCTTAATATTGTGGGATTGTCTCTATCATAAACGTTCTCTCCAGGTATGGGTCATGTAGTGTGAGCGAAATCTCCTAGGGGTAAATCAGACCTTGATAAGCCATTCCTCTTGTGCATTTGAAGTATAAAAGCTGCGAGATTGCTTTCTCTTGACCTAGAGGGTTTGTGAAGTAATTTTGAGGTCTCCTTGACTGGGAACCAAGAAATCTTACACATAATCAGCATAGATTTCATTCTCCCAAGGATTAAGGCACTGATCTACCAAGGGTGGTCACCAAAACTCTTATTCTTTCACCTCCTCCCAAGGCTAGCCACATTGGCGTGCCTACAACATCAGTTTCCCGACAAGCTAGCCACTGGAAAAATTCAATCTCCTAGGGTCTCCTGCGCTGGACTTTCCTCTAGCCCTCCAAATTTGAAGACATTCCGATAGTGGAATTGGGAGAAAAGCCAAGCCCTAGCTTCAGGACCAAAACTTGCCCTGCCATCCCCAAGGCTAGCACTTCCTAGGGTCAAACCAACATCTTTGAGTAATTATATTTTCTTTGATCCTCTCTCCACCTTGTCTAGGGTAAGAATATCATTGGTTGCTACATTCCTTCCTCATACCCTAGACTGAGTCCACTTGGCCCCGTGTGGTCCCACTCCTTTGAAAAACCATTTTTCAAAAACCATCCAGGGTACCAATTCTAACAAGGATTTAAGGGATTGGGAAACTCCTTCACACGTCTTATCGAATAAGCCTAACCCTCAAATCCTCTCTTCCTAGATTACCTAGTACCTTGCTTACAAAGCAAGCAATCTTTATCCTTCAAATTTTGGGAAAGGGTTGTTTAGGTCGCTCATATCCTTTGACTTATCGTTCATTAGTGACTCCACACATACTGGGTCTCCTCCCATCAGTGAAAATCCGTAAATAGAAGGGAGCCTTAGCTGAGGTGACAGTGGGCTAAGACTCCATTTGTTGCCCTTGGCCTAGCATTTGCCCTTTAGGGATTACCCTTAGGTCCCCTGCTAGTTTGAGCGGTAACAGGCCCTATGTTTATCGAAGCCTAGATTGCTTCCTTAGGTCATGGGGTCAGGGTCGGGAAGATTGGCTCTATGAGAATCAAGCCGGGATTGCTCCCTTGGTCATGGAGTTTGACCTAGAAGCGATGAAGTTTGGTTGGGAGATTGGCTCTGTGTATTGAGACCTGGAATGCTCTCTTAGGTCATGGTGTTCGATCGAGAAACCATTGCTTATGGTTGGAGAGATTGGTCCTGTGAGTATCATATTGCCATGGATTTTGGCAAGTGGATTGAGCTTGATGATTATCTTTTCAGCCTTTTCTTATGAAGAAATTTTATTCATCATATGTACATCTGTGGAAGTCAAGAAGAAATACCTCCTTGGCTAAGAGGGAGTGTTGAAAATATGTAGCTGCTAAAGTCAACAAAGTCAATATTAAAATTATTATTTTATTGCTATTCAAGTCGGGCCTCAAGATGACAGGTCGGCCCCCCCTCATGAAGGGGTTTGACACTTTGTCAAAAACCCATTTGACTGGACATGTATATATTGGCAATTTGACCTCATTTGGCATCATGGTTCATCACAAAACCAATTCGGATCTGTTCTAAGGAGTATCTGATCACACGTGCGAAGGGGAGAAGACAAGTTTGACCAGCAAAGTTGACCTCTCTATTCTCTGCTTTGACCAGCGTCGACTTGGACTATTCTGCTGCTGTTTGACTGAATCTTTGACTGTTTTGGAGACAGAATATTCTAGGAATCTTTGACTGACAGTTGACCAAATTTTGGAGCAGAAGCTGGACTGTTGACCAAAATTTGACCACAGGTCAAAGTCAACAGTTTGATCGAATTTTCTGTGGCAGCTACAGTACCGAATTTCAGCCCCTTTGACCTCAGTTGACCAGAAACAGCAGGGCTGAAATTCAGCTTCTTTCACCAGATTTGACTTGTGAGCAGAACTTTGAATTTCTCTCTCCTTTGTCTTGGTTTGACTGGGATTTTGTTATGGTCAATGGGATGATATGTTGACTGATATTCAGATGTACAAATTGATATGAATTGGATAATTTTTCATAAGAAAAGGTTGCAGGGTTTTTCCCCTGGTTTGGGGTTTTCTCAGGGTAAATTTTTGTCTCTTGTGCATTTTATTTTTACTGTCATCTCTACTGCCCTACTACATTTATGGTCGAAATTTTCTGAAGTGTAATTGCTTAATGATCTAAATGTGTTGAAGAAGTAATTGTATCATTGGAAGTAATTATCTGGCAAAAAATTTGTGCTCGTCTTAATTGCACTATAAAAATCAACACTCCTAGGGGTTAGCCACTTTTGGTGGGTAATAGGGCCCAAGGTTTCCATTATAAGATACCCATAGGGCTTATGCCAAGGGCCACCAAAAGGAAACTATGCTGTTAGGAGAAGGCATAATGGCGAAAGCAACACGGAATGAAAGCATACATAACCATAACATTAAAGCCTTAGAAAAACCACTCTATTCTTGTCTTTCATAAGCCTCCATTGAGAAGCTTGCAAGTGAGCTGTTTACTTTCTGTATAGTAAGTATCCACAATCTTCAACTAGAAAACAATGCATGAGTTGAGTATCTCAAGCCCATAGTTTATTGAATAGGTATACCCTACAGACTAACTCCCATAACTTTCTCTTTCTTTGAATTTGTGCTTTAAGTGTGGAGAACCAAGACCTGAACAATTTCAGACAATGATCTTCCTGGGATGGGGAAAAGGTTGCGTAGGAGCAAAGATCGTTGCTTCTTCCCTTTCGGGGAGAATAACTTGGGTTACTAGCATGCCAAGTGCTCCATCCAATAACTAAACCTTGCTCAAGGTATAGCTAATATTTAGTTATTATCACGCAATAAAAATATTCTATCTGAACTGTCAAAACATAAGATTTTGAGACTGGTGGGGGTATCACAGGACTGCAATATTCCTCCAAGTTTGTTCACAAAGTTTGATTATTCATGTCAACATCCTGTCTAAATAATGCATATGATAGATCTTACTGTTGCAGATTGCATTATGACATTCAATGTTAGTCCCCACTGTGTAGAAGTTATAAATAATTTTGTGTGGGGTTTGTGGTTTTCTTTGAAAATTCTCTGTAGCCTTAGAAAAAAAGCTTTCCAGTGAGAGTCATGTGAATGAAGAATTTGCTGATATGCCTATGTTTCATGTGTGTTTGATAGTTCACAAAGTGGGGTCTTCCTTTTGCGAAATTGGTTAAACTTTTTTGGCTTGATTTAAAATAGTAGTTGCAAGTGTTAGTTTTTAGACAGGATTTATTGATACTATATAGTAGTAAACCTTATTTGTCTCTCTGCCATCCATCCTTACAATCGGTGGAGTCAAGTTGCTCCTAATGCTGTGGGATCCTTGTTTGTGGCTTTTGTAACCTCAGATTGGTTGTGGCAAGCGTGCTGGTGCAATTACATGTTTGCTTGATGAATCTGGCAAGTACAACAGTACTGATACAAATCTCAACCCACAACCAGATTTCAAGGTGAACTCATTATTCGAGCTTTCTAAATTATTGGACACGGAAGTTGAATTGACGCCTTAACGGTTGGGATTTTAAGGTTTGAGATTTTCTTATTTCCTCTCTAAGAGTGTAATTTTTTATCAAAGTATGATATCAAAATTAATACTTTGCATTCATCTTGAAACTTTAAATCATGTTTGAAATTAACTTCCAATAGCTGGAAAGTAGGAAATGCAGGACAGTCTATGGAAAGCAACATTCTAGTTGCAAGTGAGGATAAATATCGGTCAAATATCACCTCACGTTAGGCATACAGGCTGATTTTGTTTTATGTTTTTGGGAGAAATTGCTGTTGAAAAGTATGTGGAGCAATTAATTTCAGTTCTGCAGTCTATGATAGTATATAATAGTCCAACTCGAATGAATTTGAAGGATGGGATCATTGGGAACATCAAATGTGAGTCCGAAGTCACGTCTACTTTATCTAAACTTGCAGTTGCTTTATTCATGTAAGGACTTTTCATCAGTTTATTGCCTTTTCTCTCAGCATCACTTTCTACTCTTTGATTTCATTATATGATACGTTAATATGCTACAAAAATGTTGAGAAAAATCCTTACTGGATTAATGGAAGATAATTTTTACCAGAGACTAATGCACCTCTGAACTAGCTAAATTCTGTCATGTAGCTGGAGGTGTCAACTAATTACATTTTAAGAGGAAAAGTGATGAAGTTCATTATTAGCAATCAATACAGCTAATTCAATCCTCTTTATTTGTTGTTTCCGTCGATATATTCCAACTAATTGATTTGAAGTTGTTATTGTTATTATCTTCGCTTTTTTATTTGAAGTTGCCATTGTTAAGTATTATACAAGCCATTTGTCCATCACTGATCTTGGGTAAACTATTCATATGATGCCAAAATCATTTGTCTTAAGGCTGGTACATTGATACTTAAGCATCTTGTCCAAGTTCTCTATTTGATTTGAGTGACAAGATACTTTGGTTTCTAAACATGCAAACTAATAGAATTCAATTTTAAATTTTGATCTGAATCAATAGTATATATAGATTAATTACCATGTGACATGAATAAGTTTCAACATAATGTGTGAATTGGCCTGGAGCTTATAAAATGAACATTGACTTGAAGGAGTTCAGTGTACTGTTATTATATGTTTTGCATAGTGCAAAATCTAAAAACAAATTCTGATGAATAATTTGATATGGCTATTGAATTGGGATTTGCAGAAATTTTACTATTATCATTAACAGTGACATGATTATATACATAACATGAATGTCAACATGGTCAGATACCAAGGACTTTCAGACACAGATATCTGAATTTGTGTTGTATGAAAACTTGTAAAAGACCCCCTCACACTGATGCATAAAAAATTGGCCAAGGCGATTATAATAAAATACAAACCAATCAAGAGCGATCAAATTGAGGAGGAGCATTGTGATTGTTGGGTGAAGGGAGGGTTCTTCAAATTGGTTTTCCAGGTTTAGTGTTTGCAATCTCAACAATGGTGCTTTGGTAGGGACTCGTTATCTTTTCTGATTGCATTACATTTTGTATATTATGGCACAACTATCATGCTAGTTTGGGGAAGCCTTGTCTTGCACCTTCTTGTTTGCTGCTTGTGAATGGAGAAAAACTGGCAGACTTTTATTCTGGGAAGTGATTGTACTATACAGGTTTACACATTTGTTTCCATTCACAAAGTGATTGCCTAGCATAAGTTATGGTAAGTGCTTGTCTATGATAACATTTTGGATACTTATGATTTTTCAATGGTTTCTTTAGCTATTGGAAGAACATTTGTGAAGTTTGTGCTTGGGTCTAACAAGTTGAAAAAATATATTGACTGAAGGTCCATTCAAGGGAGGATTGACCACTTAATTCTTGTTCTCTGTTTTTGAGAATATTAACAGTAGCAGTCTAGTCCTATCTGAGGTTGTTGGATTTGTCATGGGAGTTAGGTGGTGTTTACCATTTGTCCCTAAGACTGGTTGAAACATCAACTATCTTCCATTTCACTATGTGGATAGAATTTCTGACTCCCTTTCTGTTATGGAACCAGCTCAAGAAAAGATAGAAAAGATAGATCAATGCCTTAGATTCAGCCTCTTCGAGGGGGCAACTTCCTTTACATTACATAAATGAACAATTCTTGGATGATTCAAATGACAAAACCTCCTTTCTATATATAGGAGTCTAAGGAGTCACAATATAACCCATCCGACCTAACAATAATAATATAAAGCCACAAAAATAACAATAGAGGGATTCTATGGGGCACAGCAATAACAATATGGGGACAATAGGGGCACAACAATATTAATAAGGGGTACAACTACAATAGTAATGAGGTAATCACTAGTATTATAGGGACCCAACATGCCCCTCTCCTTCAAAAAAGTGTTGTCCTCAACGCTTGAGTAGTTTTGGATGCTTCTGTATAAAATTCTCATCTTCCCATGTGGAATCTTCAGCAGATAAGTTTTTCCACTTGATAAGATACTCTGAAATTGATCGATTTCGTAGCTGTCGAGTTCTTGTTTCTGTGACTTCTTCTGGTTCCAATATAATTTTTCCTTCGTCGTCAAGTTCTGGCAATATTGTTTGAACTGGGAGCTTATCGCCTATAACCTTCTTTAAACATGAAACATGGAAAACTGGGTCCAATCGAGAAGCTGCAGGAAGCTCCAATTTGTATGCCATAGTACCAATCTTTTGCAACACCTTGTACGAACCATAATACTTTGGTGATAATTTATTATCCTTCTTAGCTTGCTTGAGGGACATTTGATTATATGGTTGTAGCCGTAGGAATACCCAATCACCTACATCAAAACTTCTTTCGCTGCGATGTTGATCTGCCTGTTGTTTCATTCTATTCTGTGCCAACACGAGGTTATCCTTTAAGAGGTGGAGGACTTGTTGTTGATGTTAGATGTGATGTTCCACTGCTTGAACCTTAGAATTTTCTCTTAAATATGATGTGATGGATGGTGGTTGATACCCATAAAGTGCCATAAATGGGGTCATTTTTGTCGCTGTATGGAAGGAAGTGTTATACCACCATTCAGCTAGAGGCAACCATTTGACCCATTGTGTCTGTTTATCAGATACAAAGCAACGAAGATATCCTTCCAAACATTTGTTTACTATCTCAGTTTGCCCATCAGATTGAGGATGATAAGATGAGCTATGAGCGAACTGAGTACCAAGACAAGAAAATAATTCTGTCCAAAAATTTCCAGTGAAAATGGGATCTCTGTCACTTACAATAATCTTTGGGTTTCCATGTAGCTTTTGAATTGTTTCCATAAATGCAGTAGAAACTGTACTGGCTTTAAATGGATGTGATAATGCACAAAGTGTGCATACTTGGTAAGTCTGTCAACTACCACCATGATGGCACTCTTTCCCTCGGACTTGGGTAAACCTGTGATAAAATCCATTGAAACCTCCTCCCAACATTGGCTTGGAATGGATAAAGGTTGTAATAGACCCAATGTCTTAATTGTTTCAACTTTATTTTGTTGGCAAACCAAACATTCCGCCACAAATTTTTGAATATCTGATTTAAGGCCATCCCAAAAAAATTCCTTCTTAACCTTGTGGTAAGTTTTTAAAAATCCCGAGTGCCCTCCTAAGGGAGAAGTGTGCAATTCCATAAGAATCTTTTGTTTTAGCTGGGAATTCTTATAGAGGTATAAGCGATCTTTGTACCATAACGAATCATTTTTCCAGCTAAATGTATCCGACATACTGGAATCTTGTTGTAACTTTCCAATAAGTGTCCACACTTCTTCGTCATTCTTCCATTCCTCCCTTGCTTCGTTTATCCAATCTGGTTGGATAATAGAAATGGCACACAACAATGCTTCCACATCCTCATCCATTCTTGAGAGTGCATCTGCCACCACATTTTGCTTCCCTTTTTTGTAGATGATTTCAAAGTCATAACCCAACATCTTTGTGACCCACTTTTGTTGTTCTTCAGAGGATAATCTTTGTTCTAAAAAGTATTTAAGGCTATCATGATCCGTTTTTACCTTGAAGTGTCTTCCCATTAGGTAGGGTCGCCATTTCTTAAGTGCATGGAGTATTGCCAACATTTCCTTCTCATAAATAGCTTTCTGTAAAAACTTTCCCTTGATTGGACGACTTTCAAAAGCAATGGGTCTTTCATCTTGCATTAAAACAACACCAATTCCATTTCCTGAAGCATCACATTCCACAATAAATGTTTTTGTGAAGTCTGGTGTAGCTAAGACAGGTGCTTGGCACATTGCCTCTTTAAGATGTTCGAAGGCCTTTGTTGCTTCTGGAGTCCATGAAAATGCATCTTTCTTCAATATTGTTGTTAGAGGTGCTGCTATTCTTCCATAATTCTTAAAAAACTTGCGGTAATACCCTTTTAACCCGAGAAATCCTCGCAGATGCTTTATGGATGTGGGGATTTTCCATTCCTTAATGGCTTTAATTTTGCTAGGGTCTACCTTAACTCCTTCATGAGATACAATATGACCCAGATATTCCACCTCTTGTACTCCAAAGAAACATTTGGATCTTTTTGCATATAATTGTTTCTCCTCCAATAGTTGTAGCACCTTGTCAACATGTTCAACATGATCCTTCCAAGACTTGCTGTAGATTAGTATATCATCAAAAAATACTAACACAAATTTTCTAAGGAATGATTTGAAAATTGAATTCATCAAACCTTGAAATGTTGAAGGTGCATTTGTAAGGCCAAAAGGCATGACCAAAAATTCATAATGACCCTCATGAGTTCTAAATGCTGTTTTCAGAATGTCTTCAATCTTCATTCTGATTTGATGATATCCTGAACGAAGATCCAACTTGGTGAAGTAAATTGATCCATGCAATTCATCCAGTAATTCATCAATGACAGGAATGGGAAACTTATCTTTAATAGTGAGCTTGTTGAGCTCCCTATAATCCGGACACATGCGCCATGATCCATCCTTCTTGTGCACCAATACTACTGGAGCAGAGAAAGAACTTTGACTCGGTTGAATTATACCAGCCTCTAGCATTTCTGCAACCATACGTTCAATTTCACTCTTTTGGGCATAGGGATATTTGTACGGCCTGATGTTTGGAGGAACACTTCTTGGAATCAGATGAATAGCATGATCATGATCACGAATAGGTGGGAGACCTTTGGGAGTCAAATACCTTGGAATGATTGTCCAAGACTTTTTGGAGATCTGGAGAAATAGATGATTCCAATGTGGAAACATCTAGCGAACATAATTGTGCAATTACACCTTTTTGTTCCCTTTTTAGAAGTTTTGTCATACCGTTAGAGCTGATTATCTTTCCCGGTTTCCCTGCAATACCCCTTAATTCAACTTCCTTTCCTTCCACAGAAAATTTCATGAAAAGTTCTTGAAAATTAAAAGCTATTGTACCCAAGGATTGTAGCCATTGGACTCCTAATACAACATCAGCGCCTCCCATTGGAATGGAAAGCATTGGGCTAGTCAATACATATTCTCCCATGGATAGCTTGATATTATGGCACTTTCGAGAGCAATTTATTGTTCCTCCATTTGCAACCATCACTTGACACTTTGGTGCTGGATATAAGAAGCAATTCAATTCTTTTGCTACCTTACAATGAATAAAATTGTGGGTACTTCCTGAATCAATCAACACTATTACCTTTTTCTTCTTGATTTGTCCTTCTATCTTGATGGTTTGAGGAGTGGTAATTCCCGCCAATTCATTACAAGATATGGTCGGATTCATTTGTTCTTCCTCTAGGCTTTGTTCCTGGAGTATATTCTCATCTTTTGACATTTCTTGCTCCTTTTCTTCTTCCTCTTCACAATCTATGTAGAATAATTTCTTCTCAGCACACTTATGACCTTTAGTGTATTTGTTATCACAACTGTAACAAGCCCTTTTGCTCTTTTTTATTCCAATTGTTGTGGTGTCAACCTTATAGGTTGTGGAAGACTAGCGGCAACAACACTTCCATCTTTATAGTTGTGAGTGGTATGCTTCCTGGTTGCCATAATTTTGCTTTCTGTTTTTCTTGCTAACCTAAATGCCTTCTCTAATGAATCAGGTTCCCAAAGACGAACATCATGTTGGATATTATCCTTTAAAGACCCTATGAACACATCAATCCTATGCTCCTATGGAATATTTTTTACCCTTATGTTCAATTTTTGGAACTCTTCAATGTGCTCCATTATTGAACCCTTTTGTTTGAGACTTATCAATTGGCTAAAAAAAGTGTTTCTTTTTGTATCCTCATAATGTGCTATCAATTCTTCCGTAAAAATTGTCCAAGTGATAAATTGTTTACGAGAGCAAAGCTATTGATACCATATAAACTGGTTTGGTTCCAAATATGGAGTTGCAATACGTACCTTTTGTGTGCTTTGCACATTATTGAGATCGAAAAATTGCTCCATCTATAATATCCATATTGCGGGGTCCTTGCCATCAAACTTCCTCATATCGATTTTTGGAATATGGTGTGTCTTCGATCCAACATTAGAGTCTATGAAATCATGATTAACATTTCTTTTGTTCGCATCATGAGTTTTCTTTACTCCCCTTTCACCATTAGTAAGTATTTCTTGTAGAAAATTTGTCAAATCTGCCTTCAAATCTATCTTCAAATTGTCAATCTTGGCTTCCACACCCTTTATCTTAGATTCCACGCCATTTATCTTAGCTTATGTTAGCTTTTACGAGAGTGAAATTTATTGCACTTGGTCTTGTAATTTTGATATATCATGTAGCATTTCTTCTTCTTCTTCATGAGTCATGCTAGAGCTTTCAGATTGCTTACTAGGTGTTTGCATTTTCTTTCCTTGGGGCATCAGTTACCGATACTAATGCTCTACTATGCCCTTTGAATTCCTTCAAAATAATTTTTCAAACCAAGCTTAAGCAAAAATTTAAAAAATCTACACACCTTTTTTCACTTTGTAGGAGCTCGATATTGCCTTTGATGTATCTCTGTAATTTCGGATCATCCAGTTCTAAAATTGCGACTTGCGGTAGCCCTCTGTGTCCTAATGCCACCAGTCTGACCCCAATTAGATTCTCCAATGAAGAGTTATGCCAAATCTCCCACAATGACTTGATTATAGACTAATTCAGTAGAGTGATCTTGTACGACGTGCCACACGTCCCTATTTTGACCTTTGGCTCTGAAAAATACATACAAGAAACTACAGTCCGTCCTCTTTCTGTACCTTATAAAATTATAATCTGATGCTCAGAGAGAAAGTTATGATGATTTTCCCCAGGTCACCTGTTTGGAATGTAATTCAGGAGTCTGCAAAAAGACCAACTTCCTCAGATCATATCTCCGCAAATATAGCGCGAAAAGCTCTGAAATTCAGACCCAAGGTTCAGTGCGATTTCATCTCAAATGGGTTTTTTTTTTCGCTTCTGAAACGTCGCAGAAAACAGTTATAGCGAAAATGCCACGATGACTTGTTTGGAGCAACGAAACCCTAGAATCCAAAACCTCTGATACCAAATGTTATGGAACCAGCTCAAGAAAAGATAGATAAACGCCTTAGAATTCAGCCTCTTCGAGGGGGCAACCTCCTTTACATTACATAAATGAACAATTCTTGGATGATTCAAATGACAAAACCTCCTTTCTATATATAGGAGTCTAAGGAGTCACAATATAACCCAGCCGACCTAACAATAATAATATAAAGCCACAAAAATAAAAATAGAGGGATTCTATGGGGCACAATAATAACAATATGGGGACAATAGGGGCACAACAATATTAATGAGGGGTACAATTACAATAGTAATGGGGTAATCACTAGTATTATAGGGACCCAACACTTTCTCCCTCGAGAGTTTTTAGATTTAAGGCCATTTCCCATAGCTTGTTAAATTAAGATAAAGTTTTATTTGGTTTACAACCTATTTCACATATCTATTAGAATAATTTAAATTATGTTCGAGTAGAATCTGCGCATTGTTCTGTAATTAATGATCTACTTAAAGGATTCCTGAAATGGCTTTTCTAATTTAATCTATCCAAAAGTTCTTAGGCTATTTCTTTAAAGATTAGGGGTTTCTATGGAACATAGCTTAATCTAATTTCCTTTCGGCGGGTTATATGCCACAAGGCTGATAATTTCACAAAGATTGGATTTGAGAATTAGTCCTCTGATTGACCTTTAGAGATCCAGAAGAGAAAACACAAATTTCAAATGGCTAGAATTTTCTCATGGAAGACATGGTATACTTAAATATCGCCAATACCTTTGTTGGATTCCATGATATGCAACATAATTCTAGGACTTTCACATAGTTAAATCCACCTTTATCCAGACTCAAAAGAGGAAATTAAACCTCAAAGTGTCTACTGTTTAGATAAAAGGTTGTTTTAATCTAAAAGGTTGTGTACCAGAAATTTTCATTCGAGCAATAAATGCCACGATATAAAACACACGTTAATGGAGCATAAACAAGCTAAAGACAAAGAAAGCTCAAATGTTTCCCAAAGCAACATGATTAAATGACATCAAACCATTGATTAACTGGTTTACGACTTTTATTTGGTATATGTGGTATGTAACTCTAAAATTGCATATTTTAGTGATAATGGGCATTATAGTTATTTCTACTAGCTAGGAAAATTGTGAAAATATATGGCTCAAGTAATTACAAGTCAATCCTAACCAAATATTCAGTTTGTGGGATTACATTTTCTACAAGGATAAGATCCCTACTACACGAAGTAAATCTGATATAGGTGTATCAAGATCATAAAATAATAAAATAACAGGAAAATAATAAAATTACAGTTATGAATTTTGGAGGGAAAAGAAGAAAACTATTTAGTTATTTATTTTTGTATTGTATTTTTTTAGCTTATCTATTTATAGGTTTACTCAAATTTCAAGTATAGACACTCCTTAGATGCAAAATTAAATTCTGCATCTAACGAGTACCCATTATGCATACTTTTGAGAACATCCACATTGATAAAAATTGAAGATACATTAAAAAATGCGTTTTTCAATGTATCTTCAATATTTATCAATGTGGGTGTTCTCAAAAGTATGCATAATAGGTACTCATTGGATGCATAATTTAATTTTGCATTTAATGAGTGTCTACGTTTGAAATTTGAGTAAATCTACAAGGAGATAAGCAAAAAATACAATTAAAAAAATAATTTTCTTTATTTTCCCTCCAAAATATTTACATCTACCTCTTTTTAAATTTAAAGGATTTTGACTGGTTTACATATTATGTATGTGAAAATTTCGTGGGCACTTTTAAGCTAAAATTTCCTCTAATGTGTACGCCCATTTAAAGCAACGTAGAGGATATTTGATGGAGTGAACATGCTGTAATATTCCTAATTGAAATATTAAGTGGATAACAATAGCATATACTATGAACAACTAAAATTTAGCATGCACACAAAAATATCAAATAGCACATGAAATGGCACCAAAAATCTGAGTCATTTTATTAATTATGAGCAAAATGAGTACAATATGAATAAGGGAAGAGGAACCTGGGCTTGCTACAACAAGCAAGGCAAAACCTAGGTTGCAAGTTGAGTGCTCATGTGTCAGAAATTTTGCCCACTAAAGCTCTGCACTAACCTAGAATTTTTGCTGCTATTGTTGCTGGGAAGAAACTGCGAAATCTCCCTCACTTGTGCTAAGAAAATCTTGAAACTACAATTGGTGCCTCTCCTCAACCAACTCCACAAAGCCCAGAAGGGAATCAACCTCAATCCAACATCCCAGAAAACTCACAAAATGGAGCGTACGACGCAACTTCTCCTCTAGTATGCACTACTAGAATTTTCTGTACAATGCTCCCAAAATTAAGCCCCAACTCTTCCCCAATTTCACTTGTAAATTTCTCCCTCAAATCTCGTTGCTCCTCCAACCCTTAACTCCTTAATTCCTCCTGTCCCTTAGCCCTGTGCAAATCTGCTAGAAAGCCCAAGCGTAGGCCCGAAAAGGAAAAAATTCGGCTTGTAATACTCCCTCAAGCTCAGACCTACAAATCACCCAAAATCTCCAGCAATAAACAAGGCAAATCACCCCTAAAGTCCTTGGAACTTAGCACACACAATAGTTGTCTCTCTTAAGTGGTGTGAATTTCTCCCAGTGTCCTGGAAACTTGTAGTTCTGGGTGAAAATTGTTGGAGAATATAGTAGGGTAGCTATTAATGCTATTAATTCAGTTTCTCCTTAATCTTAACAATCACTTGTGAACTTTATTTATCTTGTGTTTCTTTATTAGATCTTCTTCATCAAACAATTATCAAGTGTAAAAGCAATAAAGACAAAATGGACACATAATTTAGGCTCCAAGTCAGGGCAAAACCCCTCCAAGGGGAAAAACCCAGAAAATCTCCTCTTCTTATAGAATTTGCTTCAAATGAGAAAACCAAGACCCAAACCCTAGACCAAGTCCTCTAAACACCATCATCCCTCCAAGAATCCCTTTCAGCTAGATCAAATTAGCAAGCCTCAATACTATTGCAACCAACATCGAGCTTCAACTTCGACGCTGCAACTTCAGCCCTGTAGCTACTATAAAAACCCTAATTATGGCATGAGATAGTTCTTCACGAGTTCCTTCTTTGAGTAAATTAATGTCTCCAAAGTCAACTAGGTCAATTTAGAGTATTCGACCTTCCTGCAATTTGAAATTGCAATTTCAGCCTTCCTTGAAGCTGTAGAAACCCTAACCTTCGCACGTGTGAGAGAACAATGCCTAAAAACATATCTTTCAGACTTCTTCTTGCTTCTTTGATCTTCGCTCTAACTTTCTTGCTCTTCCCAACTTTAGATCGAACTTCTTCTTGAGAGATCAAACTTGATCAGTGAAGTGTGTCAAATGAGGTTGATGTTGCTTTTATTTTAACACATCTAAGGAGTTCAAATTCCCTTCTTTAGGCCAACTTGTGCTAGGAGATTTGTAGGACTTTCTAGACTCCAATTTAACTTCTTTCACATGTTACAACTTGCCCAATAGTGTCTTATCCAAATGACTTGACTCAAGAAAAGTATTCTTTTGACATGACAAACCCTAGAAGCATGAAAAACATGCTTTACCAAGATGACTGTCAAAATGAAGCATGAAACCCATACTAAAAAATAATAGTTTTCCTCCTTTTTCTTGTAACATAAAATATACATAATGATTTGAGTACATTGAAAATTATGAAGATCGAAACTAGTTACATCTTCCAACACTCCCTCTTAATTAGGGAGGTATTCATAATTGTACACGTGGTACAAGATTATTCTCAAATTGAAGAGTTCTCATAAGAAGAGTTGGATTGATAAGCTATATTTAAGCATCAACATTATGACCAACAATGTCATCATAGTAAGGCCTTAACTTGACAAGCTCTTTCTTATACAAGATCATCATGCTGGGAGGTTTTATGTGAGATACCACACTACTACAATGCACATGCCCCATCCAAATGTTCACTAGGTATGTCCTTTTAGGACTATTCCTATTTTGAATTCCCAATCATCAGAGAATATTGGTCCTCTTCGACCACTCTTGTCTTGGATACCTGTCCAATCCTCAAAGAGTGTTGGTCCATTCCTATCTTGGATTTTTCTATCTTCAAACAAATGCTTATACAATCCTCCATACTCCATTCTCCCTTCATGGCCTTCACTTTGTTAGAAAATCAGAAAGGTAGAAAGATTTTCTTATCTTGATAATTACTTGTGAATTTTTTGAATTCTTATTTTCTTATATGTCTTCTTTAAGTTTCTTATCATCAAGTAACTGCCAAAATATAATTACATGAAGATCAAAACAATAAGGACACAAGATGTAGGCTCTCACCTAGGGAAAAACCCCTTCTTAGGGGAAAACCCAAAATTCTCTTCTCTCTCTTTAGAACCAAATCAAATGAGACAACCAAGACCCTTGACCAAGACAAAGGCATCCAATCCACCAAGTCGACCTCCCAAGATAGTCCTTCTAATTAATTTCTAATCAACAATAGTTAACCTTCTTAAATACTGCATCAACCATAAATTTCGGCCTTACTGCATTATAATTTTGGCCTTACTACAAACTTGCAATTATGGCCCCTCCCGCAACTTAGAATTTTGTACATGTGAACCAAAAAATAAGAGAAAATGGTCTTCTATACTTCACTAGGGTTCCTCCTTTCTTTGTTAGGGTTTTCTTCTTCTTTTTCAAGTCTTCTTTCTTGCCTTCGCACTTCCTTCAATTGCAGATTGAACTCTTGATGATTGGATGCCACAATAGGTTGAATTACACTTCTATATATAGTCTTTATGTGTGATAGAATTCCATTTATGAGACCAACTTGAATATAGGGCGGTTTGACCTTGTGGAGGAGCCATAATTGATCAAATTACATAAAAATAATTTTTCTTCTTTGATACAAAAAGCCCAATGAGGGTCTATTACATGATGATAAGAACTATGACACATGACACAACCCTAGAAGCACTCAATGGGTGCTTTGACCTAGAAACATAATCAATTGAATATGAAACCCATTCTTATAAATTATTATTCTTTGATAATAATTATTCTTTTTATTTTCTTTTGATAAATACATTATATCATGAACTAAACAACAATTATGAAGACTGATACTAGTTACATTTTCAACACTCTTAGACTTATGGTAGTTAGTCCTGGTCAAGTGCATGACACATGAAGAAGATAACACAAATGTGATGTTCATCATCACTCCCTCTCAACCAAAGAGTAGATCCCCATTCCCTTTTGAGTAGGGAATAAATCCTTGCTCCTATTTAAGGAGACTCCTTTACTCCCTTTCAAATATAGAGGAGATCCCTAACTTCCTTTCAATTTTGAAGTCATAACCACAAGCTTTATAACTTCTCTCCATAAATGTATCAAATACTAATTCTTTATGGAGATGGTTACATGGCTCCCTCTTTCCTTCGTATCTCATTATATCGAGCTTTCTTCATTCCTGGATATTATGGAGCCATCCTCTTTCTTTGAACTTGTGACAGGGTTCAAAGCCGTCAATATTGTACATCACTTTCCTCTGGTAATTATCAATAAAGGCATTATATTGAGCCTTATCAAATTTCAAGATAATCATAGCTTCATCTTAAACATGAAAGTGATCAGGTTATCTTCTTTCATTGCTACGTTTCAATCCCAAGGTGATGATGTGAACACCTTGACTTCTTAAAACCATATACTCAATTCATATGCTTGTCGAATTGAGTTCAACACTCACAATTGAACTTGCCTTAGTGGTCATCATGCATTCCTGCAATATTCTACGAGGTAGCATAACAATATGTTAACCAAATAACCAATATCAAAATATTAAATATCAAACTTACCTTGTCGTGATAGCCCTTCTAATCAAAGCATCAACTTGCTTGAGTTCTTCGAGATCAACATCCTTTTGCATGATCCATATGAATCTTGTTCCATTTGGTCATTTTAATCAGAGTTCCCATGGATCAAGCTTGATTACCAAGTTGTAATATCTTTCTTGGAGTTGTCATTGTTAACTCTCTTTCTTTCTTCCAGAGCATTAGAGAAATTTTGAAGTCTAAAATGGGCCTCCTAAAGAATATTATAAAATAATAGGGGAAATAATAAAATAAAGTTAAATTACACCATCAAATTTCAGAGGGAAAAAATAAAAAACTATTTTTTCAACTCATATTTTCAACTTATCTTCCTGTGATTTGACTCAAATTTCAAATGGGAGCAGTCGTTGAATGTAAAACTTAATTCCTCATCCAAGGAGTACCCATATTTCATACTTTTGATGGACCCTGCTACACAAAAAATAAGAAATACATGAAAAAACGTGATTGCAATCATGTTTTTTCATATATTTTTCCTTTTTTGTGTAGCAGGGTCCATCGAAAATATGCAACATGGATATTCTTTGGATGAGGAATTAAATTTTGCATCCAACGACTGCTCCCGCTCCAAATTTGGGTAAACCCGTAGGGAGATAAGTTGGAAAAGTAGTTTTTTTTAGTTTTTTAAGTTTTTACTCCAAAAATGATGAATCATCCCCCATGGTTGACTTCATCATATTGAATCCTGTTGGTTCTTATAAAGTTGATTTTGGTTGTACATTTTTGCTTTGAGACCCATTTTAGACCTCAAAATTTCTCTAATAACTATACTTGATGTTGATCAACATTGTCATATGCAATACAATTTTGTGAGTCTTGATCTCATCCATTTCACAGTGTGCCAAATTTCTATTTTTGAGCATTATGCAATCATATGGAAGACTTATCGAGCACATTGATTAACTCGTCCTTCATGATTCTTGTATATATGAACCATACCTTAGAGAAGAGTTACTTAAGGTATGCATACCTATGCTTTTCATACAATGATCTGGCCATTCCTTCTTGCTTCTCGTACTTGATGAAGATAGGTTTCTTTTTCCAAGAAGGACCTTTATTATGCCTTTCATACGGCAACTTTGACCATCTGCATTCCTTCACCCTTCAAGAGTATTGTTTCCATACTAGATGGAATATTTACCAATCATAATGTTGCTTCCAAGAATCATCCATAATAATGATTCTTATAGAATCTTGATGATCCTTCTTTGCAAGATGACTACCTCTAACATGATGTTAGAAAATGCTTGGATGAACTATAATATGCAACATGGTTCCAAACTTCTCATTCTCTTTAAACTAGATGATCTTTCCCAAAGGAAATTAAACAAGTAGATTCTAATTGTTCTACTATCATGTGCTTCTATTTATGATGTTATGCTTATACACAATCAATATTATTCTAGAGTATACAATAATGGATGCTACTCTACTTTCTACTTTAAAAGAAAGACAAAATTTATAAAGAACCTGACAAAGATGAAGCTTCCTTCAATAATAGAGATCTTTGAGATCTTTTCCTTTTAGATTCTTCTCAGCCTCTCCCCTTTCTTTAGCTATGCGAGCTTCACTTCTTTCCTTCCTTCTGTTCTTCACTTTAATGTTCAGACAATCCCTTTTATAGTGTCAATACTCATTGCATCTAAAGCATTGAATTTTGGACATATATGTTTTATTCTTGGACTTTCCAAACTTCTCTTTCCTCAACTTCTTGATTCTTGTAATAAAGGTTTGAGATATTTCATTAGATTCAATATCATCCTTTTCCTTGATCTTAGAATTGTAATAGCCTCGAGTTAAAAGTCATGTAAAAGTTAATAAAGGCAAAATAAGACCAAAGTCATGGGACACGTATTCCAAGCTGAATGTTGAGAAAAATGTCCTAGAGGGGTGTTCATTTGGCTTACTATAGCTAAGGGAAATTGACAAATGTGTTAACAAAGGCTTTGGAAAGACAAGTGACATTAATTGACATTTAATTTATAAAAATAAAGGAAATTAGGAGAAAAGGAAGGTGAAAGGTCACAGGTTGCATGTTAGGAGGAAATTGAAGGAAAATAATGGAAATTGAAGAAAATAGAGGTCTTAATGATAAAAAGGTTTCTGAGGATAAGTGCAAAACATTTTTTGTCAATTTAGTTTTGGAGCTCTCTCTCTATTCTCTCTTTCTCTCTCATACTCTTACACACTTATATCATTCTTGGAGCATTTAGCCTTGAAGAAAGGAAGGACAAAGAGGCAAAGGGAAGCAAATATCAAACAAGGAAGAGTTGGGATCAAGCGGCTACAACGGGATTACTTGTAGGTATCGAGTTGCATGTATGATTTCCTTGCTAGTTTTGACATGCATGTGATATGCATGTGTATTTGGTTCTTTTGTTTTCATTGGCATGAGTTTTTCCAGGTGTGATAGTGGTTTTCAACCTTGTCTTGCCATTTCCAGATAGCCATGTTTTGATGAGGTTATTTTACTTGGTTAAGCTGGATTGTTGGATGATTTCGAAACTGAGTGGGGTGGTCTTAGGAAAATTCCCAAAGGCCTAGGAATCTCTGGCAGGATACATGGTAAAGCCAGAGGGTGAAGATGGGCAAATTCCTCATAGTTTAGGTGGAGAGATTCGGAAGCATCCATGCTTGTTTAGGGCCTAGTGATCCCTTGACCGGTATATGGCGGAATTGTGGTAAAGCTTGGTAGTGTATGTTTATTGTTTAAGCCTAGGAATCCATTGATCGATATATGATAGGATACACGATAAAGCTTGGTTGTATAGACGAGGGTTTTGGGCCTAGGAATCCCTTGACCGGTAATGGCGGGATACATGGTAAAGTCTGAGGAAGCCATGGTTGTTTTTGATGTGAGTCCTACATTCATGCTTGGAATATGGCACGCGGGTGATTGCCTGAAAGAAAGATTTGGTTCAACCTAATCTATGGTCGGGTCGTACGTGAAAGTCTCTAACTTGGTTGGCTTTTGCATATGTTAACAAGAGCTATTTTCCTCTCGCATTTAATGAATATTTATACTTACTATTATGTGGCTTTAATGGTTGTTCTATCATTGTTATTATTCTACTCATATGTCGTCTATAAGCATGGTTTTATGTCAAATCTTAGTCATGGCTCTCATCATGTTTTGATTAGTAAATGAATGAATAATGAATGTATGACCTTATAGATGATAATGCAGCTATGGTGAGAAGGCATAAGACCTCCTTGATGATTCTCAGATAAGTATGAGACCCCTATGTTCAAATGTGTATTTATGTCCTACACATTACATGTTCATAATGTGTTTGACGAAATGTTTTTCATGGTTAGACTTAGTTAGGTCAAGTTCTTGTCTAAGTTTTGTATGGAAAGCTTTGTCCCTGTGTCATTTATCATTTATGAGAGTTTCATTAAGTTTTGTTTAGTGGTATGGAGACTAGCCTTGAAAAAGTGCCTAAGATCTTGCAGTCGCAAGCATAGAATTCGGTGAAAAATACTGTAGTCGCTCCCTTGAAGGCTTGTGCATGTGACTGGAGGGTTACAGTTGAATTCCAGTAGTGTTGTGCTAGCGTCTGAGAGTCCAGGGCACTGAAAAAGAAAGTTAACTATGGGTTTGAGCACTTGGAAGGGTGGTTTAGCCCTTGGGGGTCTTGTAGTACCTGAGCTAGGTTAGTTAGGTTTTTTTGTGTCGATTCCACTTCATTAAGGTGATCTAGGAGGTTGAATCATATCATAGTAACTCTTCATCACATATTTACCCTGGTGGACCAGTAAGCTTAGGTAAGTGTGGGAGGAGGGTGTTACAGATTGGTATCAGAGCATGTTCAACCCTTGAACTGGATGGGTGTAATGTGGATTGTCATGTATCCATGAAGGTTGTATATGTGCTTATGTATGCATGGTGGTGGTCATTGTTACAATTGCGTTGACGTGTAGAAGTTGATGTTGTTGTTGTTGGAATGTGGTTGTCATGAATGCATGTCGGTTGAATATGCATTTGTTGTATATGTATGTTGTCTACGTGGATGTATGCATGCATTGTCATGGTTATAGTTGTCATGCATGAGGTCATGGTATGTAGTTTATTGTCATGCATGATGTCGACATATTGTTATAATTATGATTATACATGTATCACACTAATTTAGTTGATCTTACAGACGAGATAACCTCACCTGAACTATACTGAGGTATGTTGATTATGTTTATATTTCTGTTTAGTTGACATGATATACTTGCAAAAAGAAGATCAAAGATGACTAACAAGATGGTAGATTACATTTCTCGAGACTCTCCTGATAGATCATATGAGCAACATGGTGATGAGTATTCCCCTAATATAGTAGACACATTGAGAAGTTTGAAGGTAGAGATAAGGAGTTGCAAAGAAAATTATGATAGGATCATTCAGTCACAGGAGAGACTTGCTAGGGCACAGGAGAAACAAGCAAAGGTTAATGCAATCATCCTTCAGAGATTGACATTTTTGCAAAGACATGGACAACCATAGATCAGCCATGAGCAGGAGGAAAGGGCGAATGGGGAATATTGTAACAGGTCTCATGGTGGGCACAGGCCGAATAGGGAGGACATGATTAGAGATGGCAGGTTCTTGGATACGCCAGATAGGAGAGGTGACAGACATAAGTTCTATTCTAGTTTTGGTTCAGATAGGTACCATGGTCATCATTGTTATCATCCTTACAGGAGGAGTGACAGGGGATATTTTCCAAATGAGTTCAATATAGTAAAGCCACCTACATTTGATGGAGATATGAAGAAGTTGGAAGATGCAGAGGCATGGTTACTCAAGATGAACAAGTTCTTTGAACTACATGATTACACAGAGAATATGAAGGCCATACTAGCTATCTTCAACCTCAAAGGGAAAGCAGACATCTGGTGGGAAGATGTGAAGCGGGTTAAGGACATCAGGACAAAGGAGTTGAGTTGGCATGAATTCAAGAGACTTTTCAGGAAGAAGTACTTGTTAGAGAGGTTTTATGAAAGTAAAGCCAAGGAATTCTATGAGCTAAAATGGGATCGATGACAGATGAGGAGTTTATGACCAAGTTCCTAGAGTTGTTGAAGTATGTACTGTATCTTAAGGATGAAAAATCAAAGTTCAAAGATTTGTCAGTGGATTACCCTTAACATTTAAGGATCGAATTGAGTATGACGAGCCCAGTCACTGGAAGAAGTCATTGGGAAGTTGAAACACTGTTATGAGCAATAGAAGCATAAGACAAAGTTTCAGCAAGGTTGGAAAGGGAAAGACAAAGCTAACGGCAAGTGGCCACCGAATTGAACAAGACCTTATGATGCAAGTGAGAAAAAGAATGTTGTTCCTTACAAGAAGTTTAGTGTAGTTGGACTGGGATATGGATCACAACTTGGAGGGAAGCAGAATAAAGGTGATGGTAAGGGACAATTGCAGTGTTGGATATGTGGCAGGGAGCATCTCAAGGGGGATTGTCCGTCGTATAAGAGTGGTAGGCCTCAGATCTACAATGCACAGGAAGTGCAAAGAGTTGGGGATGTTGGACAAAGCATTCCTCAGATCTATGCAACATTGAATAACAGGTAGGTAGATCACCATGCATCTATTATCGAGATGGATGGTAAGCTTTGTAATCAAGTTGTTTCTATTTTGATTGACCCTGGATCTAATTATAGTTATGTTAGTCCTGACATGGTGGATAAATGTGGTTTGAATAAAGAAGTACATGCAAAATCTTGGTTAGTGCAATTAGCTACAGGTATAAAGAAAATAGTTCATCATTGAGTAAGAGCTTGTGAATTTGAGTTGAATGGTATGCCTACATCAATGCATCCGAATGTACTTCCATTGGGATTGTACAATATGATTCTGGGTATGGATTGGTTGTACTTTCATAGGACCAAAGTAGATTGTTATGACAAGGCTATTGAGTGCTTGGATGACAACGAAGAACAAAGAATCTTGTAGGGTAAGAAGAAGGCTCCATCAGTTAGAATGGTTACAACTATGCAGGCAAAGCGTAGTTTCCAGAAAGAGTTTGTGTTATTTCAGTGCATATTTCTAGTGATAAAGGTAAGGACGTTGATGATGCAGAGGTATTGAATAGGTACTCGATTTTACAACAGTTTCAGGGTGTATTTCCCGCAAAGATTTCAGAGTTGTTGCCTCATAGGGAAGTGGAATTTCCTATTGAGTTTGTACCATGAGCAACACCAACATCAAAGACACCTTATAGGATGAACACTCTAGAGTTAGTGGAATTGAAATTTCAGTTGAAGGAAATATGTGACAAGGGATACATCAGGCCAAGTGTATCACCCTGGGGTGCACCAGTATTGTTTGCAAAGAAGAATGATGGTACTCTTAGGTTATGCACTGATTATAGACAATTGAACAAGGTAACCATCAAGAACAAGTATCTGTTGTCGAGAATTCATGACTTGTTTGATCAATTGAAGGGAGTAGCAGTGTTCTTGAAGATTGATTTGAGATCATGATACCATTAGGTATGCATCAAAGAATATGACATCTACAAGAATGCTTTCCGCACCAGGTATGGGCATTATGAGTTTGTTGTAGCCCCATTTGGTTTGACTAATGCTCCAACAACTTTTATGTGCTTGATGAATAATGTGTTGTGTCTTTATTTAGACAAGTTTGTGATAATATTCATTGATGACATCTTGATATATTCTAAGAATGAAAAAGAACATGTAAAACATTTAGTAGCAATAATGAGATTTTTTAAGAGAGCATCAGTTGTATTCCAAGCTTAGAAAATGCAATTTCTTTTAGGTAGAGGTACATTACTTGGGGCATGTTGTTTCCAAGGAAGGCATAACAATGGATCCAGAAAAGATAAGGGCTATCATGGAATGGGCAACTCCTAGGAATGTTGATGATGTAAGGTCATTTATGGGGTTAGCAAGTTACTACGGGAGGTTCATTACAAACTTTTCATGGATTGCATATCCCATCACATCATTACAGCGAAAAGGGAAGAAATTTGAATGAACAAAAGAATATGCTACACGTTTTGAGCAAACAATTGTTGACAAATTCTCTAGTTCTAAAGATTGCAAATTTAGATAAAGAGTACGTTCGTGGTGTGTACATATGCTTGTAAAAAGTGTAGATGGAAGTAAATTTCATCACCAAAGTAGATTTCATCACAAGTTTGTCGAGGAAATCTAGACAACATGATTCCATCATGGTTGTGGTAGACAGGTTGACAAAGGTAGCACACTTCATTCTAGTGAAGTCTACTTATTCAACTAGTGATGTAGCACATGCTTCCATCAGAGATATAATGAGATTGCATGGTGTTCTGAAGAAGATTGTATCAGACAGAGAAGCCAAGTTCATTTCCAGGTTTTGGAAAGAGTTATTTGCAGGATTGGTTACAGAGTTGGCCTTCAACACAACCTATCATCTGCAGATAGAGAGGGTCAACATGATATTGGAGGATATGCTGAGGATGTACGTGATACATCAACAACAAAAGTAGGAAAAGTATCTTCCACTGGTCGAGTTTGCTTATAACAATGGGTATTAGGAGTCATTGAGGATGAGTCCATTTGAGGCACTGTATGGGTGGAGTTGTCATACTCCCATCAGTTGGAGTGATCTAGTGAATAGGGTATTGATAGGACCAGATATGTTGGTAGAGATGGAACAGGAAATGCAGGTTATCAAACATAATCTAAAGGCAACACATGATAGACATAGGAGTTATGCAAATCAACACATGGCATTTAGGGAGTTTCAGGTTAGGGAGCAAGTGCAATTGCACATTAAGTCGAAGAATAGATCCTTGAGGATAGGTCATGTGCGAAGCTAACACCTTGATATTTCGGGCCTTTCGAGATCCTTGAGAGGATTGGACCAGTGACCTATAGACTTGCATTGCCTCCAACGATGAAAGTCCATAATATTTTCCATGTTTCATTGCTTAAAATATATGTAAAGGATGTTGATAATGCTATTTATTGGTTTATATTGCAGGTGGAGCTAAAAGGAGAATTCCAGTTATAACCTTAGTGCATTTTACAGAGAAAGATGCTCATGCTCTAGAACCAAGCAATCAAGAAGGTTGAAGTGCAATGGAAGCACTTTCGACCTGATGAAGCTACATGGGAGATGACTGATCATATGTAGGTTATGTATCCTTCATTATTTTTCGGTTGAGGCAAAACAATTCTGGTACATGTATTTATGTATATGGATGTAAATACCGCCATGAGTTGTGTTATAAAACTCCAATAAGGGGTATGGTTGTCATGTTGTTATGTTTGTCATGTTGGTGTTTCTTTTCGGTAGGTTGTTTATTGTAAATACTGTATCGAGCTAAGTTATAAAGCTCCATAAGCAGTATCTTTTGGTTTTTCAGCGATCTTGCTAGTTATGGGTGTCAATGAACACCGAGGACAGTGTTCCCCTAAGGGGGAGGGGTTTGTAACAACCACGAGTTAAAAATCATGTAATAAAGTTAATAAAGGAAAAGTAAGACGAAGGTCATGGGACACGTATTCCAAGCTGAATGTTGTGAAACACATCCTAGAGGGGTGTTCATTTGGTTTATTATGGCTAAGGGAAATTGGAAAAGGCATTGTCAAAGGCTTTGGAAAGGCAAGAGGCATTAATTGTGTTATGCAACCAACTCACAAATAGATAGGTCAACGACTTAAAAATTATCCTCTTCAAGGGAGAAACCTCCTTTACAATACATAAATGAAAAAATCTTGGATGATACAAATGACAAGACCTCCTTTGTATATATAGAAATCTAAGGGGTCACAATATAATCAGAGCATACATATCAATAATAATGTAAGAGCACAACAATAACAATAGTGGGCTTCTGTCGGGCACAACAATAACAATATGGGGGCTACATGGGCACAACAATAACAATAAGGGGGCTACATCAGTATTATACGGACCTAATATGCCCCTCTCGTTCAAAAAAGTGTTGTCTTCAAAGCTTGAGTATTTTTGGATGCTTCTGTACAAAATTATCATCCTCCCATGTGGAATATTTAGCGGATAATTTCTTCCACTTAATGAGATAGTCTAAAATTGATCGATTCCATAACCGTCGGGTTCTTGTTTCCGTGACTGTTATAGGCTCAAATATGATTTTTCCTTCCTAAGTCCTGACAACACTGTTTGAACTGGAAGCTTGTCACTGCTAACCTTCTTTAAGCATGAAACATGGAAAATTGATGTATTCAGGAAGATGCAGGCAACTCCAATTTATATGCCATAGTACCAATCTTTTGCAACACCTTGTAAGGACCGTAGTACTTGGGTGATAATTTATTATCCTTCTTAGCTTGCTTGAGAGACAATTGTTTGTATGGTTGTAGCCATAAAAATACCCAGTCACCTACATGAAAAATTCTTTCACTGCGATGCTAATCTGCCTGTTGTTTCATTCGATTTTGTGCCAGAGTGAGGTTATCCTTTAAGAGTTGGAGAACTTGTTTTTGATGTTTGATGTGATCTTGCACTGATTGAACCTTAGAATTTTCTCTTAAAGATGATGTGGTAGATGGTGGATGATATCCATAAAGTGCCATAAATGGGGTCATTTGCTGTAGTATGGAAGGAAGTGTTATACCACCATTCAGCTAGAGGTAACCACTTGACCCATTGTGTTTGTTTATCAGATACAAAACAACAAATATATCCTTCCAAACATTTGCTCAATATCTCAATTTTCCCATCAAATTGAGGATGATAAGATGAGCTATGAGTTAATTGCGTACCAAGACAAGAAAATAATTTCATCCAAAAATTTCTAGTGAAAATGGGATCTTTGTCACTTACTATAATCTTTGGGTTTCCATGAAGCTTTTGAATTGTTTCCATAAATGCAGTAGAAACTGTACTAGCTTTAAAAGGATGAGATAATGCACAAAAGTGTGCATACTTGGTAAGTCTATCAACTACCACCATGATGACACTCTTTCCTTCAGACTTGGATAAACCTGTGATAAAATCCATTGAGACCTCCTTCCAACACTGACTTGGAATGGCTAAAGGTTGTAACAGACTTGAGCTCTTAATTGTCTCAACTTTATTTTGTTGGCAAACCAAACATTCTACCACAAACTTCTGTATATCAGATTTAAGACCATCCCAAAAAAATCCTTCTTGACCCTATGGTAAGTTTTTAAAAATTCCAAATACCCTCCTAAGGGAGAGGTGTGCAATTCCAAAAGAATATTTTGTTTGAGTTGGGAATTCGTACAAATATATAAGCAATCTTTGTACCATAATGAATCAATTTTCTAGCTAAATGTATCAGATGTACTAGGTTCTTGCTGCAACTTTTGAATGAGTGACCACACCTCTTCATCACTCTTCCATTCATCCATTGCTTCGGTTATCTACTCAGGTTGTATAATAGAAATGGCACAAAGAAATGCTTCCACATCCTCATCCTTTCTTGAGAGTGCATCTGCAACAACATTTTGCCTTCCTTTTTTGTAGACAATTTCAAAGTGATAACCCAACATCTTTGTCACCCATTTTTGTTGCTCTTTTGAAGATAATCTTTGTTCCAAAAACTATTTAAGACTATCATGATTTGTTTTTACCTTGAAGTGTCTTCCCATTAGGTAAGGTTGCCATTGCTTTAGTGCATGTAGTATTGGCAACATTTCCTTCTCATAAATAGGTTTGTGTAAATACTTTCCTTTGATTGGACAACTTTAAGAAGCAACGTGTCTTCCTTCTTGCAGTAAAACAACACTAATTCCATTTCCTGAGGCATCACATTCCACAATAAAAGTTTTTGTGAAGTTTGGCGTAGCTAAGACCAGTGTTTGGCACATTGCCTCTGTTAGCACTCTGTAATTTCCGAGGTTGTGAAAGAAAACACAGAGGTAACCACAAAACCACTTTGGAGATTATGATCTAATCTTCCTAAACTCAGAGAGGGATCTCTCTATTAGATTTAACTTTGTTGTATTTAGATATTAGGCTAGTTATGAGAGTTCGGAGTTTGATTTTAAAATTGATTTGGTTGATTAAATGCCTGAAACTTCCATTGGGCTATGGAGTCTACAAAGCTAACATGGATCTGTCTCAGATTTTCAAAGGAGTTTCACAGGGAAAGGTAGTTGAACTAACTAGATCTTTTAGATTTAAATGAAATGTAATAGAAGAAAAGATATAGGCTCAATTGAAGCTAAAGAGAAGTTAAGAATTCTTTAACTTGATATCAGAAGAAAACATTTAAATTATCCATTGCCAAAATCATAGTGTATCTTTCAACAAATTCTATTCATCAACTTTCTGTAAAATAATTCAGATTTAAGAACACATAAGTATGGAAACAAAGAAATAAACACATAGACAATGAGAGAAACACTTCACCAAATAGTCCAACACATGAATCCTGTGAAGAATGTCCTTTTTATTACTGATCAACCCATCAAATGGAAATAGTACAATAGCTTTTTGGAATGCAATAATCAACCCTTCATACTTCAAAAAGAGAACTATTTATAAGTTTATTTACAAAATATCCTGTGAAAATTGACTAGGATGTATTTTAGGAATTTCTAAATAGAATCTATCTAACTGTTACGATAATTTAGGAAAATTGAAACTACTTAAGTGTTGGCACTGTATTTGTGGAAATTTTGAATATCTAGCCCTCAAATTTCTATTGCGTTGATGTGCATGTGTTGGAAACAAAATCATCTTCTTACTCCAATAACTCGGACAATTTATCCCAACGTTTTTCACTAGGGATAGACATCTTGAGTAACTTCATGTAGACCTTGTCCACTTCAGTATATTTGTCAAAAGTTGGTTTGGAAATAAAGATGTGCTTGATTTCATACTGGATGTCTAAATCATATGTCAATGCTTCTAAAAATGCTTTCCTTGTTATGATGCCTTTCACTCCTGCAAACTTAGTACCACCTTTAGCAATGATCATTAATTTTTGGCTATAATTTGACCATGTGCTGAGCTTGTCATTTATCACTAGTAAACTGGGAAGTCCCTTTTTGTAGAGGACTTCCAATTTGCTGAAGAACCTTTGTACACGTATGTACAGAACTTGACATTTTTCTTCCAGCTGCCTGATCAAATTTCTTTTGTTCAACGCCTTTTTTACCTCTAGTATGGTCTCAGTCCCGTCCTCAATCTCCAGTTCTTCTAGCTCCTGCTTCTTTTTGGAATTAAGGAACTTAATGAGCTCTGTAACTTCACTTGGTTTATCACCCAGTGGTTCTCTGATTTCTTTAATAGCTTCATTAAATTTCTCAATTAATTCGTTCTGCTCAAATATGATCTGTATAGATGGCTAGATTTCTATCATGGCTTCATTTATCCTTTTCCAAATGTTCTCCTTAACCTAGGCCAGGGTATTACCCATGGCGGTTTCCTTTTCTTCTGTTGCATTCTTTGGGTAAGCCTTTGGGATTTTTGTAGCTCTGTTAGGAGAGAATTTTCATATCTGGTGTTTTGTTCTTGTAGGACCTTTACATCTTCTCGCAACTTTTTTATTTCTTCTCCTTGTATTGAAATATTTTCCATTGATTGGGCCAGTTTGATAGAATCATCTTTAGTTGAAGTAGAGGGTGCTGTAGGGGTGGACGCTCCTACTGTTGTAGCTGATGTAGAAATGCATGTTTGAAGGATTGATGCAATGGGCACTGCATCAAGAAGTACCATAGTGAGCTGAGAATTCTGCTCTTTCTCCTTGACGAGTTTGTCCATTTTCGCCTCTATCTCTTTATTTTGTGCACTTTGTTCCACTAGTAGCTTCAACAATTCCTCTTTTTGTATCTCTGTTTCTCCTAAATGATTTTCCTGAGCATCTTTAGTGGCAGGGAGCTTCAATTACTTTCTCAGGGATGCTATATCAACATTTTTCTTCTTAATAATCTCTTCCATGGCCTTTGAATTACTTGGATGAAAGCCTAGTTTAATCACCATCTCCTTTAAATATTTGATTCTATTATCTTTGCCAGAGAGGATTTTTTTTTTTTTTAATTGAACATTGTTCAAAGATAGCTGCAACTTAGTAATAGTAATGGATGTCTCTGTGAAATTT
The DNA here is from genome assembly GCA_031772625.1 of Pinus tabuliformis. Classification (NCBI taxonomy): domain Eukaryota; kingdom Viridiplantae; phylum Streptophyta; class Pinopsida; order Pinales; family Pinaceae; genus Pinus; species Pinus tabuliformis. The sequence goes on along the minus strand of CM062805.1, from coordinate 730,314,462 downwards.
GAATACACGATCTCTCCTGTTTGCCTGTGCATGCCCATATGGTCCAAAGGATGGACATCTTTTGCCTCAAATTCGAAGGTGGTCTACTTGAAATCAGCTGCTGATTTAGGTTGAGGTACTTGAGCTTGCAAGAATGCCATATGCATTCTCCCTTTCTCTGTATCATAGGCTGAAATGAGCTTGTGTTGAATTGAGGAAGACTGCTTCCTGAATTGAGTATAAATGTTGTCATGGAGGGCTTCATTCCTCTGTTTGATTTCTTTGTACCTTTGAAATATGTCCAACTGCCTTTGTTCTGTAAATGACCTTGTTGTATGAGGTGTTGTGGTTGGATTCTCTTTAGTGGTTGAGGATGATGGAGAATCAGTGGTACTACTACCAAACTGTAAAGTATGAAGGCCAGAGAGTATAATAGTACCCTGTGTTTCCTCTCCTAGTGTGAAATCTACCTTGGAGCTTGTCTTTGTTTTCTTCATGTAAATCTTGAATTCCTTTGTTGAGATTTCTGTTACTAGAGAAGAATCATCTTATCTTTGCCTTTTCTCAGTTTTCTCTCTAGGGGTAAGAGTCTCTAAAGTGGTTCTCGACAACACCTGCTCCTTGGTCTATTGTAATGTGTTCTCTACTTAATCTTGTTGATTCATATATTTCTCAATTTCTGGTCTTTGGGTATGTACATAAGGGGTTGTCTTCTGCTCCACCCTTAGCTTAGAGATCACCCCAAAGGGGTCATAAGAGCATGTGAAGCTGAAGGGAAAATTCATCTATTTTAGAAGGAGGTTTGCTTCCTCTCCTGTTGCTCTATTATTACAGATAAATGGCCCTATCCTGTGTTTTGATTCTGAACTGTGAATTCTTCTTGGCTGCCACAAAGTGGATGTTATCTAATTGGATTATTTTCCTGATGTATTCTAAGGCAAATATACTCACAGGAAGGTATTTTGGTAGTTTATAGGGTGGAAGCTCGGAGCCATAAACCCTGATCTCTGTGTAATTTTGGTATAAATAACAATCACCTGTTTTCACTTGCTCACTGAGATGAAACACCTTTTGAATGTCTTCACTAATCCTGGGAATTTGTTCGCTGCTCAACAAAAAAGTTGCTGGATATATGAACTGGTCAATGAAGTCTTTAAACCTGTACTCCTGTGAATGCTTTCTGATAATTGAAGTCCAAAAGATTATAGACTGAGGCTCACCTTGTTGACTGAGTTTTTGGACTGCAAAAGGAAACCTATTTGTCTGGAAGAAAAGAAACATATACTTGAGAATATGCAAGAAAGTGACCATAGTAAAAAATGGCTGAATGTTCTTCTTCTGTTGAAAGGATGGATAGAAAACTTAAAATAGGCTCATCTACCTATTCATCTGAGAAATATCCAAGTAGACAAGACAAGACAGAGATGATCTGTCTGGTCCTTTGGGGGAAAATATAAGAGGGATAAGGGGGTTTTTCTTAGGCAATTGAGAATCTTATGGTAGGAAGACTTAAAAAATTCTAGCTTTCTAGGGAAAAGTAAGTTTTCGGCAAATCTATTTGAGAGCGTCAATTGAGAAGGGGGTGAGGGATTCATTGTATGGGATCTACGAAATCTGGTTTATACTCTCAAGGGTAATGGTGAAAAGGATTTCACCAATAGGGGATATGATGGTTCTTTTGCTTGAGAGGTAAGAGGCCTGACATTTAAGGAAAAACTTTGGGAAATAATAGGATTGAGGAAAAATGAATAGGGGTAATCTGGATTGCCAAAGCCCAATTTCATCTAACTGGTCTAGATGGTTGTCTCAAAACCAACAGTGTAATTCAAACAGGTCGAATTCACACTGTGTTTCAGCAATTTTGTAGTCTCTGTCGGCTAAGGGAATGTTGTCTAAATCCACGGAGGGAGAAAGCATAGGGTTTATCACATTGACATCAATTTTGGTCTTGGGGGCCATTGTGATAGGAGGGTTGAGAATTTTGGAGAGGCGAACAATGGTAATTGCTCGAGAAAAGAACTCGCAGGTAATTTCTCTATCAATGGTGAATTGTGAATGAAGGAGGAAAAGATCATATGGATACCACTGTGAGAGTATGAGGATTTGGAAGGAAGGTGATCGGGGTTAAGTGCATGGATTTATAAGTTGGCAATGGAGCGGGACCGTTAGATGAAACGATTGTTTAGGGGAGCAATTACTCTGCAATGGAAAGAAGCGGCAATGGGAAGAAGTGGCAATGAGAATTTTTTAACGGTCATTCGACGTGGAGTCAAGGGATAGGCAGAAAAGGTCACGGGACTGTTGGCGGGACAGGGTGTGAGGATGAGTGGTTTTCAGAGGGGGCTATGAGCGGTAAGTGGTAAGTGAGGGGGGGTGTGAAATAATGTGAGAGGAATACATAACGCGAGGACCCAACGAGGAAACCGCTTTTTCGGACCCACCCCCCCATGCCAATAAAGGGAAACATTACGGGGGGGGGGGGGAGGCGAAAGGGCTTGGGAGCCATTCGATAAAAAATATGATGTGATTGGGAGCAAGCAGATGTGTGCCATTTAAATGCCACGACAAAAATGTCTCGTCATGCATATAATTTTACAATAAAGTCTAGACTTTGGACAAATAATACCATATATGGGCACTTTAACCATCTGCAAGTAACTTTGATTCCACCAACTTCAATCTTTTGCCTAAACTAACCTAACTAAAACCAATTAGGGTGCCTTTAGGAGTGCAAACCCTTATTTATTTTTGCAATTTAAAGGACTAAAACACCTATTCAAAATGTAAAACTAATCTAACAATTGCATTAATCCATATTACATTGTTGGATTAATTTCTTCATCTAACTTACCTAATCTAATCTTAGCCAAGATTACACTGTTTGGCTAAGTTATTCATTCTAATATAATTGAAATAAATTGAAAATTGCTTGATCATGATTAGACTGTATGACCCAAACAAGACTCCGAGTTGTGGCATTTTAAACAAGATGCACACACCAATCAAATTTATTCTAGAAAATGAAAACATTCATCTGGTAGTGGCATTTGAATTTGCGTCACTTTCAATTCTATTTTTATGGGGTTCTTTCATTCTTTTTTTCTTTTCTTTTTTTTCTATTCCATTATATATATATATATATATATACTCTCTTTTCATTTTTTATTTTTATTTATATATCTTTTTTTTTGGAAATCATTTGCAATATACAATATTATTTACAATTGGATATAATGAAAGAAAACATTCAATCATCATTTGATCCTATGAATCATAGGATAACAATTGCTCTAACTGGGGATGGCACTCTCCTTGGGAGGTGTCAAGAACAGTAGACTAGTACCCTTGAATCCTCCTCTTCAGTGTTTTATTGCATCTGATTTTTTTTTTTTTTTGTAGTTGTTGTAGTTATGGCGGCAAAGATGACTAAACGCTCTGGGCCTTCTCTATGGTCTTCAACTTTCAGACATAAGCTACCCCAATCATAACATTACAAAGAAAATGGTATCTACAATGAATGTGATGAGAACTGTCTCTATCCCTGAAAAACATAATGTTTCAACATCCTGCCATTGACAAGTCCTCTAGGTATTTCTGTTCCATCCATGTCCTTCAGAAAAATGCATATTTCCCCTGTAATCATGGATTATGTAAGGTCCCATCCATAAATGATCAAATTTGCCATGCTTTCCCTTTTCTTCTCTTCTTGATCCCATTTCAAAACATGGTTGCTTATCTGAAAATCATCGACCTTAGTTCTTCTGTCGTATATCTTATTAATACTTTCCTGGATCAATTCAGTCCTGTTGTGAACTTCCTCTCTTGACTGCTGTAGGTGAATTGTTTGATTTATTCTTTATAGGGCATTTGGTTCAACTTCCAATTCTTGCATCATTTTCAAAACAGGAATTCCCAACGAAGTTGGAAAAACAACATCCATCCCATAAACTAATTGTTATGTAGACATGTGAATTGACTTTTTGGTAGTAAGTCTGTTTGCCCATAATGCATTTACTAGCTTATTGTGCCATGATTTCTTGTTATCCTGCAACAATTTTTTGATAATATTAACCAGACTTTTGTTGGAAGATTTTGCTAGTCCATTTCCCTAAGGGTAATAGGCTGTAGAATGTCCCAAAGTTATTTGATATTTGTTGCAAAATTCCACCATCCTTTTTTATTTGAATGTTGCAGCATTATCTGTAATGATTTTCCTAGGGCATCCAAATCTTGAAAGAATATTATTCTCTAGGAATTTAATGATTACTACATCAGAGGCTTGCCTAGTAGGTATAGCTTCAATCCATTTGGTAAAATAATCGGTTGCTATAAGAATCCACTTATGCTGGGCAAAAGGGGAAGGATGAATTTCTCCTATGAAATCCAGACCCCATTGCTGAAAAGGAGTTTCAACCGATATGGGCTTTAAGGGTAAAGACAATAGTTTCCTTTTACCTTCAAATATATGGCATTTGTGACATGAGGTGACTTTCTTTTGGACATCAGCAAGTAAGGTTGACCAATAAAAACTTGCTCTTTGGATCTTGTTGGTAGTGGTCTTCCAGTATAGCTGTCCACCACAGTCTCCTTCATGAAATTCCTGTATCACTTTATCTGCCTCATATTTCAACAAGCAATTTAGTAAAACTCCACCAATATCTTTCCAATACAAAATTTCATGGCTTTGAGTTTAAGAAATCCAACTTTCGTTTTGGTCAGACCAGGAGCAACTTGTAAATTATGTAGAACAAAAATTACATCTGCATACCAGGGAGAGGTAGCAAAAGCCTCTGCTACTTGTGGAGTCGCCTGCTCTTCTAGTTCGTTGAGTATAGCTAGAAAATTTATATCCAAAGCATGTAAATTAGATTCAGCCATCAATTTAGCTAACCCCTGACCTTTAATGAGTTTGGTAGGTTTGATTTCAATGTCATATTCTAAGATAATGGAAATCCATTTACCTCTTTTCCCATCAGGATCATTTTGGGTTAGTATGTCTTTTACCACAACATTTGGAACAAAGGAAATTATATGTGAATGGAGGATATAAACTCTAAAATCTTTTATTGCTTTTACCAAGGCAAAAGCTTGTTTTTCCATGATATTGTATTTTAATGCAGCATCTCTCAAGGCTTTACTAAAGAAAGCAATAGGCTGTTCATGTCCTTCATTATTTTTCTGTAAGAGAACTGCAACAATAGTATGCTCAGAAGCAAATGAGAAAATGAGAAAATATTTTGTAAAATTAGGGCTAATCAACACAGGAGCCTGGGTTAAGGCTTGTTTTACTTTATCAAATGATTGTTTAGCCTCAATGTTCCACTTTACCTCTATATATTTTCTCAACATGTTTATTATATTTCTTAGAAGCTCTGCTAGATTAGGAATAAATCTCCTCAGAAAATTGATCTGGCCAATGAAAGATTGAACTTCCTTTACATTTCTAGGGGGATTTATTTTTAATATAGCTTCAATTATGCTAGGATCTATTTTGATTCCCTCCTTTGAAATGATATGTCCTAGCAGTTTTCCTTCTTGTAAACCAAACAATATTTTCTTTGGGTTCAGGGAAATACCAAATCTCCTACATTTTTCGAAGATCCTCCTTGGGTGAAGTAAATGTTCCTCACTTGTTTCTGAAAAAATAGTGATATCATCAAGATATATGACTATAAATCGACCCATTTCATCCACAAAGGTAAAGTCCATTTCTCTTTGGAAAGTGGCACCAACATTCATCAGACCAAAAGGCATCTTCACATACATGAAAGTGCCCCAAGGTGTAGTAAATGTTGTCTTTTCTTGGTCTTCAGGATGTACTAGGACTTGATTGTAACCAGAAAATCCATCTAAAAGAGAAATTCTACTAGATCCAACCACCTTCTACAAAATGTGATCCATTTTAGGCAAAGGGTAATTATCTTTCAGAGAGGCTTTATTAAGGTTTCAGAAATCAATACAAAATCTAATTTCTCCAGTATTTCCTAGTTGGAAATAGATTAGAAACCCATTTAGAATATCTTAATGGCACTATGATCTTGGTATCATACATTCTTTTGATCTCTTTTTCAATTAGAGGCATGAGCATTGGGTTGATTCTCCTTAATTTCTTCTTAAAAGGGTTGTGGTCTTCTTTTAAGGGAATTTTATGTTGTATAATGCTGGTGTCATAGGATTTCAAATCTTCATAACTCCATGCAAACACATCTATGAATTCTTTGAACAAGTCTATGTACTTTTTCTTTTCTACTGGGGGTATAGATTTGGATAATTTAATCATCTTAGGTTCTTGTTCAGTTCCAATGTTACATTCTTCAACTTCAGCTCCAGTAGGTTCGATTTTAGGCTTTTTGGCTACGTCATTAAAGTCAAACAAATATTCTAAGGGGGCTAATCCCCTAGGCAAAACATTGTCTTTCAACTGTAAAATTTCTGTTTTTTTTCTTGATCTGTTTCTTTCAACTCTAATTTAGTCACACCATTATGTGCACTATCTTCTAGGTCAACTTTTGTGTTTATATTAGCACACTCAAACTCATATTTTGACTGCAAAAAACTTTCAATCCGTGCATTGTTTCCAAAAACTTGCCAGTATCTAATATTGTTTGGTACAGTAGGTCTGCTCTTTACTTCAACAGTATATTGGTGACTAGGACGATATGGCATTTTACAAGTACTAGTTGAAGTAACAAGACCATTAGCTAGGATGTTTTAACCTCTAGGGACCAAAGTCAGGCTATACTCAACGAAAGATTCCAAAAAATCCAAAACAACATTCCTATAGGCCCTCAACCTTGGGTGTTTAGCAGAATATTCCCCTTTAATTTGTTTTATTATCAGTTTAGAATCTCCATAAATTGAAATTCCCTTAGCACCTAGCTTCTTTAAAAGATGTAACCCTAAAATTAAGGCTTCATACTCAGCTATGTTGTTAGTACATTGGAAATTTAATTTATATGAATGGTTTTCAATTTGAAACCCATACACTTGCCCCCGATCCTTCTTTACTAACGGCCCCATCAAAACCTAAATTCCATAAAGGTTCATCTTGTTTATCATGTTCCCTGGTATCTGTTTGGCATTCCTCAGTCTGACATAACTCAGTTTTTTCATTGGGAACTTGTTCCTGTATATTTCCATCATTATACAAAATAAAAGAATCAAGGTCTAAATGGACTGAATATAAGGGATAATTATGAGGTTTATCTTGACTAGTAACCATAAATTTCATGAGTTTTTCCCTATATAGTCTTCTATTCTGACCAAACACTGGAATTGTAGCATAGGTCATATCCATTTGGAGGGTTCCCTGGAGTTTAGCTCCCCATGAACGAGACAGTAACGTGCCATATTTAAGGGGTATATCAACAACAACTATGTCCATTACCAAGCTCTTGGTTGGTATTTGCACCAAGTTGACACACAAATCCTTAATAAGCCCAAGGCATTTTACTTTACTTGAATCAAACGAATACAGATCCTTGTATCGTCTAGTGATATCTAGTCCCAATTTTTCCATGATAACCTTAGGCATGAGATTGTGAGAGGCCCCTGAGTCAAGGATTGTGTTATGTAAAATTTTATCATGAATGTTTAAGTTAATGTAAAAGGGAGGTACATCTCCATCTTGGAGTTTACCATCGACTTCAGGCCCAAGCAATATTTTTGGTTGATCATCAGATACATTGATTGTATCTGTATCTTCTCCTATACTTAAGACTTTCATTACTTGTGATCTGTATGCAGTTTTGTTCATCAGTTCTGTTAGAGGAATGGATATTTTAAGCTTTGTCAATTCATGTTCTATACTGAATGATGTTTGAGTTTTGTTTAAATTGATGGTCTCTTGTTTTTCAACCAAGTCCTTTTGGGAAATATCTCTTTGCTGGCTAGTGGAGGGATTATCAGTTTGAGTTGGTTTCAATATAGTATTACGTCTTTTTTGGGTTGGAACCTCATTATTCTTTCTAGAAAGAATCTCAAGGTTTTTCTTAGCAGGTGTATCAGTTGGATTTTTACTTTGAGTATCAGGTGTTTTCCTACTCAGATTATATTGCTTGTGGACTCCCATAATTGCATTTTCAAAACCTTTCTTATACTCTTTTGATTCCTCAGGATCTACTTCATCTTGGGATAGTAGAAAAAGGTCTTGTTTTCCTTGAGTAAGAAATGTAGAATCATTGTCATTTACTCCCATTAAATTGATTTAATTATCATTCATGTCTTCAACTATTTCTCCCTCCTCATTTGTATAGTTCTCTTGAAAAGGAGGTCTCACCTACTGATCTGGACTTTTTGGGTCCCTTTGTTTGATCTAGGGTGGGTTTCTTCTAAAATTTGGATTTCTGATTTGGGGAACAATTTGGTTTTCTCTAGGAGGAATCCTATAAGTTATGCTTATCCTATCCATTGTTTTATCCATGGTTCTAAGTAGACTATCTATTTTATAATCAGATGGAGAAGAAGATTAAGGTTCCTCTTTGATAATAATCCTTCTTTCAGTTTTTATTTATCTTTTTTGGCTAATAAATTAGCCTCGACTTTAAGGGCATTAGGTTGCATTTCCTCTAAGGTAGTAGGGTCTCTTTCTCTTAGTTGATATGCCATATCGACATCAAATCCTTCAGGGAAATGTATAAGGGCCAAGCCTGGGGGAGGTTTAATAGCAGGTGGAATTGCATTATAAACTTTATTAAACCTATCACAATATTCTTTCACAGTCTCATTAGGTCCTCTCTTTAGGTTTTTATATTCATTCGGGAGTTGAAGAGGATTCTTTTTGGTTTCCCACCTATTTAAGAAAGACTGATGAAAGGAAACAAGGTCAACTATACTAGCTGCTGCTAAATTTTTAAACCATTTTCTTACCTCTCCACCCAAACTCTGGGAAAAAAGTATCATCTTTACATCACTTTCATCCACTTCTTGAAGATCAAAGAAATCATTCATTTTATCTACATGTTGCTGTGCATTGATAGCACCAGTGGCATGAAATTGAGGACTTATGTTTTGATAATCTTGGGGCATAGGATGCAACTGCCCACGTAAAACCAAGGGAGCATAACGAGCAACCATGTTGGGTTGAATAAAGTGTTATCTTATGGGAGGTATATATATAGGATTTTTTGAGATAGGTTGGGTTATTGTCTGTGATACTACTGGAGAAGTCGTGGAGATTGCAGAAGGGGTGGGACTAATTGATGCTGCAATAGTGAGGGTAAAAAGTTGAACAGATCACTGAATATAGGCTTGATGTACAACTTGATCAAGTGCTGATACAAGATCCTGTAATTTGTCAAAGTTTTGGAGGGTTTGTAAGGTTCAACAGATAGTTCTACATATTTATAAGGTTGGAGAACATATTTATCAATTACTGTTTGATTGAAAAAACTTTCAGATTTGGTCCTAAATAGACTATGTTCAAATGGTAAGTCAAACTGAATATCTTGTATGGTAACGAACTTTTCTGGAAGAGAATTTGCCCTAGAAAGGGGACTATTACTTCCTTGACTTTCAGCTAAACTTCTTTTCCTTACTAACTTTTTAGGATCATCTAAAATTTTGGGAGGTTCTGGATCAGGATGAGATCTGGTGTAAATTATTTTTGGAGCCAAATCTTAAATGTGAGAGACACAATTTACAACCTCTAATCCTTTATTTCTAAAATTTGGATCATTACTCTTCCTGAAATAAAGTTTTATGAACTAGGGAAGTTAATTTTGTAAAAATGAAATGAAGGATTGTTCTTCCCCAATATGGTCGCCAGAATGTTAGCACTCTGTAATTTCCAAGGTTGTGAAAGAAAACATAGAGGTAACCACAAAACCACTTTGGAGCTTAGGATCTAGCCTTCCTAAACTCAGAGAGGGATCTCTCTATCAGATTTAACTTTGTTGTATTTAGATATTAGGCTAGTTATGAGAGTTCAGAGTTTGATTTTAAAATTGATTTGGTTGATTAAATGCCTGAAACTTCCATTGGGCTATGGAGTTTACACACTTAACATGGATCTGTCTCAGATTTTCAAAGGAGTTTCTGAAGCGAACAAAGTTCCTTCTTAAGATTAATTACTCCAAAAGACTTGGAATATCAAATTATCCATTAAGGATACAAATATTATATTAAATATGTGAATAAGAATAAGAATGATGATTTACAAATGAGAACGAGAGACTTGCTTATATACCAAGCAAGTGTCTCTTCATGAAGAGTCATGTCCTATTAGACATGCCTCTTCAACCTAATTACTAGCTTAACTAATTATTATTTATGATTATTATCTTTTACATTATATTTATATTATTTATATATTTTATTCGTTACATTGCCTCCTTCCTCAAAAAGCTTTGTCCTCAAAGCTTGTTGATGAAAAAAAGCTTGATCTCTTTTTCGGCTTTGAAAGTCTTTCTCTCTTGGAACAGTCATCTTCGTCGATACAAGCTGATATGATCTTCTTAGTGACAAACAAAATTGTCGCACTGAGAAGGGATCAGACCATCCGAGATTAATCTTCTGTATAGCATTCTGATCACTGGAATTTTGTAATGACTTGTTAGCATAAGACTGGACTGATTTTACGTCATTATTCTCTGAAACGTCAATTTGTTGTTTCTGGTCTGAAGGGTACCGATACGTAGCATGGTTGATTGGTCTACTCTCGTGATTCGGATGTCGATATGGAGTTTTTAGATTTTCTTCTGGCGAAGATGTTGTTGAATTGGTTATGGAACATTCACCTGGGATGTCCATTGTCTGAACTGCAACATCTACGTGTGTCGTTTCTTCAACTAGCTTGTCTTCTTGAGTTGTCATATTCACTGGATCGGTATTCGTTCCCTTACTTTCAACTTGGACTGCTACGACTGGAGATTCCGATGCTTCTTCTTGAGTGAATTGTTCCAACTTATCTTTTAATGCTTTCTTATCATCCTTAAGCTTCTTAATTTGAGTGAGTAGACTTTGATTATGGTTTTTCAGTCGTAAAAGTTCTTTGATTTCTGATTTATCAACCTTATTTTCAGTGTTTTGAATTTTAAAATTTTCATCTTTTAGATCTTTGATTTGTTCTAATAAATTATCCACAACCAGAATCAGAGTGTATCTATCAACAAATTCTGTTCATCAACTTTCTGTAAAATAATTCAGATTTAAGAACACATAACTATGGAAACAAAGAAATAAACACATTGTTGGAAATAATACTGAGAGGGGGGGTGAATCAGTATTATCAGATCAATAAAACCTTTTCAATTTCATACTCAGAAACATATACGCGACTTCAGTTAAGTGAACCCGCGTGTACACGCGACTGTGTCTAAAGCAACTAGCGTATATGCAGATATCTTATGATTCAGTTAATCTTATCTTCAGTAAATGCATCAGAACATTATTAAGCAATTTAGCAGTAAACAGGTGCAGTATAACAGAACAGAACATCACACAAGAGCCACACACATGAACACCATGATATAAGGTGGAAACCCAATGTGGGTGAAAACCACCTGCTGCAATTCGTCTCTTTCTTCTTTAATGAGAAACTTCTTTTACAATATACTGGTGCAGTCCTTTACCAGTGTGCAGGCTACAACCTGCAGAGGGCTACAACCCTCTCTCTCGTTTTCCAACTACTTTTGGAAGGGAGCTACAACCCCCTCAGCTCTTGTACTAGCTGATCCATTTACTAGTACGTAGGTGCTGACCCTACAACCTTCAGGGACCACGTTTCATCAATTTTCAGACTGGATCCAAGAGTACAAAGCAAACATTACCGCAATACAATCATCAACTTATACTTGCATCATAATTCATTAAACAACCCAATACCGAATCACTGAAACCCTGTCATCAAGAACACAGAACCCAAACCAGAATCTAGAACTCTGCAACAACCACCAGAATCAGCAACAACCTGAAATATCAACCCTTATCATGCATACGCTACTTCACTGTACCAAAACCGCGTGTATACGCGCTTTCTCCAAAGGCAACCCGCGTGCAGATCTAGAAATGATTACTTCTGCCTTTGCTGTCAGATCCGACCCTTGCCAAGCGTCCCGAACAGATAACCAGCAATACCAGATCCTCTCACTGCGTCAGACACCCACACACCCTTACTCTTTGCCTAGTGATCTTCTCCTTATATAGCCTTAGGCCTTGTTCAATACCAAGAGCCAAAACCATAGAAACACAATACCATCAACTTCAAAACTAGGGATCGACACGCCCGTCGAGATACAATGGTCCGAAACCATAGGCACAACTTCCAAGGACTAACCGCCATGGACCAAAGGTGCTTTTCCACATACACGCGCTTTTTCTGAAGCCAACCTGCGTGTACACGCGACTTGGGCTTAACAAACCTGCGTGTATGAACTTCCTTGGCAAGCTGTACTAGGATCTGTCTTCTGAGTAAGTTGCCATCACCTGAACCAACTTCTGAGTATCTGTACCAACCTCTGAGTGAGTTGCCATCAAGGACAACACTTGAATCATAATGCCAACAATCTCCCCCTTTGGACTTGATGGCAACCACTACACCAAGTCACTCTCCCCCTTTGACATCAAGGGCAAAGGGCGGACCAAGATATTCTCTTCTTTGGTATACCTTCTGCTGTCCATACTCCCCCTGAGTACTTGCTGAAATCTCCAACTATGCTCCCCCTTTGTGTATGCCAAAGTGTACCAATCTATCCATCCTGCTCTTGCTGAATTGTGCTGTTCATGCTCCCCTTGACTGTAGGCAAGATCTGCAAAAGATGTTCTTCAAGAAGAACAAGGACTTATACATTATAGAAGACCTTCCTATCACCAAAAGACTCAACATACATTCATCATTCATCCCAGGCATAGTGGGGAAACCAACATAGGCCGTTACATGACCTTGACACCATAAAAGAGATATCACAAGAGATACATGACATAGAGACGAAATATCTAGACCAAGACTTATGAAAGCCACCAACAGCATCATGATATAAGCATCAGCCTGCAATACCATTCCTAAACAGTAAGATGTATCATTTATCTTCATAGACTTTATCAACAACTTCTAACCATAATGCCAACAATGCATTATTTGAAGAATATTCTCCCCCTGAGTGTGAGCCAACCATGTCTGAACCATTTCCTGAGTCTGTTCTGCTCCCCCTGAGCCTGAGCCAACCATGACTGAACCTGGGTCTGTTCTGCTGCCCTTTCTCCATATAACCATCTGTTCTGCTGCCCTTTCTCCATATACGCGACTTTGCAGCATGTAACTCGCGTATATACGCGACTTGTCTTCATTATCTCAGCGTATGCAGGATGGAATACTGAATCTCATCACTTTCAGATTCCCCTGTGTCTGTTATGTCAGCTGACTGAGTTGTCCCACACCTTTCTGTCTCTGTTTTCTTCAATTCCTGCAACTGTGATGATGTATGGTCCCCTTGTCTTGAATTTTGAAATCTGCTTCTGCATTCCCTTGCTTTATGCCCATAGTTGTTGCATGTATAACACCTTATATTTTTCATGTTCCTTCTATCACAATCAATTGCTTTGTGTCCATATGCATTACAGGCAAAGCAATACCCTCTGAAATACCTGGGATGAGATGATCTTTCTTGAACCATTCTACTTCTGCATCTGGCTGCAACATGTCCAAGATTATGACATACATAACATTCAACTTTATTCAGCGGAGGAAATAATCGTCTATCACGTCCATAGTTAGGAGTAAAGGATCTTCCTTGAGGAATTTCTTTTCTTGGTTGTTCCTTGAGCATTTCAGATTTCTCATTAGAGTTTCTTGTCTCACCTTGTGAACTAGATTCACCTTCAACATATTCATGAAAACCAAGACCAGTCTTGATAGCAGGAGATCTTTGACTATTAAGAATATCATCCAAGACTTTAGAACTATCTTGAAATCGTAAAAGCTTATCCTTTTCTTCTAGTTTACCTTTCAAGATATTTACCTCAACTTGATGTTGTTCTTCCTTTTTCAGATACTGCTTCCTTAGGTCTTCTTCAACTTTTCTCCCTTCTTCTACTTGTCGCTTTAGTTTGATCACTTCATGTTCTTGATCTTCAAGATCTTCTTTTAGAGAGAGGATCTTTGATTCAAGTCTCTGAATAGTTGTGCTCTGATCTTTTGCTATATCCTGCAATTTCTCCCTTACCCTGGTTTCTGTTTCCAATAGTTCTTTTAATTTGGCAGCTTCTTCAGTTTCTGCATTCTTCTCTTCATGTGCCATGAGACTTTTAATATCCTCGCTATCATTGGATGAAGCATTCTTCTTCTTGTGCGCCATGAGACTTCTAATATCTTCACTATCATTAAATGAACTTTTAATATGGGAATAATAGCTTCTACCATCTTCTTCATATATCCTTTCTTTGTTATGAGGACATCTAGCAGCATAGTGACCAACTCTACCACATAGAAAACATTTGAAAGGCAGCTTATCTTTGAACCGTCCAGTTCCCCGTTCAAGATTCTTGACAAAATTTACCTCATCTTCTTCCTCTGACACTTCGAATGCGGCCTCTGGTGGTACCTCTAGTCGCATTTCAAAAGCAGTTAAGATCCCGTGAAGCTGTGACATGGTAATTTTTCGCACATTCTCCTTTTCTTCTATGGCAGATACTTTAGAATCAAATTTAGTAGACAGAGATCTCAAAACCTTTTGAACTAAGACAACTTCCTCAAATTCTTCACCCAGATCCCTCATACAATTCACAATCTCATCCATACGCAGGAAATAATTAGCTACACTTTCATTACTTCGCATCTTAAGAGTTTCATACCGGATTCTGAGAGTTTGAAGCTTCGCTATTTTTACCTGATCATCTCCTTCGTAGCTTGTAACGATTTTGTCCCATATTTCCTTAGCTGATTTGAGATGCATGATCTTCATAAATTCTGATTGAGTCAAAGTACTCAATAGGACATTAACTACTTTGGCATTGAGCTCATATTGCTTTTTCTCTGCTGGATCTGTAGGAGTTGCTGATGGGAATTTGTATCCTCCTTCTATGAGTCCCCAAACTTCTGCTCCAAGAGACTGTAGATATGCAGTGGTTCTTATCTTCCAGTGAGTAAAATTGTTCCCGTCAAAGACTGGTGGCCTGATGTGTGCCTCTCTTTCTGGATTAGCCATTTTGATGGATCTTTTCCTTCAAGCGATCAAGCTTCCTCTGAAGGACCTGCTCCGATACCAATTGTTGGAAATAATACTGAGAGGGGGGGTGAATCAGTATTATCAGATCAATAAAACCTTTTCAATTTCATACTCAGAAACATATACGCGACTTCAGTTAAGTGAACCCGCGTGTACACGCGACTGTGTCTAAAGCAACTAGCGTATATGCAGATATCTTATGATTCAGTTAATCTTATCTTCAGTAAATGCATCAGAACATTATTAAGCAATTTAGCAGTAAACAGGTGCAGTATAACAGAACAGAACATCACACAAGAGCCACACACATGAACACCATGATATAAGGTGGAAACCCAATGTGGGTGAAAACCACCTGCTGCAATTCGTCTCTTTCTTCTTTAATGAGAAACTTCTTTTACAATATACTGGTGCAGTCCTTTACCAGTGTGCAGGCTACAACCTGCAGAGGGCTACAACCCTCTCTCTCGTTTTCCAACTACTTTTGGAAGGGAGCTACAACCCCCTCAGCTCTTGTACTAGCTGATCCATTTACTAGTACGTAGGTGCTGACCCTACAACCTTCAGGGACCACGTTTCATCAATTTTCAGACTGGATCCAAGAGTACAAAGCAAACATTACCGCAATACAATCATCAACTTATACTTGCATCATAATTCATTAAACAACCCAATACCGAATCACTGAAACCCTGTCATCAAGAACACAGAACCCAAACCAGAATCTAGAACTCTGCAACAACCACCAGAATCAGCAACAACCTGAAATATCAACCCTTATCATGCATACGCTACTTCACTGTACCAAAACCGCGTGTATACGCGCTTTCTCCAAAGGCAACCCGCGTGCAGATCTAGAAATGATTACTTCTGCCTTTGCTGTCAGATCCGACCCTTGCCAAGCGTCCCGAACAGATAACCAGCAATACCAGATCCTCTCACTGCGTCAGACACCCACACACCCTTACTCTTTGCCTAGTGATCTTCTCCTTATATAGCCTTAGGCCTTGTTCAATACCAAGAGCCAAAACCATAGAAACACAATACCATCAACTTCAAAACTAGGGATCGACACGCCCGTCGAGATACAATGGTCCGAAACCATAGGCACAACTTCCAAGGACTAACCGCCATGGACCAAAGGTGCTTTTCCACATACACGCGCTTTTTCTGAAGCCAACCTGCGTGTACACGCGACTTGGGCTTAACAAACCTGCGTGTATGAACTTCCTTGGCAAGCTGTACTAGGATCTGTCTTCTGAGTAAGTTGCCATCACCTGAACCAACTTCTGAGTATCTGTACCAACCTCTGAGTGAGTTGCCATCAAGGACAACACTTGAATCATAATGCCAACACACATAGATAGTGAGAGAAGCACTTCACCAGCTAGTCCAACACATGAATCCAGTGAAGAATGTTCTTTTTATTACTGATCAGCCCATCAAATGGAAATAGTACAATAGCTTTCTGGAATGCAAAAATCAATCCTTCATACTTAAAAAAGAGAAGTATTTATAAGTTTAGTTACAAAATATCATGCCAAAATTGACTAGGATGTATTTTAGAAATTTTTAAACAAAATCTATCTAACTGTTACAATAATTTAGGAAAATTGAAACTGCTTGAAGTGTTGGCACTGTATTTGTAGAAATTCTGAATATTTGGCCCTCAAATTTCTGCTGTGTTATTGTGCCTGTGTTGGAAACAAAATCATCTTCTTACTCCAATAACTCACACAATTTTTCCCAACGTTGTTCACTAGGAATAGACATCTTGAGTAACTTCTTGTAGACGTTATCCACTTTATTATATTTGGAAAAAAATGGTTTGGAAATAAAGATGTGATTGATTTCATACTGGATGTATAATTCATATGTCAATGCTTCTAAAAATGCTTTCCTTGTTATGCTGCCTTTCACTCCGACAAACTTAGTATCATCTTCAGCAATGTACATCAATTTCTGCCTATAATATGACCATGTGCTGAGCTTTTCACTTTTGACTAGTAAAATGGGAAGTCCCTTTTTGTAGAGGACTTCTAATTTGCTGAAGAAACTCTGTATACCTATGTCCAGAACTTGACATTTTTCTTCTAGATGCCTGATCAAATTTCTTTTGGTCAGCACCTTTTTTACCTCTAGTATGGTCTCAGTTTTGTCCTCAATCTCCAGTTCTTCTATTTCCTACTTGTTTTTGGAATTGAGGAACTTAATGAGCTTTGTAGCTTCACTTGGTTTATCACCGAGCTGTTCTCTGATTTGGTCAATAGCTTCATTAGATTTCTTAATTAATTCATTCTTCTCAAATATGATCTGTATAGATGGCCAGATTTTTATAATGGCTTCATTTATTGTTTTCCAAATGTTCTCCTTATCCTGGGCTAGGGTATTACCCATGGAAGTTTCCTTTTCTATCGTTGCATTCTCTGCGTAAGCCTCTAGGATTTCTGCAGCTCTGTTAGGAGAGAATTTTCATATCTGGTGTTCTGTTCCTGTAGGACCTTTACATCTTCTCGTAGATTTTTTATTTCTTCTCCTTGTATTGACATATTTTCCATTGATTGGGCCAGTTTGATAGAATCATCTGTAGTTGAAGTAGAGGGTGTTGTAGGGGTGGATGTTATTGTTGTTGTAGCTGATGTAGAAATGCTTGTTTGAAGTATTGATGCAATAGGGACTGCATCAAGAGGTACCATAGTGAGCTGAGAATTATGCTCTTTCTCCTTGATGAGTTTGTCCATTTCTGCCTCCATCTCTTTAATCTGTGCACTCTGTTCCACCAGTAGCTTCAACATTTCCTCTTTTTGTATCTCTGTTTCTCCTAATTCCTTTTCCTGAGGATCTTCAGTGGTAGGGAGCTTCAATTTCTTTCTCAGGGATGCTATATCAACGTTTTTCTTCTTAATAATCTCTTCCATGTCCTTTGAATTACTTGGATCAAAGCCTGCTTTAATCACCATCTCCTCTAAATATTTGATTCTATTATCTTTGGCTAGAGAGGAAATTTTTTCCAGTTTGAGCTGTGATTGAACATTGTTCAAAGATAGTTGCAGCTTAGAAGCAGTAATGGCAGTCTATGTGAAATTTGAATACACCATCTCTCATGTTTTCCTGTGCATGTCCATCTGGTCCAAAGGATGGACATCTTTTGCCTCAAATTCAAAGGTGGTCTGCTTGAAATCAGTTGCTGATTTAGGTTGATGTACTTGAGCTTGCAATTATTCCATATGCATTCTCCCTTTCTCTGCATCATACGCTAAAATGAGCCTGTGTTGAATTGAGGAAGACTGCTTCCTGAATTGAGTATAAATGTTGTCATGGAGGGCTTCATTCCTTTGTTTGATTTCTTTGTACCTTTGAAATATGTCTAGCTGCCTATGTTCTGTAAATGACTCTATTGTATGAGGTGTTGTGGATGGATTATCTTTAGTGGTTGAGGATGATGGAGAATCAATGGTACTACTACCAAATTGTAAAGTATGAAGACCAGAGAGTATAATAGTACCCTGTGTTTCCTCCCCTATTGTGAAATCTACTTTGGAGCTTGTCTTTGTTTTCTTCATGTAAATCTTGAATTCCTTTGCTGAGACTTCTATTACTGGAGAAGAATCATCTTCTATTTTCCTTTTCTCAGTTTTCTCTCTATGGGTAGGAGTCTCTGAAGCAGTTCTCCATAACACTTGCTCCTTGACCTCCTGCAATGTGTTCTCTACCAATTCCGTTGATTCATATATTTCTCAATTTCTGGTCTTTGGATATGTACATAAGGGGTTGTCTTCTGCTCCACCCTTAGCTTAGAAATTACCACAAAGGGGTCATAAGACCATTTGAAGTTGAGGGTAAAATTCATCTGTTTTAGAAGGAGGTTTGCTTCCTCTCCTGCTGCTCTACTATTACAGATAAATGACCCTATCTGTGTTTTGATTATGAACTGTGACTTCTTCTTGGCTGCTACAAAGTGAACGTTATCTGATTGGATTATTTTCCTGATGTATTCTAAGGCAAATATCCTCATAGGAAGGTATTTTGGTAGTTTACAGGGTGGTAACTTGGAGCCATAAACCCTGATCTCTGTAAAATTTTGGTATAAATACCAATCACCTATTTTCACTTTCTCACTGAGAGGCAACACCTTTTGAATGTCTTCACTGATCCTAGGAATTTTTTGGCTTCTCAGATGACAAATTGCGGGATATATGAATTGGTTAATGAAGTCTTTGAAACTGTACGCTTGTGAATGCTTTCTGATAATTGAAGTCCAAAAGATTATAGAATGAGGCTCATCCTGTTGACTGAGTTTCTAGACTGCAAAATAAAACCTATATGTCTGGAAGAAAAGAAACATATACATGAGAATAGAAGAGTATCTGAGCATTTCTTCAGTTAGAAACTGAGGGAATTGTTTATGTATGATATCTGCAAGAAAGTGGTCGTAGTAAAAAATGAGTGAATGTTCTTCTTTTGTGGAAAGGATGGATAGAAAACCTAAAATGGGCTCATCTACCCATTCATCTGAGAAATATCCAAGTAGACAAGACAAGACAGAGATGATCTGTTTGGTCCTTTCGGGGAAAATAGAGGAGGGATAAGGGGGTTTTTTCTTAGGAAATTGAGAATATTCTCGTAGGAAGACTTAAAAAATTCTGGCTCTCTGGGGAAAAGTAAGTTTTTGGTAAATCTCTTTGAGAGCATCCTTTGAGAAGGGGGTGAGGGATTCAGTGTGTGGGATCTACATCATTTGGTTTATACTCTCAGGGGTAATGGTGAAAAGGATTTCACCATTAGGGGATATGATGGCTCCTTTGCTTGAGAGATAAGAGGCCTGACATTTGAGGAAAAACTCTGGGAAATAATAGGACTGAGGAAAAATGAATAGGGATAATCTGGATTGCCAAAGCCAAATTTCATCTGGCTGGTTTAGATGGTTGTATTGAAACCAACAATGTAATTCAAATAGGTCAAATTCACACTGTGTTTCGACAATTTTGTAGTCTCTGTCGGCTAAGGGAATGTGGTCTAAATCCATGGAGGGAGAAAGCATAGGGTTTATCACAATGGCATCAGTTTTGGTCTTGGGGGCCATTGTGATAGGAGGGTTGAGAATTTTCCAGAGGATAACAGTGGTAATTTCCCAGGAAAAGAACTCGCAAGTAATTTCTTTGTCAGTGGTGAATTGTCAATGGAGGAGGAAAAGATCAGATGGATACCACTATGAGAGTATGAGAATTTGGAAGGAAAGTGATCAGGGTTAAGTGCAGGTATTTATAAGTTGGCAATGGAGTGGGATCATTAGATGAAACAATTGTTTAGGGGAGAAATAACTCTACAACAAAAATAAGCGGCAACCGGAGGAAGTGGTAACAGGAATTTTGTAACGGGCAGTTGACATGGAGTCGAGCGATAGGTGGAAAAGTGTGTGGGACCATTGGCGGAAGAGGGTGAGGATGAGTGGTTTTTGGAGGGGGTATGAGTGATAAGTGGTAAATGAGGGGGGTGCAAAATAATGTGAGAGGGATACGTAGCGGCGAGGCCTGGAGGGGAAACCGCTTTTTTAGACACCCCACACCGATAAAGGGAAACATGGCGAGGAGCGAAAAGGCTTGGGAGCTGTCCGATCAAAAATATGATGTGATCGAGAGCGGGGATATGTGCGCCATTTAAACACCAATGACAAAAATGTCTCGTCGTGCATATAATTTTACAATAAAGTCCACAATTTGGACAAATAATACCATATATGGGCACTTTAACCATTTGCAAGTAACTTTGATTCCACCAACTTCAGTCTTCTGCTTAAACTAACCTAACTAAAACCAATTAGGGTGCCTTTAGGAGTGAAAACCCTTATTTATTTTTTCAATTTAAAGGACTAAAACACCTATTCAAAATGTAAAACTAATCTAACAATTGCATTAGTACATATTACACTATTGGATTAGTTTTTTCATCTAACTTACCTAATATAATCTTAGCCAATATTACACTGTTTGGCTAAGTTATTCATTCTAATATAATTGACATAAATTGAAAATTTCTTGGTCATGATTAGACTGTATGACCCAATCAAGACTCTGAGTTGTGGCATTTTAAACAAGATGCACACAACAAGAAAATTTATTATAGAAAATGAAAACATTCATCTGGCATTGGCATTTGAATTTGCATCAATTTCAATTCTATTTTTTATGGGGTTCCTTCATCCTTTTTTCTTTTTCTATTCCATTTTTTTATATATATACCCTCTTTTCATTTTTATTTATTTATTTATATATCTTTTTTTTGGAAATCATTTTCAATATACAATATTATTTAAAATTGGAAATACTGAAAGAAAACATTTAATCATCATTTGATCCTATGAATCATAGGACCCTAACAACCTCTTTAAGATGTTCAAATGCCTTTGTTGCTTCTGGAGTCCAAGAAAATGCATCTTTCTTTAGCAATGATGTTAGAGGTGCTGTTATTCTCCCATAATTCTTAACAAACTTGTGATAATATCCTGTCAACTTGAGAAATCCTTAAAGATGCTTTATGGGTATGGAGATTTTCCATTCCTTAATGTCTTTAATTTTGTTAGGGTCTACCTTAACACCCTCATCAGATATAATATGACCCAAATATTCCACCTCTTACACTCCAAAGAAACAATTGGAGGTTTTGCATATAATTGTTTATCCTCCAATAGTTTGAGCACCCTGTCAATATGTTGAACATGATCCTTCCAAGACTGGTTGTAAATTAGTATATCATCAAAAAGTACTGACACATATTTTCTATGGAAGCATTTGAAATTGGAATTCATCAAACCCTGAAATGTGGAAGGTGCATTAGTAATGCCAAAAGGCATGACCAAAAAATCATAATGACCCTCATGAGTTATGAATGTTGTTTTCGAAATTCCTTCAATCTTCAGTCTAATTTGATGATATCTTGAACAAAGATCCAACTTGGTGACGTAAATTGCTCCATGTAATTCATCAATCACAGGAATGGGAAATTTATCTTTAATAGTGAGCTTGTTGAGCTCCCTATAATCCAGACACATACACCATGATCCATCCTTCTTATGCACTAATACTACTAGAGTAGAGAAATAACTTTGACTAGGTTGAATTATACCATCCTCTAGCATTTCTACAACCATACGTTCAATTTCACTCTTTTGGGCTTAAGGATATATGTAAGGCCCGATGTTTGGAGGAAAACTTCCTGAAATCAAATGAATAGCATGATCATGATCAAAAATAGGTGGGAGGCCTTTGGGAGTCTCAAACACCTTGGAATGATTGTCCATGATTTTTTGGAGATCTGGAGAAATATGTGACTTTGATGTTTGATCCCCTAGTGAGCACAATTGTGCAATTCCGTGCCATTTTTCTTCTTCAAAATATTTGTCATGCCATTAGAGTTTATTATCTTTCCTGGTTTCCCTGCGATACCCCTTAATTCAACTTCCTTTCCTTCCCAAAAATATTGTAAGAAACGTTCTTGAAAATTGAAAGCTATCATCCCCAAAGATTGTAACCATTGGACTCCTAGTACAACATCAACGCCACCCATTGGAATGGAAAGTATTTGACTATTCAATACATATTCTCCCATGGTTAGCTTGATATTATGGCACTTTCTAGGACAATTTATAGTTCCTCCATTTGCAACGATCCTTTGACACTCTGGTGTTGGATATAGGAAGCAATTCAATTCCTTGGCTATCTTACAATGGATAAAATTATGGGTACTACCCAAATCAATCAACACTATTACCTTTTTATTCTTGATATATCCTTCTATATTGAGAGTTTGAGGAGTGGTAATTCCTGCCAATGCATTACAAGATATGGTCAGATTCATTTCTTATTTCTTGTGGGTTGGTTCATGGTGTATATCCTCCTCTTTTGAAGTCTCTAGTTCCTTTTTTTCCTCCTCTTCACAATCTATGTAGAATAATTTATTCTCAGCACACTTATGATCTTTAGTGTATTTTCTATCACAACTGTAACAAAGCTCTTTTTCTCTTTTTTCCTCCAATCGTTGTGGTGTCAACCTTGTAGGTTGTGGAAGACTAGGAGCAACAACACTTCCATCTTTATAGCTGTGAGTGGTAAACTTCCTGGTTCCCATAATTTTTCTTTTAACTTTTTTTGCCACCCTGAATGCCTTCTCCAATGAATCAGGTTCCCAAAGGCGAACCTCCTGTTGGATGTTACCTTTTAAAGTCTCTATGAAGACATCAATCCTATGCTCCTTTGGAATATCGATTACCCTAATATTCAATTTTTGGAAGTCTTCAATGTGCTCCGCCATTGAACTCTTTTGTTTGATATTCATCAATTGGCTAAAGAAGTTGTATTTGTATATTCATAATGTGCTATCATTTGCTCCGTAAAAATTTACCAGGTGACAAATGGTTTACAATAACAAAGTCATCTATACCATACAAACTAATTGGGTTTTAAATATAAAGATGTAATATGTACCTTTTGTGAGGGTTGCACATCATGTAGATCAAAATATTGCTCCATCTATAGTATCCATGTTACCGGATCCTTGCCATCAAACTTCCTCATATCTATCTTATGAATGTGGTTGTTCTTAAACCCCATATTGGAGTCTCTAAAATCATAATTCATATTCCTTTTGTCCTCATCTTGATTTTCATGGATTACATTGTCACTATTGGGAAGTATTTCTTGCAACAAATTTATCAAAACTTCCATGTCTGCTTTCAAACCATCTATCTTCTTTTAAACCATCCATGTCATCTTTGGTTGCTCTTTGTGAGAGCGAAATTTGTTTCACTTGGTCCAGTAATTTTGATATATCATGCCTCAATTCTTCCTCTTCATGCATCATAGTAGAGCTTTCTGAGAGCTTAATGTGTGTAGAATTCTTTTGTTTTGGAGGCATTTTAGAACCAAATACTTATATCTATGCTTCAATATGCCATTTGAATATTCTCAAACTGATTTTTCAAACAAAAGTTATGACAAAATTTAAACAACACACACCTTTTTCTTTCTTTTTTGGAACTCGATATTGAAGTTGTTGTATCTCTATAATTGCATATTTCCAAGGTATGAAATTCGGTCATGTGGTATCCCTATGAATCTTCTTTCCAATTCCAAAAGTTAGACCAATATTGGATTCTTCAATATATAATTATGCTAGATCTCCCATGATGGCTTGATTATGGATTGGTTCTGTAGAGAAAAGTTGTACGAGATGCCACATGTCACTGTTTCAACATTCAGCCCTAAAATTTCTACAGAAGAGACTATAGTCTGTGTGATTTCAACCACTTTTTATAGAATTAAAATCTGATTCCTAAAACAAAAGTTATGACGATTTCCCCTAGGTAACTTATTTGAGACTGAATTCTGGAGCATGAAAAAACCCTAACTTCTTCAGACCATATCTCTAAAATATAGCGAACCAAGATCTAAAATTATGACAAAAAGTTCACCAATATTTCAGCTTCATGTGGTTTCAATTTCAGCTTCTGAAGCATCGTAGAAAACAAGTTATATAAAAAATGCCACAATGACTTGTTTGAAGCAGTGAAACCCTAGAATCCAAAGCTATAATACCAAATGTTATGAAAGCAACTCAAAAATAGATAGATCAATGACTTAAAAATTATCCTCTTCGAGGGAGAAACCTCCTTTACATTACATAAATGAACAATTCTTGGATGATACAAATGACAAGACCTCCTTTATATATATAGGAGCATAAGGGGTCATAATATAATCGGAGCCTACACTACACTAATAATGTAAGGGCACAACAATAACAATAGTGGGATTCTATGAGGCACAAAAATAACAATATGGGGGCTACATGGGCACAACAATAACAATAAGGGGGCTACACTAGAATCATAGGGACCTAACAAATTAACATTTTATTTATAAAAATAACGGAAGTTAGGAGAAAAGGAAGGTGAAAGGTCACAAGTTGCATGTGAGGAGGAAATTGAAGAAAAATAATGGAAAATGAATAAAATAAAGGTCTCAATGATAAAAACGCTTCTGAGGATCAGTTCACACATTTTTTTAGTTCAGTTTTGGAGCTCTCTCTCTATTCTCTCTCTCTCTTTCTCATTCTCTTGCACACTTAGAGCATTTTTAGAGCATTCTAGCATTGGAGAAAGGAAGGAAAGGAAGGACAAGGAGGCAAAGGGAAGCAAAAATCAAGAAGGGAAGAGTTGGGATCAAGCGGCGATAGCGGGATTACTTGCAGGTATCGAGTTGCATGTATCATTTCCTTGTTAGTTTTGGCATGAACGGTATATGCATGTGTGTATTTGGTTCTCTTGTTGTCATTGGCATGGGTTTTCCAGGTGTGATAGTTGGTTTCAGCCTTTGCCTTGCCATTTTCAGATAGCCATGGTGTGATGTAGTTCTTTTACTTGGTTGAGCTAGATTTTCGGATGGTTTCAAAACTGAGTGGGCTGGTATTAGGAAAATTTCCAAAGGCTTAGGAATCCCTTGATTAGTAAATGGCGAGATACACAGTAAATACTAAGGGTGGAGACAGGAAAATTCCTCACAGTTTAGGTGGAGAGATCCAAAGGCATCCATGCTTGTTTAGGGCCTAGTGATCCCTTGATCGGTATATAGTGAGATTGCGGTAAAACCTAGTAGTGTATGTTTATATTTTTGGCCTAGGAATCCCTTGACTGGTATATGGCAGGATACACGGTAAAGCTTGGTTGTATAGATGAGAGTTTCGGGCCTAGGAATCCCTTGACCTATAATGGCGGGATACACAGTAAAGAATGAAGAAGCCTTGGTTTTTTGTCGTGAGTCCCACATTCATGCTTAGAATATGGCACTCAGGTGATTGGCTGAAAGAAAGATTTGGTTCAACCCAATCTATGGTCGGGTGGTACATGGAAGTCCCTGACTTGATTGGATTTTTCATATGTTAACAAGAGCTCATTTCCTCTCGTATTTCATGAGTATTTATACTTGTTATTATGTGGATTTAATGGATGTTCTTTCATTGTTATTATTTTGGTTATATGTTGGCTATAAGCATGGTTTTATGACAAAACTTAGTCATGTTTCTCATCATGTTTTTATTTGTAAATGAATGAATAATGAATGTATGACCTAATAGATGATAATTCAACTATGGTGAGAAGGCATTAGACCTTCTTGATGATTCTTAGATAATTATGAGACATCTATGTTCAAATATGTAATTATGACCTGTACATTACATGCTCATGATGTGTTTGACAAAATGTCTGTCATGGTTAGGCCTGGTTAGGTCAAGTTCTTGTCTAAGTTTTGTATGGAAGGCTTTGTCCCTGTGTCATTTATCATTTCTGAGATTTTCATTAAGTTCTAGGCAGTGATCTGGAGACTAGCCCTGAAAAAGTGCCTCAGATCTCGCAGTCGTAGGCATAGAATTGGGTAAAAAAAGCTGTAGTCACTCCCTTGTAGGCTTGTGCATGCATATGGAGGGTTACAGTCGAATTTCAGCAGTGTTGTGCCAACGTTTGGGAGCCCAGGGCACTAAGAAAGAAAGTTAACTCAGGGTTTGGGCACTTGGAAGGGTTGTTAGCCCTTGGGGGTCCTGTAGCACCTAAGGGAGGTTAGTAAGGTTTTTGTTGTGTTGATTCCACTTCGTTAAGGTGATCTAGGAGGTTGAATCATATCATAGTAACTCTTCATCACATATTTACTCCGGTGGATTGGTAAGCTTGGGTAAGTGTGGGAGGAGGGTGTTACAAGATTCTTCCAAGATACATTGAGCCCACAATTCATCAAAAGGTGTAGTATTTTTCTTTGGGGAGAAGCTTATTACAAAACTATTCCAATCAGGTGGCAAAGCATTTAACGCACAGATAGTCATTTCAAAGTTTGTAACAATCTCCCCAAGCCCTTGCAACTGGTCTCTTATTTGTGAGATTTTCATTAGATAGGTAGCCATGTCTTCATCCTTTGATTTCCTTATTCTATAAAGTTGATTCCTTAGGGAAATATTCTGACCTTGTGTACTTATGGAGTAAAAATTTACCAACTTGTCATACATAGCCTTTAATGTCTTCAAATCAACAACAAAGGGAACTAGATGATCTTTAGCTGATTCCACAATGATCCTTTATGCCCTTACTTCTCCCTTACTTCTCCCTTCTTGTACTTTGCTAACTCTAGAGTCTTCTCTTTTTCTGGTACATCTACTTCTCCTAGAACATACTCCATGACTTCATTCTTTGTGAGCACCAAGTCAATCCTCTTCTTCCATGCTAGGAACTTCACTGATCCAACGCGTTTGTTGCTGTCCTTGCAAAATGTAGCCATGTTATATGAAGACAGGGACATAGAAAATAATATATTACTTACTTTCCAACCAAGAGTCCTTCTTGATGATGTCTCCAACTATCTTGATGTTTTCAAGACCTCCAAGGAGACTTCAAAGATGCCCTAGAATGATGATTTCTAGGATGCCTTTAATAACGACGTCTTTGAATAGCTTCAAAGAGTCAATGATGGTATCACGATACTTTGATGCTCCCTTTTCTTCAAGATGATGCACTAGATAATATTCAACAAATACTTGTCCTTTCTTCCTGTAATGAGACCTTGATGATGAGGTCTTCTTCAACAAGAGCTTGATGTGGAAACCCTCCTTATAGATCAATAGGTCTTCTTCTTCTTTCCTTGTGTCCTTTTGCAAATCATTCTCCTTGACAAACAAACCCTTGTGTCCTACCATCTGCCTTCTTTTGTTCACCTTAGCTCCGATTCCATGTTGGAGAATGCAGTAGGGAAACTATTAATTCAATTTCTCCTTAATCTTAACAATTGCTTGTGAACTTTATTTATCTTCTTGTGTTTCTTTATTAGATCTTCTTCATCAAACAATTATCAAGTGCAAAAAAAGTAAAGACAATGGACACAGAATTAGGCTCCAAGCCAAGGAAAAACCCCTCCAAGGGGAAAACCCAAAAAATATCTTCTCTTCTTATAGAATCTGCTTCAAATGAGAAAACCAAGACCCAAACCTTAGACCAAGTCCTCCTCTAAACATCAAGTCATCCCTCCAAGAATCCCTTCTATCTAGATCAAATTAGCAAGGCTCAATCTTGCTTCAAATACTTCGAGCTTCAACTTTGACCCTGCAAATTTGACTCTGTAGTTGCTATAAAAACCCTAATTATGGTACAGGACAATTCTTCAAGAGTTCCTTCTTTGAGCAAGTTAATGTTTCCAGAGTCAACTAGGTCAACTTATAGTATTCGACCTTCCTGTAATTTGAAACTGCAATATCGACCTCCTGCAATTCAGACCTGCAATTTCGTCCTTCCTTGAAGCTGCAATGATCTAAAAATCACTCGTGAGTGACCTCAGTTAATTAATTAATGAATTAAGGTATTACAGACTCATGTGTTGGTGTGTGTCTATGCTATTTTAGGCAACGGATCGATCAGATTGCAAAATACACAGACACTAGAAAATGGAAA
Organism: Pinus tabuliformis; assembly: GCA_031772625.1. Taxonomy (NCBI): domain Eukaryota; kingdom Viridiplantae; phylum Streptophyta; class Pinopsida; order Pinales; family Pinaceae; genus Pinus; species Pinus tabuliformis. The sequence goes on along the minus strand of CM062805.1, from coordinate 730,285,842 downwards.
ACAATAAGGAAAACACAGTAAGCAAATGCAAGAACACAACAATTAATAAGGAGTTCACCCTATTCTCCAGGGCTACATCTCCAGTCCAGCTTTCAGTGGTGGCCTTCTTTTATTATGTCTTTAAAGTAGAGATTTACAATGAGGAGCTCAATTTGAGTCTCCTGAAATAGAGGATGTTTGGTAGGGTGGTTCTTGGATTCCCCAAGCCACTAGAGTGCACAGACTCTTTTCCTTACCAGATCTTGACCTCTTTGGTCTTTAATGGGAGGAGCCCAATGTGGTACTCGATTCCCAATAGATTCTCTTAGGGATTGCTTGAACCTCTCAAGCTTTCTGTCTGCTCAATGCTGCCTAAGGTCAGCTCGGCTCTCTGTCTTCTGCTTCTTGCTTTACTATCTTTTCTGTCTCTCGGTCTCACTATCTTTTTCTTTCTTACAATGCTCTCTCTTGTCTTCTGCTCTCTGGTTGTTCATGTCTTAAAGCCAATCTGTCCTTGATTGTTCGCTTCCTCTTCCGCCCCTTCAGATCGCCTATTGCTGTTCGCCTGGATTTCCTTGCCTTTGCGTCATCACCAACGTCTCATAGGGAGGTGGCCACTTGTCCTCTCACGAACTGCGCCAGCGCTTTCCTCGATAGTTCGGGTTTTTGGTTACATTGTGGAATGACTCATCTGCCGACCCAGCAACCAAATTGGACGTCAAACTTCTCTATGTCGTGGCTTAATCTCCTGTCAAATCCGGTTCCTCCATCGGGCGCAATCTCTGCTGTCAGATCTGGAGCCCCCAGATCCTATGACATTCGCTCATTTCTCATGATTGACTTGCTTGACCGTTAGCGCACGATGAGAGGTGGTTTTCTCTCTCATCCACCAGACACGCGTCGTGCGCTGAATGGAATCGATTGTTTTCTGCCAAATCCGCTTACCGCCTGAGGATGCCTTCGATATACAGTCGGTTTTGGAGCGCGGGACCCGCCTTTCACCTTAGCGCTTTCCCCACAGTTGGCTTCCCATGCGACCTAGTTCTTCGGGGCTTTTCCTTCTCGAGGGGTTTTGCCCAGCGATGCGCAATTAGTGCTAAGCGCTAATCACGCATCAGAAATGCCCTCTGTTTTCTCGATCCGGGCTTCCTAACTACCAGTTTTGCCTCTTGTGCAGTCTCCATGGGCCTCGGTCAATGCGCTTTGACCAAGGTCCTCATCGTTCCTTGTTGGCTGCAAACTGCAATTGTCCAGAGGTCTTCCTGATCGCTCTGTGTTCATAAATTCGAAGTCTGTCCTGATACAGTCATGGCAATTTGATAATCTTCATGGATCCAATTTGGATCACGACCTTCCCATTGAAAAAGCTCTTGGACCACCAAAAGTTGGTTTTCAAGCATCGACTAAGTGAGGGTACAATTGTCTCACTTGTCCAATCTCTATCCACTTTGCACTGCTTGGCTTTGAACCCTTGAACCCAATTCTGAGGTACTCAACATCTCCCCTGCGCGTCGTCCTCACCTTCTTGTCCAAAATTGTGTCTTCCTGCAATTCATTAAGATATTCAGGTAGTAGGTCATCAATAGAAGGTAATTGACTCTGCTCTTCGGGATCTTCAATTAGTGAAGGTTCAAACAATCTCAAGCAATCTGCATTTACGACTGAGTAGATGTGCATGTAAGCTGGTACATCAAGGCGAAAAGCATTCTCACCAATTTTCTCAAGTATCTTGAAGGGTCCATACCTGATAGGCTTTAGCTTTTTACCTTCACCTTGCATCCTGTCCTTACTGATATACAGCCAAACTTGGTCACCAACTTGGAAACTATGCTCCCTCCGATGCTTGTCATTCCTTGCCTTGTATTTGGCTTGGATCTTTTCCAGTTATTCCTGTACTGCCTAGTGGATCTCTTGGATCTGTTCAATGAATCTGGTTGCCCTGTCCACATCACTATGTCCCTCAACTGTGGTGTCTTTACCAAAGAAAAAATCCAAAGGAGACCTTGGTGTGAAACCAAAATAGGTCTCAAAGGAGATCTTTGTGTAGAAGAATGTTTTGCTCTGTTGTAAGCATGCTGCACATAACACAAATGTTCATCCCAAAGCTTAGGATGTTTGTTGCAATATCCTCTGAGTAACTAGATCACTGTCCTGTTAACTACTTCTGTCTGGCCATCAATTTGTGGATGAAAAGTTGTGCTTTTCTTCAGTTTGGTATCCATCAGTTACCACAGACTTGACCAAAACTTCCCCACAAATCGGGTGTCTCGATCAGATACAATGGAAGTGGGTAATCCAAAATGAACCCATACATGTTCAAAGAACAGTTTTGCAGTTTGTTCAATTGTAATCTGTTTATTACAAGGTGTCAAAATACACATTTTGTTGAACCTATCCACAAAAACATATAGATAATCATGACCTTTCCTAGATTTAGGCAGTCCTCCAACAAAATCCATGGAAACACTTTCCCAAGGGTGAGAAGGAACTGGTAATGGAGTGTACAAGCCTAGTTTTCTATTGCTGGGTTTGCTTTTAGCACACATAGTACACACTCTTACATATCTAGAAATTGTCTCTTTTATTTTTGGCCAATAAAAAAATCTTTGCAGTTGTGCAACTGTTTTACTTACCCCAAAGTGACCTGATATTAAAGAAGTGTGTGCTTCTCGAATTGTCTTTACTCTTTCAGTTTGTGAAATGCATAACTTCCCATAATGGTACAAGAGTCGGTTCTTTACATGATAGTCCAATTCTTCTACTCTTTTGCCTTGACTTAAAGTTGCATATACATCTTTAAAGTCTATATCTTGAGCATATTGTTCAATGTAACTCTCATGTAACATAGAATTATGCTTAAGTATAATAGATGCATTTATAATGGGTCTAGACAACATGTCTGCAACTTTATTATGCATGCCCTTTTTATATCTGATGACTAAATGAAACTGTTGTAGAAAACCCATCCATGTATAGTGTCTTGATTGCTGCAATTTAGTTTGGGAGTGTAGATATTGAAGTGGTTGATGATCAGTATGTATTACTGTCTCTTTTCCCATTAAGTAATGTTTCCACTTTTTCACACTCTGTACCAATGCATACAATTTTTTATCATATGTAGGATAGTTAACTACTGCAGAATTAAATGTCTCAGAATGATAACATATGGGTTTATCGTGCTATGTCAACACCGCTCCCATGACATAGTCACTCACATCTATTTGGATCTCAAATGGTCTTTGAAGATCAGGCAGTGCTAGTACAGGTGTTGTACTAATCTTTTCTTTCAAGGTGTTGAAGGCTTTCTGCTGTTTGCCTCCTCACTGAAACACCTTGTTCAATCCTGTTAAAGCACGTAAGGGATCCGCAATTAAGGAAAAGTTAGAAATGAACTTTCTCCAATATTGTGCTGCTTCTAAGAAGCTTCTAACTTTTGTAGCAGATTTGGGTTTAGGCCAGTTCACAATGACTACCACTTTAGAGGGATCTATCTTCAATTCACCACCCCCTACTATATGACCCAAATAATTCATAGATGTTTTGCCAAATTCACATTTTGAGAGTTTGACATAAAGTTTTTCTCTTTTCAAAAAATCTAGTGTTTGATTAACATGCTTTAAGTATTCTTCCCATGTTTTGCTAAATATCAGAATGTCATCCGGATACACAATAACAAAATCATCAAGAAAAGGTCTGAGTACATCATTCATTAATCTCATGAAAGTAGCAGGAGCATTAGTTAAGCCAAAAGGCATAACTAGCCACTCATACAATCCCTGCTTTGTTTTGAAAGCAGTCTTCCATGCATCTTGCTCTGCAACTATGACCTGATGGAATCCACTATGCAAGTCTAACTTGGAAAAATAAACAACTTCTTTCAATTGATCTAAAAGATCATCTATGCGAGGAAAGGGATAACGATTTTTTATTGTTATCTTATTCAGTGCTCGGTAATCAATGCACATTCGCCACAAGCCATCTTTCTTTCTCACCAAAACGATTGGTGACCCACATGGTGATGTGCTATGTCTGATGAACCCTTTCTCAAGCAACTCCTACACCTGCTTCTTGATTTCAGCATTCTCTAAAGCAGACAACCTGTACATTCCAATGTTAGACAATGGAGCATTTTGCTGCAAAATAATATCATGCACTATTTCCTTTTTGGGTGGCAGACCTTGAGGTTCTTGAAACAAGATATCATACTCTGAAACAACCTTTTCTAAATTAGCTTGTTGTTCAACATTACAACCTTCAAATACATTGGTTTTATTAGATTTCTTTTCCTTTACAACCATCAGTAAGAATTGTTTACATGAATTTATCATTTGTTTCATCTACCCTGAGTTTATGAGAGTATAATTATTCTTGAGCTTATGAGCTCTTCCAAAGTATTCGATTTCATCTTTAACAAGTAGATACTTGTTCTCAGCTCTATAGAAGATAGCTTTTCTATCATACAAGTAAGGACTTCCTAAAACAATTCCACATATATCCAAAGGAATTATGTCTAACTCAACCTCATCTGCAAATGCTGACCCAAAAGAAAACTTGAGTTCGCACTATCTAGTCACTTGTAGTTGTGCTTTATCATTTAACCATCCTAATGGGTATGGTTTCTTATGAGGTGTAGTTACTAATCCCAACTTCTTTACAATTTCTTTAGAAATTAAATTTACTTGTGAGCCACTATCAAAAAAAGTATCAATCTTTTGATGTTTGTAAATAACTCGAATATGGAAAAGGTCATGTCTTCTTCTCTCATTTTCTTCATCAATAATAGATTGTGCAGAATTACTAGTAGATGCTTTAGAATTCTTACCTTTTATACCTGTGGCTGCAATAGTTGTTTCATCTCCTGATTCTGACCCCAAATCCTTTTGAATAGCTACAACAGTCTTCTTCTTCTTGCCCTCTAACTTCTTAGGTCTCAGCTATGGATGCAGAATCCAACAGTGCTCATCATCATGCCCATCCTTTTTACAGTGAGTGCATGAAGCCTTGCTCTTTTGTGCAGTGTTAGCCTTCCTTGCTTTCCATTTCTGCTTTCTTTTCTCTTTATTTTTGCTTGCAGTGGGTTGGGATGATCCCCCAACTTCTGGACTTCCATTCTTTCCTCTAGCTTCTAGATGAGTAGCTTGTATAGATACCTTATCTATACTAGTGGGATTAAACATGAGGATAGTGTGCCTCATGTAGCTGTGTAGACCACCAATGTATTTCAGCAGAGTCTCAGGTGAGTCTAATGAGATTCCTAGAATCAATGCTCTCTTTCTAAATTCTTGAGTGTACCCTTGCACACTTTGCCCTTTCAACTGTTGAAGAGTTTACCAACTCATCATGGCTTGCTGCATGTAGGCCAATGGATAGAACTGCTTTTTGATTGCAGAAACAAATTCACTCTAGACAGAGATAGTCTTACCATGTCTCTTCATGTCAGCTTGGGTCCTGCCTTCCCACCAAATTAAGGCAGTGCCTCCAAGGCGTAGGCTTGCCAACTGAATCTTGCTCTTATCTAAATCAATACTCTGCACTCTGCAATAAACATCAATTTGTCTAACCCAGTTGTCCAATTTTTCTGCATTCAACTCTCCATCATATATAGGCAAGTCAAATTTAACATCTAGTTTGATCAAAGATGCTTTCTTTTTATGTTCATGGCTATTAGGAGGTGTGAGAAAGTGTTCTTCTTTCCCTTTGCCTTTTGAGTGGTCATGGAGGAAGGACTCATCTTCTCCTTTGTCTTGTTTGGAGCCTGATGCATCTTCATCCTTGTGTTTTCTAAAGTCCTTATACATTTCTTCTACCATGGACCTTATGGCTAGGAAACTATCTATGAATTGAGGGTCTGGCCCTACAGAACCTTCTTCTGACATTGTCTTCCAAGGATAGACTCTCCCAATTTTAGGATTAGTTTCGACCAACTCTCCTTCTCCTAATTTGAGCTTTGATCTAGTTAGCATTCAACAGCTAAACCAACACAAGCTTGTCTAACCTTAACAGCCTAAAGCTCTGATACCACTTGATCTGAAAATCACTCGTGAGTGACCTCAGTTAATTAATTAATGAATGAAGGTATTACAGACTCATGTGCTGGTGTGTGTCTATGTTATTTTAGGCAATGGATCGATCAGATTGAAAAATACACAGACACTGGAAAATGGAAAACAGTAAGGAAAACACAGTAAGCAAATGCAAGAACACAACAATTAATAAGGAGTTCACCCTATTCTCTAGGGCTACATCTCTGGTCCAGCTTTTAGTGGTGGCCTTCTTTTATTGTGTCTTTAAAGCAGAGATTTACAATGAGGAGCTCAATTTGAGTCTCCTAAAACTGAGGATGTTTGGTAGGGTGGTTCTTGGATTCCCCAAGCCACTAGAGTGCACAAACTCTTTTCCTTACCAGATCTTGACCTCTCTGGTCTTTAATGGGAGGAGCCCAATGTGGTACTCGATTCCTGACAGATGCTCTCAGGGATTGCTTGAACCTCTCAAGCTTTCTGTATGCTCGATGCTGCCTATGGTCAGCTCGGCTCTCTGTCTTCTGCTTCTTGCTTTACTGTCTTTTCTGTCTCTCGGTCTCACTGTCTTTTTCTTTCTTACAATGCTCTCTCTTGTCTTCTGCTCTTTGGTTGTTCATGTCTTAAAGCCAATCTGTCCTTGATTGTTCGCTTCCTCTTCCGCCCCTTCGGATCACCGGCTGTTGTTCGCCTGGAGTTCCCTGCCTTTGCGTCATCGCCAACGTCTCACAGGGAGGTGGCCACTTGTCCTCTCACGAGCTGCGCCAGCTCTTTCCTCGATGGTTCGGGTTTTTGGTTACACTATGGAATGACTCATCTTCCAACCCAGCAGTCAAATCGGACGTCAAACTTCTCTATGCCACGACTTAATCCCCTGTCAAATCCGGTTCCTCCATCGGGCGCAATCTCCGCCGTCAGATTTGGAGCCCCCAGATCTTATGACATTCGCTCATTTCGCGCGGTTGACTTGCTCGACCATTAGCGCGCGATGAGAGGCGGTTTTCTCTCTCATCCGCCAGACACGCGTCGTGCGTTGAATGGAATCACTTGTTTTCTGCCAAATCTGCTTACCGCCTAAGGATGCCTCTGATATGCCATCGGCTTTGGAGCGCGGGACCCGCCTTTCGCCTTAGCGCTTTCCCCATGGTTACCTGACTTCCCATGTGACCGAGCGCTTCGGGGCTTTTCCTTCTCGAGGGGTTTTGCCCAGCGATGCGCGATTAGTGCTAAGAGCTAATTGTGCATCATAAATGCCCTCTGTTTTCCTGATCCATGCTTCCTAGCTGCCAGTTTTTCCTCCTGCGCGGTCTCCATGGGCCTCGGTCTGCACGCTTTGACCAAGGTCCTCATCGTTCGTTGCTGGCTGCAAACTGCCACTGTCCAGAGGTCTTCCTGATCACTCTGTGTTCATAAATTTGAAGTCTGTCATGTTTTGATACAGTCATGGCACTTTGATAATCTTCATGGATCCAATTCGGATCATGCAAAAACCCTAACCTTTGCATGTGTGAGAGAATAATGCCCAAAAACAAATCTTTCTGACTTCTTCTTGCTTCTTTGATCTTCACTCCATCTTTCTTGCTCTTCCCAGCTTTAGTTCGAACTTCTTCTTGAGAGATCGAAATTGTTGAGTGAAGTGTGTCAAATGAGGTTGATGGTGCTTCTATTTATACACATTTGCGGGTTTTGAATTCCCTTCTTTTGGCTGACTTGAAGTTGTCAGGGCCAACTTGTGCTAGGACGCTCTTAGGGCTTTCTAGACTCAAATATAACTTCTTTCACATGTTACAACTTTCCCAATAGGATCTTATACAAATGATTTGACTCAAAAAAAATATTCTTTTGACATGACAAACCCTAGAAGCATGAAGAACATGCTTTACCTAGATGACCATCAAAATGAAGCATGAAACCCATGCTCAAAAATAATATTTTTCTTTTTTCTTTTTTCTTATAACATAAAATATACATAATGATTTGAGTGCATTGACAATTATGAATATCGTAATTGGTTACATATTCCAACAAAAGTCTATCACAACAATGGAAGAATGGCTCCACTTGTGTCCAACGACTCCTTTAGGGTGACACTCATGGTTCATTGAAGGAGTTGGGATTTCCACCGAGAAATATTCTTGTGCTAAGCAAAACGATGTTAACCTGGCTAAGCAAATCAAGCAAACATAAGGGTTCAATTGTTAAATTGTCAAAAGGTCCCAAATGTCAGCCCTCACCTACTATTTATGCTTGCTACCTCCTTTTCCCTCCTTGTGGGTCCCTTGTTACACTAGTTTCATTTCTCTCCTCTTCCTTCTCTCTCAACAAGTTTGTGTTGCCTCAAAGGTGCATGTTCCCTTGGTGTGTGGCCCTCACAACCCATCAAAATTTCGATTTTCTCCTTCTCCTAAGTCAAATGCCAAAAATTGCTACCAAAGCCAAATTTTATCAAACATGTAACTTCTCCTATGTAGCTTAAGAAATTGGGGATATTACACATGCAAAATGAATTGCAATTTTTTATGTGTAAGGTTAGCTATGGTGTGTTGAGGAAATGGGGGGCACAAAGAAGTGCATATGTGAGAATGGTATAAAAAAGATTAACTCGAGAAGAACTGAGAGGGAACCATACACTCAAAAGAGATAACTGTCAAAGTATTTGTCCATACAAGTCAGAATTTGTCTTCCTATATTTATAGAAGTGGAGAGGGAAATATGTTATGTAATGTTTTTTCCATTAATTTATTATCAAAATTAAAGTATCTTAATGTATTTTTATTTACATAATGTAGATCTTGACTACTAAAGAAAGGATCTAAATAGTCATTTTACAAAATACACTAAGTTTGTCTTTAAATTTAATAAACGTATTTGAACCAAATGGTTTGGCGAAAATATTTGTAGTCTTCTAATGTGTGGTACAATATTTAAGTTCAATCTTGTCATCTTCTACAAGTTGTGTGATGAAATGAAAATGTAAATCAATGTGCTTAGTGTGTTTATGAATCACTAGATTCTTCACTAATTTTAAAATGTCTTGGCTGTCACAAAAATAAAAAACAGTTGGCTTGGTTTTCTCAAGCATCAAATCTCCAAGGAATTTTTTAAATTAGATTGCCTCACATGGTCCTTTTGTTGTTGCCACATATTTTTCATCAGTAAAAGAAAGAGAAACATATGGTTTTTTTGCTAGTCCATGAATTTGCACCTATTCCAAGAATGAATAGATGGACAATGGTTGATTTTTTATCATCCTTTGATCTTTCCCAATCAAAATTTGTATAATCAATCCATCTAAGTGCATCACTCTCACCATATAATATTCTGAAATGAATTATATCTTTAAAGTATTTCAAAATCATTTTTGTTTTTATCCAATGTTCTACTTTAGAATGTGTCATGAACTTGGATATGTGGCTATTCGCAAAACCAATATTTGAACTAGTGATTATAAGATCAATTAGATGATCTAGGAGGATACAAAAATGCATCAAAATTAAAGGTCCCAAAATATGATGAAAATGGGGCCATGACAAGAACTCGATGAGAGCTTTCCAATGCCACCTGAATGATCCCAAACGGAATTCGTACATGAAAGTTATCATGTTCTGAAGTTTTCATGAAATAATAAAAAGATGGATAGGGTGACACATCGAAGGTCCTACAGTGAAACTTGGTAGGACCGTACAACTAACGTGGCATGGCTTACAATAACACATGTCCGTTTGTACAACTAACATGTTAAGGACATATAGTTGATGTGGTAGAAACACATGGTAGAGCTAGGACATGTGGAGATATTGGAAGCTAACATGTGGTAGGGGCAGGTGATGTGGTAGCCAGTCAATGGTTGATGTGGCCAAGTGGCAAGACGGACCAATCAAAGGCCTCCACGTGGCAACCTATGAAAGGCTAAAAGGGTTCGAGGCTTATTGAGAAAAATGAGGTTCAATGTGCTCAAACCCATAACCTCTAGGTTCTAGGTGGATGGATTAACCAATGGGGTAACAAATTGTTGTTATAGTCAAATAAACAAATGGATTTTTAAAGTTTCAAAACAAGTATGGATGGAGCCAACCGGCCTTGACCCTCCTATTGAGAAATCAACAGACTAGCAAAAGGATTGATTTCTCTTACTTGATAATTTCTTGGAAAGTTTGTTGGCTTCTTATTTCTTTTATTAAGTTTACTTAATCAAACAATTACCAAAACATAAACATGAATATCACAAAAGATAATGAACACAAGATATAGGCTCTAAGCCAGGGAAAAACCCCATAAGGGGGAAAGGCCCAACCAACTTCTCTTCTTTAAGAACCCACTGAGATCCATCTAACTCCAGATCTATCATGTGCCGAGAGGGATCAAATCCCTCGAGGCGCAAACCTTCTACCTCTAGGCGCATGATAAATATGGAATTAGATGGATCTAGGTTGGTTTCAGTTGAGGGGGGAAATGTCACATTTTTTTATTATCATTATTATGTATATGTTTGAGATTAACTTCATACATTGAAATTTACGTTATGTTTTCTTTTCTTAACATGACTATATCATTCTCTTCTTTAATTTAGTGTGTGTTGCTTGCTTGCCTTGAATGGTTTTACGTTTTGGATGCTTTGAGTGGTTTGTGTGTTTGTATTTGGATTTGTATGGTAATGTTTGTGAATGTTACAGTTGTTGTGTTATATTTCTATATGTGTATGCAATTGTCTGTTAGTGATTAGTTGGTGATGAAGAAGGGAGACAATCTTGCCAATAGCTTGCAGGAGGATTGATACTGCACATCTATTTCATTTAATTTTAGGTATCACAACTTTTGACGGCTAATTAATTTTTAATATTGTCCCTCGAGGTATTACTAAATATATTTGGAAGAGTACTTCTAATAATTTATTGCTTTAATATTACTCTTGAAATAATATTTTTTTTTTCTTTTCTAATGTTTGAAATAATTTATTTCCTTCAAGAATATTTTGATGGTTTTCTTTTATCTATACTTTGTTTTACAAAACCAATAAATAATGTATTTTTGATTTTCTTTTAATATTTTGTTTTACAAAGCCAAGAAATAATGTATTTTTTATTTTTTTTAATGAGTGGGCAGATTTACAAAATATTTACATCACATGTTTCTCCAAAAAATTATCACATCTTCAGTTTCTATATATCTTAAAAATGGATCTTGAATAGCATTTTGATGAAATTTTTTGAGAGATGGTTTGTTTTGAATGTTTATAAATATGTCATTTCCTCTAATAAATATTTTGAATAAATTGTTGTATGCAATTATCTATTAATAATTTTGAATATATTTTGAATATATTTAATTGTCTATTAGTAATTAGTTGGTGATGAAGAAGGGAGACAGATCTTGACAAGAATTAATTTTCACGTTGCAAGAGGATTGATTTTGCATATCTATTTCATTTAATTATAGGTATCGCAACTTTTGAGAGCTAATTAATTCTTAATTAAACATATCTTGAAAGCTATTTTTAATAATTTACATCATGAAGATTACTAGAAATAATTTGTTTCTTTGCAAATATTTGAAATAATTGATTTCCTTGAAGAATATTTTGATTTTAGCTTTTCTTTTTATCTATATTTTGTTTTGCAAAGTCAAGAAATAATGTATTTTTATTTTTTTTGAATGAGTGGCCATGTTTACAAATTCTCTAAATTATTTGTTTATCCAAACAATTATCACATCTTCATTTTCTGTATATCTTAAAAATGGATCTTGAATAACATTTTGATAAAAAAAATCCAATAACAATTTGTTTCGAATGTTAATAAAAATATATTTTTCTCTAACAAATATTTTGAATTTACTGTTGTATGCAAATTTCTATTAGTAGTTTTAATTAGATGTAATTGTTTTGGATGTTTATGAATATATTTTTTCCTCTAATAAATATTTTGAGTGTATTGTTGTTTTCAAATGTCTGTTAGAAATTTTGAATATGTGTAATTTTGAATATATGTAATTATCTGTTAGTAATTAGTTGGTGGTGGAGAAGGGAGATGGAGAATTAATTTACACTTTGCAAGAGGATTGATTTTGCACATCTATTTAATTTAATTCCACATATAATACTGTCCCTCCAGGGATTACTAAATATATTTGATAACATTTTTTTTTAATTAAGGTTCATTCATTCTTATAGAATTTCATCTAGTGAATTTTACTATATTATATTTGCAAAAGCTTAATTTATTTGTGGATTGTTAGGTAGGTTATGTATAAAACTATAAAAATTTCAAATTTATGTCAAATATCAATTTGATATTTACTAAAATTATACAATATTTGAAATCTAATTTATGAGTGTGCAATTACCCTAATTATTTAAATACCTCTTTCACCCAATATTTGTAGAGTATATTCACTATATTTACATTGGGATAGAAATTGAAATGTTCATTATGTTTTTGTTGTAATTGTCTTTATTTAAATTAAAATGCATAATTGAAATCAATTAGGTCATGTATAAAATTGTAAAATTTTCAAATTTATGTCAAAGATCGGCATGATATTTACTAAAATTGTACAATACTCGAAATTGAAATTATGAGTGTGCAATTACATACTTAACTACCTTTTTCATTGAGTCTTTGTAGAGTATATTCACTATATTTACATTGGGATAGAAATTGAAATATTCACTATATTTATGTTGTAATTGTCTTTATTTAAATTAAAATGCATAATTGGAATCAATGCCTTGAAAATCCCATTAGGTACCTAGATTGTGTATAACTTAATCTTTTAAAAAATAGTAAGTCAAATTGGAATTCCATAGGACATAGATTTTGTAGTTTACTAACACATTACTTAATTTCTTTCCAGCCCCTTATTATCTCGCACTACTAAGATTGAGTTTCCATTCAATCTGAAAAAATTAACTATTCTATAACTATTCTAATATTTGGAGATGTGTTAAAATTTACTTAAACAAATTTTTATTGTATCGTGATTTTTTTGTTATTTAAAATGTAATTTAAAATGTATAAATGAATTTAGCAACTTGAAAAAACGTTTTAGGTAGTTTCATTATGCAAAGATCTCAGTTTAAATTTAAAATCACAATTTGAATTTATGTGAGGGAATAAGTTGTTAAATTTCTATGGCGGGAGTCTCATTAACACCTTTTATGATTATATCGATCACTTGCACATGACCAGGAACATGTCTATTTGGCCTATCGACCCCATTCTACCCGTTGAAGATTTTAAAAATTCAAAAGATTATTTTGTGGTTAATTATATTTTATATTCTTATATATTTGCCGTTTTATTTTTTATTAGGGATGGCATTTTTTTTATTAACTAAATATTTAATTCTTTTAATTTTAATTTTAAAAAGACATATGTTAACTCTACATAGAGCACAAACATACTTACACGTCGCCCTCATACTAAATGCACCTCTTAGCACAATCAGATCAAAGTGAGAAATCCAAGACCCAAAAACCAAGACCAAGACCAAGACCTCCCACAAGGCCCAAGTCAACCCTCCTTCAACCCTTCCTCAACCAAGTCAAATCCAACCAAATCAACGATGGTCAAAACTCTTCAAATCTAGTCAAACTCTAATTTTTATCCCTTGCAACTGATCTGAAAATTTCTGCCCCTGCAATTGTTTGAAATCTTCACACATGTGGTAGAATTAGGGCACAAGGTCACAAAAAGTTCCTTCTAAGACCTTCACTCTATCTCCTTTGACTTTTTTTCTTCTTTCCGGGATTTTTCGCTTGTCTTCTTGTTCTTTCTTGCACGAAAATTGAAATTCTGAATTAGTGTTACAATGAGGTCAAACTGCGCTTATATATACACATTCAGGAGGTTGAATTTGTCCCTTCCAGAGCCAACTTTTTTAGGCAGGGCAGACTTTGCCTTGTGGGTGACAAAATGACTCTTTTGACTCAAATAAAATTATTTTTCCTCTTTCTTTCAAAGTCCAAATGGGACTTGACTCAAGCACAATATATTGAATTGTGAGAAATTTTCTTTTGACTCAGTAAACCATAGAATCATGAAGAACATGCTTAACTAATGAAATTATAATAATAATAAATTTATTTTCTTCTTTTTACTTTTTACATGAAATACATATTTGATATTAGTACAATGATAATTATGAAGATCAAACCTAGTTACATTTTTCATCACTCCCTCTTAAATAGGGAGGTATTCATAATTACACAACATGATACAAGGATACTCTCAAATTGAAATATTTTTATAAGAAGAGTTTGAATTGATAATCGTCATCAAGCATCACCATCATAACTAACATTGTTAATTACAAAATAGCAAGACCTTGATTAACAAGTTCTAACTCTCCACTAGATTAGAGCATAATGTTGGGAGGTATACATTTGGACACCAACACAATCTCTCAAGGCACACACTCCATCCACATGTTCACTAAGTATGTCCTTACAGGACTATTCTTATCTTGGATTCCCAATCCTCAAAGAATATCGGTCCTCCTCAGGACAAATCTTATCTTGGATACCTTGCTCTATCCTCAAAGAGTACCAGCCCTCTGGATTAATCCTATGTTGGATTCCCAATCCTCAAGGAGTATCGGTCCCAAATGCTTGTCCAATCCTCCATTCTCCCTACTAGTAAGGCTTCACTGGACTTACGATTGTTAGTCCTAGCCTAGTGCATGACACATGGAGAATATGATGTCCACCATCACTACCTCTCAACTAGGGAGGAGATCCTTTCCTCTCAACCAGGGAGACATAACCACAAGCCTCAACTTGTCTCATTCATCATCTACTTATTCTTCCGTGGAGATCTAGTTGTAGCTTGCAAGGCTCTTATCTTACATTGCGTCGTACCGAGCTTCGACCTTCCTGGATCTTTTTCAATCTTCCCATAGTTCTATCATGTCATCAAGTAATTTGACAAAACTCTTATGGAGCCAAAATCTTTTAACGTGTATCACACAATCTATCTTTATGATAGGGTTTTTGCCTTAGTCCTTTTTAATAAATTATATTCCTTTCCACTAATCATCAGTAGTATCTCTGTCAGCAATAGTAAATGTCAAACCAATAAATGTAGAGAAAATTATAACTCCCTCTTTCCATATGAGGAAAGTTAACATCTTTCGTATCAGAATCGAATCCATCAAATCATCAAGTGATCAACAAACTATATCATGACTTCCTATATCAATTTATTGCCTTTCCTTCTTTCATAGCGTATGTACTTCTGCTATGTATTCTTCCTACAAGTCATACCATATCTCAGACATTTTGATGTATTTCCTCATCATCATATTTTCCAAAATAAGTGATGCTACCTCAAATTTCAAATTATAAGATCCTTCAAGTTACCTCGTGCTTCTATATCCCTTCGAAGTTGTCATAACTTCCTTTCCTACATCATAATGATGTTAACATCTTTTCTGCCAATCTTATTATGATGCTAAATATCAAACAACAATATGGAAGAGTCATGATTTTCCTATCTGACTAAGACATATCATGCTTATGCTCCTAAGTATATTTATGCATCCTCCTCTTCCTGCAATACTCTTTGAAGACATGAATCTTCTTATATCTAATGAAGAACTTTTTCTAATATAGGCATACGTCTTCCTTTTATGTTGCCATTTAGTTGACTTATTTTGGATGAACTTCTATTTTAACCTTCTATGAAGATGATGTCTAAGAATGATGAGATTCCTTTCTTAATATGAGATATGCTTCATTTATGCTTTCATGCTACTCCTAGACTATATTCATACCTTCAAAATTATAGATAGCTTTTGATGCCTGCTTCCATGATATTCTAGTGGAATATACTTTTTCCATGTTACTATGATTCCTCCATACACTATAGAAACTTGATCTTGCTAATGGTTCTGATTCTATAGTAGATTCTTGTAGTCCTTTTCTGCTAAATGACTGCTTCTAGATCAATATGATATAAGTGTAAATTTTTCATTAAATATAAAGTTCTTAATGGCCGAAATCCTTCTATCCTTGCTTGCTAGAAGATTAGATGACTACTTCCAATATTTTGTGATACAACTGACAATTTAGACTCTAACTCTTCCAATGCTATATGTTTATTTCCATGATACCATAATTTGCAAATCCCAAGACTCTTCTATGAGTGTAACTGCAATTACTACTTTAACTGCCATCTTCTAACAAAAGAGAAAAACAAACTTCTTGTAAAATTGGTAATCGTAAACTCCTTCAATAATAAAGGTCCTTATGATCTTCAGTTTTTAGTTTCTTCTCAGGTTATTCATTTTCTTCTGCAATGTGAGCTCCACTTATTTCTTTCCTCTTGTTGTTCTTCTTGTTATTAGGATCCTTGGGACAATCCCTTTTAAAGTGTCCATATTCATTGCACCCAAAGCATTGTACTTTGGACATGTCTTGGCCTCCACGTGGTTGATTGTTGTTGTTGTTGTTGAATTTTCGACGGAGTTCAAATATGCCCAACTTCTTCTTTGATCTAGAAAAAAGAGCGTGAGAATGTTCATTGTTGGGTTTGGTGTCATCCTTGGCTTTAAATCTTGTTTCTTCTAGAACACATAGAGCCCATAGTTCATCAAAAGATGGATTACCTTTCTCTGAAGATATGATAATCACAAAACTGCTCCAATATGGAGGTAGAGCATTGAGTACGCAAGTAGTTAATTCAGAATCATATATGACTTCTCCAAGCCCTTGTAGTTGATCTTTCAATTTTGATATTTTCACAAGGTATGAGGCCAAGTCTTCATCTTTTGATAACCTTGTTTTGTAAAGTTGATTCCTCAAATATATTTTTTGACTTGTAGTATTGACAACATATAATTTTACCAATTTGTCATAGAATTATTTTGATGTGCCCAAATATAAAACAAAGTGATAAGATGTTTTTTTATGAACTCAATGAGAATTCTTTGAGCCCTAACTTCTCCTTTATTGTACTTGGCCAATTCTTGAGTCTTGTCCTTATCTAGTTTTGAAATTTTTCCTAGAATATGATCCATGACTTCATTTTCTATGAGAACCAAATCAATTCTCTTCTTCCAAGCTTTAAATTTTGATGACCCATCAAGTTTGTTGCCTTCCTTACAAAAATATTCCATTTGATTTTAAGTTTGAGACATGGCGTGTAATAGGGTACTTGCCAAATATGATGCCTTAAAGTAGCTTGAAGTTACCAAGGGTCTTCAAAGATGTCCTCTTAATAATATCTTCAAGCTGCTTCAATGATGATCCTTCCAAGAATGTAGATGACGTTCCCAAGAATCTTGATGCCTCTTGAGTGATTTCATAGAGATGTCTTTAAATATGAGTGATGATCAAGAGCCTTTCAATAAAGTTAAAAGAGAGAGATCGCTACGATGACGATCTTCTTCAATATTATGATTGCTAATGAAGATGATCCTTGTTACTCCTTCAACTTATGCCAAAAAAGGTGATCTTGAAGCCACCTTCTCCTCACCTTAGCTTTGATACCATTGTTGAAAATGCAGCAAGAAACTCTCAATTTTGATTTTTCCTTAATCAAATTGAGGAAATTCAAAATTCCACATCAACAGACAACTTGGAGGAGTTAACTGAGGTGACATGGCTCTTGTCACTCAATTCTAGTTAATGAGTTGAAGTTCAATTTACTTGAGTTGATTCCTAAAAAATAGGAGTCTAGCTTGGTTAATTTGAGTTAGGGACATGAAGTTCAGTTGTGTGTAGTGGCTTCCTGAATTTTAGGAGCCTAGGTTGAGTTAATTTCTTTTTTCGATCATGTAAGAGTAGGACCTTCTATTAATCTAGCCAATGATACATAATTTACATGTCACCACCCTAGCTCTGAGAGTTAGGCAGCTGGTTAGGGAAACTGGGAATTACAAACAAGCACTCTTGGACAAAAGAAAGCAGAAAACAGAATACAAATTTGTCAAAATGGCCTACCAACAACCATCAAAGTTTTAATGTAAAAACTATAGGAAGCATGAAGTACCGCCGGCCGATTAAGTCAAATGGGCCCCTCCCAAAAAACTGTCAAGCACGGACCCGAAAAAAAAATAAAAAATTAGGCCAATTATAAAACTTAATTCTGATCCATATCGCCGAAAAAACTTGCACGATCAATCCAAACCTTTGATCTCCCAACCCGAATCCAATGGTCTACATGGATATTGGGTGGATAAAAAGCGCTCATCGGGCGGTTTTTCTCTCACCTGACAAAGGAACGTGTCACCCTCAGAATGGAATCAAAGCCTTGTCCTTAAAAACCACAAACTGTAAAAATCCTGCTCGAAAAACCGCCAACACTGAAAAACATGCACTATCAATCTACACCGTTGGTCCCTTTACGCAGATCCAATGGTCTACGTGGATATCGGGTAAACAAAAATCTCGAAGAATAACCACCCGATGAGGGCGGTATTCTCTCACCTAACACTTCCATGTGTTGCATGCTAAAAGGAAACAGAGCCTTAACCCAAAAAACCACAAAACGGATATACTCCGTCCAATAAACCACTAAATGGTATTAGCAAAGGACGCAACGCTGACAGACCTGCACTTTCGTGTGCCCCGCGCTAGCCATTAATTAGGTGCAACAGACGAAACTTGTGCCCTCCTCCCGAAATATTTATCTCCTGAACTGTGTCTCTCCATCCTGTTAGTCCATAGCTCCATATCTCTGTCCGCCTGATAGAGACAATCCTCCATCAATTTGCCTGTGGGAAGCGACTCCCAAATAAGTCTCAAATCCCTATTCCTATTGGATACACCTTCGTTCGCCAAATGGTCTACTAACATGTTAGCTTTCCTTTTCACATGAACAAAGCGAACAGTTTTTAAGGTTTGTAGGTGGGATTGGATTCGATGAAAGATCTGCAGAAGCCTCCAATTCTTTGAAACTTTTTCTAGAGAAGAACCATTGCAAATTTTCTTGGTCGCTTGGATAATTAATTCTGAATTAGCTTCGATGATAATATTATGAGAATTTGAGTCCAACGGGATTTATAAGCACTATTCTAATGCCATAAGTTCCGCCATATTGTTAGTGGCTTTTTCCAGATGTCCATGGAAGATCTTCTTTATCTGACCTTGTTCATTTCTTATAGCCCCTCCAAAGCCAACTAATCCTGGGTTTCCCTCGGAAGCACCATCAATGTTAACCTTTAAGAAGCCTTGAGGAGGAGGTTTCCAAATTATACTAACTGCATTTAGTTGTCCTATTCCCTTGGTCAGGCCCTGAGGGATTATGGACTGAAGACCCAACTGAAGTATGATACTTTCCTCTTGGGGCTGAGGAGGTTCCTTGGGAAGTGTTGTCATGCGGAAAGAGTCAATTTTGCGGACAAAACCGACCTCCCTAGAAGCTAAGGCTTTCTAGTGACAAACAAGACAATTAAGCACTATCTTTCCCTAAATATGCATTTAGAATACAAGCAACCAGGTGTTTAAAGCATACCTTTAGTCCAACGCTGTTTGTAGCAGTCCAGCCTCTCCGATCCAGATGAGCTCCTCCTTCTCTTTGAAACCTGCATTCACTAACAAGCAAATGATTACATAGCACCTGAATAACTCATAAAATAAAACATATTCATCATAAAGACCAAGGAGTATATGAAACAAATTATATATAACAACTTGTTGAGAAAAATGAACTTAATTGTATTAAGTGGAAACAAAAGAAACCATTACAACCAGTGCCTTGGTGTTGTGCAGGTCCCTCCCAGGGTCCAGCAAGAGTTCTCCTTTACTTTGATCAGCTCACCCACTTCCAAATGAAGCTAAGAAAGGATTGGAATCTCTCCTCTTAAGCTCTAAAAGGGAGTCCTAATTTCAGCAGCATCTACCCTTAGGAATGTTCAGCTTTCAACCTCCCCTCCCTCTGGCCCAATGCCTGTATTTATAATGCTTTGGAGGAAGTTAATCAGGTCCACCATCAATGGGATAAGCCCCTCTTTCAATGGGATAGCTCCCCTCTTGATGGGATAAGTTCCTCTTTCATAGGGATGCATGAACCATCTGGAGGCGCTCAATACACGTCAAACCATCTTCTAGAATGCTCTAGATTCGACCACAAGTAACTTTTTTGAAGTAAAAATCGCGCCTTTTGACCTTTACAGGAGTACGCACCCACCCCTTTACAGACAGAGCGTACAAGTACGCAGGTATTTTGAACTTGGGGTGCGTACACGCAGGTAAGGTTAAGAGAAACTGCGTAACCAGAGTTAATTAACTTTTTAAGGACTTTCTCTCTTTCTTGGAGTTTGACATGAGGAGCAGAGGTATGAGACTTTCCAAGGAGGATAGTATGACAGTTGATGGAGCCATACTAACTACAAATAGTCATGGTGATAAATTTTAGTGTAACAGATTGCCCCCTAAAGTGCGAAGCCTGTAGTAGATTAGGGTTTCATATCATCTAGGAAGGGTGAAGTACTTTATCATTTCAAGGATTATCTTGTGGAGAGCCTAGTCGGAATCTGCAAATATTCAACACAAAATAGATATGTGAGATCATATCATCGCTGAGGTAGGCAATCCCATACTCAAATAAAAAACTTAACTAACAAACTAACTATTGCTCTGATATAGGAATGATTTCGCAATACATCATAATCATAGACACATGTGGACACAGTATGGACGCAGCCATCTGTTTATGATTAGTCTACTGTATAATGAATACAAAACTCCTTGCAGCCTGGATGGCGGAAACTAGATCTAGGGTCTTCATTTCTGCTTCCCGAAATAGTACGATTCTATCCATGCGAATAAATGAGTTGATGTCGAACATGGTAGAAACCACTTGATTACCAGTCAATGATGTAAACTGTTAACAAGTGTGAGAGAGACCACCAGTGATGTCAATGGTTCTCAAAGTACCCAGTACAATCCATGAGATGTGAATGAATGTGTTGATGTCGAACATGTCACGGAATCCTTCGATCGAAAGTCAATGATGTAAACTGTCGTCAAAGGCGAGAAACCTGCCATTGATGCATGCATATTTCAAGGTACTGACGATTCCTAGATCATCTTTCTAGATAATGTGCTGATGTCGATAGAAAGCGACCCGTCGTAGGCAAGCCCACAACACGAAATCATAGATCAAGTTGAAGAAATGTAGCTGTAAGGACTGACTCAGGGATGGTCAAAATGGATGACAGGTATTTTGCAGATGAATGGTTTATTTGCAGTGACCTCTTGAACACATAACGACACAACATATGGCTTGGTAACAATTGACCCAAAGTTAATACCCAGAAACTGGCTGAAGATTTTCAATGTGGTTTGATCAACTGTTAGGAAAAGGATTTCCCAACTCAGGTGAATGAAAAGTGTCGTGTTCAAGAGTGGTGATAAGGTTTTTCTGAGACAAAGGATAACAAATAGGCTCATTTTCCTCTCTTTTCCCCCACCATTTCTGGCAAGTACCTCTTTATTTTTTTGCAAGCTTGAGGAGGATAACATATGCTTGATTATAAGCTCATCCTTTGGATGAGTCCAACTTAGTTTAGATTCGAACCCTAAGAAGGAGTGGTCCGTTCCTGTTTGTAATCGAACAGGTCCTTTACTGTGAAATTTTAACGAGTCCAGTATAGGAGAAACTCGACGTTTTTCAATTTTAGAGAGTCTGAAAAAACTTAAGAAGACTCCAGGGTTGACCTTTTTCGTAAATTTGTGTCTCCCAAGCCCGAAAAAGTATAAAATAATACTTGAGAGAACCGCTTGATCTTTTACGACCAAGGAGTACTTTTCGTTATTAGTGTCACTGATCCGAAAAAGTAAAAAGGCGATCAACGACACGTCGTTTTATAACCAATATCGAATTCGAAACGACAAAAATCCGGCAATCTTTTCATGTTTTTACGGTCGGAAAAGAGCTGTAAGTAGACCGTCTTTTAATTCCGTTTTAACGAGTGTAAAAGAAACGCTCGGCAAACTTTTCATGTTTTAGGAGTCAGAAAAGGGCTTAAAAGATGACTCTAAGGTTTCACTTTTTCGTAAGTTTTAACGAGTTCGAAAAAATGATAAAAATGTACTCATGGTTTTCATTTTTTCGTAAGTTTTAATGAGTTCGAAAAAATGATAAAAATGTACTCATATGGACGACTTTCACTTTAATTTACGAGCAGGAAAAGACGGAAAGAACTCGGCATTTTCATTTGTTTTACGAGAATGAAAGATAGCAAAATAATCTCGGGATTTTCATGAGTTTAACGAGTCTTGAAAATAACTGAAATTGACTCGAGATATGTTTCATTTTTACAAAAGCTTGAAATAGAGAGAAAATTGTGCTTGATGCCCCCTAAGCATAATTGTTAGAGCACATGCCCCCCCCAGCTTCATTTCATTCAACTAAGGTGGATGAAATGAAGGTTCAAGTACGAGATCATTTGAAAGACTCAACCTACAACTGTAAGAAAATTATGCAAAAACTGAAATAACTAACCTAAATATACAACTTAACATATATGAGATCTAGTCAAACTCTCGACTCAAGTAGAGGAGGATTTGTTTCGTTTTTTAACGAGCTTGACACAGGAAAAGAACTATGCTCAGATCCGGTTTCATGTTTAGGTAAGCTTGAAACGAAAAACTATGCTTGTTATAAGTTCACATGCCCCTAGCATAATGACGCAAAACGAGGTACATGCCCCCCAAGCGTCATTGCATTCAATGAGGTGGATGGAATGAAGCTTTACTTTCAAGATCTTGGAAAGACTTGTGGGAGTTGTTTCATTTTTTAGTGAGGTTGACACAAGAAAAGAACTATCCTCAAAACCCTTGTTTCATTTTTTAAACGAGCTTGACACAAGATAAGGAACTATGCTCATAACTACTCTCTACAATCTACCTAACAAAAAACTTTACTCTAAAAACCTTGATTCATTTTTTAGCGAGCTTGACAGAAGACAAGGAACTATGCTCTAGACTCCTTGATTCATTTTTTAACGAGCTTGACACAAGACAAGGAACTATGCTCCAGACTCCTTGATTCATTTTTTAACGAGCTTGACACAAGACAAGGAACTATGCTCATATCTACTCTCTACAATCTACCTACTTAACCTACCCTTGTTTCATTTTTTAACGAGCTTGACACAAGACAAGGAACTATGCTCATGCAACTGATTCATTTTTTAACGAGGTTGACACAGGAAAAGAACTGTCCTCATGACATCCAATTTCATTTTTTAACGAGGTTGAGAGAGGAACAAACTATCCTCGTACACACTGATCATGGCTTCCAACTGGAGGAATGACATGTCAATGGACACACCTTGATCATGGATTCCAAAAGGTCTTCGTCAGAAGGAAGAATAGTTCTTTGGAAGGAACACATGTCAAGGGACTCAAAAGGGATAAGAACATCGTGTTCAAGTAATCCCATAGAGTTTTCCATGTCAATTACCGGATCTAAATCAAAGGAAAATGAGCAAATAGTGAGAGGCTCACTTACATCGGTAACTGAAAACATGGGACCAGTTGCCACATAATTAACCCGTGGCAGGGTAGATACCACTTTAGAATCAGGAACATTTAGGGGTGTCATATTATTGGTAGTTGAAACAAGACTAGGGAACGAAAGTTGGTCTATAGTCACAATACTGCCATTGTGAGGGAAAGACATCACGCGAAAGAGTGTCGATACGACAGCTTTCATTGCATAAACATAGTCTCGCCCAAGGAGTAAATTGAAATCCAAGGGACCTCGAACTACCATAAGATCAATACAGACAGTTTTACCTTCCAAGGTAATAGAAAACTTAGGAAGGATCCCTAAAGGTTCACTAATGGTTCTGTTAAAAGCTTTCAGATTCTGCGTAATAGGCGCAAGCTGAGGGGAACCCAAAGCTTTCCAAACAGTTGAGGATAAAATACTAACAAAAGCACCTTCATCTACCTGAGTACGATGTATGTCCCTACCACCAGCCTTGACAATGATTTGGAAAGGGATGGAGGAAGGAAGACGAGGTTTTGTCAGTCTATTCCAATCAAAGGAAAAGACCTCAGTACTTGGAGGGGGTTCTTTAGAAACAGGTGAAATGCCCCCCGGCATAGAAGAATCTGATGTAACAAGAAGAACATGAGCGGTATGAAGTTCACTCTCTAAAGGGAAAGTGGGATCGACCGAATGTGAAATTGAATTGACCACTTGATCAACTAATGGATCATCAACCTGAGTGACATGAGTTTCACTCTCCAATGGAAGAGTGTGATCGACTGTACTTGAAATTAGATCAATCACTCCGTCAGTTGACGGTAGGTTGGGAGAAAGTTTACAGTAACCAGTTGGAAATTATTGCTGTGGAACAGTAAGATTTTCCAACAATGTTGAGGCTTCATCCATGTGAGGGCAAATGTGAGTTTGATGACTCCCTTTGCCTAACTTACAAGGAAACCTAACTTTACCCTTTTTCCCAGGAACCTGACTATCACTAGTTGATGGATCAATGGAAAGTTGATGAGATTTTTCTGACCATACTTCCAAGACCTTTGAAATACCAGGACAATTGACAAGGAAGTGGTCACCCTTACAAAGCCTGCAAGGGTATTTGGGTTTATGATGCATGTCGGAGTTTTCCTCAACTCAACTAACACTTACAGTCATGGTTGGTTGGTTGACTTTGTTTTTATCTTGCTTCTTCTTCTTCTTCTTCTTCTTCTTCCCTTTCTTCTTCTTCTTAGACACCTGGTTACTAGCATCAAGGCTTTTACCAGGCGAAGAGGAAGAAATGGAGGAAGAAAAATTAGGCGAAGAAGGTAAAGGGTCAACAGAAGGTTGGTGATGTTGAGATGGTGAACTCTGTTGAGGTGAAGCATTCGGTTGAGGTGGAACAATTGGAGCATTTGGGGCCAACGAAGTTGAAAATAACCATATCGGTAAACCTATTGTGAATCCAGGTAATGACAAAGTAGCCATATAAGGAGGACCAACATTTCCAAAGTAAGGAAAAATACTAGGATTCTCGTTAGGAGGGGTTCCTAGGTTGGTAAATTCCGGAACATTTGCCATTATATTCAACTTCTGTGAATTTTATTAACAATTTATAACTAAAATTAACAATTCACAATTCACACCTAACAATTAAAATTCACAATTCACACCTATGGTCTCTAAAAGTAAAAAACAACAAATTAACACGCGCTATCAAATCTAGGAGTCAAACCACACACAAACAGTAACCTTCCGGACCGAAAACACTAGTTGGTGATGAAATCCAACATCGCAGAATTCAGTACAGAAGTGGCGGGTGGAACAGTTACCCCGACAACCTGCTTAATGAATAGACTGGACCAAGTTCCTCCACTTAACCGTCTCGAGTGAAGTGAACCCCCCAGAAAATCCAAGTGAGTCTAGCCGACGTCTGCTCCAGGTACGGTGGGATCTTCCCTCCACCGTCACCTTGGGTAGAACCCTAAAGATAATGGTCACTAAGGTTACCAACAGCAACAAATATACCTGGGGGAACAGTCTATGATCCGATAGCATGCAAGGGCAGAGTAACAAGCTCAATCCCCTTGCCGGCTCTTTGACAATAATCCAAGGTTTACCGACAAGTGACCCCAGGCTCCTCGACAATGGTTAATCCGAGGTTTACCGTTTGTAGTACGTGCATATCTGGCGTCGTTCCCAATGAAGGAGGATTGATCCCCTCACTGGTTCGGACACGATCTCGTGCTTCTCCTTTAAGAGGAGCTTTCCCAGAGCATAAATGTAACAGTTGGATTTATCCTACCACAAGATGAGCTACTTGTTTGGTTTTGCTGTCTTGGAGAGTTAATTACTCTCCTACTCCAAGACACTAGCCTGATCTATATTGGTGTATTAGAGCCCTAGAAATGTAAAAATTACTAGATGAATTTTAATTAAGCGCTGTGTTATTAAGGCTGTTATTACTCAAATGGGTAAATGGAAATGAAACCAATGGTGTTATGACCCGACTCAATTGAATGCAATCGAATATGATAATGTAATCTTTTCAATTCGATGAATCCTAACTAAAGTAAGGAAAGAGTTTCCATTCACTTCCAACAATGCAAAACATTGATCACTAAGAGAAAAAATAACAAATTCTCTAATGCACAAATTTTATCAAGAAAAACTAATGCAAATCAATTCCAAAATAGTTTTTATTTTTATTTTTTATTTTGACAAAGCATGAAAAACTACTTAACAAAAATCAATTTTAAAATCTATGAAAATCTAAGAGAAATTTTCCTAAAAGAAAAATCAATGAGGTGAAAGCCTACAAAATATAATTCCAGGTTGTTTTACTCGGTTACAATTCAACCAAGGACTAATTCATGCAGAATCATAAATCAGTCAAAAACAAAAATAAAAAGCTTTTGTTCTTTTTCTTAAGAATGAAATTCACAGCTTAACAGACAAGCCTTCTCGAAATTCTGCAAAGAGACAACACAACGGTAGGTTTCTCACAAAGGTGGATTTTACGAATGGTCCGACTCCTAAGAAGACTGAAAAGACCAGGGAGATCCAAGGTTTTTACAACTTCTAAAGCCAGAGTCACTACAAGACCAATACAAAAATCAAACCTAGGGCTAGAACTTCTATGAATTTCACTAAAACCCTTGATGCTAATGAAACAAGCTTAGATGAAAACTTTTGACAGGTAACCAGTGGATCTGGGCAGCAATAAACAAACTATAAACAAAATCTAGTAGGTAAAAAAGGAAAAAATGGAATTTTCTAAACTTTTGACAGGGTATGCAGGCAGCCTGTTTGCACAGGTGCGGCCACGCTCTGTGTACAAAGCAGGAAGTGCGTACAGGTACGCACTGTGCTTAATGCAGAGGGTGCGTACTTATCTCAAAATCAAGAAAAATAAAAACTAATTCAACCCTAAGCTATTCCACCCAAATTCACAGTCAATCAGTCAAAAACCAGAAAGAAATCAAATTTTCTCAAATCAAAGTATCAATCAAAAGAGAAATCAATCAAATCCATGGATTCCCCAGCGGAGTTGCCATTTTGTCATGCGTAAAGAGTCAATTTTGCGGACAAAACCGACCTCCCTAGAAGCTAAGGCTTTCTAGTGACAAACAAGACAATTAAGCACTATCTTTCCCTAAATATGCATTTAGAATACAAGCAACCAGGTGTTTAAAGCATACATTTAGTCCAACGCTGTTTGTAGTAGTCCAGCCTCTCCGATCCAGATGAGCTCCTCCTTCTCTTTGAAACCTACATTCACTAACAAGCAAACGATTACATAGCACCTGAATAACTCATAAAATAAAACATATTCATCATAAAGACCAAGGAGTATATGAAACAAATTATATATAACAACTTGTTGAGAAAAATGAACTTAATTGTATTAAGTGGAAACAAAAGAAACCATTACAACCAGTGCCTTGGTGTTGTGCAGGTCCCTCCCAGGGTCCAGCAAGAGTTCTCCTTTACTTTGATCAGCTCACCCACTTCCAAATGAAGCTAAGAAAGGATTGGAATCTCTCCTCTCAAGCTCTAAAAGGGAGTCCTAATTTCAGCAGCATCTACCCTTAGGAATGTTCAGCTTTCAACCTCCCCTCCCTCTGGCCCAATGCCTGTATTTATAATGCTTTGGAGGAAGTTAATCAGGTCCACCATCAATGGGATAAGCCCCTCTTTCAATGGGATAGCTCCCCTCTTGATGGGATAAGTTCCTCTTTCATAGGGATGCATGAACCATCTGGAGGTGCTCAATACACGTCAAACCATCTTCTATAATGCTCTAGATTCGACCACAAGTAACTTTTTTGAAGTAAAACTCGCGCCTTTTGACCTTTACAGGAGTACGCACCCACCCCTTTACAGACAGAGCATACAAGCACGCAGGTATTGTGAACTTGGGGTGCGTACACGCAGGTAAGGTTAAGAGAAACTGCGTAACCAGAGTTAATTGACTTTTTAAGGACTTTCTCTCTTTCTTGGAGTTTGACATGAGGAGCAGAGGTATGAGACTTGCCAAGGAGGATAGTATGATAGTTGATGGAGCCATACTAACTACAAATAGTCATGGTGACAAATTTTAGTGCAACAAGTGTTCTCACCAAAATTCCTACTGTATATTTGAGCTGCTTTAAAATTTGATCTGTTATGTGGTGTGGCGTGCTTGCCTTGTTTTTGAAGATCCAAATGTTGCGCTCTTTCCAAACATTCCAGATAACAAAGCTTGGAACTAGATTCCAGGCTTTATTGATGATTTCATTCCCTAGGAAATTCTTCCTCCAGTTCCTCAAAGTGTTGGAAATGTTGAGATTGTCCCGATCTGTATGTCTAAAAATTGAGGCCACCCAATCCCACACATGGGATGTGAAAGGACAAAGGTTGAGAAGGTGCTCCATCGTCTCCTCCTGTAGGTCGCAGAGGTAACATTTGGAGGGACCTATAAGGCCTTTTTTTAGGAGATTCTCCCAAGTTAGGATTTTCCTTTGATGCACAAGCCAGATGAAAAGCTTTATTTTCATCCAGTGAGGGCTCTGCCATAGATTTTTCCGTACTTGATCTGGATTTAAGTAGTTAAATCCTGATATTTCCAGTTTAGCTTCTTTGAGTTTGAAGTCGCCTTCATTGTTGTTTCCCCACCTTAATTGGTCAAGTAAGGAGGAAACCAAAATCCTTCTATTCTGAAGTTCATGGGAGAGAGCATATGCCTGAGCTTTAATGGGACTCTCATTACTATGGCCTAGATCCTTCCACTTCCTCCATTTTCCATCATTTCTTTCTTGGTCCTAGAAGTCTTTGACCATGAGTAAGCCTTTGTTGTTTGTGTCACTTTTGAGATCTGCTAAATCATCTTTATAAAGGTTTGGTTCCTATTGCCAGTTATCCTCCTAGAAACGAGCAAGGTTTCCTACTCGAATTTCCCATAAGCTATGTTGCTGAACAATACTTTTATTTTCCCATGCAAGATTCCAAATCTGAGAGCCCTTGATTTGCCCTGAAATTCTAATGTGATCCTTCTCCTACCAATGCTTGGCATATTTTTGTTTCCACAGCTTAGCCCATGGAGCTGTCGGCTCCTTAATCCATCTCCACCAAAGTTTGGCCCTTGGGACTTTACTGAGAGTATCAAGGTCATGAAGCCCCAAACCACCATGGGTTTTGGGCTTACATATCTTGTCCCAAGCCACTAAGGCCCACTTATTTTTTTCCTCTCCTCTGCCCCATAGAAAATCTCTCTGTATGTTCCTGATTTGCTGTTTAATGCCTTTGGGAGCAGGAAGGGCTGAGAACATGAAAACGGGAATTGCCTGTAAGATAGCATGCATGAGCACAATGTGTCTTGCCAAATTCAGAGTCCTGTATGTACACTTTCTGACCTTGTCTTGCAATTTATTTATTAATGGCTCCAACACGTCTTGCTTAGAGGTTTATCAGTGAGAGGAATGCCTAGGTACTTTGAAGGAAGAAGTTCCCTTTGAAACCCAAGAATTCTGGCGATATTCCTTTAGATAGCAATGTTAGTATTAAAGAAGAAAACCTTGGATTTGAGGAGGCTTACCTCAGTGCCTGTTGCCATAGCAAAGTTGTTTAAGATGTGTTTGATCGCCTGGACTTCTCTGACTATGGGGATTCCTTGTAGCATTGTGTCATCCATGAATTGTTCATGAGTGTTTGCTGCTCCATCCAAGGTGAGTTTGATTCCCTGTATCCGACCTTCAACATTTTCCATTTTGATTGCTCTGCTGAGCCCTTCCATCATGAGGATGAAGAGGAAAGGGGAGAGTGGATCTCCTTGTCTGAGACCTCTAGAAGGTGTGAAGGTTCTTGATGGAGCACCATTAAGCAAGATTGAAAAACTGGTCATGGTTACGAGTGCCATGACCCATCTTATCCAATTATGGTCGAAGCTAAAGGCTTTTAGGATTGCCCTGACATAGGACCAACTCAACTTATCATAAGCTTTTGCAAGATCCAGCTGAATGATCATGCTAGCTTGTTTGTTTCTTTTAAGAGAGTGTATTACCTCATGAGCTTGAATGATGTTGTTAAGGATTTGTCTTCCTTCCACATAGCCGGTTTGCTCCTCCGAGATAAGAGATGGTAGAAGGGGCTTGAGTCTATTGGCTATCACTTTGGAGATAATTTTGTACACAACATTACATAAGGCTATGGGTTTGAAACCCTTCGAAGTCATGGCATTTTCCTATTTTGGGATCAAAGCTATGAAGGAAGCATTAAGAGCCCTCAAAATCTTTTGGAATTTTCTTGAGTCTTCCACAACCTCAAGTATATCCTGTTTAACAGTTTCCCAGCAGGCTTTAAAGAAATCTACATTGAAACCATCCGGGCCTGGGGCTTTTCCCTTTTGCATCTCATTGATCGCTTCACTGACCTCTTCTTCCGACACTGGCCTGTTAAGATTATGGTTGTCCTCTCTGGTCACCAACTGAGGTATATACAGAGTGAAAAGGCTGATGAACCTGGATCTATCCTCCGGAGGATCCTCTGCTATTCTGAAGAAATGTTGTACAAGGATTGATTCTATATCATTGTGAGCGACAAGTTCTATCCCTTGAGGGTCTTTGAGCTTTGTGATTCTGTTATGAGCCATGTAAGCCATGGTGGATTTGTGAAAGAATTTTATATTCCTTTCTCCGTCTCTGATCCACTGTATTCTTGATTTTTGTCTCCAAGAAATTTACTCTTGCAAGCATCGTTCTTCCCATTCTCTCTGCAAAGAGTCCATGAGCTTTTGCCTCTCCTGGGTAAAGCCCTCAGTGATACCGATCTGATTGATCTCCTGGAATTTCAGCTCAGCCTCTCTTTTGGCTTGGAAGATATCACCAAATTCCTTTTTGTTCCACTCCTTGAGTCGAGACTTAATGTGTTTGAGTTTATGCTGGAGCATAAACATTCTAGTGCCTTGAAAATTCAAATCCTCTTTCCACCATTTGTCAATGTTATTGGTGAATTTAGGGTGGGAGAGCCAGGCATTTTCAAACCTGAAAGGTCTATTTCTTGGTGTACCCATAAAGGTAGCCTCCAGCAGAACTGGCCAGTGATCTGAACCTCCAAAGGGCAAAATGGAAGCTATCATGGCAGGGCCTGTCAGAATGAGGTCCTCTGAAATAATAAATCTGTCAAATTTGGAGGCAACTTGGGAAGCCCCTCCCCTCTTGTTGTTCCAGGTGAAGATTCCATTTAAATTTTCTATGTCCACTAGCCTCATGTTCATTATGAAGTTCTAGAAGGCCATGGAGTCTCTTCTTAATTGTCTAGTACCACCTTTCTTCTCTAAAAGAGATTTTATCATATTGAAATCCCCTGCACCGATCCAGGGCTTAATTGGGTGTCTTGCTCTAAGATCCTCAAGGGAGATCAGAAATTGGAGTTTATCTGCTTGCTTTTGAGGTCCATAAAGATTTGTGATCATATATGTTACCTTATCACCTACAGGTTGACATATCATAGAAAGATAGTTCCTGGATGCTTCAACATCCAGTGAAGCATCTAGGATAGTAAATTTTTGAGGATCCCATAGTGTAAGAATTCGCCCCGCCGAGTTGTCTACTCTAACCTCTAGATACTCATACTTGATTAGCCACTTACTATGAATTTCTCTAATCTTATCCATTGAGCATTTTGTCTCTTGAATAAAAATCATATCAGGTTTTTCTTCTCTAACTCTATTGCTAAGATTTCTTTGTTTCCTTCTGTTACGTAGGCCTCTAATATTCCAGGTTGTGAGCTTCATTAAGAAAGGTTAGTAAAAGAATAACTGGTAAGATCTTTCATCTTACCTGAGTTAATAAATAATTTTCCACATTCGTTCAACAACTCACTCTGCTTTTTCCTTCCTCTTTTCCTACCTAAGTTCTTTGGAGATTGTGCCTGTATATTCTTGTTACACAAAAATATTGTCACCATGATTATTTGCAGTCAGTACGGGTCTATCATCACTTGTACTGTCCTCCTAAGCAAGTCTCAGACCTCAGCTCTTCAACTCAAGTTTTGAAAATGGGAGAAAGACATTAAAAATCAATGAAACTCTGGTTCTGCACTTTATCTCACTGTCACCTGCGGACCTGCCCGCTCTGTCCCTAAAGGTGTGGGTGCGGACCCCTGTGAAAGTCAAAAGGCGCAAGTTTTATCTTAAAAAATTCACTTTGGGTTAATTCTAGAAGATTCTAGAAGGAATTTTGACGTGGATTGTTCGCTCTGAGGTGGTTCATGCATCCCAAAAGAGAAGGAGCTAATCCCTTGATGAGAGGAGCTATCCCTTTGAAGGAGGGCTTTATCCCTTTGAAGGAGGACCTAGTAACCTCCCTCTATTGCACTATAAATTCAGGCATTCGGCTGGTTGCTAGAGAGGTTAGAAGCTGAACATTTTTGAGGGTAAATGCTGGTGAAATCAAGACTTCCTAGTTGAGCTTAAGAGGAGAGATCACATACCTTTTTGGCTTCATTGGGGAGTGAGTGAAACTTGTCAAAGTAGAGGAGACTTCTTGCTGGACCCTGGGAGGAGCTTGTACAGCGTCAAGGCACAGGTTGTAAAGTTCTTCTTCTTTTGAATTAATACAATCAAACTCATTTTTCTCAACAAGTATCTCATGTTATTTGTTTCATGGACTCCTTGACTTTCATGTTAAATATGTTTTATGATATTGGCTTTTCAGGTGCTATTTAATTTGTTTGCCTTGTTTGTGTTTGCAGATTCGCGACAAAGGAACTCATTTGGATCGAACGAGCGAGGGCATCCACAAACTTGCGTTGGACCTAAGGTAGGCCCTAAAAACACTTGTTTGCCATTGTTTATAAAAGCATATTTAGAGAAAGATAGTGTCTGGTTGGTTTGCTTGTCATTAGGTCTTCTTTAGATTCTAGGAAGGTCTATCTTGTCCGCAAGATCGACTTATTCCGTGTGACAAAATGGCGACTCCGCTGGGGACTTGATTGTTTTCCTTGTTTTTACTTTGACCTGAGAAACTGTGTTTTTGTTTCTGTTTTTGGCTTGTTGTGTGTAAAATTGGGTAGAGTTTGTAGATCCAGGGTTATTTTTTGTTTTTCATAGCTTTTGGAGAGGACCGCACCCTTACCCTTTGACACAGTGCGTACCTATCCGCACCTTTGATTTTAGCACAGAGCGGGACTGCACATGTGTCAACTGTGGGCCTGCGGACCCTGTCAAAATTTTGAAAAACCTAAAATTTCCTCTGTTAGTCAGCTTAGTTTTTGTTTATAAATTGTTATCCACTGCCCAGACCTGCATATAACTTGTCAGAAGCTTTCCTTAGGTTGATTTCATTAGTGTTAGGGTTTTAGGTGAAATTCCTAGGAGTTTTGCTTATTGGGCTTGTTTTTCATTTTGGTTGTGTAGTGGCTCTGAGCTTAGAAGATGTAGGGACTTCAGATCACCTTAGTGTCTACCAGCCTTCTTATGAGTCTGACCATTTATGAAATCTCCCCTTGTTGAGGAACCCGCTTTGAGTCTTCTCTTTACAAAACTTCGAAAAGCTTGTGTTTAAAAGTTTGGATTTTCATTTTCAAAAAGAAAACAAAATTGGTTGTTCTTGACTGATTTGTGATTCTGCATAAATTGGTCCTTAGCTTACATCTAGCTAAGTAAAACATCCTTAAAAAAGACATCTAGTATGCTTTGACTTCAAATAGGTTTTTATAATTTATAGATCTCAAAGTTAGTCATTTCCATATTTTTGAGTGTTTTATAAAAAATAAAAAATCTCTTTTGAAAAAAGTTTGTTTTTTGTAGTGGTTGAGTGCTTTGAAACAAAAAAGGGAAATTTTTGTGAAATAACTAGTTGTCTCGTTTTAAGTGCATTGGAAAGAACAAAAGCTCTTTTTTTAATTTGTTTCTTAAGAAGGATTTGTGTTTACAAAGTATTTGCATTTTCAAACTCTTTCTTAGTTTAGAAGTTCATCGAAGAGAAAAATATTGTTTAAATCATCTTAGGTGCATTTTTAGTGATTTTGAGTCGAGTCTTCATACCACGAGTTTCATCTCCGCACCTTTTGACTTAAACAAAAACCAATAAAAAATAACGCTTAAAGTAAAATTCATCTAGTAACATTTTTATTTCTAGGGCTCTGATACACCAACTTAGCTTAGGCTAGTGTCTTGGAGTAGGAGAGTAATTAACTCTCCAAGACAGTAAAAACAAACAAGTAGCTGTATCTTGTGGTAGGGAAGAAATCCAATTGTTGCATTTATGCTCTGGGAAAGCTCCTCTTAAAGGAGAAGCACGAGATGGTGTCCGAACCAGTGTGGGAATCAATCCTTCCTCATTGGGAACGACGCCAGATATTCATGTATTAAAAATGGTAAACCTCGGATTAACCATTGTCGAGGAACCTGGGGTCACTTGTTGGTAAACCTTGGATTATGTCAAGGAGCCTTCAAGGGGATTGAGCTTGCTACTCTGCCCTTGCATGCGTATCGGATCGTAGACTGTTCCCCCAGGTATATTTGTTTCAGTTGGTAACCT
Organism: Pinus tabuliformis; assembly: GCA_031772625.1. Lineage (NCBI taxonomy): Eukaryota > Viridiplantae > Streptophyta > Pinopsida > Pinales > Pinaceae > Pinus > Pinus tabuliformis. The sequence goes on along the minus strand of CM062805.1, from coordinate 730,251,387 downwards.
TAGTGGCCATATTCTTTAGGATTCTTTCTGAGGTGACAGTGGTGGGAGGATCCCACTGTACCTAGAGCAGACGTCGGCTAGACTCACTTGGATTTTCTGGGGGGTTCTCTTCACTCGAGACGGCTAAGTGGAGGAACTTGTGCCAGTCTATTCATTAAGCAGGTTGCCAGGGTAACTGTTCCAACCTCCATTTCTGTATTGAACTCTGCGACGTTGGATTTCATCACCAACTAGTGTTTTCAGTATGGAAAGTTACTGTTTGTGTGTGTTTGATATCCTAGATTCTTTAGGCGTGTGATTCAAATTTGTTTGGTTCTTTAGAGACTTTAGGTGCTTTTCATTGAAATTTTACTTTGTTTGTGTGTGAAGTAGTTAAAAGTTTTTAACTGTGGCTGAATTACCAAGGCAGTCCCGTAGACTTTGGGGCCAACCTCCTGAGTTTGTAAACATGGCTGAGTTACTGAGGAAGTCCCGTAGACTTCGGGGCCAACCTCCTGAGGAAGTACCGAGCCAGCTTGAAGGCTTGAAAGTCCTCGTAACTCCTAGAGACAGTAGAGTTGGGTCACCTGAAGAAGGAGAATCTTCTTTGATAGTACGTCCTGATTTTCAAACATTAGTGGCAGATTATAATCCACAGTCGGTGTATGTTTCCGAAGTTACTGGTGATATAGGTGAGGAACCTGAAATATCCGAGCCTGAAAGTGAATTTGCTGCTACTCCGACATCGGGGTTTGTTTCTCCAACTTCTAGTGGTCCTGGTTCACCTAGGGTAGAAAGAGTAATCACCCAAGATCTTCCTTCTAGACTTATTGCTATTGAAGAACTTGCTACTCCGGAAGAAGAAGTAGGCATCCCTATCCCTGAAAATCAACTTGTTATTAAGCTAAGGGAGCGTGAATCAATTTTTTACAATCCACCTAGGAGCAGTACTTGGTATCTTTCTTTGACTAATTTCTTAGAAAACCCAGGGTTAAGTTTTTCACCACCTCGCGCTCCTTATCACCCAACACCTAGAGGTTATTATCCTTCGTTAAATATGTCGAATCAGTCGTCCATGTTTACTCAATCACCCGAATCCTTTTTGTACGGCGGTCCTTCTGTTCCCTCTGGGTATCAGTCCCTTTCTGGTACTTTTTTGGGAGCATCTCCTCAACCCATTGAGCAAGGGTTATTAACTGGAAGCAATGGTACTGAGCCGTTGAGCATAGAAGACATTCTTATGATGTCAGGTTCTATTCCCAATCCTCAACCTCAAGGTGGCTAGTTACCGCCTGGGGGGCAACCTCAAGGTACACAATTTGCATCTGGGGGGCAACCTCAAGAACAATACATGCCTACAGGACAGTACGTTCCTCAAGGTCAACCCCAAACTCAATATGTACACCAAGGTCAACCCCAGTATCAATTTATACCTCAAGGTCAACCCCAGTATTAGTACGTGCCTCAAGGGTATCAACCCCAAGGTCAGTACTCGAACCAAGGTTTCCAACCACCCTTCGGTCAAATGTATGTGCAAGGAACAGGAAATGTACCTTTAAATTATCAATCCTACCCTCAACCTAGTTATGGTCCTCAGTATTCTCAACCTGTTATGGGTCAGTACCCCGGAATGAATATAGTGTGGGATCCATCGCAAACTCAACAGGTGTTGTAGCCAAATGTACAGTTGTCATCTCAAACTCGACAACCCTTAGTTTCTGGTACACCCCAGCATCCAGTCCAGTCTAACATTCAAACTTCTGTACCTTCGGTAGTTTCTCAGCTTGGGCCTAGTACACCTCGTACTCCGCCTCAAATGACTGCTACAACTGTCGCAACATCTGTTCAATCTACCCCACCTACTTCTGGAGTATCGAAAGCTCCGGTTTCTATTGTTCTTGTATCTACTCCTCAGACATCTTTACCACCGTCTGGATCCACGATTCAAACTTCAGTTCAGATGCCTGTAGGACAACCTGGTTCAAGTACGGTTGTCACAAGTCAACCACAATTTACTTATCAACCGTACCAGGGACAGTACCAATTCGGTCCTGCTATGCAACAGCCAGTCTATCAGTATCAACCATACCCTGGGTACACTTATCAACAACCTCAACAACCCCAGTACGGTCCGGTTAATCTTGGTTTTCCGGGAGGATACAATATCCCAAATGCAATTCCTATTCCTAGTTATCCTGGATATCCTCCTCCTGGGGCTGGTCTCAAGACCCAGAGTTTTAGGGACCCTAATCGTCAGTTACCATTTATTGCAACTTTGGACTTACCTGACTTGTCGCACCTAACGAATGATCCCATTAATTATCTTCCGTTTTGGCTGCCAATGCCGAATAAGTTGCCCAGTGACATTCCTAAGTTCGAAGGTAAATCAGGAGAGGACCCGTCGAACCATGTGATGACTTACCACCTTTGGTGTGCGTCTAACTCCATTTCAGATGATTCAATCCGTCTTAGACTTTTCCAGCACACTCTAATTGGTCTCGCGGCCAAGTGGTACATTGAGTTACCGCGAGGCACTTTTTATAATTTTAGTCAGTTAGCTACCTCGTTTTTAACTCATTTTCAATTGCCAGTCCGATATGACAATGGGGGAATTGTTAACTTCATTAAAACAATCGAAATCCACTTACATTTCAGATCATATTCATGAGTGGAGACATCGACGGCGTTTAGTGAAGGTGTTTATTCCGGATCAGATCTTGGCCGAGTGGTTTGTAAAATCTTTGTTACCAAAGATCACTGAAGATGTAGCTAAAGCCATAGTTGTTACTGAGGAGCAAGTAATTGCTCAAGCACAGTACCTTGACTTGGTCTATACTCAGTCAGGTACCTTACACGAGAAAATCCCCGATCTTCCCAAGAAAAATCAAATCGTTGCAGCTCCTTCGGGATCTCATGCCGCCGATGGTATGGTTGGCACGGTTAACACTAAAAGTAAGAAGAAATCTTCCAAGAATTCTTCTCCTATCATAACCTTGCCTGATTCCCCAATAGGAGATTCTTCTGCAGAGATTTCCGCCGATATTCACATTGTAGAGTCATCTACAGCCAAATCAAAATCCGGTGGGAAGAAGAAAGGAAAGAAGAAAAATAAAACGGACAAAAATTCAAAGGAGAAACTTGAAAAATCGGAATCCAATGATGAAAAACGCAAACCTCGTTATCCTTGTCTCATTTGTGACGATGAACATTTTACAAGAGATTGCCCTCATCGTGCAGAGGTTGCGAAGATTGTCAAAGGTTCCCAAACTCCTACTATTTTGAAGGATCCTTTTCCAGCTCAAGACAGTAAGATGATAGGTTCGTCCTCGAGTGCCAATGAAGAACCCATACTGATGATGTCCCATGTTAGGATTGTGACTCGATCGCAATATTATGGTAGTAAAAGTCCTATTGATGGTAAAGAAGCAGAATCTTCTCATTCTAATCCATCAACCTCAGCTCCCGGTTCCGATCCACTACAGATCGAAAAACCTAATCCAGACTTGGTAATCAAACTGCCCGCCAAGGGTATACTTTGAAAGTCAGCTTTCAATCCACATGCGAGAGCGGCTCGGAATTATAACATTGTTGAGGATTTAGCTGTTTCACCCTCAGCAATGTCGGTTTTGGAAGTGCTGCAATCATGTCCAGCACAACGTAAATTACTTTTGTCGGCTATAGGAGCTGTTGATGTTCAGGAATTGAACCTAATAATTTTTTATCTAGAAAATAGTACACCACGTTTGCCTCATCAAATGGCTTTCTAGATTCCAGTGATAGTAAAAAACAGGCCTATTCATCGGACTATAATTGATGAGGGAGCCTCAACGTGTATTATGTCGATACAGTGTTGGAGATCGCTTGGTTCTCCCTCGCTAAATCAATCCCCGACGATTCTAAAGGCCTTTGATGGCCGTGGGTTTCATCCTTTTGGCATTCTACAGGATTTGCCTATAGGGGTTGAAGGAAAAACCGTTAGTCTAGATGTGGAGGTGGTTGATGCCCCTCTAGATTACAACCTTCTCTTGGGTTGAAGTTAGTCTTACGCTATGACAGCGGTCGTTTCATCGGTCTTTTGAGTAATAAAGTTTCCACATAATGGAAAGATCGTAACAATAGACCATCTGGCTTACTTTTCATCCGACCCAGCCTCTTCTGAGAGTATTCAGCATGTCGGTAAAACGACTATCCCATATAAGGATGTTGGAGTAGGACTAGTTAAAGATGTCGGTTTACTGGGAACTTTTCCTTTTCCTCCGATCAACGCATCGTGTTCATTTGCAACCATTCATATGATCACATCAGACACCATTGTTTATGATGATCCTTGGATCATTCCTTCTAAATCTGAGATAGACTCATTTGGTAATGCCATGCCTTTGAGTCCATATGAAATTGCCTATGAAGCCGTGCAGTCTTTTGCCGACCCATCTTCAACTGAAAATGACTTCATGAATGTGGTCAGTGAGGAATCACTTTTCACATCAAGCTCGGATTTAATCACGTTTTCTGAACTTGTTCACTCTGATGAGAAAATTCGTGAAATCCTATGTGTAGATGATTTACCATGGGAAGATCTCCATCACAGATCTTCGTTTTTACCCGAGAATGATCATTTTGAAAATGATTTCTCATCGATTTTTACGACTGAATATGTCAAGGAACCTCAGAATCCAATGAAACATCCTGATTCAGAGTTAAATTTGGGAAACATCTCTCGAACTATTCCTATTGACATTTCGGTTAAGCCCGGAATTGTTGAAAACATTCATATAGGTGCCTCGTGTACCGATGACGAAATTCAACTATATAAGGCCCTATTTCAAGAATTCCGCTACGTGTTTGCCTGGTCCTATGAGGAAATGCCAAGAATTGATCCCGCAATTGTTGTTCATGAAATCAAGACTTACCCGGACGCTAAACCCGTCCGGCAACGTTTGCGTCAGATTCACCCACGAAAAGCTGCTGCAATTAAAGCAGAAGTTGAAAAATTACTGAAAGCAGGTTTCATTTATCCGATCCCGTTAACGGATTGGGTATCGAATATTGTTCCGGTTAACAAAAAGCAGGGAACAATAAGAATATGCATCAATTATAGGGATATTAATCGAGCCTGTCCAAAGGACAATTACCCAACTCCCTATATCGATCAAATTATTGATGATTGTGCCGGCAGCGAAATATTCTCCTTTATGGATGGTTTTTCTGGATACAATCAAATCAATATTCTACCTGCCGATCAACCAAAAATGGCTTTCATTTTTCCATGGGGGACATTTTCTTATTGCAAGTTACCTTTTGGGCTCAAGAATGCCAGAGCAACTTTTCAAAGGGCCATGTCTTATGCGTTTCATGACATCAAGCACATTGTGCAACCATATCTCGATGACTTGCCTGCTCATTCATTACATCGATTTGATCACCTCGTCCATTTACGAGCAATCTTTATGAGGTGTAGGCATTATCGGATTCGGTTGAACCCACATAAATTTGTTTTCTGTATAGAAACGGGTCAATTACTGGGGTTTGTAGTTTCGAAAGCCAGCATTCGCATTGATCCCTTGAAGGTCGAAGCTATCATCAAATTGCCTCCTCCTTCGAGTCTTCGCCAACTCCAAAGTTTGCAAGGGAAAGCAAACTTTTTACGACGATTCCTTCCGAGGTTACAAAGGGTTTTACCCGGTTGTTGAAACAGAATACTCCATTCTATTGGGATGAGATAGCTCAGAAATCTTTTGATGCACTTAAACACGCGTTGACCCATGCACCGTTATTGCATCCTCCCAACTACAACCAGGATTACTTCTTGTATCTCGCTGCCTCTCATTCCACCATTGGAATGGTCTTAGTTCAGGAAGATGAATTCGGAACTGAACATGTGATATATTACCTTAGTCGAACTTTAAATCCAACTGAGCTAAAATACTCACATGTGGAGAAATTGGCATTGGTAGCCGTTCAAGCTGTCCAACGTTTTCGTCACTACATTTTACTACGTAAAACTACAGTAATTTTGGATTGCAACCCTATGATCTACATTTTGACCAAGCAATTGCTAGGGGGCAAGTACTCTAAATGGATCATTATCCTGCAGGAGTTCGACTTGGAATTTGAGAAATCTCTTCTTTAGTTTTTGCGGAGTTAATGTGTAACTTCCCGCGTGCTGACACGGAAACTGTGGCGGAAGAGCCCATTGCGGACGAATCCTTGTTTCTAATCAGCACTTTAGATCCGTGGTATGGGGATATCATCATTTATCTCCAGACCCAATCCTTTCGGCCATAAATTTCAAGGTCAGAACGTCGAAAAATTCGATTCCAGTCCCAACAATTCAGGATTATTGGAGATACTCTTTATCGCCATGGGGCGGACTCTGTTTGACGTTGCTTAACTCACGAGGAAGCTGAAAGGGTTCTAAATGACTGTCACTCTGGGGCGTGTGGCGGTCATATGTCTGGGTATGCCACAACCCAAAATATATTGCGCGCTGGCTACTTCTGGCTGTCTTTATTTAAAGATTGTATTACGACAGTCCGAAAATGTCACAACTGCCAAATTTTTGATCGAAAGATGCTCGCTCCACCTGCTTCTCTCCACCCTATAATTTCCGTTGGTCCTTTTGCCAAATGGGGTATCGATTTTATTACATGTAACCCTCACTCGGCCGGGGGGCATGCGTATATCATCCTTGCGGTAGATTATTTTACCAAGTGGGCCAAGGCGATGCCTACATTTGAGGCAGACAGCAAGACAACTGCAATTTTCGTGTTCAATAATATAATTGCTAGGTTTGGTGTCCCGCAAGCGATAATCACTGATCATGGGCGTCATTTTCGAAACGCTATGATGACCAAACTTACAGGCCAGCTTGGTTTACGTCATGATAGTTCAACCCCTTATTATCCACAAGCTAATGGTCTGGTTGAATCCATCAACAAAGTTTTAGTTACCATGATCCGACGAATCATTGGGATTCATCGGTCGAATTGGCATAACATGCTATTTTCAGCGCTTTGGGCATACCGAACTTCAGTAAAAACAATATCATCCTTGCGGTAGATTATTTTACCAAGTGGGCCGAGGCGATGCCTACATTTGATGCAGACGGCAAGATAGCTGCAATTTTTGTGTTCAATCATATAATTGCTAGGTTTGGTGTCCCGCAAGCGATAATCACTGATCATGGGCGTCATTTTCGAAACGTTATGATGACCGAACTTACAGGCCAGCTTGGTTTACGTCACGATAGTTCAAACCCTTATTATCCACAAGCTAATGGTCTGGTTGAATCCATCAACAAAGTTTTAGTTATCATGATCCAATGAATCATTGGGATTCATCGGTCGAATTGGCATAACATGCTATTTTCAGCGCTTTGGGCATACCGAACTTCAGTAAAAACATCAACAGGGTTCACTCCTTTCCAACTAGTCTATGGTTTGGAAGCTATGTTACCCATTGAATGTGAAATCCCGTCACTGCAAATGGCCATCGAGTTACTTCCAGCCACTTCCGAAGAGGAAAAGCGTTTGTTATACTTGGCTCAATTAGATGAGAATCGACGTGATGCTGCATTGGCGATCGAGACTCACACAAAATGCATGAAAGCTCAGTATGATCGAAATGTGACCCCTCGAAAATTTTCGGAAGGAGATCTAGTCTTAGTTTACGATCAAGCTAATGATAAATTAGGCGCTGGAAAATTCGTTCCTATGTGGCATGGTCCCTACGTTGTCAAGCGAAAGCTAGCAAAAGGGGCCTATGAATTGGTAGACTTTGACGGGGACTCTTTGGGTAGACCCAAAAATGGTCTTTACTTGAAGAGGTATTATGCTTAAAGAATGGGTATGGAGATTTTTAGTTAGGATAGTTTTTCTTTCTAGCTGGTGTGTTTTAGTTTAAACAGTGTGCTTAGCTTAGAGAGTGTTTTTTTGTCATTATTCCTGCTTATCTTGGTTTTACTCTTGATATTGCAGATGTCGATGCCTCTCCAAACATACATTGGTTTCGCTGATGGTGCTTGTCGTAATACACAGAACATTTCTTCCGCAGCTTGGGTTATCTATTCGCCCTCTGATGAGTTAGTATCTATGCATGGGGTAAGCCTCGGTCAAACAACGAACAACATTGCCAAGTATAGTGCAGTGATTGAGTTATTATCTGAATCTATTTCATTTGGGATTCGAAGTTTGATAGTGAGGTTAGATTCTGAACTCATTGTATTACAGCTTAATAGAGTGTATGCCATTAGAAATCCAGTGTTATTAAGATTATTTTTGAGAGTGCGTCTCTTGGAACGTGAATTTGATTATATTGAATATCAACATATTCCAAGATCTTTAAATACATTAGCAGATGCAATTGCTTCTCGAATGTTAAATAAACATTTGCAATAATCATACATGTAAATTTAAAACCATTCCATAACATGATTTACAAGGTAAGCCGGTAATAGTGATATATATATATCTATATATATATATATATATATATATATATATATATATAGGAGTGTGTCAAAAAATACATCGTCCTCGATCATAGGTTGAAAAACACCTTATGATTGGCAAAAATGATAAGTACAAAAAACAAAAACATCATATGTGCCCACAATAGACGATCATCCTATCACTGGTGATGATCTCTATAAGAAACCACTGCACGAGCCACCTTGCAAAGGAACCTCTTAAAAGGTCCCGGGACCCCAATCACATAGCGCTGAAGTCGACGAGGAATGTCATCTATAGTGGTCTCCGGAATATCTCCTGTCAAGCGCTCGAGATGACCCTCCAACTCGGCCAAAACCTCTGCTGATTCGTCCTGTGGGGCTGGCGCGGGTGCAACTGGTTGTTTCCTCTCGTAAGGCCGGAGAGTGGCTGGTCGCTGTGGACCCACATCTGCATTTGAAATTTTTTCTATCAGTTTTGAGACGATGGAAAAATAATAAAAAAAAATTAAAATAGGAAAAATGTTGAAAATGATTTTACCTGAATCATCCCACTGCTCTCCTGGTGGAAGAACCATGTCTGGGTCACCACGAAAATCTATCCCAGCGTAAGGGAAGTCCTGAATAGAAAAGACCTAGTTTTCCAACCATTGGAAATACTCAAGTTTGAATCGAGCAACCTCTGTCCTCTCGTCTGGGTGACGGGCCATAACTGCAACCCATCGCATCAGTTTGGTCTCTCGAGGAAGCCCAGCTCCAACAGTAAGGTGCTGCGGGGTCAACATAGGAACCCTCTCCAGGCCAAAACTCACAACTAAAGCCCCATAACCATAGGTCTTTAGTTGTCCGTTTTTGGCCCTGGTCAGTTGGCCTTTCAGATTGGCCAACACGGCATCGCACCAGTTGAAGATGGTGCCTCGGAAGCAATCAACTGACATACGCATCTGGGATCCAGTGGCAATATGTAATGCGGCAGCCCTGCAAAGTCTGGTGACAGTAAACACAATCACCATGAATTCAGGACGAGATATGGTCTTTATGTCTATCCCTTTGTCTCTAGCCTGGCTGTTGCAGTACTCTAGCCGGAGGCTATCGACAGACTGGCCACCTGGCCTAGCCCCAAACAGAGTCAAGTCTTCGCCTCTCCTAGGCAAACCAGTCAAGAAATATATGTCCGCCAGCTCGATTCCGAGCTGGTGGCCACCAATGAAGAAGCACTGGTCCTGTATGCTCCATTTGTCAACCAACCACTGTAAGAAATCCACCTGAGCCCTCATGCCAGGAATGGCCCAGAATTTGTACAAACCGCACGCCCTCAAAGCATCAAGTGAAGGCAGATGATTCCATGCGGCAGCATCCACGTCCTCATGCTCTCGTTCGCGCCAATCTAGCATGATGTACTCTTTGCATCAAGTATAAGGATAAATTAAATTGCTAGAAATTATTTTGATTGGTCCATTTTTGAGAATTTTTGGGTTAAAAACCCTTGCGACGGGGACCACACCCTCCGGGTTAGACACAGTGCGTGGGACCGCACCTTGTCTACATGGAAGGTGCAGACCCCGAGCGTTTTCCCAATGGAGAAAAGGTCGGGGTCCGCAGGCCAGCAGTGGTAAACCTGCGGGCCCCCGCGCGCGGGTTTTAAGCCTAAAAACCCTCCCAAAAATGAAATAAATGACTAAAACAAAAATTGAAATAGTTAAAAATGAAGAGTAGGATGATGTGGATTACCTGGAGAAGACGGCGTTCGATTCCGACGGTTGGATTTTCCGCAATCTTCACGGGAAGTTTTCTGGGCAAAAGTACTATTTTCTCACCCAAAACTCAAACAGTGAAAATGAATTGACGAAGGCCCTTTTTATAAGTTTTTTGAGTAAATAAATTGCAAATTTGTTTATGTTTCACTTTGGAAAGGTATTTTTGCGACATTTTTATCCATTCCAAACAGGTATGAGTAATGTTTGTGTTTTTGTGCAGGATAACGGGTTATTCAGGCGAAATCTATCGTTTTCAATGAAAAACCATTTAGAGTCATCTTTAAGCCCTTTTCTGACTCCTGAAACATGAAAAGATTGCCGAGTTTTCTTTTAAACTCGTTAAAACGGAATTAAATGACGGTCCACTTACAGCTCTTTTCCGACCGTAAAAACATGAAAAGATTGCCGGATTTTTGTCGTTTCAAATTCGATATTGGTTATAAAACGACATGTCATTGATCGCTTTTTTACTTTTTTGGATCAAGGGCACTAATGACGAAAAGTACTCCTTGGTCGTAAAAGATCAAGCGGTTCTCTCAAGTATTATTTTATACTTTTTCGGACTTGGGAAACATAAACTTACAAAAAAGGTTAACCCTGGAGTCCTCTTAAGTTTTTTTCAGACTCTCTAAAATTGAAAAACGTCAAGTTTCTCCTATACTGGACTCGTTAAAATTTCATAGTAAAGGGCCTGTTCAATTACAAACAGGAACAAACCACTCCTTCTTAGGGTTCAAATTTAAACTAAGTTGGACTCATCCGAAGGATGAGCTTATAATCAAGCAAATGTTATCCTCCTCAAGCTTGTCAAAAATAAAGAGGTACTTGCCAGAAATGGTGGGGTAAAAGAGAGAAAAATGAGCCTGTTTGTCATACTTTGTAACCACTCTTGAACACGACACTTTTATTCACTTGGGTTGGGAAATCCTTCGCCTAACAGTTGATCAAACCACATTGAAAGTCTTCAGCCGGTTTCTGGGTATTAACTTTGGGTCAATTGTCACCAAACCATCTGTCGTGTCGTTATGTGTTCAAGAGGTCACTGCCAATAAGCCATTCATCTGCAAAATATATGTCATTCATCTTGACCATCCCTGAGTCAGTCCTTGCAACTAAATTTCTTCGACTTGATCTATGATTTCATGTTGTGGGCTTGCCTACGACGGATCGCTTTCTATCGACTTCAGCTCATTATCTAGAAAGATGATCTAGAAATCGTCAATACCTTGAGATCTACATGCCTCAATGGCAGGTTTCTCGCCTTTGACGACAGGTTGCATCATTGACCTTCGATCAAAGGATTCCGTGACATGTTCGACATCAACACATTTATTCGCATCTCATGGATTGTATTGGGTACTTTGAGAGCCATTGACATCACTGGTGGTTTCTCTCACACTTGTTAACAGTTTACATCATTGACTGCTAATCAAGTGGTTTCTACCATGTTCGACATCAACACATTCATTCGCATGGATAGAATCGTATTGTTTCGGGAAGTAGAAATGAAGACCCTGGATCTAGTTTCCACAATCCAGGCTGCGAGGAATTTTGTATTCATTATATAATGGACTATTCATAAACAGATGACTGCGTCCATACTGTGTCCACATGAGTCTATACGTGTGATGTTTTACAAGATCATTCCTGTATCAGAGCAGTAGTTAGTTTTCTAGTCAGTTTTGATCTGAGTATGGGAATGCCTACCTCAGCGATGATATGATCTCATATATATCTTGCATTGAATGTTTTTACAGGTTCCAACTGGGCTCTCCACAAGATGATCCTCGAAATGATAAAGTACTTCACTCTTCCTAAATGATCAATGAAATCCTCATCTATTACAGACTTCGCACTTTAGGGGGCAATCTGTTACACAAAAATATCGTCACCATGATTATTTGCAGTTAGTATGGGTCTATCATCACTTGTATTGTCCTCCTAAGTAAGTCTCAGACCTCAGCTCTTCAAGTCAAGCTTTGAAAATGGGAGAAAAACATTAAAAATCAATGAAATTCTAGTTCCGCACTTTCTCTCACTGTCACCTGCGGTCCCGTACCTTCTGTGTACAAAAGCTGCGGACCTGCCCGCTCTGTCCCTAAAGGTGTGGGTGCAGACCCATGTGAAAGTCAAAAGGCGCAAGTTTTATCTTAAAAAACTCACTTTGGGTTAATTCTAGAGGATTCTAGAAGGAATTTTGACGTGGATTGTTCGCTCTGAGGTGGTTCATGCATCCCAAAAGAGAAGGAGCTAGTCCTTTGATGAGAGGAGCTATCCCTTTGAAGGAGGGCTTTATCCCTTTGAAGGAGGACCTAGTAACCTCCCTCTATTGCACTATAAATTCGGGCATTGGGCTGGTTGCTAGAGAGGTTAGAAGCTGAACATTTTTGAGCGTAAATGCTGGTGAAATCAAGACTTCCTAGTTGAGCTTAAGAGGAGAGATCACATACCTTTTTGGCTTCATTGGGGAGTGAGTGAAACTTGTCAAAGTAGAGGAGACTTCTTGCTGGACCCTGGGAGGAGCTTGTACAACGTCAAGGCACAGGTTGTAAAGTTCTTCTTCTTTTGAATTAATACAATCAAACTCATTTTTCTCAACAAGTATCTCATGTTATTTGTTTCATGGACTCCTTGACTTTCATGTTAAATGTGTTTTATGATATTGGCTTTTCAGGTGCTATTTAATTTTTTTGCCTTGTTTGTGTTTGCAGATTCGCGACAAAGGAACTCATTTGGATCGAAGGAGCGAGGGCATCCACAAACTTGCATTGGACCTAAGGTAGGCCCTAAAAACACTTGTTTGCCATTGTTTATAAAAGCATATTTAGAGAAAGATAGTGTCTGGTTGGTTTGCTTGTCATTAGGTCATCTTTAGATTCTAGGAAGGTCTATCTTGTCCGCAAGATCAACTTATTCCGTGTGACGATTCTCCATCACTTTGACCCCACTGTGTTCCTGGTTACCATGACTTCTGTTGATTCTAGCTCCCTTCGATTGTGATCTCCATAGAAAGAGTTGTTGTACTCTGTCATAGTCCTCTTTTGGCAAAGATTCCACTCCTGTGGTCGTCCCTTGTTCCAAATTTTTTTATAGATCTAGATTTTCCCTGTCTAGAATTTCCTGTAGTTCATGATCCTCCGTACCCGCTTCGCTTGGAGTCATATCTAGATCCCTTCTTATTTCCATGCAACTTGGTAGATCCTCCTTTTGCTATGTGTTTACTGTGATACCTTCCACGTCATCTTCCTTTTCCTTCTCATTTATTATTTTCTCCTTGTACTGGACTATTTCCTTGATCCCTTCTTCTTCCTCTAAGATCTGGAACCGATTATGCCTTGAATGTCTATTTTCATTCATCTTTTTTTGTGTACGTTTCCCACCCATGCCTTTGCTCCCAACCTTGGTGAAACCCTCATGATTTTTATCCATAGTAGTTTTCGTATTACCTTCCATATTATTTTTTTGGCAATCCCTGATTAAATGCACGTGTTGATGGCATTTGTGGAACCTGAATGGGATTTGCTCATAGTCCACAGTTTGCACCCATTCTTCATCATATTCTTCTAAGATTATTTCTTCTGGAAGGGCTCTCGATAAGTCCATCTCCACATATATTCGGGCGAAGGATGTGTATTTTCCTTTCAGAGTTGCCTCTAAGATCTTTAGAAAGTTTCCCAGCTTGTTGCCTATTGTTTTCAGAGATTCTAGTAGCCAATAATCTAGAGGAAGGGAGTATAATCTAATCCATACCGGTACTGATGTGAAAGTTTCATGTTCCGGGACAAAGTTCATCATCGATGGCTGCATGTAGAGTCCAGCAGCAGCATAAAAATATGGCCCTCCTTCAAATACTCTGTCCTTATCCTCCAAACTTGCAAACACCACAGTGAAAAAGTCCTTAGATCCTAGATGAAGGTGTATATCCCCTTTTGGCTTCTAATGACTTCTTATCCAGATGTGTAGCGCCCTCTCTGTCGGCCATAACCCCATAAATTTGCATATGATCGCATGTTCGGTCATATGATCTCTGTGCACTTGAAGCGCCAGATCACTCAATATGACCCAAGGGATGGTGCTCGACTTGGGTTTGCAAACCCCATTATTTCTTGTGCAAGTAGATTTTTCACTACTACCTCCATTCTCCTCCTCCTTGTTTGTGCCCATTTGATCTCCTTCCTATTCTTGAAGTCCGTTTCTTTGCAGATTTCCCTTGCTTCTTGCTTCTAGGTTGAGTTAATTTCAATTGTAGCAATTTAATTCAATTAAATTGAGTTATGGTCAGTTGAACTAGTTCTAACTGATGGAGGAACTAGTGGAAGGTCAAGTTGTAGAAGTGGAACTTCAACCACACTTAGTGATCAACCAGATAAATGATAAATAAACCTAAATTAGCTCTTACATGCAGATAATTCGAGTTACCTAGTTGAGATGGATATTGCAAGGCAGTGTACTATCAGTTGTAGACTATTCTGAAGTGTGCAGATGGTGCATGCAGTCAGAGGAAGACCCTAGAATAATTGCACAGTCTAGATGAGGTAATTTCCTAATTAATAGGGGCCTAATTCCCAGTGGAAAAACACAAGGAAATAGGAACTTGGAGGGCTTAAAAATTGGATAAGTGTTGGCCAGAGTCAGTGAGTTAGGCAGAGGGATAGATTATACACTTGGAGGGTGTGCTCTGGCTTGAGAAAGCATATTTATTTCATCTCTATTCTCTGATTAATGCAATAGAGATAGGAATCATTTTTGAGAAGGTGCTTTTCCCCAGATAAATATATATGCATGTGTGATGTTTCCTTTTGCATGTATATGGTTTTTGTTCTAGATGGTGAATTAACTATTTAGTAAATTTCATGAGTAGTTTTGAATATACACATTAATTTATACATGGTATTAGAGTTAGATTTGTAGAAATTTCTACATGGTATCGGAGCGAGATTAACATTAGAACCAATCCTTAAAGTCCTCATGTATAGTGATCATTTAAAAACTAATGAGTTGTTAGGAGGCAGAGTTATGGAGCCCTAGTTCAGGGCAGATCTAGAAGACCCTTTAACCAGACTTCCTAATGGATCTAGAAGGATTCTAGTGGGTAGATCAATGAGCCAATGTTTAGTGACACAAAAATGAGTTGTGATCATTGTATTGGTAGATTGAGGAGCAACGATATTTCCCATAGGGAGATTGAGAATTAGAGGGAGTAGCCCTATGGAAGAAAGTACTCCAAGATCTAGGGAGACCAGACTCAATATTGCAGTCGTTGCAGCAGTAGTGTGGAAGAAAAAATAGAGTAGTAAAAACAACAATATGAGTGGATTGGATTTCGCCATGCATGCAACAATACCTCCAGGAGTGGGGGGGGTGATGTAGATCCTTAGTCCAAGAGTTGAAAAAGTTTGGGTAGGGTCCATTGAGGCATTCTCCTCATGGATTATTACCTTGCTATGGGGCCCCACAATATTTAGTAGTAGGAGGATCAGTGTCAGTCAGATACTGAGGATTGTAGAGGAGTGTTGATAGCAGAGTAGGAGGCTTAGTAGCAAAGTCAACAACAACACATTTTTCTCAGTAGATAGTGGTAGACATAGTTGATTCGGTTTGGTTTTTTGGATGCTTATCAATTGTAGATGTTGTAGTAGAAACAAAAACAGTGAGAGGTGTTGCATGCAACACATTCTACAGGTGCAGGATAAGGGTGGTTGATAATCCCTTTCTTGCTAAGAGTGAGTGTTGAAAATATAGTAAGAAAGTCTCAATTTTGATTTTTTCCTTAATAAAATTGAGGAAATTCGAAATTCCACATCAGCAGACAATTTGGAGGAGTTAACTGAGGTGACATGGCTCTGGTCACTCATTTAAGAACACTCAATTAGAGTTAATGAGTTAAAGTTCAGTTTAATTGAGTTGATTCCTAAAAAATAGAAGTCTAGCTCAGTTAATTCAAGTTAGGGACATGAAGTTCAGTTGTGTGTAGTGGGTTCCTAAATTTTAGGAGCCTAGGTTGAGTTAATTTTAGTTGTAGCAATTTAATTTAGTTAAATTGAGTTATGGTCAGTTGAATTAGTTCTAACTGATGGAGGAACTAGTAGAATGTCAAGTTGTGGAAGTGAAACTTCAACCACACTCAGTGACCAACCAGATAACTGATGAATCATCCTAACTGAGCTCGTGCATGTAGAGAATTCGAGTTACCTAGTTGAGATGGATATTCCAAGGCATTGTACTATCAGTTGTAGACTATTTCGAAGTGTACAGATGGTGCATGCAGTCAAAGGAAGACCCTAGAATAATTGTGCAATCCATATGAGAGAATTTCCTAATTAATAGGGGCCTAATTCATAGAGGAACAACACAAGGAAATATGAGCTTGGAGGGCTTGAAAATTAGCTAAGTGTTGGCCAGAGACATTCAATCAAGCATAAGGATAAACTATACACTTGAAGGGTGTGCTCAGGCTTGAGAAAGCATATGTATTTTATCTCTATTCTCTGATTAATGCAATACAGATAGGAAGGGGTATTGAGCAATTGATTTTGCCTAGATAAATTGTTGTGCATGTGTGATGTTTCCTTTTGCATGTCTATGATTTATGTTTTAGATGGTGAATTAACTTCTACAGGTCAATAGAGTAGCTTCAAGTCTTGTGATTTAGTAAATTTCATGAGCAATTTCGAATCTACACATTAATTTCTATATGGTATCAAAGCTAGATTTGTAGAAATTTCTACAACCGTGTTGAAAAACCAATACGATAGAAAATAAGGATTGATTTCTCTTACTTCATAATTGCTTGTGAATGTTTGTTGGCTTATTATTTCTTTTATTATGTTCTCTTCATAAAACAATTACCAAAATGTAAACAGGAAGATCAAAAAAGACAATGAACACAAGATATAGGTTCCAAGCCACGAAAAACCCTGAAAGGGGGAAAAACCCAACCAACTTCTCTTCTTATAGAACCAGATCAAAGAAAGAAATCCAAGACCCAAAAGCCAATACCAAGACCTCCCACAAGACCCAAGTCAACCCTCCTTCAAAGCTTCCTCAACCAAGTCAACGATGGTTAAAGCTCTTCAAATCTTGGTCAAACTCTAATTTTTGGCCCCTGCAACTGATCTGAAAATTTCTAGCCCCTCTAAATGTCTAAAATCTTCACACATGTGGCGGAATTAGGGCAAAAGATCACAAAGAATTACTTCTAATACCTTCACTCTCTCTACTTGGACTTTCACTCCTATTTCCTTGTTTTTTTGGTTGTCTTCTTGTTCTTTCCTTCACTGAAATCAAAGTTATGAATTGGTGCTACAATGAGGTTGAACTGCTCTTATACATACACATCCAGGAGATCAAATTTGTCCCTTCTGTTGAAAAGTGTGCAACAAGAAATGCTTGTTGAGAGTGCAACAAGATGATGGAGCTTAGTGAAAAGAGTCGCCTTCACTAAGTGGGCCCGCAGGCTATTTTTGGCGCAAGTCTATTTTTAGATAATTGTAGAAAAAGTTTCTATATGGTATCAGAGCTAGATAATTGTAGAAAAAATTTCTACATGGTATCGGAGCTAGATAATTGTAGAAAAAGTTTCTACATGGTATCGGAGCTGCTTGATTTGTAGAAGAGATTTTTACAGGATATCAAGCGAGGATTGATCATCAGATCTACTATTCAGTCACGAATTCTAGATCGGAAGCAGTTGAGTTTTGTGCTGGTGGAATTCAAATTTAATTCCAAAGCAAGAGATAAAACTCAGAAACATTCAGTTCGAGAATGGAGATAGTATGCCCCAGTATCTCACGAGGTTCACTCAGTGTCGAGATGAGCTGGGAAGTGTGGGGGTTACTGTTGATGATGAGGATGGTGAGTCTAGGACTCCTTGACCTTCCTAAGAGTTGGCATAGCTACCAGGACTCGGTGAATGGAAGGGAGAAACTGCCAAATTGGGAACGACCATGGTCGGATTTGATGCAGGAGGAGATTAGACGGAGCACCAGAGGCGGTTCTTCATCCATGCAGGATGAGGAGAACTGTGCCTTAGCGAGTAAGGCGAAGAATGGGAAGGAGAAGGTTTCTCTTTTCGAATCTTGTTCTTCCAGTGATGGGAAGAAGGTTGACAAGTCGAAGGTGAGATGCTTTCGTTGTCATGAGATTGGTTTACGGGTCAGGAACCTGTATGCTCTTGAGGTTCAAGATGCATGCGAAGCCTTGAGAAGCAAGGCAACTGATGGAGACTTGGTGGTTGAGAGGGAGCGTATATTACCTCTCAACATGCAGAGCCAGAAGAAGTCTCAGACGATTGTGGAGGAGCCACGATTGGTGCAGCAGCTTCAGGAGGTTGTGGAGGAGCCACAACAAGGGAAGCTGAGAGGAGATAGAGTAGAGACATCTACTCATCCAGAGACCTCCAGTAGGGGGAAACTTCGAGCCAGGTGGGCTGAGGGATCGCATGCAGCCATACCTCCAGGTAGGAGGTGGGGTGATGTGGATTGATTGTCCCAAGGAGGAGGGGCAGGATCCTTGAGGTACCCAACCTCTTGGATGAGACCTTGCTACGGGAGCCCCGATGTGTAGTAGCAGGAACTGACTGATTGGGTAGAGACAGATGCGGATGGAGCGGCAGAGAGAGTGACAGTGCAGGGAATCCCAGGACAGCGCATAGCTAGCAGGCTGTAGCAATGCGAGAGGCACAAGTGTTTTGCACAGTGCTAGGTGGCACAGAGAGGTGTGCAATGGTGCGAGATGCATGGAGATGTTGCAGTAGCGCAGATGTCAGAGAGGGAGCACTTGTCAGCAGCAGGTAGAGCTTCAGCATCAGAGGGTGTTTCTATCCCAACAGGGAGGTCAGTTGGGAGGTGCAGTGCGGATGCAATGCTGGGAGATAGAACCAGCAGCAGCACGGATGCAGTCAGAGATCAAAGTGACAGAGGCTAGAGCAATCAGATACTGAAGAGCACAGAGATGCAGAGTTTCAGTTGACAGAGGCAATAGCAGTTAGAGACTTTGATGACAGAGCAAGTGGACTGGCCAAATGTGTTGCATGGAGAACATTCCAGAGTTACAGGATCGGGTTTGAGAGGAAGCCTTTCTTGTTGAGAGGGAGTGTTGAAAAGTGTGCAACAAGAAATGCTTGTTGAGAGTGCAACAAGATGATGGAGCTTAGTGAAAAGAGTCGCCTTCACTAAGTGGGCCCGCAGGCTATTTTTGGCGCAAGTCTATTTTTAGACTATGTCTATTTTTAGACATATGGATCATGTCTATGGATGATTGATCAAGTTGGGAAAAATAGATGGACTTCTATTTTTGATGAAAGTGTGAGTGAGCACAGTGTGAGTGATTACAATGTGAGTGATCACAGTGTGAGTGATCAAAGTCAAAAATAGAAAAGTCAAATATTATTATCTCACAATAATATTTGGACTATAAACTTAATCTTATTCTCTTGGAGCACTTCAGTTTGAGCTACGGAAGTGGCACATGCAGCTGTCAGAAGGAAATTCATTTTTCTTATGAGTCAGTTGAGTTGTTGCATGCATGACTTCAGTTAGAACTCAAGTGAGTTGAGTTTAGTGGACTGGAGGTACAGTTGATGGAGTTGTGTTCAGTTTAGCTTTGTTAAACTGGTTGTATTTAGTCTAACTGATCAATAGACTAAAGATGAGTTGGGTGAATTAGTTATTAATTAATTCACAAGTTATTAACTCATAATGCAACTATAGAATACATCAGTTAACTCAGTTGCATGTCAGTGCATGTTCAGTTCAGCAGGGACAGGTGTTAGAGGATCAGATTGCTATCAGTTGTGACTATAGCTGTGCATGATGATTTGCACAATCAAAGGATTGAGTATGCCAATGAGTTTGCTCACGTATCTTCATGATATTATAGCTGTTGCTCACGTCCAACATAGTGTGGGTGACTATTTTGCAGTGTAAAATCGAGTTTGGGAAGCTATTCTCATCAGTTCTCGAGCAGGTTTGAGCAGTGGAGGCAGGCAAGCAGCGGGAGAGATTTGGAGATCAAATCTGAGCTGTATTGTGTGTAACAGGTGGAGATACTTGTGAGAAGTATTATGCTTTGTATTGTTACATGATTCAATCAATATAATATACAGATAGTGTGGGGTTTTTAGCGAGATGCTTTCCCCGGGATACATACTGTGTTTATGAGTTTGATTGATGCTTCTATGTGTGCCTGTGGATGTTTCTGCTTCTGTAATTTGATGATCAACATAGAGGAGATTATGTATTATACATGTTCCGCTTAAATTGTATGATCAGGATAATCTCTGTTGAATATGTGTCATATTATTCAAAATTTCTACACCTTCTAGATCCGACTTGTCCAAGCAAGTCCGATTTGGTTTTGTGGGTGACAAAATCACTCTTTTGAGTCAAATAAAATTAATTTTCCTATTTCTTTCAAAAGTCCAAATGGGACTTGACTCAAGTACAATAGATTGGCTCAGGACAAATTTTATTTTGACTAAGTAAACCCTAGAATCATGAAGAACATGCTTAACTAATGAAATAATAATAATAATAATACAAATCTTTTTCTTCTTTTTGCTTTTTACATGAAATACATATTGATACAAGTACAATGAGAATTATGAACACTGAAAGTAGTTATATTTTTCAACACCAACGACCCCCAAAACCATAAACCCATGTTCCACCAATGAGCCATGCTGATACTTGTAAAATGTGGTGGAAAAAGTTTCTCATAAAATATTATGGTTATAAAGGGGGTAAAACGCGTAGGTCCATGATTTTGATTGCGTGAGTTGTCTCTTGTGAATGCAATGACTTAACCATTGTGCCACCATGCTGAGTTTTGTATGGCCTGTGGAGTAAAATTGTTTTGATTTGGGTATATTTGCAAAGGCCAAAAATCATAACTCCATGGACTCGACCCCAAGTCTTGCGGGTTGTAAAGTTTTATATACCAAAAAATCATACCAACGGGGTAGGTATGTTGAGTGCTAAAATTTTTTTGAAGCCCATGCCTTTTATGTTATAGTTTTCAAGCATATTTTTGTAAACCAAAGGTGTTGGAGCTCAAATTTGGAGCAATCAAAAGAGGACTTTCTGGTGGTATTCTGAAACCACTCTTGTTGTAGCAGTTGAGCGAAAATCTTCTGAAACCACTCTTGTTGTATAAGACGAGGGACTCCATTGAGGTAGAATGAGATTTCTTCATTGTAATTTTCGGCTTTTTAGCATTGAATAAAGAAGGCCACTTCCAGTGAAAGTGGACCTAGAGACATAGCCCAGAGTTTTGGGTGAACTCCGTTAACAATTTTGTTTTCTTCGCTATTTTCTCTGCTACTTTTCTTGTCCTCTTTTATGTGTTTTGGTTAAGTTAATTTCACACTCTTGTTTAAGCATACTTGTCATTTTTAAGATCCTGGATCAAGTGGTATCATAGCGAGATTGATATTGGTTTGTGAGTGTGAATTCTTACAGGTCTAGGTTGAAGAAAGGAGAATGAAAAATTAAATCATTTGATCCAGAGATTGGTTCGAGGTGAGCAACCTAAAGAACAAAGATGGCCTCACCAACAAGAGGAAATCCATTTAACTCTGAGGCGTAGTTTTTCGAAGAATTCAATGCCATGAAGGCAATGGTAGAGAAACTATATAATGAAAGGAAACAGCAAGAAGGGGAAAACAACAAAGTATTAAATATTGAAGGAGCTATGGTGATCTTCTATTATAGAATTCTCCTCATTATTCTTCTCCTCCTCCTCCTTCTCTTTCTCATTATAAAAATATTGCTTCAAAAGGACCATTATTGAAGTTGGATGTCAAGTTTTACTTGCTAATGTACAATAGCAAGCATATTGCTAATAATTTTGATATCTTGATTCAACAATTGGAAGCTTACTGCAAAGTTCAACAAATTGAAGAAGACGAGGTAAAAATTCAGTTGACCTCTCTTTGATTAGAAGGCACAATGTTGATATGGTGGAAATGAAAACTCTAGGTAGCCATTCATAAAAATGGCAAGATCCTTCTTTCTTGGTATGAATTCACCTCAACATTCAAAAAGAAGTTTTATCTCTTAGGACATACACAAAAAGTCACGATGGAATGGAAAAACCTGAGGTAGGGGAAAGGAGATAGTGTGCATAACTTTACTGAAGAATTTAGGAAGAAAGCATTGACTTTAAATATTCCATTATATTCTCAAGAAAGTCTTATAAAATATATTGGTGCATTACATAGTAATAGTCACCATACTGTTATTTTATTTAAACCCATTAATTTGGATGAAGTATGTGTCCAAGCTACCCATCTTGAGTCCAAGGGTAGGAATGTGCAAAGTGATTTCACGAAAAAACAATCATCCAAGTCCATTGAAAGAAAATTCAAAGGAAAAGGGAAAGGAAATAAAGCCAAAACAATGAAGAAAGAAGTGACAAAACCCACATGTTCTCATTGCAAAAAGGAAGGGAATAACGATGCTCATTGTTGGAAGCTACATCTTGAACTAAGGCCTAAACGTTTTAGAGGAAAAGGGAAGAGAAATACTATTTCCATAATGTAGTAAGTTTGGGGATCTGATTAGGGGAATGAAACTCAGATCACAATGGTAGGAGGGTAAGGTAAAAGATCTTCTCATGCTAATTTTAATTCTTCTACTCCATCTTCTAATTTTGAAAAAAAGGAGAAGTGGGTTTTTTCATACAATGGTGATAATTAAAGATACGAAACTTGATACACTTTTTGATACTGGTTCCCAAATGAATTTGATATCTAAAACAATTTTCAAGAAACTAGGATTGGAAATAACACCTCATAAGAAACCTTAACCAATTAGTTGGGTATGTGATGATGCAAAACTACAAGTAACCAAATATTGTAAGATTATATTTTCTATCATTGTTAAATTTGTTGATGAGGTTGAACTGATGTTACTGGTGATATTTGTGGCATTGTATTGGGTGACCCTTATTAATGTGACAGAAAAGACATATTCTATAGGGAAAAGAACAAATATCACCTCACCAAAGATGGAATTGAATATATCGTAAGAGAACATGGCATGGAAACCAAATTATCTCTTGTTAGTGCAGGACAAATGAAGAGGTTCATCAATGCTAGCAAAAAATTTATACTCATGATAGTGAAAGAAAAAGATGTTTATGAAACTGATTCTTTTCAGGGTTGTGATCCTTCTCATAATAATGAATTGGTTGAGATTATTTCTAACTATGATGAGATATTTCAGGATCTTAAAGGATTACCTCCCAAGAGGGAGATTCAACATGAGATTCAACTAAAATAGGACGACCCTCTTCCTTATGTGGATATGTACAGGATGTCTGTGATCGAGAATGCAGAGATAAAAAATAAAGTTCAAGGATTGTTGGATCAAGGAGCCTTAAGGCTAGGTTCTTCTCCATGCGGGTCTCCTATTGTCATAGTGACAAAGAAGGATGACACATGGAGGATTTTCGTTGACTTTCATGCATTAAACAAAATCATGGTAAAGAATTGATACCCTCTTCCTCATATCGATAATTTTCCAGATCAATTGAAAGACACAATTAAATTCACTAAGTTAGACTTGTAGAGTGGATATCACCATATCTATATTGCAGAAGGTGATGTTTGGAAAACCACATTCAAAACAAAGCAAGCTTTGTTTGAATGGTTGGTAATTCCTTTTGGGCTTTGTAATGCCCTGACAACTTTTACATGTCTGATAAATGATGTATTTCAACTGCTCACTGATGATTTTGTAATTATCTACTCAGATGATATACTTGTATTTAGTAAAACTTGGGAGGAGCATGTAAAGTATGTTAGAAAAGTATTGGATACTTTGAAAAAGGATAAATTATATGTAAAACTGTCAAAATGTGAATTTGGAAAAACATCATTAGTGTACTTGGGTTACATAGTCAAGGATGGTGAATTGAAAATAGATCTCTCGAAAGTTGAAGTGATTGTAAACTAGCCCAAGCCTATATTAGCAACAAAAGTTAGAAGCTTCTTAGGAGTAGTTCAATATTGGAGGAAATTGATTGCTAACTTCTTGTTTATTACATCTTCTTTACATTCTTTAACTAATGTGAAATAGGTCTTTCAGTAGGGAGGAAAGCAACAAAAGGACTTTGATACATTGAAAGGAAAAATCATCACAACACTAGTGTCAGCTATTCCAGACTTCAACAACCATTTGAGATTGAGACCGATGCAAGTGGATATGCCATGGGAACAGTTTTGATGCAACATCGTAAGCCAATTTATTTTCATTTTGAGACCTTTTCTAAGACTGTTGTTAACTATCCTACATATGAAAAATAGTTGTATGCATTAGTACAAAGTGTGAAAAAGTGGAAGCATTATTTAATGGATATAGAAGAAATAATACACACAAATCATCAACCATTACAATACTTACAATGACAAACTAAGCTACAACAATCAAGGCATTTCAAATGGATTGGTTTCCTACAACAGTTTCTTTTGGAAATAAAATATAAAAAAGGAACACATAACAAAGTGGTCAACATGCTAAGACCTCTTATCAATTCATACATTGTTTTAGATAATGATTCTTTAGCACATGATAGTTATGTTGAGAAACATGCTAGAGATGATGACTTTCAGAGATGCACATGAAAGGTTAACTCATAGTTTACAAATAGAAGATAATTATTTGCAGGGATATTTAATCTATCATCGCAACAAAATTTGTATTCCTAAGATGAAAGAATCCATGTATTCATGGAAACTCACACCTCTCTTATTTTAGGGAATTTTGGGCTAGGAAGGACTATAGCTCATTTACAAAGATTTTGTTATTGGTCTTAGATGAAGGAATTTTAAAAGGGTGTGTAATGTGTTCCACTAATAAACCCACCAACAATATGTTAGGTGTGTAAATACCTCTTCATGTTCCTTCTCATCCATGGGAGAGTATCTCTATGGATTTTGTAGGACGTTTTTCTATATCTAAAATATGTCATGATTACTTGTTTGTAGTTGTGGATAGGTTCAACAAAATGTGCATCTTGATGGCTTGTAAAAAGAAAGTGACAATTGAACAAACCAGACACTTATTCTTTCAGCATGTGAGGATTCACTTTGGATTGCTTACACCCATTATTTCATATCGCGATTCTTGTTTTCTTGAGGAGTTTTTGTCGAATTTTTTGGGATTGATGGACACCAAGCTTAAGAGAAGTATTTTTTTCATCCATAGAACAACGAGAAGACAAAGGTAGTCAATATAACCATGGTACATTTACTCTGAAGTTACTGCAGTAATTATCCTAAGCTTTGGGATGCACACCTACACTATGTGCAACATACCTACAACTGGGCCTTGCATTTTACTCAAAGTTCTTCATTCAATACTTGTTTCAGGTACCTACAAAAGTCTCCATTGGATTTTATTTTTGGGAAAGACGCTGATTCAGATGAGCATAGAGATGAAGACAAAGCTCGAAAATTCATTCAGAAGATCAAAATGGTGCATTCGACAGTGTAGGAATAGTTGGAAAAGAGCCAAGGTTAGTATAAATAGAGTTATGCCAAGCATCAAATGGATCATCATTTTTAGGTTGGTGATAGAGTTTGACTTCATATTAGCAAATAAGGTCCAAGTCCCATTGAGAAAAATGGGGTTCGATGGGGTCAAACCCATAACCTTTGGGTTCCAGGTGGATGGATTAACCCACCAGGTAACAAATTCTTGTTACACTCAAATAACCAAATGGACTTTTAAAGTTTCAAAATAGTTGTGGATGGAGCCAACAGGGTTTGACCCTGTGACCCCTAGAACTATAAACCTATATGCCACCAATGAGCTGTATAGACAATTTTAAAAGGTGATGGAGGAAGTTTCTTATAAGGTATTATGATTTAAAGGGGCCAAAAAGAGTAGGTCTGCGATTTTAACTGCATGACCTACCCCTTGTGAATGCAATGAATTAACCATTATGCCACCATGATGAGTTGTGTATGGGTTGTGGAGTAAAATTGTTTTGATTTGGGTATACTTGCCAATGTTGAAAATCATAAATTCATGGACTTGAACTTGGGAGGTTATGAAGTTTTATATACCAAAAATCATACCAACATGGTAGATATGTTGAGTGTAATTTTTTTCGAAGCCCAAGTCTTTTATGCTATAGTTTTCCTACATACTTTTGTAAACCAAAGGTGTTGGAGCTAGAATTTAGAGACCCCAGAAGAGGATTTTGTGGTGGTATTATGAAAACGCTCTTGTTGTAGTAGTCGAGGGACTTAGCTGAAGTAGAACAAGGCTTCCTCATTGTAATTTTGGAATTTTTGGCATTGAATAGTGAAGGCCGCTCCCACTGGAAGCGGATTTAGAGACATAGCCCATAATTTTGGGTGAACTCTGCTAACAATTATGTTTGTGTTTCTCTTTTCTTTGCTACTTTTCTTGTCCTCTTTTATGTGTTTTTATTAAGCTAATTTCACACTCTTGTTTAAGCAAACTTTTCATTTTTAAGATCTTGGATCATCAGACTTCCCACTAGTTTCTTAAAATCAACTCATTTGCTAATAGTTTCAACACTTTATCTAAAGATGTAGATGGATTTTAACAATCTATTATGTTCTATTTATCTAATTAAAATTTGTCATAATTAGTTGGTGAAGAAAATATACATTTCTCAAGCTATCAAACTTATACCCCTAAACAATAATGTGGAAGGCCTGGATTTGTTATGTCAAGGAAAAATATTATTGATATTTTACTTTGGAAATTCTTTCAACTTCACTATCTGTGATGACGATGTCATCTACATATATCGCCAATATTACTAAAACATCATTCTCACTTTTGAAGTAGATATTGGCATCATAGAAACTTATTGTAAATACGTTATGTTGAAAATTTTTATCAATTTTGATGCATTGAGATCTTGGTCCTTGTTTGAAACCATAAAGGTCCGTCACTAATCTACATCCCATATGTTTCTTTTGAGGAACTTAGAAGGCATGATTCCGATACATACAAACTTCCCCTCCAAATGACCATTGATAAATGCACTTTAAACATACATTTGAAAAATAAATCTAAGCTAAAATGAGTAGCAAGAGCCAAATTAACCTAATTGTAGCCATCTTGATAGTAGGAAAAATTGTCTTCTCATAATCATTCCCTTCTCTTTGAGAAAATCCATTTCTCACCAACCTTGCTTTATACTTGTTAATTATACTATTTTCCTTCCACTTGATTTTATAATGCCACTTACAACCAACATTGGTTTTATTAGTAAGAAAATACTCCAACACCAAAATTTGATTTTTCATTAAGCTATCATATTTAATTTGCATATCTTTCTCCCGCTTTGGGTATCCTTTCGCTTCTTCATAATTCTAAGGTCCAAAAGAATTTTGAATATTAGCAAGATGAGAATAATTACAAGGAATATATTTTTTTTTATCTTTGTTTTGCAACAACTATGCTTCCTCCCCTAGTTCATGAATGCCATCCAAGTTAATATCATCAAATATTTGCTAAAACCACTTGAGATGTATTTTACCAATAAATCAATATTGATTTATGCTTATTTAGATTGATTTAATACTAATATGCTATTGATTTGGACTAGTTTCAACTCACCTCATGTCATTGAAAATAATGATCAATTTCATAACTTAAATATATTAGGAATTAAATGCATGATAAATTCTCTCTAATAAAGTGATGTAATAATAAGTCATTTAAGGTAGTGATTCATACGCAAGTTACATAATGTACTTCTCTCTCATACTTTGTAGTGGAACCTTAGCATCATCTAATGAATGAATGATTGCCATCTTTCCCATTTTAATGAATATTCTTGTGCATGCATGTGCGTGTAAAAGTAGTATGACATTAGAGCCAAGGTTGAGAGGAAGAAGGTGAAAAAGTGGAGGGACTTTTGTGATACGTGAAGGAGTTTGGGCACTATAGACATAAATAATTGGACAGAAGATAAAGTGGGCAAGCTGAAATAAAAATGAGGAAAATTAACAAATTCTAATTTTATTGGATTTGCAATTGTTAATAGCACCTATGGTTGTGGTGTATTTCATCATGGGGTGGGTGTAATATAAATTGGATGGTTGGCATTTAGAGCTTGTTACCCATGTGAATAAAATTCATATGACACCATTGAATTGAAGATTTGGTTTGAGTAATTGTCAAAGAAAGGTTTTCTTGTTTAAATGTGAAGAAAGGTGATAGTTCAAATGTGTTGCCACTAAAGTAATATAGGAACCATAACCAAAAGTATCATGCCAAGTGTTGTGTGGAGCTAGCAAAAAGAGTTGGATAGTTCATGAATAAAGTACAAAGTTGTCGTGGAGTGGAGTTCTATATAAGTTATCAAGAAAATATATATTTGCCTAATAAAGTGATATCATGGTTTGAAGTTATAATTTTTTAATAGGACAAATTTCCAAGGAATCAAGCCGCCAAGTCACCGATGGTATGAGTGAGCCATTGTATGAGGAAGGGAAGTCATTGAATCAATTGGTGGTCTCACTATTGTTGTTAAAGGATTTTTGGATTCAAGCCATTGAGCTGTCAAATATGAGCACTAACAGACTTGTGTCATGTGAGTCAAAGGGTAAAGAGATTTAAGGAGCCATTTGTAGACTAGAGAAATGAAAATCCACCAAAATTGTGAAGATAAAATCCTACCATTGTAGAATTAATACAATGGTATTTGAGTTTCTTGTAGTTTCTAAAATTGTTTTCTAAGTACTAAGGAGTGATTATGAGTTTATTATTACTTGGAATTGCAAATATATCTTAAAAAAGATTTCATTATACTAAATGTTGTAAATTATTGAGTTTTAATAGCAAATTTAGATATGTCCATCATAATTAAAACCTTTAAAATAGTTAATTTGGCCATATAATGTTGCACACAAATGAAAAGTTCAATGGTAATATGTTAGTGATATTTGAATATACAATTTTGCACATACTTATATTGGGAAAATAGATCCAAAGTGAAATTAATGCAAATGGCCAAGAAAACTATAGTGGGAAAATCAAGAAAAATCTAGAGTGAAACCAACGTAGATTATTAAGAAAGGTATGATGTGA
The DNA here is from genome assembly GCA_031772625.1 of Pinus tabuliformis. Lineage (NCBI taxonomy): Eukaryota > Viridiplantae > Streptophyta > Pinopsida > Pinales > Pinaceae > Pinus > Pinus tabuliformis. The sequence goes on along the minus strand of CM062805.1, from coordinate 730,222,123 downwards.
AAGAAGAAGATTTTATGATCTTGTTCAAGTGTGTAGTGGAAAAAGAGATTCTTTTCAAAGCAGAAGATGGTAATGATGAATTTTTCATGTGGTAAAATATAAGATGCATGCAACTTTAGTTAAAGGTAGAGTGTTTTTCCTTAAAAATATGTTATTCTTAATTAAAATAGAGGAATTTGACTCTGTCAAATCATTTTCTAAAAATCAAGGATATTTAAGATCAAATGAAATCAATAACATGACAATCAAATAAGAAGATATGATGGTTATAACTTCAAAGTTTACATTCTTCCTAAGCAAATTTTATTGAGACTTTGAACTTTAATAGTACTGATAAAGAATTGACATTTGGGAAATTAATCACTAAGCTCTTGTTACAAAATAGATGGAAAACATAGTGTTAATTATTCTTTTAAGGTGGCACTTGCATCAAAGTTTAAAAGTGACTATAGTAAACAAAGGAAAGAGAATCATGCTATTTCCTTCAAGTCAAGTAAAAGTTAAAAATAAATTAAACGCTTTTATTGTGGAAAATAGGGCATACAAGCAGAGTTTGTAGGAAGCAATTGTGTGATTAAAACAACTATGAAGAGCATTTTTTTAATGATTAATTCGAACAAAAACATGGTAATGTGGTTGAAAATAAATATGGATATTTATGTGTGTTCATGACCATAAACAAGGATTCAAAGAGGGGTAAGGTTATTTGATACCCTAATACAAGAGCATCTAGAAATTTCACTAATAATATTGATTAGAATGTTGATTTTGTAGAGAATAAAATTCTTAATCTAACTTTGTTGTGTTGTGTGGTAGAGAAGAATACAAGGTTAGAGGAAAGGGAAATGTGCTCCAATGAAGTGGTAAGAGGGTAATGATTAAACATGTCTATTTTGTTCTTTGTTTGGAGAAAAAATTTCTTTTGGTATATTGTATAATGGAGCATAACCCTCACTTAAACATAAATTTCGACAATAATAGATGTTTTATTGTTGATAAGAAGACTAGAAATATGATTTTTATGGGTGTGGAAGAACGTGGTTTATTTTGGTTGATAAACGTTGAAGATACATTGATTGGTTCAATATAAACATGGTTGTAATTTCACTTAAAACATAGAAGTAAGGTCTAGGCTAGAGAAGTGAGGTGAGATTGAGCTTAATAAATGAAGCCCTAGATGATGTTGTTGTTAAAAAAATCACAAAACAAAAAAGAGAATGCAAACAATAGCCATATCATGTATTATCTAATGTAATTTATAAGGGTTAATATGAAGTCATAAAATGAATTCCCTTGGGGAGGGTGACGATGATGGTGCTTCCTTAGAGAAAGAAATGAAATCTCAATGTGTTGAACTACCTATATGTGGAGGAGGTGAGTTCAATGAACTATCCAAGTTATATTCGAACGGTAGAAAGGCTAGCTATTCAACAAATATTGGCTCTCATTTGATTGGTGAGTCAATGGTCAAAGACTCAAATAGATGGATGGTGATGTAGCTTATATTTCATCAAGTATGTTGGATGCATTTCACTTTTCACTATTTTGAAGATCTTATATTGGAGTGGAGAAATAACTTGCTTGTCCAAAGCTTTCATATTTTCTAATGATTTTATATTCTTCCCCACCACCAAAGATCACAAAATCTATACCTGTCTTAATTTGATTTAAAATCAACACACCCATTTTTTTTGTTAGTGAAATGATGAGAAGCACTCGAGTCAATATACCATTTAGTCTTGTTTACATGGACATTATTCCTTGTCATAAATTATTAACAATCATCCTCCTCACTATGCTCAACCACATTATTTCTAGAGGTTTTCCTTATGTTCTATTGACTATTGAAAAAAAGTGTTTTTCAACATTATCACAATCCTTTGCATCAAATTTTAGGCCTAGTTTCGAACTCAAAATACTTGAAAATGAGTTAGTTGTTCATTGACTACACAATTCGAACTAAAAAGAAATTTTTAACTTCAGAATCAATCAACCATAGGCTTTATGATGGTCATTTTACCACAAATATTAATTTCTCACATTTTAAATACAAATTTATGCACTTCTCAGTAGGGTTCTAGACACAAGAAATTGAGCCAAAAACATTGTGATGACTCACCTAAGGTTTCTTTATAGATCTAACCACCTTTGGAGTCATAGTCAAAATAGATTTTGTAGGATATCTATTTAGGAAACTACCTTTGTCTGGTACTTATGATGAATAAACATTATCAAACATGCACTTGGCCATATCCATAATAGTTTGATTCCTCCTATCTACAACTCCATTCTCCATAGAATATATGGTGTGGCATATTATCTCTATACTCCATTGTGATTGTAAAAATGATTGAAACTATGAGAATAAAACTCACTGCCATTATTTGTCATAAAAATTCTACTTTTCCTTAGTTGCTTCTCAACCATGGCTTTAATTCTTAAAAATTATAAAAGGAATCTAATTTTTTATTTAGGTAATACACCCACATATCTTTTGAAAAATAATTTATAAATAGAAAAATGCATCTTGCACCAAAAATTGGCACTAGTTGAAAATGTGAATATGGATAACACTTTCTTGAATGAGTGGCGGTGAACATGGTGTGATGTAGCCATACCAAAAAAAGTGAAAAAACTATAAGTCAATAGTTTTATAAACTCTTGGTTAAGAGTTTTCAAAAAATACAATAATCGTATTAGGTAAATGTGACAAGCTCTTGGCAAAGAGTTTTATAACTTCATGGTTGAAATATTTTCTTGACCGAGAGTTTTTCGTTAGCTAAAACAATAAATTTTGTAGCAGTTCTAAAATCTTGCAACTTCAAGAAGGGTGAACCCTTGCAAATTTTAAAGATCATGTAGAACTTGCTATGTAATGTCCCTTTTCAATCCATTAAAAAAAGAGAGGTTTAAATTCATAGCCTATCTGGATGCCATGGGCTATTGACAAAAAAAAAGGGATCAATAGAATAAACTTATAAAAAATTAAATAAAGGTGGTAAAAAGTCACTTTAGAAAAATAAAGTAACCCACGGGTTTTGCTTACCACCCATAGCTTTGAAAGGAGGAAAATATTATAAAAGAGGAGACTCAAGGGGAGATGTGTGAAGAAATGATTTGTGAACTAACAAGGAGCTCGAGCAACTTATTGAGTGAGGGATAAATCCTTGCATTTTCCCAGTTTCGGTGTTGGAATATACACACTAGCTGGTGATGGTTGGTTTCAGTGGTTGTAAAGCCACCCTAGACAATCATTTGTGATCTTTGCAGGGAGGCTGCATTGATCCATTAGGAGGTTGATTTATCTATCCAGGGAGAGGGCCAAAATTATTTTGTAGAGGAGATCAATTTCAGTTGGAAGGAAGTCAAATTGTATATCTTGTTGAGGATGACTTATTTCATTTTAGGTGGCCGAATTTCTACTCATAAAGGGAAAAATTGTTGCATTCTAGATAATGAATTAGATTGTAATTGCAATGGAAGAATTGTTGTCTTCTTCTCAAGATAATGCGTCATTTATTTATGGAGGGACAAAATTGTTGGTTATTATAAGTGGTTGAATCATCATTCCAAAATGACCGAGCTAACACTATTTAAGAAGATCTAATTGTATTCTATTGTGAAAGGATGATTTTGGGCTGAAAATACTTTATTCATGTAATACCACTTCCCTCTTATAATGTTGTAATTATATGTGCAAGGCATTAGGCTAGTGAGCTGAGTTATGTTATGTGGATTATGTTCCCATATACATATGTTAAATATTTTTGGGCTAGCGTGCATAGGAATATATGCTAGTTTCAGTTAAGTGGTTGGAGGGCCAAGATTGTAAATACAATGTAATTTGTAAATATTTTAATAATAATAAAATAGACTAGTTGCAAAACCCACTCAATAGTAAGAGTATGGTGGGATTTGCAACTCCATAGTGGTAGGAAACGAGGTGTTGATGACAGGTGTTGGTGTTGAGGACACCTGGGCCTCACATGGCTTCGGTGTGTGCCACATGGTAAAGAGAAGACATGTAATGATGAAAAGTATTTATATTCTTGGTAAAGAGATGGAGGCATTATTACTATTATTAGGATTATGAGATTGATTATTACGATGGTATTGATATGATTTTTGACTTCGGTCCTCACCAACCAATTGGTGAGCTCTAAGCTTGGGTTCTAAACTAATTCGGAGTTGTTTCATTTTATGGCATGGAGGGTGCCTGTAACCCTGGAGTAGCATGAGCTCCTGAAATCCTAGAGCTAAGAAGTTGCTACTTGTCCATAAGGCACCCTCAAAGGTGGGCATTGTAGAGGGACAAAGAGGTCCCAAAGAAGGGTGTGCCACTTGGGTGTAGGTTTGGGGAAGCATAGCTTATGGTTGGAGCCATGTATTTTGGGTTAGAATCTTGGCCATGGATTTGTGGTTATGTTTGGTTTAATGTTGCCTATGGCGTTATAGCCTTGGCTTGGGTGTGACCCATGGTTGAAATCCACGAACCATGTGGTCTATGGCAGAGCGAAACGTGGAGGGCTTGTAGCTAGTCAAATATTTTAAATAGATAAGTGTCTATTAGAACTTCGTAGTTTTCCTAGGCTGAAAAGGAAAATGCAGAGGTAACCACAAACCACTTTTAAAGCTGGGATCTAACCCTTCCAGCTTCATAGATGGCTTTCTCTGTACGATTTTTAATCTTAGTGTTTAGATTTTAGGCTAGATATGAAAGGACAAGATGGATTTTTTAAAGTTTCAGTTGTAAAGTGGAAGAGAAGAGTATTGGGCATGGAGTCATAAACTTTTCAGTAATCAATTAAAATAAATAGAGGAGCACTCTTGGATCTCGTAGAGCTGTTGTGGTGTGGATGGGATGAATAAGAATTAGGATCAATTAAATATAGAGCATACATAGATGAATTCTATACTTAATATCAGAAAGAAAACATTAAGATTTCTTAACAATCCAGAGTAGAGTACTGCAAGTAAATTTGGCTCTTAATCTTGTTGTAAACAACTAAAGAAGAAAAACACTCATGTGAAACTTGAAAGGAAAACATATTTACAAAGAGGGAAACATCACCATTTGCTTGACACAAGAACCCTTAAACCAAAATGCCTCTATATTACCGAATTGGTTACTTCAAAAATATATTTCACTACTTACAATCACTGAAAAATATTTTCTTCTTACATAATCCAATCCTTACTAAGTATTTTTACAAAAAATTTATAGGGTTTGTCTCGAATTAACTCGGATTTCAAATAAAATTAATTACAAAATAATATCTACTAAAAACATGTAGATATTTCCAAAATAGAACTAACTAATAGGAAATCTAGACTATTTATGATTCTCTGTTCAGACTTTGAAGTGAACTGTTGCTGACTGTAGCTACTTTTGTGCTTCTTCTGTTTTTCTGCTTCCAAAATTGTAGGATTATTGTTTTCCCTTATTCAACGATATCCATCAATTTATCCCACCACTCTTCATTAGGAATTGAAAAATTCCCCATGCTCCGAAATATCTCATCTAATTCTGTGTATGTCTAGAAAATTGGTTTGTTTAAAAAAAAATGAAGGATTTGATGTTGAATATAGAGATCATGTTGTAGGCTTTCCATGAAAGCTTCTTCACTTATAGTTCGTCTTACTTTAGCAAAATTGGATGCATCTGCAACTATATTACATAATATATCTTGATAATTTTCTAATGGAATAAATTTGCCATTTGAAGCTCTGAAGGCTGGGAGCCCTTTCTCCTGCAATAAAAAAAATTTCAATTAAATCTTTTAACCTGTAGTTCCAATTATTTGCATTCATTTTCTAGTTTCACCATGAGATTAATCTTTGTTAATACTCTTTTTACTTCCATCACTATGCATGTTCTACGTTGAAATTGGAGTTCTTCAAGCTCTTCCTTAGTTTTAGAATTCAACATTTTAATATTTCTATTTGCTTCTACTAGCATATGCTCTATTTCAATCTCTATTTGTTCAATTGTTGTCTTGACATTCTGCACTAACTCTTCCTGCTCAAATATGATTTGAATGGATGACCATAATTCTGTGATGTTTGCATTTATTTTATGCCATATACTCCTTTTGGCCTTTGCCAACATCTAAGCTGTTAGAGACCGATTCTCATACTTTTGAATTTGTTGTATCAATTTGAAGTTCTTTTGTACCTCTGCTATGTATGCATTATCATCTTTTATCTTGTCTTCCTCCATCTTTGTGAGTGTTGTTGTTAAATTCTCATTTTCCTTATTTGTTAATGATAATTATCCTAAATCTTGGACTAGCTTCTCAGAAGAATCTGAAGTTGATGCTTGGGTTGTTTGTTGTACTTCCTGTTATGTTGATGTACCTGCTACTTCATGTTAGAAAAATATTATATATGACAGAGAAATGCAAGACATATAATATGTGGGAAAACACAAACACATAAAACCAGAGAGACACATATATACGTGGTTCACCCAGTTTGGGCTACGTCCACCCCGAACAACCATTCCTTCCTTTCTATTATCCAGCAAAATGAAGAGACACAACCTACAGCAGATCCACTGTAATATCCTCTGTTTTCTCTCACAGTCTCACTTCTCTGTTTCTCGCTCTGAGAATACACATATATACACAGCCTCAATACAATAGCCTCATACAAAGAGAGGGGTTGCCTTCTAGGGCAAAAAACCCTAAATTAAACATAAATTCTACCGTCAGATCATCCACCTAATGAACGGTCAAGATTTACTAGAAATTACTATACTTTTACAAGGGAATTTTACATTTGTTTTTAGCTTCAGGGGCGCTGCCCTCGAAACCCCCGCTGAGGGACCATTGGCCCCCAAACCCCCTAGCCGGGGGGGATGGCCCCCCCCCGAACCCCTGCGGGGGGGACAAGTCCCCCCCACACACCCCCCCACATGGAGGGGTGTACAATCTTCCTGGGGTATACATCCAGCTGAAACAAAGACCTCTAAATTAGGATGATAATCATGCTCCACACCCAACACTTCCAATTCTTCCTTTTCCTTCAACAATGCTTCCATGTCCTTTTCCATTTTCTGGATTTGAACATTTTGTTCAACTATTAATTTGAACAACTTTTCTTTCTCCATTTCCAAATTGGTTACTTCTTTGGCCCGAGGGTGCTCTGTGGTTGGAAGCTTAAGATGTTTCTCGAGGGCTTGAATATCTGCATTTTTGTTTTTAATTATCTCCTCGACTGCATTGACATTACTAGGATCATATCCTAGTTTGATTATTAAAACTTCTAAAGCTTTAATTATAGTGTCATTGTCTAGAGAAGACATTCGTTCTATCTTCAACTATGAATGCATATTATTCATAGAGGCTTGCAACTTTGAGGCAGCCATGGCTGAACCGGTCAGTGTTGAATAAATCATCTCACCTCCTTTCTTATGAAAATCAATTTGATCGATTGCATGAACCTTTTTGGTGTCAACAGAAAATACTGAAGCTTTATAGTCTTCTGCACTTCTAGGGGCTAGAACTGTAGGCTCCAAAAAGGCCATTTGGATCTGCCCCTTATCTATGTCAAATGTAGACAACAACCTGCATTGAGTAGTAGCAGTTTGCTTCCAAAAATATGAATATGTTGAAGCCTTCAAAGCTTAATTTTTCTTCTTGATCTCCATATATCTAGCAAAAATATTCTACTGAGCTGGAATATGAGTTGTAGAATACATAGGTGACTCAGTTGTCTCCTCAACATATGGGAAGGAAGTGGTGGGAATACCTATCAAAACCATTGTATTTTTATCCTGTGAATCCTTTTCTTCTGAGGATTCTTCTTGAATATTTATTACTTGAGGATCACTCTTAGTATCAATCTTATTGGTCTTTGTATCCTTATTTATGCTCTTGAAAACAAGAAAATCTGTAGCCTGATCTTCTGAATCTATAGGGGACATACTTTCCCTTGACCTCTTGATTTCTTTGTCCTTTGGAATAGGAGTTTGCAGAGATGATTGACTGACAATTTTCTCTTCAGCCTCCTGTAGTGTGTTCTTTATCCACTTCTCCTGATTAGCATACTACTCTATCTCTGGCCTAGGTGTATGTGCATATGGAGTGGTCTTCTGCTCAACTCTCAGCTTTGAAATTATCCCTAATGGATCATAAGACCATGTGAAGCTTAGTTTAAATTTCATCTGCTTTAATATTTCCTCCACTTCCTTTTCTACTGCCCTGTTATTTATAATATAAGGCCCAACATGTGCCTTCAATTTAAACTGTTCTTTCTTTTTATTTGATACAAAATGTAATTCATCCATGTTTAACATATGTCTAGTGTATTCCAAAGTGAAAATCCTTAGTGGTACAAAAACTGGTAATCTAGAGGGAGGAAGCTCACACCCATAGATCTGAATCTCTGTATATTTCTGGTAGAGATGCCAGTCTCCAAATTTAGCATGTTCTGAAATAACCAAAACTTTCTTGATCTCTAGTGAAATCCTTGGTATAGCATCACTGCTAAATAGACACAAGGATGTATGTAAAAATTGATCCACAAAATCGTTGAATGAATAATCTTCTGAATTCCCTCTAACTAAAGAAGTCCAATGAATGATTGATAATGGACTTCCCTGATCATCCCTCTTCTTTAACTGGAACTTAAACCTATCTTCTTAATAGAATAACATCAAACATACTAAGACTAGTTGGTGTTTGAATGCACCTTTAGCTTTAAACTTGAGAAACTGCTCATGTATAACATCTGATAAGTGCTGATTGTAATTGAAAAGAATTGAAGGCTTTTGACCAACTAAAAATACTAATAAAAACCATAACACTAACTCATCTACCCACTGGTAGGTGTGATAATCTAATAGGCAAGTAACCATGGAAATGACTTGTCTTTACATCTCAGGGAAAATAGAAGCCGAGTACGAGGGATTTGTTCTAGGCAATTAAGAATTTTCAGGAAGAAAACATTCAAAATATGGGCTTGCTAGGGGAAAGTAAGCTTTTTATATATTTCCATGAGTGCATCAGTGGAAAATGGGTGCAAAGAGGCCTAAGGATTTATCTGAAGAGCTTGACAAATGCTTTCTGGGGTAACTGAAAACAAGACTTCATTGTTTTGAGTAATTACTGCTTTCTGGTTGGGGAGGTAATTGATATGACACCGGGTGGAAAATCATGGGAAAATATGAGTATGGAGAAAGTTAAAGTGAGGCAAGAGTGATTCCAAGATACTTAGATCATCACTATTATCCAAGAACTTCTCATTTGCCCAATTTCAAAGCTCATATAAGTCAAATTTACATTGGGTTTCTGCTATCTTGTATTGGGTATCAATTAAAGGGGACCTATCTAAATCAAGGACAGGAGGTACCATAAGATTATCATAAGGCATCTTTCTCTTTCCTTTATGCAAAGACATTTTTAATTTCAATGGGAAATTCGAGAAAAAAGGTGTTACCAGGTCACAATTTGATTGGTTGCAAAAGGGGAAAACTTTGCAGAGGGCGCTGACGAGCTTGGAAATATTTCAATCTAAATCTATGTGGATTAAATAACAACAAAAAGGGGATAATATAGGTTGATATGGGATTTTATAATGGGAATTGAGGGCGATCAATGAGATTATTATCGTATTGGAGCATAGCATTTATGAATTTTTAGACATTGGTAGGAGAAAATTTAATGGCCAATGACTATATCACTATTGGAGGTAGATTTGAATGTTAACCGTTACATGATATGGAGGATGGGTGACGTGGATGGAGAAGTGGATGACAGGTGGTGAGGATGGAGTGGGAGAAAACGGGTGAAAGGAGTGTTGAATAGTGGTTTTCGAGGGGGGGGGGGTAGGAGTGGTAGGCAGTAAAGGGAAGGGACTCCTCGAAATAAATATGGAGCCATCATGTTATCTTGGGTGGTTTAATTTTAAACCACATTTTGGAACCCCATCCCCACCCCTCATTAAATCCCGAAAGGTTGTGGGGGGGGGGGTTCCGAACATCATCCCCCGTCGTTGATCCAGGCGGGGATGATCTTCGCCCTTCAAAAGTGAAAAAACTTTATGAAAAGAGACAAAAAACATCAAGTTACCTTTATTTTAAGATTTAAAACAAAAATTAACATAATTTAACTATTGGTGGAATTTGAACTAGCGCACCCCTTTGCAGTTTTATTATTTATTATTTATTTATTTTCTTTTCCCCTTTATTTTTTATTTTTTCTCTTTTTTATTTTTCTTTTTCTTTTGTATTTTCTCTTTTCTTTTGTATTTTTCTTTTCTTTTCTATTTTCTTTTCAAAGACTAAACAATCTTAAAAGAAAAATAGTTTACAATATCCTTGTGGGATAAATGGCTAGATAACCATACCTTGATTACTATATTTATAGGACCCTAACAATGTCCATGTTTAGTGTGTATTTTTCTGTGCAATTAATGGATTTATGTTGAAAACCCTAGTTTTAGGGTTCTATGTTTAAAATGTATGTAATTATCTGGTATTCTGCTATGCATTTTATCTATCTTATTTTATTATTATACATGGTCTTGTTAATGTAAACCCTAGTTAAGGCTTGGAATTATGTTATGTGATACACTATACATAATTTTAACATCTTGTTATATGGTTTACTTCTCATACCTTCTGAATTAAATAATAGTACGAATATGTATTTCACTATGATATTTTTTATATGATTTGATATGGAAACCCTAATTACTGCGTAGAACTTAAGGGGTGAAGCCTTGCATTAGCTGTCCAATAATTATACATGTTTTTAGTAAATTCTAGCTAGGGTTAATACCTAGAATTACAATAAGGTTTCATAATTACAAGTTTATTGGCACTGGGCAATGGTTTAGTATCTAAAACCATAAAATAAGGTGCTTTCACAAAAATTATTGATAAATTAATTGGTGAAATTCAGGTTGAGGTTATGTATCATTTCTTGGCTAGTGGCTATGGATGTTACAATTCAAAGGGTTGAATCAATAAATCCTTGAGGGCTGAATTGTTTATTCTTAGAGAGGCCAAATTGTTCATCATTAAAGGGGTCGAGTTTCCTCCAATCTCTTCATCTATGAGAGCCAAGTTTAGAAGGGTTTGATAATTTACAATGGAGGTCGAGCTACATGCATTTCCAGAATTTGCCCACATGTTTTCCTCTAAATTAATTAATGTAAATTCCTCTCCAATTTTATTAATAAAATTAGTTGGGTTTACAGTGTTTTCCTCTAAACAATTGTGGGTTGTGTGCATGTGAAATTTAATTAAGTGTTGGAATACAAATTCCATGATGTATTTATTTGGAGATAATTCTTTAGAAATTTAGCCATTTAAATTAAGGTGGATATTACAACAATATCATAGTTGAGCATCCTTCCAACCTGAGCTGGAGCATCCTTTCATTTGGAGCTAGTAAACCAGGGCATTGGAGCTTCCTTTAGGTTGGCATATGTTAACCAGGGGGTTGGAGCCTCCTTCAATTGATGCTAAAAATCTTGGAAGTTGGAGCTTCCTATCGATGTAAATCATTGAAGGCAAATTTTGAGAATTGTTTGGTGGTTTTTCTCCCAGAAGGGTTTCCACCTAAAAATCTATTGTCTACTGTCTTTATTTTTATGCATTGTTGAATGGTGTTATTTACTATTCATGTGATGTTATGTTAATTTAATGTTAATTTGAATTTAATGCTCCGAAGATTAAAAATGAACTAATTGGAAGGAAATACTAATTCATCCCTCTCTCAATATTTCTAACAATATGTATGAGAGCAGGTTCCTTTAGTTGCAACTTAATTGTTGGAAGGAAGATATCAAAGTGTAGAGATGGGAAAGTCAAAGAAGAAAGTTGCCAAATATTCAAAAGAATCAAAGGAATTCTCCAGTATCGCAGTTAATGAAGTGAATCAAGTTGGCGCATCAGTTCTTGAATTTGATGACGCCAAATATGAAATATGGGAATCTAGAATGAAAGTCCATTTGTAAACTCAAGGATATGATGTTTGGAAATATGTTGTTTTTGGAGACACGTCTACCAAAAAATCTAGAAGGTACAATACAAAAGCCATGAATTCCATTTTCAGTGCTCTGCCAGACCCTCTAAAAGCCAAAGTTGATTAGTGGTCATCAGCCAAAAGTATTTGGAAGAAGCTCCATGATCTCTACTCAAAGAAGCATGCAGGTGAAAATGAAAATTAGGATGATGATGGTGACTCAGATGAAGCAAATGAGGAAGAAGGAGTAGTAGTTTTGGAAGCAGAATTGATTAGCACCTTTTGTGATCTTAACAAAGAAATAAAGTGAAATTAGGTACTTGAACAAGAAGTTTCCCTTCTAAGACTTTAAATGCGAGAAACTAAAAAGAGAGGGAAAAACTTGATAAGTTACTTAGAGGAATATGCAGTAGAATATTGTCAAATTATATGAGATTTTCTCTTTTTTAGGAACATCGACATGTGATAGTGCACTTATTGTAATTTTTAAAATCTGTTATTCATTGAAAAATTGACATATATCTTATAACAATATTCATATAAATCAAAATTTGATTATTTCATTTGTATATCATGTTGGGATTAATTTGTTATATTATCATATTTCTCATCTCTTTATTATATTATTTAATCATCCATATATTTAATCAGTTGTTGCAGAAATAAACAGGTTTAAGAAACAAATGCAGGATGTTGAAAGGAAGGATCACGTCATTAATGAAAAGGAACAAGAAATCACCCACTTAGAGATAAAGGAAAAAGAAGTAGGAAGAAGGGAGGAGATGGTGACCAGTCATCTCAAACGAAAATATGAGGACCTAGATAAACTTGAAGCAAATTTTTGTTTTCATGTGAGAGAACTAGAAGATGAGAACATTTATCTGAAAAAACCAACTTGAAGAAGACAAAATAACTAAAGAAGAACAAAAGTGTCAAATTCAAACGAAAGAAGAGGATTGTATGAAACAAGAACAAGAATTCATATCATTAAGGGATCAAGTCGACAAGTTGAATAAAAAGTTGAAAAGAAAACAGACTTTGGATGATATTCTAAGTTGCAAAAGATCTCCATGCAAGAAAACTAGTATTGGTTATACAAGTGAACCTTCATCCAAGGAACACACAAGCTCCAAGCCTCCGCACAACAAAGGCACTAAACATCGCAAGAAACTTTAACATTTCTTTAGTTAACGCAGGGCAAATGAAAAGGCTAGTTAATGCAAGTCAAAACTTGACATTATTGATGATCAAACAAAGAGATGTTTTGAATCATACTTTTCATAAAGATGCTTATATTTGTAATGAGTTGTTTCAGAATGATAACAGGTTGCCTTTGAAAGAAGGTGAAAAACTTTTGCAGCAGCCAACATTGGTGTTGAGTGATGTTGAAAACAAGGTGCCAGTGCAAGAAGTTGCAAAGGTAAAAGAGAAGAGGACAAAGCAGCTTGGAAAAGAAGGCATGGGTTTCACAAATGGTCATTTCTAGTTTACAAAAGGCACATTACAATGGCGAAGAAACTTAGGCAAAATTCGAATCAAGTATGAGGCAAAAGCAACTAAAAATCACCATAGAGACAAAGTGCAAGGTGAGAAAGATTCCAAGTTTCCTTTGATTGTTGACCAAGGTAGGAACAAGATGTTTTCTGCAAAATTAGATTTTTGTTCTGCAAATTCAGAAATATTGCAGCATGACGGTGTCAAAGACAACAATAAATGGTCATCAGAATGAAGGAAAATTTTGACTTTTTATGAAAAGCTCCAAATGATGCAATTAGGAAAATTTCAATGGATAAAGACTGGAAGGATGAGGGAACAGTCCCCTCATCAACATAATCAGTGATCAAGAGAGATTTTTGGGTCCAAAAGGCTTTTAGGGGGAGGAATGATCAAGGATCAATATTTTAGCTAAAACATGAACGTGCTTAGAATTGCTTCAGACATGAATGAATGGATAGAGTTTGTCTCTAGGATTCCAATGCCATGAATGGTTCGAAAAACCGACCTCGTATGCAAAAGTTAGAGCTTCTAAATGTTTGGTAAAAAAAAGCCCCGAGGGCCAGCCCCCACCCCATGTGACCAAGCGCCTGAACCAAGAGCTAGGGGCCAACTCTTAAGCAGGATTAGTGCACCACTAATCATTTTAGCATTTAATTAATCTATAATTAAGTTGGCATAGTTTATGGTGGAGACACTAAATCCGGAACCGTCACCAAACTTGGCAAACTTAACTAGAGTCTCACCAGATTTAGTGCAGGTTTTCTAGGAAAAATTGTTTTAGCCATAACTTACTCAATTCTCAACCAAATTTCGAAAATGAATAGTAATTTTTGGCTAATTAGCATGTTGGGAACTCATTGGAGTATGTTTCAGAGGCAGAAGAGGTCATCTAATGGTGTGTTTGGTCTCTTGAAGATGTTTGAAGCTAAGGGCCACTAGGTGTTGGAGGCCATTCCCAGAGTAGATGGTAACCAAATTGAGTAAAAAAAAGGTAATTTCTGATATATTTGAATGTTTTGAACTCATTGGAGCAGGTTGTACTACAACAACATAATCCGCCTCCGCACACAATCTCGTAGATGATGATACTAGATATCAATATGCTTGGATCGATCGTGAAAATTAGGATTCTTAGAGAGTTTGATGCAACTCCGTTATCACAGTAAATCATAGTAGGATCCATCATCTGACCAAACAAGCCAACAAGTATCTTTCTCATCCAAATCGCGTCACATGTTTCTTGACTTGTAGCCATGTATTCTATTTCTGCTGAGTTGAGTGCCGCCCATCTCTGCTTCTTGTTGTACCAAGAAACTGTTGCCGGCCCAACACTGAAAATTCCACCTGATGTACTTTTCTAGTTTGATGGACTTCTTGCCCAATCTACATTGGTGCAACCACACAAATTCACTCCCTCTGTCCATCTGTACCATGGGAACATAGATCTCCCATTTTCAACTAAGTACTTTTTAGCTATTAACATCCCTACTTATTAAAAACAAATGAAAAATATGTTGCACTCTTTGTTATAACTAAACTAACTACTATATGCATCATTTATTTATTTATTTATTTATTACCCTACTCTACTCGAGAAAAATAAATTCCTCTCCTCAAGTATAGGAGTATTTCCAATGTAACCATGTGCGTAATAGGTGTAAAAATGCATTCATACTCAAGTTTAAAATATAATATTCAATGCATACCTGAGTATGAAGAACCAATTGTCTTAATGATGATGTCAAGAAGTAAGGAAGAATCAAGGAGTGGTATGGCCTTATAGTTGCTTGAAACCAATTTTTAATCAAATGAAAATGCTCTTAGTTTACCTTGTTATTTGGGTCATTTAGCACATCCTCCTTTATCGTGTCATGTAGATATTCTAGAATTAGATAATTATCCTCTTGTGTTCTTTGAGGATTTGTAGATAGGCATGTCGAAAATGATTCAATATCAAGTTCTAATGGTTGCTCTCCATTGGATATGTTCCATGATTATTTAGTTTCTTCGACAATATTGCAAGGGTGGAGATCTTACTATGATTCATGGATTTGTTGTTCTTCTATCACTCCTGGAGAGGCAGATAAGTTCTTGACTACTGTCAAGATTTGTTCTTCCTGAGAAGAATATATCCCAGCTGATGCTACAATTTGCTAGAGTTCTTCCAAATCTCGATCATCCTTGAATATTGCTTTCTTGGTTGCTAATCCCTGTCATGCACATGGATTAGTGTATGGTGATCTTATTAGAAATCCTAATAGATAATAATAAAACACACTTAAAACAAATGCAAGAAAACCAATAATGTATTTGAAGCGTTGTCATGCTAATATGATCCTGCTATCACCAAGTTATCTATTCACACAAGGTAGGCTTCTCTTCTTTTCATGAATAAATCTAAAGGAAAACACACTTGTAAAGAAAAATAAATAAAAATGAGGCTTTGGATCCTACCTTTAATTCTATGCATATGAAAAATAAACTAGAGAATCAATTAGAGACAACCAGACTTTAGAGCAACCCCACCATAGTGGATGCATGTCTCTTCACTCATGTTTTATTGTCTTCTCTCTGCCCTTAGGTTGTCCTCAATATCACTCAAAAATCGTAAAAAAAAACAAATCTTTACCTATTATCGTTTATAGCTCCCTGACAACAGCACTAAAAATATTGGGAAAAATATATGAATGATATATCACCACAACATTGAATTATCAACCAAGGATTCATAATCAGTAGAGTTGATACACTATATGTGTTGATAGCTAATAAGTTCCTATGTTTGATGAGTATAGCCTAAATAAGAAGTACTTCAAAACTAATACTTCACTCCACAAATTTTAATCTAACTTCATCACACAATTTAAAGATCAGAAAGAAAAACTCATAAATAAAATCTTAACAAGACTATGAGTTAAATGTTCTTTCTCAGGTAACAAGTCTATCCATTTACAAGATCATGAAACAGAAAGATGGATCTAACTTTGTTTTCCTATAGCAGTTGTTCTCACTCACTACACTAGAATCAATTCACTACATTTAAAAATTAAACAAAGCAACCAAGACTAGTCCTAAAATAAACTATGCATTCTAGTACAGGAAATATATGACAAGAGTATTCACTAACATAACATGTAGGTGAATGGTGGGATCTCTGATCTTAGCTTCCTTGTTCTTCAAAATAGCAATCAAAAATTAAATGTGAAGCTTAAGAAATAAAGTTTGCATTCATAAAACTAATGAACTGTCATTCAAAAATTACTTACATGAAACAGGACTTAAATCACATCAAATACTTAACACTACAAAAACAAAACTATATGCATAATAACTATAATAATAAACTTCCTTGATGGCTTCGGTGGGCCCTTGCCGAGCTACCAAGGAAATATTGAAGAACTTACATAACTAAGAAATTGATTTACAAAAGGAACTTATCAATCGCTATTCATGTCATTAATTCACAGAGAAAGATTACAAAACTTATTGGTTTAATCACATATTCATCATAACACTGTTGGAAATCTGGATACTTCTCTAACTCTCTATCTGTGTCTGTGTTTAACTATGCCTAACTAGCTATCATCTACAAGCCTTCTATTTAGAGTGATGGTGTTACATCAAGGCTTAATAGAATAGTAACAAATTACTACAAAATGTTACAGTTTATCTCATTTTACATATTCGGCTTCATCCTCATGACACACAATGCATGAGGAGGAAGCATATCTCGATTTGTTGTAACAAGATGATGCCTTTGACCAACAATTTCCTCGGCCTCATCGAAGATGGTTTGCTCAACCACTGAACCTAGAAAGAAGGGTCTGGTACCAGAATAATACAGTGAATGCAAGTGGTACCAGAATAACACAGTCAATGCAAGTGGTACCAGATTAACACAGGTGTTGGATCACAAGTACCAGATGAACACATGTGTTGGATTGTTGTTGGTGGTGTTGAATCACTGTGGTTGGTGTCGAATGAGCGCGGGTACTGAACCGCTATTGTTGGTGCTGGATGAGCATAGGTCCACGGGTGAACACGAGTAATTAGGAACACATGTAATTGTTATCTGGTAGTTGATAGGAAATCACACAAGTACTAGATGATAACACGAGTACCAGAAAATAACACAAGTACTGGATTGATAACGATGGTACCAGATAAGTAGGAGCACCAATACTAGACCGATAATGCTGGCACCAAATGAGTAGGAGCACAAGAACCAAATCAATACACTGGTACCGGATAAGTAGGAACATGGTATAAACATCTATGTGAGCCAATACAATTAATTAGAGAGTATAAATAATCAATAATTCTATTTCTACTACAAGAAAACATAAAAATCACACTTTGAAATATAAATTACCTCATAGATACATCAGGAGGCTAAAATGTATATTCTAGAAGAAGATATGCAAGTAGTACATAGGTTTGAGGTGAAATTGGTCAAAAAAATAGAGGATAGTATAAGGTATTATAGGTATAAAAAAGAAGACCCAACAATATTTTTCTAGTTTGATGGACTTCTTACCCAATCTGCATTGATGAAGCCACACAAGTTCACTCCCTCTGTTTGTCTGTACCAAAGTCCAAAATAGGTGGTGCCTTTGAGGTACCATAGAACATTCTTTGCTTCCCTCCAAAACAATTGGTTGACTACATAACACATGTCTGGTTGTGTGTTCACAAGATACATGAGTGAACCCACCAACTGCCAGTAAATAGTTGCATCCACCTCCTCACTTAAAGTGGAATCCTCTTTCCTCCAGTTGATCACTAGAGGAGTCTCCATGGATTTGCACCTGTCCATGAAGAACCTCTGAAGTTCGTTGGCATAATTTCCCTGAGAGACAAATATTTCCCCATCACCTTGCCATACTTCCAATCCAAGGAAGTAGTGCATGCGACCCATGTCCTTCATATCAAACTCTCTTACAAGGTCCTCCTTGAAAGATCTGATCAGTTTCTCATCATCAATCAGGATCAAGTCATCAACATATAAAACAATAATCAACAATTTACCTTCTACCAAAATATGATAGAGGTTTTCATCTACTTCACTTTTGGTGAAGGCCAAACCATCGAGATAACTATCGAACCTAGTGTACTAGGCACAGGGTGCTTGTTGAAGACCATACAATGCTCGCTTGAATCTGCACACATGATACTCTCGATCAAAAGTCTTGAAGCCTTCTAGTTGATTGATATACATCTCCTCCTCAATAAATCCATTAAGGAATTTTGTTTTCACATCTATCTGGTGTATCTTCTACTCCCTCTATGTAGCCAAAGCAAGGATTGATTTGATGGATGAGTACCTTGCTACAGAACAAAATGTCTCCTCATATTCGATCCCCTCAACCTGAGAGTACCCCTAGGCCACAAATATGGCCTTGTACTTTACTATTCTTCTGTCTGTTTCTTGGTTCACCTTGAAGATACATCTTGAATCCACAATTGATTTATTTGTTGGTCTTACGACCACTTCCCAAACAATTTTATTCGCAATGGATTCATACTCCTCCACCATTGAATCAACCCATATAGGTTTTTCTACCACTTCCTTGAAAGAGGATGGTTCAATCTCTATTAGCTCAGTCATTAAAGCCATGTAGCCAGTGTACCAATCTGGTGACCTTCTCTATCTAAACTGATTTGAACGAGCACCCACATTCTCCCTCGCATCCTGCACAAGTCTCTCAGCTTCTTCGGTTCTCTTCCTACCTTTTCTTGATGGTTCTACTTGAGTGTCTTTCTCCACTCTTTTCTCCTCAACTTGTGCCTACTCCACAACATAGTGAGGCTCCTCCTTTGGAGCTAAAAGCTCCCCCTCTTGTGGGATCTAAATCTATGTTTCAAGATAACATTGTATGGATTTGTCTTCATCAAATTTGACATCCCATCACATAGTTATCTTTCTGAGGGATGGAAAATACACACGATAGTTGTGGGGAGTTTCTGTGTACCCCAAACATACCCCCAACTCTGTTGTCATCTCTAGCTTCTTCCTTGATTCTTTGAAGACATGGCAATAGACAGAGGCTCCAAATATCCTTAAGTGTAACACATTTGACTTCCTCCCTGAGAAATCATCATTTGGTGTGACCATGCCATGAATCTGATGAGGACTCATGTTCTACAAATAGACCGTTGTGTTGCATGCTTCATCCCATAATTGCAGATGTAGGATTTGGTCATGCAACATCATTCATGTTGCTCCCACAATGTTTTGGTTCTTCCTCTTAGCCACCCATTTTTTTGTGGATTGTGGGGGGCTGTCAACTCTCCTTGAATGCCTTCTTTAGCATAAAAATTTGTAAACTCATTCAACACATACTCACCTCCATTATCACTCTTGAGAAGCTTCACCTTCTTTCTTATTTCTTTCTCCATCGATGCCTTGAACTCTAAGAACTTGGATAAAGTCTCATCCTTCTTCCGCATGAAGAGAATCCAACACTTTCACGAATAGTCATCAATAAATATGACAAAATAATTTTGTGTGGCAATGGAGGTTATCGAAAAAGGTCCACAAAAATCACAGTGGATCCTTTCAAGGACTGCATGTGCTATGTTGTCCTAATCATGGAAAGTGGCTTTTGTGTACTTCCCCAAGGTACACCCTTTGCATGTGTCTTGCTGCTCTAGTGCTATTTTGGGGAGGCCTATGGTAATCTACTACATGATCTTCAAAGTGCTAAGATGAAAATGGCTAAGTAATCTATGCCAAAGTTCGCTGACATAGCGACTTTGCACCTTCTTCGCCTTCGTGCTCAATGCAACACAATCCTCCACATCTATCTTGTAAACATTCTTCACACGAACCCCGACCTTATTAACCTGTCCCATGGCTTTGTGTCTCAGGAATTCCTTTCCTTTGTTGAATATCACATCATAACCATGGTCTTCCAAAACTGCAACTGAGACAAGATTCTTCTTTAGACCCGGAACAAACATCACATCCTTGAGCTTGAGAGGGGAGCCTGACTCCCTTTGAAAGGTGATTGTACCAATCTAGGTTGCATTGTACCTTTCATCATCTCCCATCTTGATGTGCATCTGGAGATCCTTCTCCTTCAAATCACTGAAAAAATATATATTCCCCATCATATGGAACGAGACACCGCTTTTGAGGTACCACACACTTCCCATCATTGTGCTAGCCATGCATGTAATGAGAATAAAATCAAGCTCGGCTGTGAAGCTAATGCTTCACCCACTACTCCTCCTAAGGTCTTCTTTCTCGTATTCTTGTGTGGGCACTTCATGGCACAGTGCCTGAATTCATGACAGTGAAAGCACTAGATTCTAGACAAGTCTTTCTTCTTACCCCCTTGACTAGATTCTGCTTTGGATTGGGATTTATTATGTTTCCCTTTTTTTTTCCTTTCCATCCAAGGCATATTTCTCCTCATCCTCACCCTTGGATGAAGTCTCATCTCTAGTATTCTGCCTTATTTCCTCTTGTACCAAATCAGACCATAGGCATTCCCAATTTGGTAGTTTCTCCCTCCCATTCACCAAATCTTTGTAGTTGTGCCAGCTCTTGGGAAGGCCTAGAAGGGCTAGGCTCACCAAATCATCCTCTGCTACAGTAACCCCAACTTGACCAAATTCATCACGACTTTGTGTGAACCTGCTCAAGTACTGGGGAATGGTCTCGTTTCTCTGCATCTTGATATTTCAAAGTTTGTCCTTGAGTGCCAATTTCCCGTGGTCACTACTATTCTGTAACAAATCTGTCAATGCTTGCCACATTTCATACATAGTCTATTTCCCATGGATATTTGAGACAGTGTGGTCTTGTACTCCCTCCTATATGATTCTCCTCGCCTTGGATACACACTTCTTCCATTCTGCCATATCCTTAGCATTAGATGATGTTGGTTTCAGAATATCATTATCAATGAATTAATTCAACCCATCATCCTCCAGTACTACTTCCGTGCAGTCCTTCCATGAAACATAATTTGAGATTCCTCCCTCGAGGGCCTATTCTAGCCTTAGTCCATTAAAGCCATATTCTTGGTACCGAAGAAAATATACAACATTGATCTACAAATTTGAACCTCTTGCAGTGACAACATAGAAATCTCTTCTCTACAGTGATTCTATCTCTGATACCATGTAGAAATTAATGTGTAGATTCAATACTACTCATGAAATTTACTAAATCACAAGGCTTGAAGCTACTCTACCGATAAGGGGAAGTTAATTCACCATCTAGAACAAGAATCATAGACATGAAAAAGGAAACATCACACATGCACAAATATTTATCTAGGGGAAGAAACTGCTCAAAACCCCTTACTATCTATATTTCATTAATCAGAGAATAGAGATGAAATACATATGCTTGCTCATCCCTGAGCAAACCCTGCAAGTGTATAGTCTATCTCTCTTCCTGACTGATTGACTCTGGCCAACACTTAGCCAATTTTCAAGCCCTCCAAGCTCCTATTTCCTTGCATTATTCCCTTGGAAAATTGGCCCTATTGTTTAGGAATTTCCCACCATGGAATTACACAATTTCCTTAGGTCCTTCCTCTGACTGCATGCACCTGTACACATTGGAATAGGCTACAAATGATAGTACACTACCTTGGAATCTACATCCAACTAGGTATCTCGAATTCTCTACATGAAACAATTATTTTTGGTTGATTGATCAGTTAACTAGTTAATCACTAAGTGTGGTTGAAGTTCCACTTCCATAACTTGATCTCCACTAGTTCTTCTAACAGTTAGAACTAGTTAAACTGAGAATAACTCAAATTAACTATAATAGATTGCTACAAATTATTAATCAAATATACTAAACTAAACTGAAGCTTCCCCAACTCGAATTAACTAAGTTAACTGAGTGACAAGTGCCATGTCACCTCTGTTAACTACCTTTAATATTTTTGCTAAAAAAGAAATTTGAATTTTCTCTAGTTTGACTAAGGCAAAGTCAAACTGAGATTTTCTTGCTACATTTTTAACATGGGTCATATTGTGGTACCTTGAGAGCCATTATCATTATTGGTGGTTTCTCTCACATCTATTAATGACTTGCATCATTGGTTGATAATCATATGGTGTCTAACATCTTCGACTCCAACTAATTTATTCACATGCCTAGACTCGTACCATCAAGTGATGAGATAGAATACCCTAAATCTAGTTCCATCCATCTGGTTGTGATATCAGAATTCATATAAGATTATAAAGTATGATGGCTATGATCATTCAGACAATCATCTAAGAATGGGTCCACACTCTATCATCAATGGACAAAACTTCTTTGATCCTTGTACATGTATATTGGATTATATGTTGAGTATGGGTATGCCTCCCTCAACAATGACATCATGATGATAATATGTATTATAACAGATGATGATCTCAACAAATTCGTTATTGATCCAAACTTGTCACAAGGCAAAGTACTTCAGTCCTCAGCCACTGATTTTAACTTTGTACTTTATGGGGAATCTGTTATAGGTCATTTTGTCGCATTTACTCCTGAAAACCCGGATCAATCAACGTCCTTAACACCTTATCATTATCACTTTCCAAATCCTTAAGCATCACCTCTCCAAAAAAAATGAATTTATGGGTCAATCAGCTCAAAAACCATGTTTTAGCCCCAGTGCACCCTACACTTCAATCCACATACAATGGTTGCAATTTTCATAACTGAGCACTTGCACTGACCAGTGAAGATTACTCTACTTTTCAAGTGCGATGGTTCTAAAATTTTGGGAAAAATAAAAAATTATTTATGAAACTTCTCCTTCCAAAAGCTTCTAAGGTATTTTTAACCATTCATGGATAGAGATCTCAAATTCCTACTCTGTAGGTCTTATCTCTTATCCTTAGATATTATCCCCTTTCATATGGAGATCTTAATTCTAGATTGGTAAATCATAAAATACCACTTTTACCCTATAAATTCACTTCCTCCCATAGAGTTTGGGTTCGATTTTGGAGATTACTAATGCCCTCATGCTGCTATTTTGAGCTTAAGGAATCATCCTTCATTAATGCATTAGGGTTAATATTGAAGGCTTGCTTTGTGGCAACGAAGGATAATACAATTGGGGAGACATATACAAAGTCAAGCATCTATTAATGATTGTAACTCTCTCTTTCACTTATTAATACAAAAAGCACCATGTTTTCCTATACTTGTGTCATGTTCATGCTTATGTATTTCAATGTCATTTGACTCATTAATTAGAGACATTAATTTATGCTACATGGATATTGTAGTTCTATTTCTTGTTTTATTCATGTCTGTAGGTTCCATTTATATATCTTGGAGCTAGAGTTGGAAGTTACAAGCAAGGATAAGAGGAGGACTTACTATAGATTCTAGGTAGGTCTCTTTTCCATATTCTAATATCTCTAAGGAAAACATAGATATTTTTTCCCCTGTTGTTTCTAGATCATGCCACTGGATCTAAGGAGTTCATTTTTGTCCACAAAAGTGAATTTTCCACATAAAAGTATGACAAAACCATATCATTTTTCATTTGTGCATTGAGAGATGCATAAATAAAATATAAAATTTTAGAGAAAAAAGAATATTCTATGGTGAAATAATTCAAATATTTTAGAGAATATGTTCTCCATTCAAAATTAATAGAATATGTACCATCGACGATAGTAAAGGAGATTCTCATGCAACCTGATAGTGATGGTAGAAAAGGAAAATGGATAGACAAGCTCTAGAAGTATGAAATGGGGATCAAACCTACAAAATTCGTGAAGGTCAAGGATTGGCTAAGCTTCTTAGTGAATCTAGCCATACAAAACTTGAGATGTGCACCAATGAAGATATTTGGAACATATATGAAGAGGAGAATCCATAAGAAACTTCTTGTTCGAAAGAAGAGAATCCACAAGAACCTCTTCATCCTGGGAGAGAGAATCCACAAGAACCTCTCATTCCAGTAGGAAGGAATCCACAAGAAACCTTACCAGCAGAAGGAAGGAATCCATAAGAACCATTCCTGAAGGGCCTTTCAAAGTTCCATAACTCCATTTGTTATCAAGACATAATATTCTTCCTTCAAAATTTACAATGTCCTCCCAATTTTCCGAAATCCAAATGTAGATCCTTGAAATTGAGAGCAAACAAGTATTTCATTATAGATGGAGGTTTGTATTGGAAATACCATATGACATTCTTCTTACAAGTATCATTGAAGATCAAATGTAGGAAATTACTTCAAAAATTCGTTGTGGAGTATGTGGAGGCCATCAAGCATGGAAATTCACATCACACAATATTTTAAGAGTTGGATACTATTGACCTATTATTTTTGAAGATACCAATGTTGTTGTTAGATCATGTTCATAATGGTGAATGTTCATGGGAAAACACAAGCTAAAATATATACTATTGAATCCTATTAAATTTAAAGCTCCATTTTAACTATGGAGACTAGATTTCATTAGAGATATACATCCTAACTCAAGTGGTCAACACTGTTCCTCATAGCCACTGATTATTTCATTAAGTGGGTGGAAGCCAATTTGAATTAGGAGGTTGATGAGAAAATGATTATCACATTCCTCGAAGACTGCATTCTTTTGAGATTTGGGTGTCCTAAGAGGATGGTCATAGATAATACCTAAGATTTCAAATCATCCAATATTACAACATAGAATTTGTACATTCCATAACCTACTATCCACAAGGGAATGAGCTAATAAAATCCTAAAAAAAAAATCTTACAAGAATAATCAAAAGAATGTTGGAAATAAAAAAAGAGTTGGGATGCCAACCTCAAATACATGCTCTGGGAAGATAGAATCAACAACTATTGGCACTTCTCCTTATCATGGTGTATGGTACATATGTCATTTTTCCCATGAACCTCACCCTATAGGTAATGAAATTACTACAAGAAGGGGAACCAAACACTAGCCCAATGTAAAAAAGAATCTATTAACCGATAGAGGTTCAAACACAAAGAGAAAAGCTTTGAGCAGGACTAAAGCTTACCAACAGAAAAGGAAAGTTGTTTTTGACAAAAGAGTGAAGGAAAAAAATATGAAAATGGGATATTTGGTGTTGAAATGGGACTCAATCTAAGAAAACAAAGGCAAGCATGGGAAGTTTGATAATTTATGGATTGGCTCGTTCAAGTATAAGAAGTCCAAGTAAACAACTCTTATCAACTTGAGACTCTCGATGGATATTTCCTTGGGAATCCTATCAATGGCAAGTTCCTGAAGAAATTATTCATTTAAGTACTTTTCATGGAAAAAATAAATAAAATAAATAAAGAAATAAAGAAATAAAAAGAAAAGAAAATATTTGGTTTCATATTTTCATTTACAAGAATTTTCCTTTGAATGTTGTAATTTTCAGTTTTCAATAAGAAAGATATAAGAGGAAGAAAGGAAGTCAATTTGAAGGAGACTCCATAGCCCAACAAAGGCACTGAAACTACAAGGTCTTAATAGGTCACAAGGACTCATTTCTCCCATGCAGCTGATGTTGGTTCCAAAATGCACTATTCATAAGAAGTTTTTCTTCAAGGGTTCTCAAAGCTAAAGAAGGGCCCAAGAGCACCCAAAGGTCCAAGGTATAGCTGGTAGCATAAAGGGGATTTAATATCAGTTCACATGGTGCCAATGATCCAAAACCTTCCCAGCCACACCAACAATGTTTGTCGGCGGGTGTGCAACGACAAAGGGTGTCAAAGTAATGGCGAGTACACGCAGGAGATCCTGGTGCGTAGATCCAATGGTGGGTGTAAAGGCCGATCAGATGACTCACACCACTCCGCACTGCTAAGTTGCACTAGAGTTAATGTGTTAGGAGGGCACAAAGAAGGATGTGTGGTGGCTCCTCGTTCCCTTTATGCCCCTTCCAAACTTTTAATAGAAAGTCTTGGGGCCATGCAATGGGTCTCACAAGAAGCTTATCGCATCAACTCGCCTTGCCAACTAGCCACCTCACCACCTTTGTGCCACGTTTGGATCCTTGCACATGAACATATGAAATGTGGGCTCGAATGCATCATGTTGATGTCATCATGATGTTAGTCCTAAAAAATTCCCACGACATCCTACCACGTGTTAAGGAATTTTTTTTTATAAAATGGGGGTTTGAGCCCATTTTCATTACTATTTTATTCACATGACCTCCAACTCAGAGTTTTTTTCACTTGCCAAACTTGGCAAACTCAAATCTAATATCTACAAGCTCAAATTCAAATTTGTAAACCATTAATCCTCTTTCCCATTGTGAATTCAACCTGATAAGACTCCATCAAGCTGAATTTCCAGTGAATTTGAGCTTGAGCGTAAATCCTAGCCTTGTTCGTGAAGAACACTCTTCCACTCATGGAATCCCATTTTGCCTCACATAATTAACCATACAAACATAATAATGAGTTATAATCAAGCCCATAACACCCCATAATTCTCCAAATTATAGCTCGAACCCTATAATTCGACATTTGCATGCGCACACTCAAAATCTATCTAAAGCTCAGTAGTTTCAAACTAATTCCCCCCTATAACATTATCCAATCCCATTGGCCACATGGCACTTTCCCATTGGTTAAATTAACCCCATTCATGAATCTAATACCTTGCCACCTTTACCTTGCCTCACCCGATCAACTTTCCCCTCAACAAGTCTTACAGCCTTAATGATCGCCTCACCAAATCCAAGTGCTTCTAATAAATTCCAAATAGCCATATTTCTATGATCAAGATGTTGATGTCAAAGATCCCCTTCTCACAACCTATGACATGAAGAAAGAAATACAAATAATACATAATAGTTCTAATTCAATTGGTGACTTCAACAACTCATTTGCTTCAAATATGGTGAGAGTAGTGGTTCCTCAAGTTTCCAACTTGCCAGAAATGGTAGCGTGGTGTGCCAACAGATACCTACTAGATAAAAGAATTATCACATTTAATCAAGGAGATACTCTAGTTGTCAAAATTACACGAGAAACCGTTGTAGCCATGGTATCATTTTTGGACATGGAGATCTGCAAAAGTTGGGCATCGAAATATTAGAAGATCAATGGAGGGACATATTGCGAGAGGTTCAATAATGGATTACCCATGAGAGTGTCAAAGAAGGATTTGTTTCCCCTTTCGGATCCCCTCCTTACCCTATCATAGTCTTTGATTCTATGTCTCAAATGACCTTCTCAATGATTGCCCAAGTCCTTGGTATAAGCACTAATATCCTAGTAAATGAGTTAGTTCTAGGTCTCCTAGTCACTTTATGTCATCCATTCAATAAGGAATATACCAAATATGACTTCCCTTAGTTTTTTTTCTAATGAGATCCATACCCAATTATATATTACGAGGAAGAAAAATCTTTCCGATATCAAGCATACCTAGTCTATCTCATTATCCATCAGAATGACCCCTATCTTGAAGACCTCAAGCTCAACATGCTAAATGTGAAAAATGTCATATTTCCTATCTTCGAGTGGCTTCCCCTGATAAGAATATATGAGAATAACAAAGGTTTATTTAATTATGTGTCATCCTTTATGCCCATTGTGTACACTTTGTTACATGGTGAACCCTTTCCTAGAGTCCCCAAGTTCCTTAGGGAAATAGTATAGTTTTCTCCTAATATTAGGGTGGGTGTTTTATATCTCTTTGAGAAATACATTGTCATAAGAATCTATGGATTTTAAGGGATACCATATCAACTACTAGCCTTTCTAACTCAATGCATCTTCATACTGGAATACATAAGGCAGAGTTTTTGTAGTGGCAATGTACATTTTGCTTCCCAAAAAGTAGTTGTGACTTTCCATCTAGCTCATGAAGTGTGTCCATTTTTGGTGAGAAGATGGAGTGTCTTGAGTGCAGTGGAAAACATTGTCAAAATCCTTGATTTCCCACATGCAGGAGCATGGAAATATGATCCTCATAATATTATATATGATAAAAGGAAGGACAAAAAGGGAGAATAACATAAGCATGATTTTAATCCCATGATAAAAGACTATGCTAAAAAGTCTACATGGGAAGAAGTCATAACCATATTACTCCCAATAGAATAAAGAACCTCCCACCTCTCAGGAAGGAAAAGGAGTGCTTTAGAGCCCATGGAAATAGATCAGGGAGGTGAACATAACCTGACATAGGAGGTTGACGAAAATGAGGTGGTAGTCTGGAATTAGACTACTGGTTAGATTTGTAATCAATCAGTTGCACACAAACAGATTCTGTACGCGGATTTTCTCCCCGAGGGTCTTGCTTATCTGTCCAATCATTATCGGTCCGTCGTTGACTTCTCCTTTTATCGAGCGCTTCAATCTGCGCCATTGATCTCACTTATCCAGATCCAATGGATATTGCGTCATCTGCTCACCAACTAACTTGGACAATCTCCACCGTCGATGTGACCTGTCCAATCGAATGGCTATCATGCAATCTCATGCAGATTATTGCATGACTGATATCAATTTAGGAGCGCGCGAGAAAAGTGATTTTCTCGTGCTACGTGCCGACTGCTAAAGGTAATCGCGTAAAATTTCCTAATACAATTTACAACCTTTAGGGCGCGCGAGATATCGCTTCCCACTTATGAAATACAACCCACGTGCTTAATTCATACTTTAAGAAAGGCACTTTAAGGAAATGTTTAGCGCTTTAGTACAATATTAACCCTTAATAAGAAGTGACTAATATTTATAAATAAAATGTATAAATAGAGGAAAATACCCGATTAGGGTTTGGAACACCGATACACAGATACGAATGAATTTCTGCACCAGGATCAACACGCAACACCACACTTAATCATTTATTCAAAAAAATGGAAATTACAGAGCCTTGGCCCTCTTGGCTCGATTGCAACAGTTTGTCTGACCTCTGTTCAATCTCAAACCCTATCTCTGTCACATAAACTCTCGCTTACTCACTCTGTTCTCAATCATATAATCTCTCCGTCATTACATTCTCTTTCCTTTTATGAATCAAATCCTATCCTAACTGCATTGACAACTCGATCTCTACTTTTATCAGTCTAACAATCAAATCCCTATTTCCAAGCTTTGAGACACACCTATACTAGCAACGTATCTTTTAGTCTAAAAATAATACAATGATCTAATTATTACAATAATTAAAGTACAAATAAATTCAAGAGATCCAACCCTCTCTACTAAAACTGATTTTTTACCACTGAGGTCAATGAAATTCATCTCTTGTTAGCCACAACATGTGAACATACAATCACATTGTTGGCTAAGTCCAGATGCTCCTGCATCAAACTCCCGGAGAAGAAAAGAATTATTCATCAAACTTTCAGGATTTACTCCATACTTTTGTAATTCTGCTGTTGTTAACCAACTAGCATCCTCCACTGGTTGTCCCTTTGATTTGACTAGATACTAAAAATAAACATGTCCTCTAATTCTTTTGGATACTCTTTTCTCCAAAACAGCTTCCACCTCTTTCTTGACTGTGTTTGGCATTTGTTCTTCCCAATTTAAAGTTTGAACTTCATCTCCTACAGGTTCCTTTTGTAGCTCTGACTCTGTCTCCTTGTATGAATACAAATCTACAACATTGAAGATAGGTGATATTCGAATCCCTTTTGGCAATTCAATTTCATAAGCATTAGTTGAAAACTTCCTCATAATTCTGCATGGTCCTACCTTTTTCATCTTTAGTTTATTATTAGTCCCAACAAGAAATCTTTCTTTTCTCAGGTATACCATCACTAGATCTCCCACTTGGAATTATTTTTCTCTCCTTCTCATATTAGCTCTTTGTTTGAATTTTCCACTGCTTTCCTGCAATCTGTCTTTGACATCTTCTTGTAGTCTTTGCATTTGCTCTGCAAACTCTTCAGCTTTTGCACTTCTTGTCTCCTGTTTACCCAAATTTCTAAGTTCATACACACCTCTTGGATTCATTCCAAAAACAATCTGAAATGGACTCATCACAGTACTTCGGTTTGGAGTGTCATTGTAAGCAAACTTAGCTTGAGCAAGTGCTAAATCCCACTGCTTAGGATTTTGATACACTAAACTTCTCAATATGTTCCCCAAGCTTTTGTTTACTACTTCAGTCTATCCATATATTTGAGGGTGATATGCTGAACTGAAACTAAGGTTGGCACGTAGTTTCTTCCAAAGAGTTCTCCAGAAATTCCCAACAAACTTTGTATCCCTGTCAGACACAATACTTATAGGCAATCCATGTAACCTTACAATTTCTAAAAAAAACATATTAGCAATATGTGTTGCATCGCTAGTCTTTTTACATGCAATGAAATGTGCCATTTTGGAAAATCTATCTACCACAACATAAATGGAATCATTCCCTCTTTAAATTATAGGTAACCCTAAAACAAAATCCATACTAATTGCATCCCATGGTCGGTCTGGTATTGGCAATGGCTAGTACAATCCTGTATTTTGGCTTCTCCCTTTAGCATGCTAACATATCCTGCATTTCTCAACAAATTTATTAACATCATTTTGCATCTTTTTCCAATAGTAAAAAGCATTTACTTGAGCAAAGGTTTTGTCTTGTCCAAAGTGACCAGATAATCCTCCATTGTGTTTCTCCTTAATTATGTTTTCCCTCATAGAAAATTTGGGAATGCACAATTTGTTACCTTTAAACAATAAAACTCATTGGATAAGATCATCTAACCACTGACTTCTATTGTGAACTATTGGATTTTGTACAATTGCATAAATATCTTTGAATTCTGCATCATCTTTATACATATCTACCATTTCTTCAAATCCTACAACACCAACTCTTAATTCTTGTACAATGAAATTTACCCTGCTCAAAGCATCAGAAACTTTTTTCAACTTGCCACTTGTGTGTTTTATCACAAAAGTAAAACTCTGTAAAAACTCTACCCACTTGGCATGTTTCTAGTTCAATTTTGGCTGGTTGTTTATGAACTGAAATGCATGATTGCCATAATACAATACAAACTCCTTTGGTAGCAAATAATGTCTCCATTTTTTTAAAGCTTGCACAATAGCATAAAATTCTTTATCATAGGAAAAATACTTCTTTTTAGCTTCATTTAGTTTCTCAGTAAAGTAGGCTATTTTTCTTTGTCCCTGACTCAAAACTTCTCCAATTGCAACTCCACTAGCATCAATTTCAACTTGGAAAACTTTCCCAAAATCAGGTAAAGCTAAAACTGGTTTCTCTGTAATTTTCTTCTTCAGCAACTTAAAATTTCGATCTGTTGCTTCTGTCCACTTTAATGGCTGATTAGTCTCTTTGATTGTTTCAATAATTGGTGCACGAATCTGACTAAAACTTTTGATAAATTTCTATAAAAACTTGCAAGACCATGAAAGCTTCTTACCTCAAATATGTTTCTTGGAGTAGGCCAGTTCCAAATTGCTTGGAATTTCTCTGGATCCATTTTCGAACCTTCTTTAGAAACTACAAATCCCAAATAGATTAATTCTTCTTTCATGAAACTACATTTCTTCATATTTATTAGCAGTCTCTCTTTCTGTAGAGTTCTTAAAACCAACTTAAGATGCTCCAGGTGTTCTTATTTGCTTCTACTGAAAACTAGAATATCATCAAGATAAACAATGACAAACTTGCCTGCATATTCCTTCAAGACTTCATTCATTAATCTCATGAATGTGCTAGGTGCATTAGTGAGTCCAAAAGGCAACACTAACCATTCATACAACCCACTATTTGTTTTAAATGCAGTCTTCCATTCATCTCCTTCTCTAATCCTTATTTTATGATATCCACTCTTCAGATCTATTTTGGAAAAATACTTTGACCCACTTAAACAATCCATCAAATCATCCATGCGTGGTAAAGGAAATATATACCTGATAGTAATCTTGTTTATGGCTCTGGAATCTATACACATATGCCATTCACCACCTTTCTTTGGACTGAGTATTGTTGGTACATCACATGGACTAAGACTCTCTCTCATTAATCCATTATCCATCAGTTCTTGTACTTGTCTCCCAACTTCTGCATTTTCTTGAGGAGTTAACCTGTATGCTACTTTGTTTGGCAAACTTGCCCCAAGTATTAGATCAATATGATGACCAATACTCTTGATGGGTGGTAATGCATTTGGCAACTCATCCACAATAATATCAACAAAATCATTCAACAGAGTTTTGATTTCTTCAAATAAATCATCTATGTTTGTGGAAGTTAAAATTACCTTAGGTCTCCTTATGACAACAAAATGCATCTGTTCATCCTTCTTGACTTCTTGCAACAATTCTTTCCCACTCATTAGCGTAACACTGTTTCCAAGCGCTTATTTTCTTGCTTCATCCTCCAATGGCAGTAGTGTGTGTTTATTTCCATCCTTCTCCAAAGTTTAAGTATTTCTTCTCCCATCATGAATAGCTTTCTGATCAAACTGTCAAGGTCTTCCCAACAACACATGGCATACATCCATTGGCATTACATCACACAATATCACATCCTTATAAGTACCAATATGTATCTCTACCTTGCATTGTTCTATCACAATAAGCTGATGCCCTTTTTGCAGCGATGATACTTTGTAAGGAGTAGGGTGTACTGTTTTCACTAATCTTAACTTGTCCACCATTTCTGTAGAAACAAGGTTATCAGTGCTTCCACTATCAATTATCACTTTACAACATTTTCCTTTGGACTTGCATGTAGTTCTGAATAAACTCTTTCTCTGAGCTGGTTCTCCGATATCTTTCTCTGCCTTAAGCAATACCATTTTCAACGACAAGGATTCTCCTACTTCAGGTGATTCTTCCTTGTTTTCAATTTGGGGCTTTTCTTCCTTTGCCTCAACCACATTCACATTCCTCTGATTTGTTACTTTATTATGAGGACAATCCCATGATCCATGTCCCCATTCTCCACATCTATAACACTGAATTTCTCTTCGTCAGCCTCTTCCTCTGGGTCCAAATCTTCCTCTACTAAATTCTCCTATCTGTGGTGGTCTAGTACTTGAACTTCTTGCTTCACCCTGAGGGTGCTGAAATCTTGGTCTATTAGTTCCTCTACCTCTTGCTGAACTCTCCCCTCTGTTACTTTGGTTTTTCTTCCTAAACATCTTCTCTTCTGCCTCAAAGCTACTTGATAGGCATCTTCAACTGTCTTCGGACTCAGCTAGTTGATTTCATCTTGTATGTCGTATCTCAAGCCATTAATATACCTGGCTACCTTCTCTTCATCATCCTCTGTATGTCCTACTCTAATGTTCAGCTTATAAAACTCTTCTATATATTCTTTGACAATCATCCCTTTTTGTCTCAAGTTTTGTAATTGTCTAAAAAGATTTAACTAATAATCTTTTGGCATAAATTCGGCTTTCAATCTACTTACCATTTTATCCCATTGTTTGATCTTGGACATCCCTTTTCTTGCTCTGGATGTTTGTAATTCATCCCACTAGATAGCTGCATGACCCTTCAATCTCGTAACTGCAAATTTCACCTTATTTTTTTCATCAACCTCCTCCTCATAGTCAAAAGACTTATCCAAGGAACTGATCCAATCCATCAACTCTTCTACAGTGAGACTCCCATCATACAAAGGTATTTCCATCTTTGGTCTTCCACTTGCTTTTCCCAATATCTTGAGAACTTTCGCAGCTTCACTTTCATCCTCTTCTTCTTCCTCAAAAGATTCTTCTGTAGCACTGGCATCTCCTTCATCAGTTGATCTCCTCTGAGTAGTCTCCATTGTCTCCATCCTTGTACGCAGACTTCGGATCTCATCCAGTAGAACTGCATTTGCTATAGGTCTCCCCTAACTTATGCCAACTCCTCTCCTTGGTGGCATGTTTATTGTAGTAAAACTTAATCTTTGTGCTTTGATACCAAAATGACATAGGAGGTTGACGAAAATGAGGTGGTAGTATGGAATTAGACTACTGGTTAACTTTGTAACCAACCAGTTGTGCACAAACAGATTTTGTACATGGATTTTCTCCCTAAGGGTCCCGCTTATCTGTCCAGTCATTGTCGATCCCTCATTGACTTCTCCTTTTATCAAGCGCTTCAATCCACGCCATTGATCTCACTTCTCTAGATCCAACGGATATCGCGTCATCTGCTCACCAACTAACCTAGACGATCTCCACCATTGATGTGACCCGTCCAATCGAACGATTGTCATGCAACCTCGTGCAGATTCTTGCACCACTGATATCAGGTCGGAATCGCGCGAGAAAAGTGGTTTTCTCGTGCTATGTGTCGATCGCTAAAGGTAATCACATGAATTTCCTAATACCATTTACAACCTTTAGGGCGTGCAAGATACCGCTTCCCACTTATGAAATACAACCCACGTGCTTAATTCATACTTTAAGAAAGGCACTTTAAGGAAAGGTTTAACACTTAAGTACAATATTAACCATTAATATGAATCGACTGAGATTTATAAATAAAATGTATAAATAGAGGAAAATACCCGATTAGGATCTGGAACGCTGATACGTAGATACAAATGAATTTCTGCACCAGGATTAACACGCAACACCACACTTAATAATTTATTCAAAAAAATGGAAATTACAGAGTCTTGGCCCTCTTAGCTCAATTACAACAGTTTGTCTGATCTCTGTTCAATCTCAAACCCTATCTCTGTCACACAAACTCTCGCTTACTCACTCTGTTCTCAATCATCTAATCTCTCTATCATTACATTCTTTTTCCTTTTATGAATCAAATCCTATCCTAATTGCATTGACAACTCAATCTCTACTTTTATCAGTCTAACAATCAAATCCCTATTTCCAAGCTCTAAGACACACCTATACTAACAACTTATCTCTTAGTATAAAAATAATACAGCGATCTAATTATTACAATAATTAAAGTACAGAGAAATTCGAGAGATCCAACCCTCTCTACTAAAATTGATTTTTGACCACTCAGGTCAATGAAATTAATCTCTTGTTAGCCACAACATGTGAACATGCAATCACATTGTTGGTTAAGTCTGGATGCTCCTGCATCATAACCCCAAGAGGTTTAACGGGAAACAAGCAGAAGAATAGGATGATGAAGAAGAGGACACAAAGTCCCAAGATATAGTGTTGTACACTAGATAATTGGTAGACCCAACTAAACCAAATTTCACCATTCAACAAATGGATTCTACCATGTCGACACCAGAAGAAACAAAGTCAAGTGAGACCTCAAAACCTGAACAAGTGTACATTGTGCAACAATATCAAGAAATGGAAAAACAAGCATCTAAGGAGAAAAAGAGAAATATCAAGATAGCCGATAACCAACCACTCCCTAGGATGCAAGTGAAGAGTGTCTTATACCATGAGAAAGGGATTTTCAGAATGGCAGTTTTGCAATCCAAAGCTCAAATCATCAGACCTATGCCAGACTATTAGGTTCACCATATGTTCCTGCTAGTTGACCAGGTTCCATCAATAGACCTCATGGAGTTGTACATGTCGGTAACCCATATGATGCATAGGCATATGCATGGGACAAATTCCAATGCTACAAAACTGCAAGAAATGTAAAAGAAGGAAAGTAGCTAGCTGAAATACAAGAGTATGATGTGTAAATAAAGGAAAATCAAAATAAAGAATCTGGAAGACAAGATCACTCACTTGGTCACACATGCCCTCGGGACTTTAAGAAGTATAAAACTATGTTAGAGGGTAAGGATAAAGAGATAAACACAATGATAAATCAATTAAAGATCCTAGATGCACACCCTGTGCAGACTAATGAACTAGCAGCAGAAGAGAAGGAAACCAGGATTTGAGGGAGAAGATTCATGATATGAGAATAAAGATCAATCAGTATAAGGATCAGTTTGTGCTTCTAGAGGCACAAATTCAGGGGATGAAAGGGAAAATAGGAAAGATACTAAGAAGTTACATGCTCTTCTCTCTAGTCGAGAGAAAGAGTTGAAGAAAAAGGAAGACAAATTGGAGGATACAACATTGGATTTATATCACAAGAAAAATGAGTATCAACAGATTAAAGTAGAGATGGAGGTGTTGAAGAGGAAACACCCAAGAAAATCCTCATTTAAGGCTGCTAAAACAATAATCTAGGACAAAATAATTAAATTTGCGGATAGGAATTGGGAGCATATTGAGCTACTGCAAGAAAAGACATAGGTTGTTAAAAGGGCACACAAGGATAATTCTTATAAGAAACAAATATCATAAAAACATAAAATTAAAATATAACATTTTTTGCTGGATTTCGTTCTTCATATATTATTTTTTCTTATTATAACTTTATGTTAAAACCAAGATGCATGGATGCTCAGACTTGAAGATACACAAAAACATACCCAACCGAATTATAGGTAACATTTACACTTTCATGCATAGATTTTCCAAAAAAAAATCTAAAAAAAAAAAATCAGATTTAGATGTTCCCAGGCTCCACACTGCAGCACAACATAGTGTGACTCTAGGGACAAAAAATGCACTACCATTCTTGTGAATTTTGACTTCAAATTCATCTAAAAAAATTAAGGTGGTGACCAAGCCATCTTCTTATTTGAAAAATTTCTTGCCATTTTCACTTGCACTCCCTTGTGTTGTATCTTCCTCTACCTTTTTAGTCACTATGTTATTCACCTTCATTAGGCTTATTCCTAACTCTTTCATTTTTAAACCTTTGGTCTTCTTTCTTTCTGACCTATCTTGGAAACACCAACATTTTGGAATGTCCAAGGATGGTGTGTCATTTCCTCCATGCCATTCATCTCAAGGAAGTAGTAAACCCAAAATCCATTTGGTCTGCTTTCTTCTTCCTTGTGCGTGGACATTCTTGTGAATTTGTGCTTCAAGTCATTTCAAAAAGTAAAGTGGTAATCAAACCTTCTCTCTTTATTTGAAGGTTTTATTTCATTTTTAGTATGGAATCCCCTCCTTCATGATGATCACTTTGGTCTTCACCTTGTCATTTTACTTGGTATTCAACTTATTTTTTGTTTAGCCTTTGGTCTTCTTGCATGTACCCAATATTCTATAAAGTGTGTGGGCTTGTATGGGAAAAAAATATTATTATAATGTAAGGGAAAAGGATTTAATTAAATTAATAGCTAGGGATTTAGAAGAGCTCTACTTGGAAAAAATATTTTTGTCACATTATATTTACTTGATATGGTTCCACTTACAACAAATCAATTTCCAAAGTTTGGTAGCTTCATTTATGCTCATAAAGGAATGCAACAAATATATTAAATTCACTTAGTTAAAATTAGTGTACACATATGCAAGATTAATATTTCATATTTTATATAGCGTTAAAGTCGTTATTGAAACATATACATGCAACCTAGTGGCCAATATTATTCATAGTGTGGCATTGGTTCAAATTATGCATCTTCCAAAGATAAATTGATGTCACAATTGTAGGTTAGGATGGGTCTAACCTTCATGGATGTGTTGTCATTTTTCTATGTGATGGAACTTGATGATTAAGTGTTATCCAAGAAATGAATTTCTATGGAATGATGATTGGGTTGAAATGATGCCATGGGATTGCTATAATTTGTTTAGCCATGAGAATTTCTTTTTCATGCATTCTCTTTTAGCTAGATATAGGAAATGTGCATTAGCAAAGCTCGTAAGAATTTATTAATGCATCTAATATTGAAAATCATATTTACAATTACACAACACTACAATCCCATTGGCCACAGTTGATGAAGTTAATGAGGACTAGGGTTGAATTAACATAAAGAATCAAAAGGGGGCCCTTCGACATAAAAACAATCCAACAAAAATGCATTTATGATGGCTTAACAAATTTTTGTCTTTCCTTCTAATGATCAATTGAAAAATGTTTGCAAATATCACCCAAAGTGTTGGGTGTAAGTCAAATTTGGCGGGACCATCATAGAAGAAACCATTTTTCTATTAGAAATATCAATTAGAGAAATTTTACCCATTGAAATATTGATATAAACAAGAGAACTAGGGGATTTAATGGAATAAAACAATGAATTATAAATGCTTGAATGAAAAAATGCATCTTCAAACTCTAATATTCAAAGATGAATGTGAGGGTGGCATCATTATGAAACACTAACTAAGTGGTTTGAACCTTTGATAGATCTCATATAAGGATAAAAGAAGATACAAGTTTCCTTTCTGTTAATTTAACCAAATTTTTACTAAGCAAAAGTAAGTTGCATTTGTGACAAAGTCACAATAGTGAAGTTCTTTCACTTAAATTTTTAAAGAAGAAAACAAAGTTTGTTATTTCATATATACCTAGAGGTATACAAAAGTTCACAAACATTGATATTGCCATGAACTC
The DNA here is from genome assembly GCA_031772625.1 of Pinus tabuliformis. Classification (NCBI taxonomy): domain Eukaryota; kingdom Viridiplantae; phylum Streptophyta; class Pinopsida; order Pinales; family Pinaceae; genus Pinus; species Pinus tabuliformis. The sequence continues at coordinate 730,183,371 of CM062805.1, read as the reverse complement.
AAATAGTAATGACATAGATAATTAAGACTATGAATATAGATCCAATTTGAGAATTAACCTTTTGAATTTTGATTGATCTATAAAGGTGTTTTTTAATTAAGTTTATTTTCCTCTTATTACGTATTTATTATTTGTTATTATAAACCTTGTGTCTACTTCTCCATGGTGTGAGTTATTATTTATAATAATTTTTTTACTCATATATTATGTTAAGATCAAATGTTTAGATCTATATAATAGAATTTTACATGATTACACTTATATTTTCTAGGTTAATTTAGATAATTGGCCTCATATTGTGTTTCTATGAATTATGTTTGGTTATACTTATAATATGTTTGATCTATTTATGAATTAGGATTCATTTAATGTTACACATAAACCTAAATTTTTTATTGAAAATATTATATCATGATATTAGATTCCTTTAAATTAATAATACTATTACAATTACAAAATAATATTACTATACGCATATAATGCTACACTACATTGTACGAAAATAAATTATGCTATCTTATAATATAAGATGGAAAATGAATATTATATAACATAATATTACAACAAGTTACACTATAATCATACAGTCACAACAAATTATAGATCTATTTATGAATTAAGGTTAATTTAATGTTACACATAGAATTAATTATATTATATCATGGTACTAGATACTTTCAAATTAATAATACTATTGCAGCTACAAAATAATATTACTATACACACATAATATTACACTAAATTATATCCAATTATAATATAAGATGAAAAATTAATATTATATAACATAATATTACAACACGTTACACTATAATCCTAAAGTCACAGCAAATACATAATATTACACTAAATTATACCCCATTATAATATAAGATGAAAAACTAATATTATATAACATAATATTACAACACGTTACACTATAATCCTAAAGTCACAACAAAGTCACAACAAATTATAATATCATTGCCCATTAGATAAATATATTTATGACAAAAGACAACAAATTAATATTATTTAATTATGATACTATTGTAAATTATAATATACTCATACATTTATGAAAAATTATAATATCTAACATATCATAATGATAAATTATGACAAAATTAATTTTATACAACAAAATAGGTTACACTAAACAATAAAATTATGATATCTTGCAATTACTAATATAATATGAAAAATATTTATTTCGAGGATATATTAAATTATATGATGCAAAATCACAATTATAACTTATATTACATTCATTTTGACTTTTCTCATGATTAATGTTGTTCGCCCGATGGTCATCTCTATTTCGACCCCGGGGTTAAAGTACCAACATTGACTTTTAAATTGATGGACGGTCGGGATTGAGTTGGAAGAGAATATCCTTCGTCTAATCATGGATGGACGGCTGCTGTGAAGGGACGCAATTTAATATTTTTAAATAACAGAGAGATATGTAAATCTTAATATAAAATTTAAATATAATATTCAAAAAATACTATTAATAATAAAAATAATATACTTTGTGCATCATATATGATTAAAACATTTCAAGGAGTTTTACATTTTGGGCTTATAAATGTCATTTAACTTATTCTATATTTTATAAACAATAAACATATATCTTTATATATAATTAAAACACTGATTTTTCTTTTTAATGATGATGATGATAATGGTGGTTAACGTCCACTGAGACCAAACTTTGGTTTATTGGACCTAAAGAAAAGAATTATTTAGTTTGATTTAAGATTTTATTTCTATGCTAAAAAAGCTTGGAGAGAAGCCTCTCGAGCTCACTGTAATTTTGACAGTGTAAAAGGCTAGGAAGGTCAGTATTGCAACAAAGATTTTGAAACTGAGATCTAATGTGGTTGTACGTGGGGCACTCTAAGAGGAAGTGATTTTCAGCCTCGATGTTCGTATTCTCACAGAGATGGCAGAACCTTTCCATCCATGGTGTTTTAGGAACTGCCTAATGACCCGTTTCACTATGGAGCTCATGAGAGTTCGTTCTAATCTTGGTTATATTAATTTTCTTCTTTGAGATAGTTAAAACAAAGAGATACTTTCGATCTTCTAGGGTGGGGTTGATGACCTCCTTATAATATCTTAATTTTCTTTTAGCTGTTAAATCTTTCTCACACCACATTTTTTCTTTTAGAAGTAACAATATTTTTAATTTTATTAATGTTTTGCAATGCAACGTTCTCGTCGATCTCCCAATGGTTTAACCAGGCCCTGGTGCTTTATACCAACCTCATTTGAGCCTTAGGTGGTTTTGACTGGAATTTAAAGCTAGCTTAGGAAGTCTATGGTCTCCTATGTTATTGAGTTTGTGCTTGTACAATAGAAGCCTAGTCATAGCTAGGCTCTCGATAGGGGAAAGACCCACTTCTATAAGGAGAATATGATAGGGTGTGTTGCTTTTAATTTTGAGGTTATACATTATAAAATGCTTCTGGATTTGCTCAATCTTTCTCCCTTGGAGATGCTACAACCCCAAACCTCACATCCATATAAGATAACCGAAGTGACTAAAGTTTCAAAGAGGAACTTCTTTCTATCCCACATTACGAGGTTTGCCGTTTTACAATTATTTTCAAGACCAAAATAAGCTTTCCATCCCCATTAATCCTTTTCTCAATGCTATAGTTCCAGTTGAGCTTATAATGAATATCAATATATGTAAATAGTTATTGAAATATAATATTAAAAAAATGATTTTAAAAATACAAAACTATAATATTTATTACAACTCTCTATATTTTTGTATTTATTTAGGATTATTACAAAATATATTTATAGTGTTCATTTCAATTACATTAATTTAAATTTTTTATTTTAAAATTGTATAAATATAATTTTAGAAAATCTAAATGAATAAATTAAATTTAGAAAAATACGACTTAAATTATTTTATTTTATCTTATTAAACAAAATGCTTTAATTGGAAATTCATTTATTTCTTTTTTATTGGACTATTTCATTAAATTATCTTAATATGGAAATCAACTATCGTCAAACATCACATTTTGGCAAATATTGTCTCGATATGAAGATCAATCTTGGCCAACCATGGTCCAACGTTGCATTGTGACAAAGATTGTCTCAACACAAAAATCAACCATGGTCAAACATGGTCATCCATGTTTATTTTAGGGTTTAATATTATTCCCTTGGGTTTCTAGTATTAATCCCTTGGGTTTATAATATCAATCCCTTGGGTTTATTGATATAAGGGATCATATTCCTAGGGTATAATATTATCCATAGGGTTTATAATATTAATCTTATGGATTAATATAAATCCCTTGGGGTTATAGTCATGGTTAACCATGGTAAACCATGGTCTAATGTTGCATTGTGACAAAGATTGTCTCAATATGAATAGTAACCATAATCTACCATTGTCAACCATCGTCAACCATAGTTAATCATGGTCAACCATGGTCCAAGGTCACATTATGACAAAGATTGTCTCAATATGAAAATCAATTATGGTCAAGCATAGTTAACCGTGCTCCAACGTCACATTGTGACAAGTATTGTCGTAATATGAAAATCAACCATGGTCAACCATGTTTATTTTAGTGTTGTAATATTTATCTTAGGGTTTGTATACCTTGGGTTTATAATATTAGTCCTTTGGGTTTAATATTATTCCCTTGGGCTCATAATCCCTTGTGGTTTTAGTATTAATCCCAAGGGTTTATTATTCCCTTGGATTTATAATATCTGTTATCACAAAATCAAGCATTGAAGGGCTGCTGATCAGTTAGACTCTGTGTAACTATTTCAAACCAGACTTTTGACTAAGGCTTAGCCTCCTTAGCCTGAGAGGGCTCTCTCAAAAGGTTATTGATTTTGACTATTGATGAGATGGCTAACTCTTGCAAAGTAAATTTAACAAATATGTTGGCTGGACAGGCATTACACAGACTTCCATTGGGCTTATGGAGTTAATTAACCTTCAGTAAACTATAACACTACTCATTCATAGAAGTCAGGGCATGTAATGTTTAAATACTCAAAACACATCTCATAGAAACCTCAGCTTATAAATACACACAGGAAATCAGAGCAGCAAAGTGAATTCTGAGTGATTGTGTATCTATACAACTGTAAAAACATAAAGGATAAAACAAAACCACATATCTTGAGCATTTGAAACACTGTATGAATCCTGAGAAGAAAAGCAGTCACTTGTATTACTGAAAATGAGTTTGTACACAAGCCAAAATAACACTCTGTTTTCTCAAATATCCAACCCTCATTTCATAGAGGTTTCAGCTATATATAGACACATACTTCTAACTACTTAGAGCTTCCTCCTCCAGCATGAGGGGAGCTCGATGACTGTCACTAATGACACCTATCTGCTTTGCAACAAACTATTTAATACAATAACCACTAACTGAAGTTCTAAAAAGTTCTAATTTAATTATAACTCTAACTCTATCTTCTTCGTAGAATGATTCCTCCTTGCAGCTTTGACACCTGGTTTCCTTTTCGTTTGGCTGAGATGGCTGAGATGAGCAATTAATGCTCCATGCTGGCTTGGAATGCTGAAAGCTTTAACTGCTCAGCGATGTTAGGGAATATCCCTTACTTTCCGGTTCTGGTCCCCCAGCACTTCGAATATGCAGCAGCATGTCTTTTAAGTCCCTTTAATAACCCCAATAATATAGAACACCATCATGTTTCCTTTGAGTTGGATGCCTCATCAATAGCCAAGTGTGCAAGCCAAAATTCCATGTATGTAATTCATTCAATACCCTATGACCGGTAATAAAGTAGCTTTACAACCGAAACTTTTTAAACTTGAATTAAACATTTCACCTTTTTGAAGGCACACCTGTCCTGATCAGAATGGCTGTGATGTCTTCATTTGATCTTTTACATATCCTTTATGTGTTCCCTTTTAGAAAAATCTCGCACATATTACCAAACTGTTTGTTTGCTTTGAAAACACCACCTACAGCAGTTTCGTAGCGCGCTACGAAACTGCTGAGTTTTTAAAATAGCTTGCTTCTGACCCGAGACAGTATCCTTGTTCTTTCACGATGATTGGCAGCACCATAATCATAGGCTTCCTGAGCTTCATACAACAGATCAGTATTCATTCTTAAAAGCCAAAACCAAAATAACCACTGAGCCATTTTTCCCCTCACATGGATTACTGAAGGAAATACACCCATTGACTTTGGTATTTCTTGAATTCAGAGTATGCCTATAATTCCAAAAGCACCCTAAATGGTTGACAGACACAATGTCAGTTCTGGTCTTTTTCTCAGTTTCGAAGCTGAAGAGTAATCCTGCACAAATTTATAATGTGACCTGAAAATGGGCTTTTACATGGAGAATGGTCTACTTTTTTTTATTTTAGACTTCAAATGTTCAGTCGATTATGCTGTTATAGTGCTCTAATGACTCATGTATGATGATAGGCATCAATCTGAAGATATAGGCACCCATGATACCGCAAGGCAAATATTTGCCTCCAGATGTTATTATTATCCAGCATCTATTGATCAAATCTTGCAAATCTCGAAAACACATGCTTGAGCATTTACACTCCTATCCAAGGTTTACTGCTCTACTCTTCAAACATATGGCAAACATATAGCTGTTCTTCTCAGTTGAAATCCCATTGTTTGAATCCTGAGGCCTATCCCTTGAAGATATTCCCTTTTCAACATTTCCACTTGCAGTTCAAAACTAGTGACTGAGATTGGATTGTTTAGCTTCAGCTGCTACGAAACTGCTGTTCTGGCTGAAAAATATGTCTTGGGACAGAGCTCATAATTTCTCACAGAAAACGTATTTGGAAAAACTGAAGGAGGTTTTTGTGAACCAATCCGTGCTTAACAAAAACCTCTCTTGGTTTTTTAAAACACTACTCCAGCTGCCCAGAATCTGTCTTTGAAAAAGAGGTGTAAAACAGAAGATGAAAAACTGCACCTACAGCAGTTTCGTAGCGCAACTTTGGTCATTAATTTCTCTCAGCTCGTAACGGATTTGAGGAAACTGAAGGAGGTTTTTTCAGTTCACTCTGTTAGGAATAAAAAACTCTTTCCATTTCCCAAAATAGGTTTTCAGTTGCTTGAGAGACCTCCTGGAAGTTTACTAGTAAACGCAGAAAGCAGAGTTTTTTTATGCTGAAACAGGCTGCTACAGGGGTTTCGCAGCGCGCTGTGAAACTGCAAAACTTTGAAGCATATCCTTTCTTGAAGTGAGATTTATTTATGGAGATCCTTTCCCTTGGTGGTACCTCCTGTACTTGCTTGAATTGCTACCTCACCTGATAGCTGCTTGATTCGCTGCCTCGTTTGATGACAATATATGAGAAATTTTGGCATTAGAATTTTCAGTGATAACAGTGGCTCCACTTGGGATAGTGTGCCCTTGTGGTACACTAAGAACTTGCAGTTCCAGTGCCTTATCCTCTTATGATGAACAAAAATTTATTTGACAAGCATCCCTTTCCAGCATCTTGGGCCTTCACCTCGGGCTTAAGCTTGATGATCACTGTAGGAGAAAGAAGTCCATATCTACCACTACTAAAAAAATTTGCTCAGTCAACCTTGAGCTTATTTGCACTTTCCTACCTACCTACCCTATCAGCTGCAATCTCCACTTGTAGCTCAAGGAACATGAAATTTCCAATGAAGCCAGTCATCGATCTGATCTAACACTTGAATCCTTTGGCTGTGCTTGAAACAAAAATTAACCAGATACTGAAGTAACCAAGGCAGTATGAGGTGTAACTGTTCTTCAAGATGGAAATATAATTGGAAACCTGAACAGTAAATCTTTTCCATGTAGTCAGCTATAGGATCCCAGAATACATGATCAGCTTGATTTTTCTTGTAACTTTCTGGTTGTGCAAACTGATCTTCAACAACAGTGTTCAGTTCCTCAATCGTGAAAGAGAAAGGAACCAGCATTGTCTCCTTGCGTTCTGCCATAGAAAACTTCTGAAAATAATGATCATGATTATGAAAACTATATGCCTGAATTTGACCTTCTACACCTTCAATTTCTTTCTCAATGTCCTCAGCAACTTCATCCAAAAATCTCATCTTATCCTCTGCCTTGCAGTCAAAGGATTTTAGATATGAGGACAAGGACAAAGGAAAATTTTCATTTGTTTCTCCATTACTATGATCATTATTCCATTGTTTGAAACCTTGAACTGAAGGAGAGTTTGCCACCACCTCTGACCTATCTATCCATTCCTCCAAAAACATAAGCCATAAGTCTTGAAATGACTTAACGGATTTGATAGGAAAACTTTCAATCCATTGTTTACATTTCCCTTGAAGTGAATCATAGAATAACATAATGCAAACATCCTCATGTTTAACTCTAAGAAGCTCTGAAAATTCACAAAAATCTGATATATGCTTCAAAGTTAAACTCAAATCTTCTCCGTTGAATTTTGGACCATTCCTTAGAAAATATGCATCCTTGGGAAAATGATTTGGGAAACCATGAATTCCTGAAAAATCTATGCATGCATACCTTGAAATAAGAATGGTAGCATCTGGGTCCTTCATAACTCTAGTGGAATCACCATGAACCTATGAATTTCGAATTCTTCAACAATGGAGTCGCCAAGGTAGTTTTGCAGCCTCAAAAACCTTCTGAGCTCCTGCTACCTTCAGAAGTTCAACTTCATAATTTCGGGAATGAATAATCTTCAGGCTCCCGGCAGACGCACCAAAATGTTATCACAAAATCAAGCACTGAAGGGCTGCTGATCAGTTAGACTCTGTGTAACTATTTCAAACCAGACTTTTGACTAAGGCTTAGCCTCCTTAGCCTGAGAGGGCTCTCTCAAAAGGTTATTGATTTTGACTATTGATGAGATGGCTAACTCTTGCAAAGTAAATTTAACAAATATGTTGGCTGGACAGGCATTACACAGACTTCCATTGGGCTTATGGAGTTAATTAACCTTCAGTAAACTATAACACTACTCATTCATAGAAGTCAGGGCATGTAATGTTTAAATACTCAAAACACATCTCATAGAAACCTCAGCTTATAAATACACACAGGAAATCAGAGCAGCAAAATGAATTCTAAGTGATTGTGTATCTATACAACTGTAAAAACATAAAGGATAAAACAAAACCACATATCTTGAGCATTTGAAACACTGTATGAATCCTGAGAAGAAAAGCAGTCACTTGTATTACTGAAAATGAGTTTTTACACAAGCCAAAATAACCCTCTGTTTTCTCAAATATCCAACCCTCCTTTCATAGAGGTTTCAGCTATATATAGACACATACTTCTAACTACTTAGAGCTTCCTCCTCCAGCATGAGGGGAGCTCGATGACTGTCACTAATGACACCTATCTGCTTTGCAACAAACTATTTAATACAATAACCACTAACTGAAGTTCTAAAAAGTTCTAATTTAATTATAACTCTAACTCTATCTTCTTCGTAGAATGATTCCTCCTTGCAGCTTTGACACCTGGTTTCCTTTTCGTTTGGCTGAGATGGCTGAGATGAGCAATTAATGCTCCATGCTGGCTTGGAATGCTGAAAGCTTTAACTGCTCAGCGATGTTAGGGAATATCCCTTACTTTCCGGTTCTGGTCCCCCAGCACTTTGAATATGCAGCAGCATGTCTTTTAAGTCCCTTTAATAACCCCAATAATATAGAACACCATCATGTTTCCTTTGAGTTGGATGCTTCATCAATAGCCAAGTGTGCAAGCCAAAATTCCATGTATGTAATTCATTCAATACCCTATGACCGGTAATAAAGTAGCTTTACAACCGAAACTTTTTAAACTTGAATTAAACATTTCACCTTTTTGAAGGCACACCTGTCCTGATCAGAATGGCTGTGATGTCTTCATTTGATCTTTTACATATCCTTTAGGTGTTCCCTTTTAGAAAAATCTCGCACATATTACCAAACTGTTTGTTTGCTTTGAAAACACCACCTACAGCAGTTTCGTAGCGCGCTACGAAACTGCTGAGTTTTTAAAATAGCTTGCTTCTGACCCGAGACAGTATCCTTGTTCTTTCACGATGACTGGCAGCACCATAAATCATAGGCTTCCTGAGCTTCATACAACAGATCAGTATTCATTCTTAAAAGCCAAAACCAAAATAACCACTGAGCCATTTTTCCCCTCACAGGGATTACTGAAGGAAATACACCCATTGACTTTGGTATTTCTTGAATTCAGAGTATGCCTATAATTCCAAAAGCACCCTAAATGGTTGACAGACACAATGTCAGTTCTGGTCTTTTTCTCAGTTTCGAAGCTGAAGAGTAATCCTGCACAAATTTATAATGTGACCTGAAAATGGGCTTTTACATGGAGAATGGTCTACTTTTTTTTATTTTAGACTTCAAATGTTCAGTCGATTATGCTGTTATAGTGCTCTAATGACTCATGTATGATGATAGGCATCAATCTGAAGATATAGGCACCCATGATACCGCAAGGCAAATATTTGCCTCCAGATGTTATTATTATCCAGCATCTATTGATCAAATCTTGCAAATCTCGAAAACACATGCTTGAGCATTTACACTCCTATCCAAGGTTTACTGCTCTACTCTTCAAACATATGGCAAACATATAGCTGTTCTTCTCAGTTGAAATCCCATTGTTTGAATCCTGAGGCCTATCCCTTGAAGATATTCCCTTTTCAACATTTCCACTTGCAGTTCAAAACTAGTGACTGAGATTGGATTGTTTAGCTTCAGCTGCTACGAAACTGCTGTTCTAGCTGAAAAATATGTCTTGGTACAGAGCTCATAATTTCTCACATAAAACGTATTTGGAAAAACTGAAGGAGGTTTTTGTGAACCAATCCATGCTTAACAAAAACCTCTCTTGGTTTTTTAAAACACTACTCCAGCTGCCCGGAATCTGTCTTTGAAAAAGAGGTGTAAAACAGAAGATGAAAAACTGCACCTACAGCAGTTTCGTAGCGCAACTTTGGTCATTAATTTCTCTCAGCTCGTAACGGATTTGAGGAAACGGAAGGAGGTTTTTTTAGTTCAGTCTGTTAGGAATAAAAACCTCTTTCCATTTCCCAAAATAGGCTTTCAGTTGCTTTAGAGACCTCCTGGAAGTTTACTAGTAAACGCAGAAAGCAGAGTTTTTTTTATGCTGAAACAGGCTGCTACAGGGGTTTCGCAGCGCGCTGCGAAACTGCAAAACTTTGAAGCATATCCTTTCTTGAAGTGAGATTTCTTTATGGAGATACTTTCCCTTGGTGGTACCTCCTGTACTTGCTTGAATTGCTACCTCACCTGATAGCTGCTTGATTCGCTGCCTCGTTTGATGACAATATATGAGAAATTTTGGCATTAGAATTTTCAGTGATAACAATATCAATCCCTTGGGTTTATCATATCCATCTGGTGGGTTTATTATTCCCTTGGGTTATAAAATCAATCATGGTCAATCATAGCCAACCATGTTCAATCATGGGTTTATTATTCCCTTGGGTTATAAAATCAATCATGGTCAATCATAGCCAACCATGGTCAATCATGGTCAATCATAGCCAACCATGGTCGATCATAGCCAACCATGGTTGATCATAGCCAACCCTGGTCAACCATGGTCAATCATATCCAACCATGGTCGATCATAGTCAACCATGGTCAACAATGGTCAATCATAGCCAACCTTGGTCGATTATAGCCAACCATGGTCGAATGTTCCATTGTGACAATGATTGTCTCAATATGAAAATCAACCATGGTCCAACGTCGCATTGTAACAAATATTGTCTCGATATGAAAACCAATCATGGTCAACCATGGCCCAACGTCGCATTGTGACAAATATTGTCTCGATATGAAAATCAATCATGGTCAACCATGGTCGAATGTCGCATTGTGACAAGGATTGTCTTAATATGGAAATTAACCATGGTCAACCCTGGTCAAGCATGGTCAACCATGTTTATTTTAAGGTTTATAATATTTATCTTAGGGTTTATATACCTTGGGTTTATAATTTTTATCCCTTGGGTTTATTGTTCCCTTGAGTTTATAATATCAATCCCTTGGGTTTATTAATCTAAGGGTTCATATTCCTAGGGTTTAATATTATTCCCTTAGGTTTATAATCCCTTGGGTTTTAGTATTAATCCCTAAGGTTTATTATTCCCTTGGGTTTATAATATCAATCATGGTCAACTATGTTTTATAAATTCAATCATGGTAAACCATGGTCCAACGTCACATTGTGACGAATATTGTCTCAATATGAGAATCAACCATGGTCCTATGTCGCATTATGACAAATATTATCTCGATTTGAAAATCAATCATGGTCACGCATGCTCAATCATGGTCCAATGTGACATTGTCACAAGGATTGTTTCAATATGAAAATCAACCATGGTCAACCATGGTCAGCCATGGCCAACCATGTTTATTTTAGTGTATATAATATTTATCTTAAGGTTTATATACCTTGGGTTTATAATATTAGTCCCTTGGGTTTAATATTATTCAACCATGGATAACCATGTTTTATAAAATCAATAATGGTCAACCATTGTCCAACATCGCATTGCAACAACAATTGACTCAATACGAAAATCAATCATTGTCTCAACCATGGTCCAACTTCAAATTATGACAAAGATTGTCTCAATATGATAATCATGGTCAATCATGGTCAACCATGACTTATAAAATCAAACCTAGTCATTCATGGTCAATCATGGTCAACCATGGTGAAACGTTGCATTGTCATAAAGATTGTGTTCATATGAAAATAAACCATGGTTAAGCATGTTCAACCAGGGTCCAACATCGCATTGTGACAAGGATTGTCTCAATTTGAAAATAAACCATGGTAAACCATGTTTATTTTAGTGTTTACAATATTTATCTTAAGGTTTATATACCTTGGGTTTATAATATTAGTCCCTTGGGTTTAATATTATTCCCTTGGGTTCATAATCTCTTAGGGTTTTATTATTAATCCCTAGGGTTTATTATGCCCTTAGGTTTATAATATTAGTCATGATCAACAATGGTCAGTCATAGCTAACCATGGTCAACCTTGGTCGAATGTCACATTGTGAAAATGATTGTCTCAATATAAAATTCAACCATGGTCCACCGTCACATTGTAACAAATATTGTCTCGATATGAAAATTAATCATGGTCAACCATGGTCCAATGCCAGATTGTGGCAAGGATTGTCTCAATATGGAAATCAATCGTGGTCAACCATGGTCAACCATGTTTATTTTAGGGTTTATAATATTTATCTTATGGTTTATATACCTTGGTTTTATAATTTTCATCTCTCAATTTTATTACTCCCTTCAGTTTATAATATCAGTCCCTTGGATTATTAATCTAAGGGTTCATATTCCTAGGATTTAACATTATTCCCTTAGATTTATAATCCCTTGGGTTTTTAGAATAATCCTTAGGTTTTATTATTCACTTGGGTTTATAATATCAATCATGGTCAACCATGTTTTATAAATTCAATCATGGTCAACCATGGTCCAACATCGCGTCGTGACGAATATTGTCTCCATATGAGAATCAACAATATTAGTCCCTTGGGCTTAAAATTATTCCCTTGGGTTCATAATCCCTTGGTGTTTTAGTATTAATCCCTTTGATTTATAATAACAATCCCTTGGATTTATAATATTAATCCCTTGGTTTTATAATATCAATAATGGTTAACCATGGTAAGATGTCACATTGTGACAAAGATTGTCTCAATATTAAAATCAATCATTGTCTCAATCATTGTCCAACATCACATTATGATAAAGAATCAACCATGGTTAACCATGGTTCAATGTTGCATTGTGACAAAGATTCTTTCAATTTTAAAATCAATTATGGTCCAGCATTTTCAACCATTCTGAAATGCTACATTGTGAGAAGGACTATCTCAATATGGAAATCAACCAAGGTCAACCATGGTAAAACCTGTTTATTTTAGGGTTTATAATATTTATCTTAGGGATTATATACCTTGGGTTTATAATTTGTATCCCTTGAGTTTATTATTACATGGTTCAACATCACATTATAAAAAGGATTGTCTCAATTTGAAAATCAACCATGGTTAACCATGCTTATTTTAGTGTTTATAATATATATCTTAGGGTTTATATACCTTGGGTTTATAATATTAGTCCCTTGGGTTTAATATTATTCTCTTGGGTTCATAATCTATTGGGGTTTTAATATTAATACCTAGGGTTTATTATTCCCTTGGGTTTATAATATCAATCCCCTGGGTTTATAATATCAGTCATGGTCAACCATGATCAACTTTGGTTGAAAGTCACATTGTGACAACGATTGTCTCAATATGAAAATTAACCATGGTCCACCATCACATTGTAACAAAGAATGTCTCGATATGAAAATCAATCGTGTTCAACCATGGTCAACCATGGTCCAACGTCAGATTGTGACAAGGATTGTCTCAATATGGAAATCAACCATGGTCAACCATGTTTATTTTAGGGTTTATAATATTTATCTTAGGGTTTATATACCTTGGGTTTATCATTTTTATCCCTTGCTATTATTATTCCCTTGGGTTCGTAATATCAATCCCTTGGGTTTGTTAATCTAAGGGTTCATATTCCTAGGGTTTAATTTTATTCCCTTAGATTTATAATCCATTGGGTTTTAGTATTAATCCCCAGGGTCTCTTATTCCCTTGGGTTTATAATATCAATCATGGTCAACCATGGTCCAACGTCTCATTGTGACGAATATTGTCTCTATATGAGAATCAATCATATTAGTCCCTTGGGCTTAATATTATTCCCTTGGGTTCATAATACCTTGGGATTTTATTATTAATCCCTTTGGTTTATAATAATAATCCCTAAGTGTTATAATATCAATCCCTTGGGTTTATAATATCAATCATGGCCAACCATGGTCAATCATAGCCAACCATGGTCAACCATGGTCGAATGTCGCATTGTGACAATGATTGTCTCAATATGTAAATCAACCATGGTCAACCATTGATCTGAAAATGGGGAAATAAAGGCTTCTTGTCAATATTATAAGAAACTCTCCCACTTCCAAAGCTTAAATATTTCCAAGATATTATGATTAACCAATTGCGGAATTAATAATGCTTGAAATAGGTGTATGCTTGTGTTTATTTTTAAACTATTTATGTGCCTTAGGTTTATTTGCTTGAACTGATATAAAACATATAACAACAAATAAAGAAGCAAATACAATGCAACAACAAGCAATCACACATAACAGCAATACAATATGGAGTTCACCCAAAACTCTTGGGCTACGTCTCCTTGAGCTCTAGTCAACTCGACTAGGCTCTCTGAGATTATGGAAAAGTCCTTTTACAAGCTCCACGCTCAACTCTATTGGTTTACGCTGAACACAATGGGCTTAGAACACCATCTTATCCCTCGCTCTGAAGCTCTTCGGCTTCCTGGCTCTGGCTCTCGGCTCTAGCTCTGGCTCTGGCTCTGGCTTTGGCTCTTGGCTCTAGCTTGTGGCTCTGGCTCTGGCTCTGGCTCTGGCTCTTGCTTTGCTGCTTGTGCTTTATGCTCTGCCTACTCTCTACGTTGTTGCCTCATCAATTGAGCTCTCGGGCTTCTATGAGGCATTCTTCTGGCTTTGCGGCTTCCCCAACTGTTTCTCTACATGTAATCATCCCTCTGTCTCTTCATCTGGCCCTCTGGCTTCTGGCTCTGTGGCTTTGCGCCTTACAAATGCATCATTGTTTACAAAATGCCCGCTTGTAGTGTGGCACAATGATCAGGGGCCGTTACAAAGGAATTGGGCCATTTCTTCATGCGAAAACCCAAAAATGGAACAAAATTCCAATACATAGAGATTTATTGAAAATACACTATCGGGCGTGAAATCTAGACTTCAAACATTATGAAATCGCCCCTGTAAACCCCTTCAAGCCCGCCTTTTATGGCTGTCGCAAGCCCATCATTGATCTGCATGATCTCCGATCCAACAGCTGACAGTCCGTTTTGGGTGGCTTATGTGCATGGAGATTACCCACCCAAAAAGGTGGTTTTCTCTCTCCTGTGCCATGCCACATGTCAGCTTGTGTATGGGCTCAGGCGGAGCCCGTTCAATACCACTTACTGCCTGAGGCCCGCTCGAAATCCTGCTTACCACGGAACTCAAACAACACAAAGGCCACACTATAAACCTTTCGGGTCTGGCTTTATCACACCTTGTGATCACACAAGCATATTGGCCAAAAACCCATTTACATGGGAAATACATTGAAAATATGAATTTCCAGATTTCAAATATTATGTAATCGGGCTTATAATTCTCATCGGGTCCGGCCCTTATTGGCTTATCGAAAGTTGCGTGCCTAACGACCCTTTTATCGGGGATCACCGATCACCCGATCGTCGATATCGCACCTCGCGTATCGCATCAACAGGGCTCTATGCCTTCTACTCCTCCAATCGCTCCGATCACTGATTATCGCAATCACTAATCGCATGTTGCCTTGTCTGGGGTCTCGATATTGGGCGAAGCCCTACCTCTGATGCAATAAGTTGGAAATTGCAATCAGGGGAGTCCTTCCGCCTTTGCCTTAAGTCCACCCCTTTGCACATTTGCAATGTGATTTCCTTAAGGAGTCTTTTAGGTCATTTTTAGAAGAAATGCCTCCTTTTCCAAAGGAAAAAGACAATCTTCTTTCTATGATAACTTCTTCATCCAAAGTCCATTTTAGCCCATTCAAGTTGCAGTAGATTCAGAATGAGAAGATCTATGTAATGGGACTATTTCCAAGAGCATCCTTGGACTATCACTTTACTTTGTGAGGAACACTTTAGACTTAGAAGTCTATCTTAGATCCATTTTGGATCACACCTTCCCACTAAAAGAACTTTTGGTCTCCAAAAGACTGATATACTGATCTGAACAGCAAACGAGAGTACCTCACCCTCTTCTTTTAGTCTCCATACACTTGCCTTGCATAGTGCCTTTGAACCAAAGCCTTTGACCACTCTCTTTCCTGGATGTGCTGGTCCTCTTGGGAAGAACTATTTTCCTCCTTGACTTCATGCAGAACTCCTGCTAAGATGGTCACAGAAGGTAGTTTGAACTTCTCTACCTTGATCATTGATCCAAGGTGGCTCAAACAAATGTAAAGTTACATCTGCTTCAAAAAATTTTCATTTGTACCTGCCAACAACAACTATTAACAACAAGAGAAACATGAACAACAACTGGATGGCCTAAAACTCTCGCTTCAACAAAAGAAACATATTTTCACATCTTTTGAACACCTCCATGTCTTACATCTGCATACAAATGATGGAATAAATACCAAGCCCACAAAACATGCCTTTAAAACAAATGACCCTTCAAGTCAAGCATGTAGAAAAAGACCATTAGGACTCTTTTTCAAAAAATGAAACACTTCATCATTATCTCCATCTTGGAGACCAAGTTAACTTCTCCCAATTCAGCATTGCATCACATGCATGCCAAAGCAATCAACCCTTCAAGTTAATTACACATGCATGCCAAAACAATCAACCCTGCAAGTTAATTACACATGCATATTCAAATACAAGGAAATCATCAGCATCCTTGTGTTCATGCACATCAAGCTTATGCATGCATTTCATCCTTCAACTTTCGCTTAAGCACACTATACTTTCAAAGCTGAACTGAAATATAATGTTGCAGCAATAAAGTGAGTCTCCCACTCAACTTATCCATTCACCTTCTTGGTAAAACCTTCAACTTGCATTCCATTAACAAAGAAATGAAAATAGATGCATTTTCAAAAGACATGCAATCTTAATTGGATAAGAACTCTAACCATTTCTTACCAATCCATTTCAAAGGTGCTACCTTTGTCTTCACATCAACATCAACATGTGAATCATCCTGAAACACATTATCCATGGAATCTTCCTTTCCATTTCTACCATCCTCTCTTTCCACTTTCTTTAGCTTTTGTGGAAGCATTGTTGGATTTAAGGTCCAACACTTTTCGGCAAGATGCCCTTGCTTATGGTAGTAAGTGCATTGCATGTGCATCCTCTTGACAACATGATTTGCCTTGTCCAATGGACCTTTGGCTTCTTGCTTTCTTTCCTTCAAAATTTTCCAGTATGTGGCTATTCGCTTCCAACATATAGAAACATTATGGTTATCCAAACCACAAAAGGAACATGCAATTCTTTTCCCATATCTATGTGGAAATTTACCATGCTTTGCAAAATCAAAACGAAGATGATTAGAACCAGATTTATACCTTTCTTTTTCACCTTTATTGCCTTCATGAGGAGGTGAATCAAATGAAGAAGTGGATCCCTTTGGAACACCGTCAATCTCTTCAAGTATGTTAGAGTTTCCACAAATCTCTGGTTCAATGTGTGCTTCTGAACACCTGCATCTTGAAAATGATGTTTCAAGCTATTGCATTCCTCCTGAATACAATCTTCACACTCTTGAGGTAGAAGACCTGCAATACAACTCCTTCTTGGAGCTATTTCAATGGCCTTCATGGCAGCTTTGGAACTTTCTCCATAAGACTGTCCATAGCCAAGACCCAAATACTTAGGCCTTTCCTCAACTATTATTGGCTCAATAATACCTTGTGCATGTTTGCCCAAGCCTTTTCCTTCATAGCCCATCTTGGACATTAGCTTGGAACCTATGCCTCTGGTATGTTTTTCAAAAGAACTAATATAAGAATTCTTAGAAGAATTTGAAGACAAACTGGAATGGTTTACCTCTTCTTCAAGCTGATACTTGACTAAGGCTTCCTTGGCAACAAAGAGTTGTGACTCCAACTCATGCATCCTTTTCAGGTTCATATTTGCAATATGAAGTTGTCTCTCCATTTCTTGCAATTTTTTAGAAAGAAACTGCTTCTCTTCCTCCACGGAATTCAACTGCTCTCTAAGTATGTTGCTCTTCCTTCCATCCTCATACATTTCTCTCACCATATCCATCATGGTGGACAAGTCTTGCTTCATGTCTTCATCAAAGACTCTTGTGATGAAGGAGGAATTTTAGGACTCACTTGTAGAAGTTGTCATTATCAAAATGAACAAAAGAACTTCAGACAAGAGTAATAAAGAGCTTATTCAACAACCTTTTGCAACAAACCTCTTGTGCTCCAAGGATTTATTTGAGGTCCTTTGGGATAAGAAGAATGCCTTCAGCCCTTCTTCCTTTTTGTCCTCTCCTGGACTGAGCTATCAATAGCTTTCCCTCCACCTTTGCAAACTCACACAATAGTCAATCTGCAAACAAGCATACAATCAACTTCTGACTGTTTAAACACCTTTTAGACAAGCAATCTTTGCTCTATCAATAAAGCATTTTGATATAACCTTCTTTGAAGGTGGGGTTAATCAATCTCAGGCTCCAATGCCACTTGATCTGAAAATGGGACACTAAAGGCTTCTTGTCAATCTTACAAGAACCTCTCCCACTTCCAAAGCTTAAATATTCCCAAGATATTATGATTAACCAATTTTGGAATTATTAATGCTTGAAATATGTGTATGCTTATGTTTATTTTTAAACTATTTATGTGCCTTAGGTTTATTTGCTTGAACTGATATAAAACATATAACAACAAATAAAGCAGCAAATAGAATGCAGCAACAAGCAATCACACATAACAACAATATAATATCGAGTTCAGCCAAAACTCTTGGGCTACGTCTCCTTGAGCTTTAGTCAACTCGACTAGGCTCTCTGGGATTATGGCAAAGTCCTATTACAAGCTCCATGCTCAACTCCACTTGTTTACACCGAACACAATGGGCTTAGAACACCATCTTGTTCCTGGCTTTGAAGCTCTTCAGCTTCCTGGCTCTGGCTCTGGCTCTGGCTCTCGTCTTTGGCTCTAGCTCTGGCTCTGGCTCTTGGATTTGTCTCGTGGCTCTGGCTCTGGCTCTCACTCTGCTTCCTGCGCTTTCCGCTCTGCCTGCTCTTTGCATTGCTACCTCGTCAATTGAGATCTTGGGATTCTATGAGGCATTCTTTCGGCTCTGCGGCTTCCCCAGTCATTTCTCTGCATGTAATCATCCATCTATCTCTTCATCTTGCCCTCTGGCTTATGGCTTTGTGGCTTTGCGCGTTACAAACGCATCATTGTTTACAAAATGCCTGCTTGCAGCGTGGCACAATGATCAGGGGCTGTTACAAAGGAATTGGGCCCTTTCTTCATACAAAAACCCAAAAAAGAAACAAAATTCCAATACACAGAGATTTATCGAAAATACACTATTGGGAGTGAATTCTGGACTTCAAACATTATGAAATCGCCCCTGTAAACCTCTTCAGGCCCGCCTTTTATGGCTGTCACAAGCCCACCATTGATTTGCGTGATCTCCGATCCAACAGTTGACAGTTTGTTTTAGGTGGCTTATGTGCACGGAGATTACCCACTCGAAAAGGCGGTTTTCTCTCTCTTGCGCCATGCCACGTGTCGGTCTGTGTATGGGTTCAGGCGGAGCCCGTTCAATACCACTTACCGCCTGAGGCCCGCCCGAAATCCCGCTTACCACAGAACTCAAACAACACAAAGGCCGCATCTATAAACCTTTTGGGTCCGAATTTATCGCACCTCGTGATCGCACAGGTGTATTGGCCAAAAACCCATTTACAGGGGAAATACATTGAAAATGTGAATTTTCGGATTTCAAATATTATGCAAACAGGGTTATAATTCCCATAGGGTCCGGCCTTTATCGGCTTATCGCAAGTCACGTGCCCAACGACCCTTTGTATCGGGGATCACCAATCACCTGATTGCCGATTTGCCGATCCGCCGATCGCCGATATTGCACCTTGCATATTGCATCGGTGGGGGTCTATTCCTTCTACTCCTCTGATTTCCAATCGGCCGATCGCTCTGATCGTTGATTATCGCAATCGCTAATCGCATGTTGCCTTTTCTGGGGTCCCGATATCGGGCGAAGGCCTACCTCTAATGCGATAAGTCAAAATTCGCAATTAGGGGAGTCCTTCTGCCTTTGCCGTCCACCCCTTTGCACATTTGTGATGTGATTTCCTTAAGGAGCC
Organism: Pinus tabuliformis; assembly: GCA_031772625.1. NCBI lineage: Eukaryota > Viridiplantae > Streptophyta > Pinopsida > Pinales > Pinaceae > Pinus > Pinus tabuliformis. Next base: position 730,163,301 of record CM062805.1, on the reverse strand, counting down.
TTTTAGGCCATTTTTAGAAGAAATGCCTCCTTTTACAAAGGACAAAGGAAATCTTCTTTCGGCGATAACTTCTTCATCCAAGTCCATTTTAGCCCATTCAAGTTGCAGTAGATTTAGAATGAGAAGATCTATACAATGTGATTATTTCCAAGAGCATCCTTGGACTTTCATTTTCCTCTATGAGGAACACTTTAGACTTAGAAGTCTATGTTAGATCCATTTTGGATCAACCATGGTACAACACCACATTGTGAAAAATATTGTCTCGATATGAAAATCAATCATTGTCTCAACCATGTTGCAATGTCGCATTATGATAATAAATAAACTATGGTTAACCATGGTTCAATGTTGCATTGTGACAAAGATTCTTTCGATTTGAAAATCAATCATGGTCAAACATTTTCAACCATGGTCAAATGCCACATTATGATAAGGATTATCTCAATATGGAAATCAACGAAGGTCAACCATGGTCATATATGTTTATTTTAGGATTTATAATATTTATCTTAGGGTTTATATACCTTGGGCTTAATTTTTTTATCCCTTGGGCTTAAATTTTTTATCTGTTGGGTTTATAATATCAATCCCTAACATTTATTAATATAAGGATTCATATTCGCACAATTTAATATTATTCCCTTACGTTTATAATCCCTTGGGTTTTTAGTATTGGTCCCTACATTTAATTTTCCCTTGGATTTATAATATTATTTATGGTCAAGCATGTTTTATGAATTCAATCATAGTTGAACATGGTCCAACGTCACATTTTGATAGATGTTGTCTCAATATGAGAATCAACCATGGTACAATGTCGAATTGTCACAAAGATTATCTTCATTAGAAAATCAACCATGGTCAAGCATGTTCAACCATATAATCTTGTCAGACCAGGCAGTAACTCCTCAAAGAAAAATTGATTCGTATATTTTATTCCTTCAGGTTGGTCTTTATTATATACATGAGGGAGAGACTGTTTACTTCATCTCCCGATGACTGTTCATATTACTTATTATTTATTTACATTATATTCACCCAATCTTAATGATTAGGTGTCAACATTCCCCCCCTTAATCTGAAGGGATATTGGTGAGTCCAAGCATCATTCTGAATCGTGCAAGTTTTTCTCTTCCAAGTGCTTTGGTGAAGATGTCGGCAATTTGCTCATTCGTGGAACAATGATGAAGATGGATTTTTTTGGCCTCAACATGATGTCGAATTAGATGATATTTGGTATTGATGTGCTTTGTTTGATCATGGAACTTTTGGTTCTTGGCCAACTTTATTGTAGAGGTATTGTCAGTCGTGAGTGGAGTTGATTGTACTTGTTTTACCTACAAATCTTTAAGAATTTTCCTGAGCCACACAATTTCTTTTGTTGCTTCAGCTGCTGCCACGTATTCTACTTTTGTTGTGGAATCTGTTGGAATTGATTGTTTGCGTGATCTCCAGGAGACAACTCCTAATCCAAGACTCATAGCATATCATGAAGTAGATACCCCAGTTTCTTTGTCTCCATCGAAGTCTGAATCAGAGTATCCAATCAAGCTGAAGTCGTCCACCTATGTATACTTGATTCCAAAGTCTTGAGTTCCCTTCAAGTACCTTAGAACTCTTTTTGCAGCAGACCAATGTCCCTCACAAGGCTTTTGCATAAACTTGGAGAGGATTCCAACAAAAAACGAAATGTCTGGTCTGGTAGTAGTTAGTTAGTTGAGACTTCCTACAAGTTGTCTATACTTTATTGCATCCTCAAATTATTTTCCTTCAATAGATGTGAGCTTTAAGTTTTGTTCCATTGGAGTAGTAAGAGGATTGCATTATGTCATGCCAAACCTGTTCAACAGATCTCCAATGTATTTCTTTTGAGAAAGAAATATGGACTTCAAATGTTGGGTTACTTCAATACCAAGATAGAAATGAACATAGCCCAAATCAGTGATTTCAAAAAATTTCCCCAATTCCTTATTTATGGATGCAATGTAGCTTTCATTGTTCCCTGTCATCAAAATATCACCTACATATACCACAAGATACACAATTGTTTTGCCAACTTTCTTGACAAATAAAGTTGCATCATCAAGATCATAATGTTTGAAATTGAGTTTCAGAAGATGCTCAGTTAGTTTTTCATACCAGGCTCGTGGTGCTTGCTTGAGGCCACACAAGGACTTTGCAAGTTTGCATACTTTATTTTCATGTCCTTTCACAACAAATCCTTCAGGCTGGGACATAAAAACATTCTCTTTAGATCTCCATTCAAGAAGTAGTTTTTACATCCATTTGATGGACTTTCCAACCGTTCTGAGCTGCTAGGGCAAAGAGTGTCCAGATGGTAGCCCATTTTGCTGTGGGGGAAAAGTCTCCTCATAATCAACCCCTTCCTTCTGTGAAAAAGCTTTTGCCACAAGCATAGCTTTGTGCTTGTCAAGTGAGCCATCAACTTAATACTTGTTCTTGTAAGCCCACTTGCAGCCAATTGGTTTGGTTCCTAATGGAGGATCAACCAGCTTCCAAGTGCCATTCTTTATGAGGGCAACATACTCCTTTTGCATCGCTTCTTTCCATTCATCATGAGAAGCAAATTCTTCGAAGGAAGTTGGTTCAGAATCTGTAGACAAGTTCAATTCACAATCATAAGAAACATCCATATCAACAGGGGAATTAGAGTCATCTGCATCACCTCCATTTTGCCGGTTTGAATTTCTAGTTCCTGTCTTTCCAACCTCATCAGGATGAACACTTTCAAGTTCTTTGTCAGCCACTTTGAGGGACCTTTTCAGATGGTCCAGGCTGCTCCACTGATTCAGTTGGGACTGAATCAAGATTGAGTCTCCCAATTCTGTCAATCACATCACTTAAAGCATCATCCATTGTTGGAGTTTCATGTAGGGGAGAGTGTTCTTCAGAAGAAGATTCCACATGTTGATCTAGTATAGGAATCCCCCCTTCAAGATGTGGAATCTGATTATCAAATTCTTGAAATGATTTTGCTTTTATGAATCTATCCAAGCAATCAAGTTGCTGCTCAACAACATTGTCAGTTTTGGATGATTCAAGGAAAATTACATCTCTAGATACAACAAACTTTTTATTTACTTCATCATAGAGACGATATGCTTTGGAGGTGTTTGAATACCCCAGGAAGATACATTTACGACTTCTAGCACCAAGTTTGTTTCTATGCACCTTTGGTATCAAGGCATAACAGGTGGAACCAAAGACCCTGAGATGCTTTACCGAAGGAACATGTCCATACCACATTTCATATGGAGTCTTGTTTCTAATAGCATTAGATGGACATCTATTCTTTATATATGCAGCACATAGAACAGCATCAACCCAAAATATTATCTTTACATTTTTGAAGAAGAGCATGGATCGTACCATATTTAAGATTGTCCTATTCATTCTTTCAGTTACACCATTCTGTTGGGGATTATAAGGCACAGTTGTTTGATGTTTGATCCCATGTGGGCAAAGATAGTTTTCAAATTCATTTGATGTGTATTCTTTTCCATTATCAGTGCAAATAGACCCAATATGAGATTATGTATAATTTTCAATCCATTTATGAAAGTTCTTGAATGTTTGAAAAGCATCATATTTTTTCTTCAATAAATAAACCCAACACATTCTCATGTAGTCATCAATAAATGCCATCATATATTTATTTTCATTTGCAGAAGGAACAGGCATTGGGCCACATAAATCTAAATGAATGAGTTCAATTTTTCTATGTGCTCTTGAATGTGAATCATGAAAAGACTGTTTGCTATGCTTTCCTAGAATGCAAACATCACATTGCTTAAGTTTCCTAGGAATTGTAGGCAAACCAACAACACCATTTTTCTTCAACAAGCGGAGGTTGTCATAGTTCAAATGTCCAAATATAGCATGCCATAATAAAATTGATGGAAGTGTACCTTCTTCATAATGAGAATTGTATGATAAATGGTGTGCATGAGCAGAGGTTCCTTGCAGCTTGAGAAGCCTTTCTTCTTCTATTCCCCTCATGACAAGTGAGTGGTCAGATGCTTTTCTTACCTAAAGCTTGCCATCAAACATATGAATGGAATGACCTTGCTGGCTGATGTGGACCAAAGACAACAAGTTTCTCTTGATCTGTGGGAGATAGAGAACATGATGCAGAAGAAAGTCTGGACTTAGACTAGGCAATTAAAGCCTGATTGTGCCAAGCCCTGATGGCTTGATTTTTGACTGGTCTGTAAAGTATACTGCTCCATCAACATTGTCAGTAAATTCTTCAAAAAAATATTTCTATGAGTCATGTGGCAGGTCACTCCTAAATCAAACAAACAATCATTTTTCCAAGAAGCAAGTGAAGCATTAAATAAATCTTCATTTACTCCAATATTACATTGTGCCACAACATAGTGAGTGGATTCAGGTGCTTTACCTTTGTCTGTATCATCAGTTTTACCTTTCTGTTGGTTTCTTTGCTGCTTAATTTTGTCCCATGGTAACTTGCATGTAGAGGCATCATGTGATCCATTTCTTTTGAAGTGTATGCAGTGCAAATCTATCTTTTCTCGTTGAGAGTGCCTGCCCCCCTGCCTTTGAAATATCTTCCTCTTCCTCTTTGACCACCTCTTCCTCTTGAAGAATCTTGAGCAGGATGCTTTTCTTTATGAGCAAGGCACACAACCTCTTCAGAAGATTCAGGGGCTGTCTTCTTTCCAAAAGCTTTCTCTCTTTCAGCAAAACTTTTCACAAGAGAGTCAAAGGTGATATCTTTGAGGTTTCCATTTGCTTGCAATGACTCAAGATAATTGGAGTAAGTAGGATAAAGTGCCTTGAGAAAAGTGATAAGAGGAATATCCAATTCAACCTTAGTGGATTTGATATCATGCATTATAGACTTTAATTCAGATGCAAGAGAAAGAGGATAATTATTTTGCAGTTCAAGAGTGAAGAGTTTAATCATGAGTTGAACAACTTCAAGTGCAGAATGTGAGTCATAGAGTTCTTTAAGCTTTTGTAAGGCTTCAAAAGCAGTTGAAAATGGTGAAATATGGCGACTCACCATTTACAGATGCTGCGATTAATGCATAAGCTTTGTTGTTCTTGTTTTCCCAAATGATGAGCTCTTTGTCTGAGGTAGGTTGTTCTGGCTCTTTGTCTCCATCTCCAACACACACTCCTTTCCACAACTCATTGAAAATGAGGGTGTGTTTTATCATCTGGGACCACTCAGGATAGTTCTCCTTGCCAGTGAGAACTATTCCCACAATGGATATGATTGAATGCATTTTAAAATCTTGTATTGTAAAAAACTATGTCCTGTAAAAAATATACTTCCACTGCTAATATATAAAATATTTTCACTTTTGGTGTTAAAGAAAAACTGCACTATAATGGCAATATTCTGAAAAAAATGCAATTTAGTTAGCAATATGACAGAGGTGTTGCTACAAAATTATTAGTTGCAGAGCAAGAAGTGATCCATCGCACTCAGAGTGGCGTGCAAGTAGAACACGCACTTAAATACGCACCACACCAGCGTCTTGAAATCTTATGCTGAAATCCAAATAATTTTAAAGTGCCCATGCATTCAAGATACATTCAACGCATGGCATTTAACAACATTCAAGATACCATACAAATGTGTGGAGGCACCAACGTTCAAGATACCAAAACAGCGTTCAAGATACATTCAACGCATGGGATTTAACACGTTTTACATGCCATGAACAATGTTAATACAATGCCATGAACAACGTTAATAAGACCAGCGTTAATACAATACCATGAACAACGTTAATACAATTCCATGAACTTCACATTTCCATGCCAGCATTATAACCCGTTCTCTATAGTGTGGTCTAGAGGTGATGCTTTACCAAAAACCCCAAGTTTGTTATTTCGAATTCTCATACAAAGGCTCCATGGCTCATATCAAGCGGACAACTCGTATCAAGTAGGCAGCTCGCTGCCAAGGCTACTCGCAAGTCTGCAGCCACACCATTCACGCAGTAAACTTTTGCAGCAGCACAACCTCAAGGCATGCAGCGATTCAGAAGGTTTTCAGCTCTGAAGTAGTTAGGTCAGAGGATTCAGAATTAATTATGGCAGATAGAGCGCACAGGGGCAGTGGACAAAGAGCGCAGTAGGCAGAAGGGAGTTACAACTATTTTTGGGAGCTGGCTTTAATACCATGTCAGACCAGGCAGTAACTCCTCAAAGCAAAATTGATTCGTATATTTTATTCCTTCAGGTTGGTCTTTATTATATACATGAGGGAGAGACTGCTCACTTCATCTCCCGATGACTGTTCATATTACTTATTATTTATTTACATTATATCCACCCAATCCTAATGATTAGGTGTCAACAAATCTGTTGGGTTTAATATTAAAAGTCCAAGGAATTATAAACGCTACATAATAATATTGAACCCTAGGGATTAATATTAATTACAAACCGTGTGAATAATATTATAGTCTCAGAATACAAATCCTTATCTTAATAAACCCAAGGGATTGGTATTATAAACCCAAGGGATTAATAATAAAACCCCAAGGAATTATAAGCCCAAGGGAATAATATTAAATCAAGGGATAATAAATGCAAGGAACTAATACTAATAACCATAGGGTTTGATTCCCTTAGGTTTATTTTATCAATCCATTGGGTTTATTAATATAAGGGTTCATATTCCTAGGGTATAATACTAAATCCTGAAGGGATCATAAACCCAAGGAATTAATACTAAAAAACCAAGCAATTATAAACCCACAAAATAATAAACACAAAGGATTAATATTAAAAATGCAAGGGAATATAAACCCTAGGGTTTTAAGTATTAATCCTCTGGGTTTATTATCCCTTGGATTAATATTATTCCCTTGGGTTTATAATCCCTTGGGGTTTTAGTATTCACCCGTTGGGTTTCTTATCCTCTTGGGTTTACAATATCAATTCCTTGGGCTCATTAATATAAGGGTTGATATTCCCATGGTATAATGTTATTCAAACGATCTACAATTAATTCTCTTGGGTTTATAAACCCTTGGGGTTTTAGTATTAACTTGTTGGATTTATTTTTCTCTTGGGTTTATAATATCATTTCCCTAGGTTTTTTAATCTAAGGGTTTATATTATAATGATTGTCTCAAAATGAAAATCAATCATTGTCAACCATGGTCAATCATGTATATTTTTGTGTTTATAATATTTATCTTCGGGCTTATATGCCTTGGGTTAATCCCTTGGGTTTATAATTCCTTAGGTTTTTAGTATTAATCCCTTGGGTTAATATTATTGCCTTGGGTTTATAATCCCTTGGAGTTTTAGTATTAAACCCAAGGAATTGATATTATAAACCCAAGGGATTAATAGTAAAAAACCCAATGGATTATAAACCCCAACATTTTTAGTATTAATCCCTTGTAGTAATATAATTCCCTTGGGTTTATAATTCCTCGAGTTTTTAGTAGTAATCCCTTGGGTTAATATTATTGCCTTGGGTTTATAATCCTTGCGATTTTAGTATTGAACCCAAGGGGTTGATATTATAAACCCAAGGGATTAATAGTAAACGCCCAAGCGATTATAAACCCCAGGGTTTTTGGTATTAATCCTTTGTTATTTCTATTGTTATATATTTATCATTGGTAGATACAAATGAAGCCTTTGCCTATATCAACCACATTAATATTTTGTTGTGGTTTTGCTAGTACATTAATGTAAATTAATATACATTACTATACATCAATGTACTTTAATTAATATACATTATGTGCATTACAACAATGTACATACATTTTTTTTTTTTGACAAATTCAGTTGCTATTATAAATCTGAAAATAAGAGGGAGACTGAGCTCCTGAAATACATGCTGAGGTGCCAAGAAGAGCTAGGGAAGAAGGAGTTATAGCTTAAGCAAAATTCCTCCTTAATCCTGCCTTTTGGGCTTCTAAAAACCAAAGACCAAAGGTAAATCCTAACAAACTGCAGTAATAAATAAAAACATTTACAAAGCATATCAATCTATATTACTGTGGCTGATGTCTTGAGCAGTGGACTCTTCAGATTTGTCGTAGGCGTCGACTTGCTTCAAGCTTAACGAATTTGTTGAAGCTGCGTTTTTCTTTTCTGCTGTTCCTTTTCTGTTGTTCCGTTTTTTTTGCTGTTCCTTTTTTGCTGTTCCTTTTCTGCTGTATTTTCTGTTGTTCCTTTTCTGTTGTTCCATTTTTACTGTTGTTCCTTTTTTTCTTTTCCTTTTCTGCCATTCCTTTGGGAAAATGGAATAGCAAAAACCATAGGTGTTGTTCCTTTAGATTGGCAGAAGAAAAAACCAACGGGAGGAAAGCTATAGAAGACCTGTGGACATAATGAGAAGGGGATGAGAGGAGTGCGAATAAATAAGATGGGAGGTGTAGAGGATTAAGCAGGGAGGAGGAGTCACGGGAGGGAGACAGCGAGTGCGGAACAAGAGTCATGAAATGAGATAATCCAGCGGGTTTCATGTTTGCAAAAGAGGGGAATGTATTTTCTGAGAGAAGGCAGATCATTGAGTAGATAGAGTCTTGGACATGGATCATGAGGATCTTGAACCAGTTCCAAGTGTCAGGGATTTCTGATTTGAGGACTTGGAAAGAACAGAGGAGGTTCGGTGTCATGGCAGATATTGATGAGATTCCTCATTATTGCAACGTAGGCTGCCCAGTGCTCTATTGCATGCCCTATTGGCAAGAAGGTCAGCATCCTTGTTGAATGTACGAAGGATGTGACGGAAGGTCAGAGTGATGAAGGACTGGCTCAAATATTTGCACCTGCTGATGGACTGATGGAGAAGGACGTTGGGCGAATCTTTGTTTTGGGCCATGAGGCCAATAACAACTGCTGAATCTCCAAAGATGTGAGTTGTGTCTATACTGAGCTTGCTGAGCTGAATGAGGCCTTGATACAGGGCTAAAGCCTCAGCCCTATTGTTGGAAAGGTGCCCGAGCCCCCATTCATATGAGACCATACAATCTCCATTGGCATTGCAAATCACTCCACCTGCTCCAGCAATCCCAGGATTTGATTTCGAGGCACCGTAAAAAAAAAGATAATAAGTGTTGCAGTTTTTAATCCATGTAGCAAATTTTTCCTCCTTAAGACAGATTTTCCAACTGTAATGCATTTTAGTTTGACTGCTGGTGGTGGTGGCCTCAACCTGATTACTATTATTTTTGTTCAGTATATAGCCAATGAAAATTCGCTCTTCCACATTAAGATCGGTGATGTCTATGCTTCTGCAGTTTTTGACTGAAATAGTTTCCAAAGCAAGACTCCTTTCTTTGTTGCATAGATTCCTAGTGATTGTGTCCTTGTCCTTAAAAACTTTACGGTTTATGGCGAGCCAGATAGACCATAAAATAGTGAGGGGTAGGGCATCCCAGACCCTTTTTACTGTGTTGCGTTTTCCTTGTTTCCAAGGGTAATTTTTCCTCCATTGTTTAATAACCTCTCCTACGGAGTCCTGATCACTCCAAGGGATGTGATTGTTATGGGATATACTTCTCCAGCAGACTTTAGCAAAAGGGTAGGCAATAAAAAGATGCTGTATAGATTCTTCATCAGATTGACAATTAGGACAACGTGAAGGACCAATAATACCCTGCTTTCGAAGGTTATTGTTATGAAACCAGCTCAAGAAAAGATAGAAAAGATAGATCAACGCCTTAGAATTCAGACTCTTCGAGGGGGCAACCTCCTTTACATTACATAAATGAACAATTCTTGGATGATACAAATGACAAAACCTCCTTTCTATATATAGGAGTCTAAGGAGTCACAATATAATCCAGTCGACCTAACAATAATAATATAAAGCCACAAAAATAACAATAGAGGGATTCTATGGGGCACAGAAATAACAATATGGGGGTAATAGGGGCATAACAATATAAATAAGGGGTATAACTACAATAGTAATGGGGTAATCACTAGTATTATAGGGACCCAACATGCCCCTCTCCTTCAAAAAAGTGTTGTCCTCAACGCTTGAGTAGTTTTGGATACTTCTGCATAAAATTCTCATCCTCCCATGTGGAATCTTCAGCGGATAAGTTCTTCCACTTGATAAGATACTCTGAAATTGATCAATTTCGTAGCTGTCGAGTTCTTGTTTCTGTGACTGCTTCCGGTTCCAATATAATTTTTCCTTCCTCGTCAAGTTCTGGCAATATTGTTTGAATTGGGAGCTTGTCACCTATAACCTTCTTTAAACATGAAACATGGAAAACTGGGTGCAATCAAGAAGCTGCAGGAAGCTCCAATTTGTATGCCATAGTACCAATCTTTTCCAACACCTTGTACGGACCATAATACTTTGGTGATAATTTATTATCCTTCTTAGCTTGCTTTAGGGACATTTTCTTATATGGTTGTAGCCGTAGGAATACACAATCACCTACATCAAAACTTCTTTCACTGCGATGTTGATCTACCTGTTGTTTCATTCTATTTTGTGCCAAAACGAGGTTATCCTTTAAGAGTTGGAGGACTTGTTGTTGATGTTCGATGTGATGTTCCACTACCTGAACCTTAGAATTTTCTCTTAAATATGATGTGATGGATGGTGGTTGATACCCATAAAGTGCCATAAATGGGGTCATTTTTGTTGCTGTATGGAAGGAAGTGTTATACCACCATTCAGCCAGAGGCAACCATTTGACCCATTGTGTCTGTTTATCAGATACAAAGCAATGAAGATATCCTTCCAAACATTTGTTTACTATCTCAGTTTTCCCATCAGATTGAGGATGATAAGATGAGCTATGAGCTAACTGAGTACCAAGACAAGAAAATAATTCTGTCCAAAAATTTCCGATGAAAATGGGATCTCTGTCACTTACAATAATCTTTGGGTTTCCATGTAGCTTTTGAACTATTTCCATAAATGCAGTAGAAACTGTACTGGCTTTAAATGGATGTGATAATGCACAAAAGTGTGCATACTTGGTAAGTCTGTCAACTACCACCATGATGACACTCTTTCCCTCAGACTTGGGTAAACCTGTGATAAAATCCATTGAAACCTCCTCCCAACGTTGGCTTGGAATGGATAAAGGTTGTAATAGACCTAGTGTCTTAATTGTTTCAACTTTATTTTGCTGGCAAACCAAACATTCCGCCACAAACTTTTGAATATCTGATTTAAGGCCATCCCAAAAAAATTCCTTCTTAACCCTGTGGTAAGTTTTTAAAAATCCTGAGTGCCCTCCTAACGGAGAAGTGTGCAATTCCATAAGAATATTTTGTTTTAGCTGGGAATTCTTACAGAGGTATAAGCGATCTTTGTACCATAACGAATCATTTTGCCAGCTAAATGTATCAGAAGTACTGGAATCTTGTTGTAGCTTTTGAATAAGTGCCCACACTTCTTCGTCATTCTTCTATTCCTCCCTTGCTTCGTTTATCCAATCTGGTTGGATAATAGAAATGGCACACAACAATGCTTCCACATCCTCATCCTTTCTTGAGAGTGCATCTGCCACCACATTTTGCTTCCCTTTTTTGTAGATGATTTCAAAGTCATAACCCAACATCTTTGTGACCCACTTTTGTTGCTCTTCAGAGGATAATCTTTGTTCTAAAAAGTATTTAAGGCTATCATGATCCGTTTTTACCTTGAAGTGTCTTCCCATTAGGTAGGGTCGCCATTTCTTAAGTGCATGGAGTATTGCCAACATTTCCTTCTCATAAATAGCTTTGCTTAAAAACTTTCCCTTGATTGGACGACTTTCAAAAGCAATGGGTCTTTCATCTTGCATTAGAACAGCACCAATTCCATTTCCTGAAGCATCACATTCCACAATAAAGGTTTTTGTGAAGTCCGGCGTAGCTAAGACCGGTGCTTGGCACATTGCCTCTTTAAGATGTTCAAAGGCCTTTGTTGCTTCCGGAGTCCATGAAAATGAATCTTTCTTCAATAATGTTGTTAGAGGTGCTGCTATTCTCCCATAATTCTTAACAAACTTGCGATAATACCCTGTCAACCCAAGAAATCCTCGTAGATGCTTTATGGATGTGGGGATTTTCCATTCCTTAATGGCTTTAATTTTGCTAGGGTCTACCTTAACTCCTTCATGAGATACAATATGACCCAAATATTCCACCTCCTAGACTCCAAAGAAACATTTGGATCTTTTTGCATATAATTGTTTCTCCTCCAATAGTTGTAGCACCCTGTCAACATGTTCAACATGATCCTTCCAAGACTTGCTGTAGATTAGTATATCATCAAAAAATACTAACACAAATTTTCTAAGGAATGGTTTGAAAATTGAATTCATCAAACCTTGAAATGTTGAAGGTGCATTGGTAAGGCCAAAAGGCATGACCAAAAATTCATAATGACCCTCATGAGTTCTAAATGCCGTTTTCGGAATGTCTTCAATCTTCATTCTGATTTGATGATATCCCGAACGAAGATCCAACTTGGTGAAGTAAATTGATCCATGCAATTCATCCAATAATTCATCAATAACAGGAATGGGGAACTTATCTTTAATAGTGAGCTTGTTGAGCTCCCTATAATCCGGACACATGCGCCATGATCCATCCTTCTTGTGCACCAATACTACTGGAGCTGAGAAAGAACTTTGACTTGGTTGAATTATACCAGCCTCTAGCATTTCTGCAACCATACGTTCAATTTCACTTTTTTGGGCATAGGGATATCTGTACGGCCTGATGTTTGGAGGAACACTTCCTGGAATCAGATGAATAGCATGATCATGATCACGCATAGGTGGGAGACCTTTGGGAGTCTCAAATACCTTGGAATGATTGTCCAGGACTTTTTGGAGATCTGGAGAAATAGATGATTCCAATGTGGAAACATCTAGCGAACATAATTGTGCAATTACACCTCTTTGCTCCTTTTTAAGAAGCTTTGTCATGCCATTAGAGCTGATTATCTTTCCTGGTTTCCCTGCAATACCCCTTAATTCAACTTCCTTTCCTTCCGTAGAAATTTTGATGAAAAGTTCTTGAAAATTAAAAGCTATTGTACCCAAGGATTGTAGCCATTGGACTCCTAGTACAACATCAGCACCTTCCATTGGAATGGAAAGCATTGGGCTAGTCAATACATATTCTCCCATGGATAGCTTGATATTATGGCACTTTCCAGAGCAATTTATTGTTCCTCCATTTGCAATCATCACTTGACACTCTGGTGCTGGATATAGGAAGCAATTCAATTCTTTTGCTACCCTACAATGAATAAAATTGTGGGTGCTTCCTGAATCAATCAACACTATTACCTTTTTCTTCTTGATTTGTCCTTCTATCTTGATGGTTTGAGGAGTGGTAATTCCCACCAATGCATTACAAGATATGGTCGGATTTATTTGTTCTTCATCTAGGCTTTGTTCCTGGAGTATATCTTCTTCTTTTGACCTTTCTTGCTCCTTTTCTTCTTCCTCTTCACAATCTATGTAGAATAATTTCTTCTCAGCACACTTATGACCTTTAGTGTATTTGCTATCACAACTGTAACAAAGCCCTTTTGCTCTTTTTCTCTTCCAATTGTTGTGGTGTCAACCTTATAGGTTGTGGAAGACTAGGGGCAACAACACTTCCGTCTTTATAGTTGTGAGTGGTATGCTTCCTGGTTGCCATAATTTTGCTTTCCATTTTTCTTGCTAACCTGAATGCCTTCTCTAATGAATCAGGTTCCCAAAGGCGAACATCATGTTGGATATTATCCTTTAAAGACCCTATGAACACATCAATCCTATGCTCCTCTGGAATATCTTTTACCCTTATGTTCAATTTTTGGAACTCCTCAATGTGCTCCATTACTGAACCCTTTTGTTTGAGACTTATCAATTGGCTAAAAAAAGTGTTGCTTTTTGTATCTTCATAATGTGCTATCAATTCTTCCGTAAAAATTTCCCAAGTGATAAATTGTTTACGAGAGCAAAGCCATTGATACCATACAAACTGATTTGGTTCCAAATATACAGTTGCCATACGTACCTTTTGTGCGTTTTGCACATTATTGAGATCGAAGAATTGCTCCATCTGTAATATCCATGTGGTGGGATCCTTGCCATCAAACTTCCTCATATCGATTTTTGGAATATGGTGATTCTTCGATCCAACATTAGTGTCTATGGAATCATGATTAACATTTCTTTTGTTCTCATCATGAGTTTCCTTTACTACCTTTTCACCATTAGTGACCCTTTCTTGTAGCAACTTCTTCAATTCTTCCATGTCTGTCTTCAAATCTATCTTCAAATTTGCCATCGAATCCTCCACCTTAGCTTCCATGCCCTTTATCTTAGATTCCACGCCATTTATCTTAGATTCCACGCCATTTATCTTATATTCCACGCCACTTATCTTAGCTTCTGTTAGCTTTTGTGAGCGTGACATTTGTTGCACTTGTTCTTGTAATTTTGATATATCATGTAGCATTTCTTCCTCTTCTTCATGAGTCATGCTAGAGATTTCAGGTTCCTTACTAGGTGTTTGCATTTTCTTTCCTCGGGGCATCAGTTACCAATAATAATGCTTTACTATTCCCTTTGAATTCTGTTAAACCAAGCTTACACAAAAATTAGAAAAAAAACTACACACATTTTTTCACTTTATAGAAGCCTGATATTGAATCTGATGTATCTCTGTAATTTCGGATCATCCAGTTCTGAAATTTCTACCTGTAGTAGCCTTCTGCGTCCTCTTTCCAATGCCACAAGTCTGAGCCAAATTGGATTCTCCAAGGAAGAGTTATGTGAAATCTCCCACAGTGACTTGCTTTTAGACTGGTTCAGTAGAGTGAACTTGTACGATGTGCCACGAGTCATTGTTTCAACCTTTGAATCTGAAACACACACACAAAAACTACAGTCCGTCCTCTTTCTGTACCTGCTTACGAAATTTCAATCCGATCCTCAGAGAGAAAGTTATGACGATTTTCCCCAGGTCACCTGTTTTGAATGTAATTCAGGAGTCTGCAAAAAGACCAACTTCCTCAGATCATATCTCCGCAAATATTGCGCGAAAAGCTCTGAAATTTGGACCCAAGGTTCAACGCGATTTATTCTCAAATGGGTTTTTTTTTGCGACTTCTGAAACGTCACAGAAAAAAAGTTATAGCGAAAATTCCACGATGACTTGTTTGGCGCAGCGAAACCCTAGAATCCAAAGCTCTGATACCAAATGTTATTAAACCAGCTCAAGAAAAGATAGAAAAGATAGATCAACGCCTTATAATTCAGCCTCTTCGAGGGGGAAACCTCCTTTACATTACATAAATGAACAATTCTTGGATGATACAAATGACAAAACCTCCTTTCTATATATAGGAGTCTAAGGAGTCACAATATAATCCAGTCGACCTAACAATAATAATATAAAGCCACAAAAATAACAATAGAGGGATTCTATGGGGCACAGAAATAACAATATGGGGGTAATAGGGGCACAACAATATAAATAAGGGGTATAACTACAATAGTAATGGGGTAATCACTAGTATTATAGGGACCCAACAGTTATCAGCAGTGAGTATTTTCCCTTTCAGAAGGGTCCACAGAAAGAATTTAATTTTGGGTAGAGCTTCAGATTTCCAAACCATTTTCGAGTGGTTCCAAGTGGACATGGGGTAATGGCTGTTGCAAATGTACTGGTGAGAAAATTGAACAGTATACATTGAGCCTGACAGGTCCCAGCGAAAGCCATCAGGTTCATTCTTTTTAATTGGATCTATACCATGCAAATGGTATTGAAGAGCTTGAAGACTGGCCATGAGATGAACATGAATGGCTAGGAATGTCCATTCTAAACATAAATTGGAGTGGTTGTCCCACAAAGAGATCTGGTGTAGGTGGTGAATTCCTATACTATTAAAATAGGTGAGAATGGGAATGACTCCAGCATTGCTGTTTAATGGCTGCCTGCCCATTATTTTGTCTGATCCAATATTGTATATTAGCACCTCCTTTGGGAACTTTGGAGATATTCTGGATCATGAGAGGAATTTCTTTTTTACATAGATGCCAAATTTTGGAACAGTCTCTGATAGGGATTTCCTGATCAAGGAGCCGTTGCCTTGGGAAATTTAGGTATTTGACCTCCAACACTCGTTTCCACCAAGCCGAGAGACTAGTGATAAGCCTCTAGACAATTTTGCCTCCAAAGGAAAGGTTAAGAAATTTGGGGGATCTAATCCCAAGACCACCTCTGTCTTGAAATTGGATGACCTGCTTCCAGCGAGCTAAATTGAAGTTCTTTTTTTCATTTTCCCCTCCTTGCCAGAGGAATTGGTGGAGGATGACTTCCATTTTGTAGTAGAAAGAGGCTGGAGTTTGAAGAAGAGAAAACTGACATAGAGGTAGGGAGGGGATACCTGATTTGAGAAGGATGAGGCAGCCAGCTGGGTTGAGCCAGATGGAACCCCAATGTTGCACCTTTCTCTTCATCTTGTTAATAATTGTGTCCCAAACTTCAGCCTTCAAGGGACCTATACTTATTGGTAGGACCAGGTAAGTGAAATGTGACCATTCATAATTGCAGGAGACCCCAAGGATAGTGGCTATGTTGTGTAGAACCTGTGCTGAAGTGTTCCATCCATAAATGCAACTTTTTCGCTGATTGACTTGACCACCTGAATACCTCATGTATTTGTCCAGAAGAAACTTAAATCTTCGGGCTATTATTGTGGATCCTCCTCCAAGTAAAAGGGTGTCATCGGCGAATTGAGAGTGGTTAATGTCCTTTACACCATTCCAAAATTTTATTCCAGTGATGAGACCAACTCTCCGCTTGAAGTCCAGCGCATTGTTGAAGGATTCAGCCATCAAAATGAAGAGGTAAGGTGAAAGAGGGCAACCTTGCCTAAGACCCCGCGAAGATTGAAAAGTAGTTCTAGGTCGTCCGTTAACAAGAGGAGAGATCCATTGCCTGGAGATGCAAGCTTTGATGAGATTTAAAAAGGCTGCATCAAATCCCATCTTTTTTAAAACAACTAAAAGATAGGTGTGCCTTACTCTATCAAAGGCATTGGATAAATCAAGTTTAAGGACAAATCCTTTCTCATTCCTAATTTGGCTTGAATGAATAGCTTCTTGGACGAGGAGAATAGAGTCTGTAATTTGTCTATTGGCCAAAAAACCCCCTTGGTTTTCAGAAATGAGAGAAGGGAGAAAGGATTTGAGGCGAGAAGCAAGAATTTTTGTTAGAATCTTGTAGGACGAATTGCAAAGGGAGATGGAACGGAATCGACTAAAATAAGAAGGTCGGTTTTCTTTGGGAATGAGGGCTAAATGTGTGGCATTGGTGTAACCACCTATTTTTGCTTTCCGCTGGACCCATTTAATCATTTTAATTAGATCTCTTTTTATAATTCCCCAGAAAGCTTGATAAAAGCAAATGGGGAAGCCATCAGGTCCTGGTGCTTTATCCTGCTGAAGAGCCCATATGGTTTTTCTAACTTCCTCCTCATCAATTTCCTTATTCAAGGTATCATTCATTTCCTTGCTGATGCTTTTGGGAAGGAATTGTAGTAGGTCATCCTAATCCTCTTCATCTGTTGTTTCAATTAGAAGGTCTCGATAGTGGTTGGTAGCAGCCTGTCTGATGGCTTCTTGGGCGGTTTGAAGGTTACCTTCAGCATCCAAGATTGAGCTGACGGTATTGCTTACTCTCCTCACAGTAGTCTGTTTGTGAAAGAAAGTTGTATTCTGGTCCCCTCCTTGCAGCTAGAGTTTCCTTGATTTGATCCTCCATTTAGATTCCTCCTCTATGTTTACACAACAAAGTTGAGAATATAGTTCACTTTCTAGCACTTTGCTCTCTTGGGTGAGGCCCTGCTCTTCTATTTCCTTTTGGATGATGTTTAGAGTATTTTTGATCTCATTTTTTATCCTTTCAGGCTCCTTATAACTGATTTTCGCCCATTCTTTTATTGCCTGTTTGGTGTTTCTAAGCTTGGATTCCCAAATGAATCTGAGAGATCCTTCTACATGTTGCCTCCACAATTTCTCCACAATATCTTTAACTGCTGTAATACCATTCCAAAGCGAGCTATACTTAATCGGGATGGGTCCGAGAGGGCAATGCTTTTCCAGATTAAGAGAAATTGGATAATGGTCAGAAGCTGAAAAGGGAATAATATTAGTGTACCCAACAGTGAAGGAAGAGAGAAGCATGACGTTAATGAGAATTTTGTCTAGTCTCTCCATTATGTTGCCTGTACCTAGCCTGCAGTTGCTCCAAGTGTATCTCCTATTTTTTGGAATGATATCAACTAGATCGTGGTCATGCATAATGTCTTCTAGCTGAGTTCTGAAAGGATCTAGGGAGAAAATACCTCCTCTTTTCTCATTAACATGGAGAACAAGATTTAGATCTCCTCCTAGTATGACATTAGTATTCTCCTCAGCATTCATGCTGACTTTGATTTCCTCCCAACAACACTCCTTATCCCTGAAGTGGTTAGGCGCATAAATGTTGTATATAACTAGAATCTGCTGATCTTCTTTGTTTTCTAACACTGCTTGGATCCAATGTTGGTTAATAATTTCTGACTTATAATTCCAAATGTTTTGATTCCAGATTGTAGCGATTCCTCCGGAAGCTCCCCTGGATTCACTAATGCTTCCATTGTACTGCTTGTTCTGTTCAATGATTTTAGTCATATCTTGCAGGCTTTGCTTTGTTTCCTGTAACAAAAAGATCCCTGATTTTTCACAATAAATATGATCTTTCAGGGTTGCAACTTCGGAGGGGTGCCCTATACCCCTGCAATTCCAAGATAGGATTTTCATCATTGGGAGAGTGGTGTGCGGAGAGGTGCTCGCCCCCCTTGATCCTTGTGAGTTTTCTCCTTATCATGATGTCCTAAGATGTAAGATTCAATAGGGCTTTGAGTGCCCATTGCTATGTCCTTTTGGGCATTCTCATCTCGGTGTTGTTTTGCAGATTTTCTGCCTGGGCCAGGTTTCTTAAGAGAGTCGCTAGAGGCTCCATGGTCTTTGGATGAGCTCCTGGTGAGTTTGGAGGGGGGGGGTTCAAGGGAAGATTGGGAAGGGATAACCAGAGGAGGGGAAGGATCAGAGGCAACTGAATGAATCGTGGGAAGATGCGAGGGTTCCAAGGGTGGAGCATCAGATAAAACCGAGAAGGGAGGGGAGGGGAGAGAGAAGGAAGGGAGGATGAGGGAGGGGAGGATGAGGAGGGGTGGGCAATCTTAGAGGCAGGGGGTTCAGATTCTGGCGGTGCTTTAGCTGAGGGAGCCGACTTCTTTTTTTTTACTGTTTCCCATTGTTCTTCTTGTGGGTCATTTTCAACATTAGCAAGAGAGGGACAACGATTAGCAAAGTGGCCGTATCGTGACATACCTTACATTTGAACGGTATTTTCTCGTAATCAAGCTGTTGTATATGGCTCCAATCGTCCACTTTGAGTTTGATGGCTTCCAGTAGGCCTTTGCCTAGATCCACTTCCATACAAATGCGCGCGCATGCTTGCATATTATCCTTTGGTTCACTGCGATCTATGTACTTGCCTACAACGTTTCCAATTGCACGAACCGAGTCATCTCCCCAACAGTGAAGAGGGAGATGAGGGAATCTGACCTAGACAGGGACATCATTGGGGACATCTAGTTCCAGATCAAAATCCGGGGTCCATTTGTTTAAGTATAGTCCTCTGGAGTCCATGAAGTAAGGTCCATTCCTGAAGATTAAATCCTTGTCTTCTTTAGATTCAAAGTGGAAGGTAAAGAGCCCCTTTCCATAGAATCTAATGGAGATTTTACCTTGTGTTTTGTCGGACCAATTTCTTTCAACCCAATGTTGCACAGTTCTAGGAGATGGCCAGAGGTTCGTGAATTGGCCGATGAGACCTTTTTCTGTAAGAGAGAAGGCTACCATGCGAGGAATGGCTGGAGGTAGATTAACTTCTTGGAGAATGTCCAGCTTTTTGACAAACTTCGATATCGCTGGCCGAGGCCGTTGTGGTGGGAGAGATTTGACGAGAGCAGAGAATGCATGTTGGGGATCGCCCCCCTCCGGTGAGCAGTCCGGAGGGGCCATGGGAGCCGAGGAAGATCAAGAGAGCGCACAACAGGGTTAGGGCAGCAGCGAGCATGCGCGTATTTTATTTTTAGCAATGTACATACATTAAAGTACGTTAATATACACTAAACGCAAAGTAATGTATATTTTTTTTGGGTGGGTAAGCACCCACGGGGTATTTGAACCAATGACCTATTGCAAGGAGTGCCTTAACAGTGCACCCATTCACTGTCAATCCAAAGCCCCGTGGGACAAAGTAATGTATATTTAATATATTAATATACTAATATGCACAATAATATACATTCATATATAAAAATGCACAATATTGTATATGAAGTTCATATAAATATATATTTATATACATTTATATAAATGTGTATTGATGTATATTTATAAATGTGGTTGATATATATTTATCAACATTTATTAATATAATTGTGTTGATTACCTTAATTTCAACAATTTTAATTACTTATATATTAATCCATATTTTTACTATAATTTTAATTTCATAATTTATTGAAATATCAACCATATTTTTAAATTTACATTTTATATGGCATTTGTTATTAATATTAAATTGAAAAAAATTACTAGAATTTTAACTTAAATTAACAACTAAAGAACTAGCTTCAAACGTAAGAGAAAACAATATATAAACTTATGCTTTGGTTCTCACAGAGACAATTTTGTATAAAAATAGCGGGAAAATATGTGATGCCTAATACACGAAAGAGTTAAATTTATAGAAACAATTCTCTGTGCTTTTTAAAAAGTTTAGAACTTCATTGGTTAAAAGTATTATGAAATTATTGATGATTACAAGTTATAGTTGTTATTTGAATGTGTATTTCAGTTTGCATTAAATTAATAAGTTTGTTAGGTGTAATTTTAATATTTGTTTTATTTTTGTATGAAATAATAATTTTGAGAAATTAATATGTTCAGAAGTATGTTTATATTTTTAAATAGAATTTTTAAAATTTTAATTTAATTATTAATAGTTATTAGATAGATGATAGAGTTTTAATTTTGATATTATTTTAGAATATTTTTAATTGTGTTTAGAAGTATTTTTGGAGGAGATGTCGTAATGTTTAACATTTTAACTAAGTTAAAATAAAATAAAATAAAAAAATTTAAATTTAAACATAAAATTCTACAACTCATAGTTTTTTCCCATGGTATTATTCTCTAATGTAGCTTATTTAAAAGTTATTAATTAAACCAACTTAGATTCATCTTAACTCTAGATCTACCAAACGCCAAGAGGGATCAAGTCCCTCTCAACCCTTGGTAGATCTAGAGTTTAGATGGATCTAGGCTAGTAGCAGTCACAAATAAAAGATTAAGATTTATCTCGAAACTATTTATGTCCTTTTTACACTTTTTATTAAATTGATTAATTAAAACAAAAATTCATATGAATAAGTGTCATATGAAATGAATTATGGTTGTGTTGTTGACAAGCCATGTTATTGACCATGATATTGTAACAAAGCCTATTTACAGGTTAAAAATCTCCATGCTTAAATGAGGTGAATCTCCATGGTTAAGAATCTTGTTACATGTTTTATTAAATGTATTATATGTTTAACTCATATATTAATTATTTTTATAATTAACAATAATAATTTAAAATAAAGTTATCATTTATTTTATTTTATGTTTTTTTTTTTTTACTTTTGACATTGTGAATTGTATCATGAAGTAAGTGTTTTGATTCTTATTATGGATTAATGGTATCTGCATTTACCAACCACTAAATTTATATTGCTAGTTTATTAATTAATATAAAGAGGATATGAAGTGGATAATCTAGTGAGTTAGTTTGAGTAGTTGGATGTTTTGAGATTTATGCAAGAAATATCCAAGACAATTTATAATTAAATACAAGTCATGATAATTAAATCCAAAAAGATCAACTGTGATAATTTCATTTATGATAACAATAACTTGGAGAATGTTTCTTCATACAAATATTTAGGTATTGACATTCATAATCATCTCATATATAAATTTTGCATTGAGAAAATGATAATAGGAAGCTGGATAACTTATTATGAGCTTGAAAACAATTGTAGGTCAAAAGATCTTTGGGTATGGAGTAAAAAAATGTTTCTTTTTGAGACGCTTGTCACCCTTATTATTTTATAAGTATGTGAGGTTTGAGGTTGCAGTATATCTAGAGAATCGTGGAGGTTTCCCAAAATTGCTTCTAGCTCTAACCAAAACCCCCACCTCCAGCTCAAGTGAAGATGGCAAAAGGATGCCCAGTCTTGGCTCGACCATTGGGGGATAAAGGAGGACTTCATCTTGGAGAATAAGGATAATATTAAAAATATTATTACTTCCAAATTTAAAGATAAGTTGTGGGATGATAAGAAGTTAGAGGGAAAAATGAAGCAAATGTACTATTATAAAGAGGTGATCAACCTCAATCTTGCTAACCAAAATTATCTTTTTGTCTTGACCAATGCTTAGAATAAAATGAGCATTGTGACATAAGAACTAATTCTCATGAGCTTCAAAGTGAAATTGGGCATTGGTCAATTCCAAAAACACCTTCGGATAGAAGAGTTTGTCTCCTTTGTGATACTAAGAGGGTTGAAGATGGAAAACACCTTCTCTTGGATTGTCCAACTCCTACTCACAACCGTTCTCATTTCTAAAATATTTTCCACACTACCAACCTTCTTGACTTGTTCAGTCAACAAAACTATAGTGATCTTGGAATGCGTCTCTCCCTTCTTTTCGATCATAGAAATATAATATTAAAGAAACTCATTTAATCTCCTACTTTATTAAGGTCCAATAGACCATATTGGTCTTAGTGGATGTTAATCATGATGATAATGATCATCAATATCATTTACCTCCGTAACATATCTCACTTGATGTCTCTATTAGATTATATATTATAATCAATACAGGCAAATTTACATTTAAACTCAAAATGATATCCAAAAATCTTTCTACAACTTATATATATGTGTAAGAAAATATGTAATTTTTAATCTTTTAAACTAAATCCATGAATCTATTAAATATTTATTATATAATAAACATGGTATTATATAACTTGTAAATTTATTTTTTGCGTAGAGAGGTGCTTTTCTGCTAAGTATGGCAACGATGTTGTGATGTCAACATAAACATTTTGACTTGGTAAAAAATAAAATAATAAGAGACACAAATCTCTCAATAATAATAATAATAATAATAATAATAATAATAATTTTTTATTATTTGAACTATAAAATTATAAAGTTAAATTAAACTATAAAATTATTGTTGTGTACAAGTCCACGGTATTGCATTTCCCTTGGTATTTGTCTATGATATGTGTTATAATGAAGTCTATTTGAAAATTGGATTAGCTATGTGGTTTGGGCATAACATAAGTGCAGATGACGGGCAGGCTTGATGACGGGGATTAAGAGATAACGCTCATTGAGTGACTCTTAAAGGCCCTTGACGAAAAAAGCCTAAAGTCAGATTTTGAGAGTGGGAGGGCCTAACTCCTTCTTTAAGGCGGACCCAGCTTTAGGGCTTGTGGGCTTTCGACTATCTATGCATCTCACTTTGTCCCAAGTAACTCGCCTTTATTGGTTTCGTCAATTAATCACCTTGAGTGTTGCTCATCAGGGCTGAACTATCAAGTTAGATCCATCTTTACTTCAAATTTAATTTAAATAAACACTTAATAAATTTATATTAAAAATTTATCTAAATTAATTTATATTATATTTATCTTTCGACAATTTTAAAAAAGATTCATTAACAAATTCTTATAAAAATAATGTTTTGATACATATAATAAGAAAAATGCATTAAATAAAGCTTCATTACAAATACTTCCAATTTTCATTAATTTTATATATATATATATATATATATATCCTAGCACTAGCATTTTACAATTTTCATTAATTTTATATATATATATATATATATATATATATATATATATATATATATATATATATCCTAGCACTAGAATTTATTTGTAAAGATTGATATTGGGCCATGGGCATCATTCTAATCTACAACGTAAATGGTTTTCATGGGCCATACATAAAATTTTAAGAGTGAATAATATAAGAGGTTTTTAAGTATATGAGTCCAAATGATGATATTGAAATTGGAAATTCAATGTGTATATCAAATCTTTATAGAAATTTTGAGAGAGGTAAGAGTATTTATAATTTAGAAATATAGTTATAATATTGTGAATAATTTTAAATTTAAAAAAAAAAAAATATTATATATATATGTATGGGGTAAATTAATATATTTTTCTAAAAATAAATAATCACCTATCTTAGAATAATTAATTAAATTTATTTAAAAATGAATTTAAAATGAATTAATTTTAAAATATATATTTTAAATATATTTATTGTATCGAAAGGGTTAATATGGAAGAAATGTTGTTTTGTCTTATTATGTTATGCAAACATTTTGACTCGTTCAATTTACACAAAATAGAAATAACAACTAAATTAAATTAGGGAGAATGAGGATGGCGACCGGGCGACCTTGTCTGAGCGAGGGTTATGGTTAGGGTTTGTTTCTGCAGTCTGCGATCGAACCCTCCAACTGTGCAACCGTCTCTCACCATCGCCGTTCACCGTTCACCACAACCGCGGGACTTCAGTTGACCTGCAGGTATCTTCACGGGCAGTTAATCACCGACATTGGAAGGCACTGTGACGGAGTGCTGCACGGTCCGTTTACCATCTGTAACTGTCATTTTCTCCCGTCTACTATCCGTTCCGAGGTGTCTGCAGATCCTAGGCGCAGCTGGCTATGGAGGATAACGAGGCCGTAGATTATTCGGAGGACCCATTGGAGGGGGTCTCCATCTGGCGCACTCCTCTTGATTCTTCCGGAGGTATGTACAGCTCAGAACCACCTGAACTTTTTCCGCCGATTTCTTTCTGTGAACCGCATCCGCACATCCCGGTGGTCCTCCCGGACGACCCGCCGACCTGGCCTGCACTATCCACGCCCCCACACTCTCCGGCTACCCTAGGGTTTGTATCAAGTTGTATTAACCCTAACCCTGGTTCACATCCTCCGGTTACGGGTTCCCAATCCCTCCAATATCTAAACCCCCCTATCTCTGGGCATGCTATTGGTATCCCTGTTTCCATCGGCCCTCCATCCGGTAGTTTTACTGTTGTACCTCCGCTCACTGGAATCCCTTCGACCTCCGGCTTTCTGGGTCCATCGTTTACCCCCAATATCCCGACCCCGCAGCAATCTTTCACCCCCCCTTCTGAACGTCCCCTCAGAGACCCTCCACGGGGGCCAAAGAGGAAATATAAGTGCTTTAAATCCAGAGAGGAGGACGTTTTTCTAAGGTTGGAAGACGACATCCGCTGGGGTGAGGCTATGGACTTTGCGGATCGTGTTTTGGTCGGCCGCATCAGGGGCCGCAACTACTCGGCTGCACGCTTGAAGCAATGGGCAGCGGAAGTCTGGGGCCACCATCTGGTAGAAACCCCCTTTGTGCAGACCTTCGTGCGGGGCTGGTTCGCACTCCGCTTCGCGCGTGCCGACCATACCAACTGGGTACTTTCATCATATTGGCATTTTGAGCATGCCCCTGTGTTACTGAAGAGATGGACTCCGTTATTTGACCCTGAAACGGAGCAAATTGGCATTGGACCTGTATGGATCCGTCTTCCAGGGCTTCCACTCCAGTACTGGTCAGAAGACATATTCAAAAGGATTGGCAATGCCATTGGAGGATACATGGGCTATGACAAATCCTTTCAGCAGACGGGTATGATGGCCTATGCCAGAATTCTTATCAACTTGGACACGAGAGGAGGCTTGCTGGAATACATTACCATTCAGTGGAGGGACACGGAGCGCAAGCAGATTATAGACTATGAAGGCGTTCCTTACAGATGCCGCAGATGTCACAAAGTGGGCCACTTGTACAGAGACTGCCCACTCCTCAAGAAATCGGCTCCGAATGGCTCGGAGGAAGCTACACCACAGCCTCTGAACATCCCCTCTGAGTCGCATCCTGTCAGTGCCCCTGGTGTACCGGACCATCCTCAGCCTGCGGAGGAACCTCGGAGCACAGAGACTACTGACAATGCTGGGGAGCCAATCGATCCGCCTCCATCCTCGTCGGCACCGGTGCAACCTCCTACCGAACAAGAGGACCTGGAGCAATCGGGTAAGTTCTCTAATCACTCTCCGTCTACTCCTTCTTCATGTATGACAATAGGCATATCATCTCATCTCATCGCCCCTGCATCTGATCATTCTACATTACCCTCTGTTACCTTGGCATCCCCTTCACTGAATCATCGATCGCACACTTCTCTCATCTGCTCTCTTCCTCATCCACCCCCGGTGGCTCCGCCCTCTATTATCTCTTCGACGCTAGCCACCTTATCTCTAAATTCATCTCCATCTCCCCCCCGCTACTCCTTGCGACCCCGTCTGAAGGATAGGGGACCTGATGCTTTTGGACTAGACCTATCCCGTTTGTCCATGTCTCTCAAAAATTCCCGTGGACGACCCTCTCGTATATCCAAAGCGAGGCACACAGCGGACGAAGAAATCGCCCTCGGGTGACAACAGACTATTCTCCGGGCCCTTAGAGCGAGGAATGGCCCAGCCCCCTTTCCCTCATGAAATTTCTCTCCTTCAATTGCCGGGGCTTTGCTAGTACAGCCAAAAAACTAGCACTTAGGAGACTGCTCTTATCATCTCAGATGGACTTCATTTTTCTTCAAGAGACCCTCTGTCAGGCCGAAACCCTCATACATACCCTCTCAGCCTGGTTCCCTTCCTGGACCTTCCAGGCATTGGACGCATCTGGCCGATCAGGGGGTTTGGCCATTGGGGTAAACAACAGAGTGGCAGAGATTAAGAACACCTTTGGGGGAAGAGGGTTTATAGGTCTTGACATCAGTGCACATTCTGCAGTTAGAGACATCCGGATCATTAATGTATATGGCCCTTGTACTGATCGAGCTAATTATTGGAGAGCTTTATTTGAATCAGAAGTCTTTCAAGCAGACAAAATTATACTTGGAGGAGACTTTAATTTCTCACTTGGATATAGTGAATCATGGGGGCACTCTGCCCAGGTCGACACACTTACTGACACTATATCCGGCCTACTAGAGGACCATCATTGGGTAGACATACCGTCTGCTAAACTCCAGTATACATGGACAAACAACCGATGTGGAGACCAAAGCCTGGCAAGAAGACTGGACAGATTCCTTATCAAGGAACCCCTGGTAAGCGAACTCCCCAGAGTTCGGCAATGGGTAGGCACAGGAGGAATATCAGATCACAGGCCTATCTTCTTGGAGGTAGATGACCTGTCCCATAAAATCAAGAGCCCCTTCAAATTTAATGCCGCTTGGTTACAAGATCCCTCTTACATCCAATTGGTGCATAACTATTGGCAATCCAATGCCATTAGAGAAGGAGAGGACTTATCAGAGGGGTTTGTAAGGAAACTCACAGAACTCAAGAAGCTTACTAAGAATTGGGCACACCGAAAGCGCATTCAGGATGACTTGACCTTAAAGGAGGCTGAAAGGGTCATTGTTGAATATGAAGACTCATCTAATGGGACTTTCCTATCCCCTGAAAGCAAGGAGACTTATACCTCCCTTATTGCAAAGCGCACCCAAATTCTGAAGGAGAGGGAAGAGAGCTGGCGTCTTAGGAGCCGAGCTATTTGGCTAACTGAAGGAGATGCAAATACAAAATTTTACCACAAGTTCGCAAATGGCCGCAAAGCAATAAATTCTATCTGGGAATTAAAGAATGAACAAGGGGTCACTGTCTCTTCACAGCGGAATCTGGCCAGGCTGGCTACAGAACATTTTAAAGCCATATACAAGGCCCCTACAGAAGCCAACATACTGGAAATCATGAGAGTGGCAGAACTTTTCCCCAGATACATTGAACAAGAGGACGCGGAGGAACTACAGAAGGAAGTGACAATGGCAGAACTGGAGGCAACACTGAAATGGTTCAAAAAAGATAAGAGCCCAGGACCTGATGGATGGACCATCGAATTCTATCTAGCATTCTTTGATCTCCTGGGCAATGATCTCCTGAGAATTGTCGAAGACAGCAGAAGCACTGGCCGTATATCATCTGCCATTAAATCCACCTTCATAGCTCTCATCCCCAAGTCGAACGCCCCTCAATCCTTTGATGACTTCCGTCCTATATCTCTCTGCAACTGCCTCTACAAGATTATCGCAAAGATCATTGCTAATCGCCTCAAGCCCATCTTATCACATCACATATCAGCCGAACAATTTGCATTCCTGAACCACAGACAGATCCACGAGGCCATTGCTACTGCCCAAGAGCTTATGCACACCATGCAGATTAAGAAACAAAAAGGAATGATCCTTAAGGTGGATCTGTCCAAGGCATTTGATAGAACAAATTGGCTTTATCTACGACTGCTACTCACCCATCTGGGTTTCCCTTATGCCTTCATCAAATGGACCATGAGCTGCATCACTAATGTATCCTACAGTGTACTGCTAAATGGTGAAGCCACCTCATTTTTCACATCTGAAAGGGGTCTCCGACAGGGATGCCCACTCTCCCCCCTGCTATTTTTGCTCATTATGGAAGGCTTGAGTAGGGTTATCTTATCTGCACGCGATCGCCATCAACTAACTGGTATTAAGCTTGCGGATAACCTGTACCTTACTCACTTATTATTTGTTGATGACATATTAATATTCTTGAATGGCAGTATTGGAGACTCCTCTATACTCCACAACTCATTTCTTCTCTTTCAGCAAGCTACTGGTATGAAAATCAACAACAACAAATCCACCATTACTTCTTTTGGCTGTTCTATCAATGAAAGCACTTATGCACAGCAGCGTTTTCCATTTAACAGCTTGACCTTAGCGGAAGGCATCAAATATCTTGGTTTTAGACTGAAACCAAATGGATACAGAATTGCTGATTGGTTATGGCTCATTGCCAAGGTGGAAAAGAGACTTCAGGTATGGTACCATAGATACCTTTCTCGAGCCGGCCGATTGATTCTCATTAAAGCTGTAATTGAAGCTACACCAGTATACTGGATGGCTCTCTCTTGGATCCCCAGAGGCATACTCAACCGATTACAGCATATATGCAGTCGGTTTCTTTGGAAAGGCCATCAACCGGGCAGAATCTTTGCATGGGTCAAATGGGATACCATTGCAAAGCCTAAACGATGGGGGGGCTGGGGCATCAAAAGGCTCGATCTTTTCTCTAAGGCTCTGGCGGCAAAGCTTGGTTGGCAACTTCTTACTTCAGATGGACTATGGACAAAAGTTGCATATGCAAAGTATATCAGACCTATAAATGTATTGGATTGGATATGCAGACAACATGGACCATTACATAATATATCTATCATATGGAAGGCCGTTATTGGCACTCTGCCCCTAATAAGAGAAGGCATAACATGGCGTATCAAGGCTGGTAATATGGTCCGAATAGGACGAGATCCTTGGGTTGGTTGCGGGAATACTCACAGACTCCCTGAAGATCTCATTGAACTACTAAATAACAGGGGTATCATCTCCATTATGCATATTGGCGATCAAGCTAACTCCTCCTTTTTACAACAAGCCTGGTACAGCGCACAAGCTCTTGATATCCCTGTTCAATGGCACATTGTATGGGCTGAGTACACGGATGCACTCACGCAAGCACATATCAGGCTTACAGAAGGTACAGATGAGATCATTTGGGCATATGCAAAACACGGAGTATATACGCCGAAGCTTGGCTATATAAGACTTATGGAATCTCATAAACCTCACATTATCCATCCCGCATGGAAGGTAATATGGAAGCTTAAATCTCCTCCGCGTACCCGATTGCTTATGTGGAATGTCTTATTTGACAAGGTACCTACGGGCACCAATCTCATGAAGCGTTCCTTCCACGGTCCCTTTCGCTGCCATCTATGTCAACAGGAGGAAGAAAGCACCTCTCATCTATTTCTGAATTGCTGCACTGCTCTGCAACTTTGGCAGGGAATCACATCCCACATTCCGCAACTGAATACTTGGCATGGAAGCAGCGTAATGGAAGCGTGGGAGAATTGGAATCGAGAACATTCTGGAAAGGCCATCAATATCCCTCTTCTTGCATGCTGGGCAATATGGATTGCCCGGAATCAGGCAATCTTTAACCTCAGAGCTCCACACTGGCCTACCATCCTTCAACACACCATTGCAGATTATAACTTGATTCCTGAGGATAATAACCCGGGACCTGTACGCATCCTAAAACCCTTGGACATTGACAAAACAAAACCATGGGCTTTTTTCGACGGGTCTGCACAAGAAGTGGGCTGTGGGGGAGGAGCTGTATTATATATCAAAGACACACACAGCTACAAAATTCAAATCCCCCTAGGCAGAGGAACTAATAACTTTTCTGAACTATGCACTGCCAAACACCTCATTCACTTTGCCATTCAAAAACAATGTAGACATCTTCAGCTGTTTGGAGATTCCAAAATAGTTTGCAATTGGCTGACTGATACATCACATTGTCATGCATTTACATTGAGGCACATTTTAGATGAGGCAAAGCGTCTGACTGCTTCCTTTGAATCTTTTGCTTGTCGTCACATCTACAGGGAACAGAACACCATCGCAGATCAACTCTCCAAAGAGGCAGCGCACAGGCAAGGAGACAATTGGCTGATACAGGAGGAAATCGAAGGGTCATTCTATCAGCATTATCATCGACCCTTTGATGATCAGATGGATAATGGGCACTAAAGCCCAATTACAGATCTACTTTTTGTCTTTTTGATGAATATTCACTATGTTTAGTTTTTTGTACAACACTTTATTTTGACATAACAGTTATATATGGCTCTCTGCGTAGAGCAAACGACTCTTATATTGAACACTGATAGTATACAGTTTTTTAGACTGCTCCCTGCGAGGAGACAACTGCTTAAATTTTGTTTATACAGCACTACAGACTGAACATGTTGGGCAAATCTGCCAATATTCGAATGCTTCGGCATATACAAAATGTAATTTCTTAATCTTAATAGAAATTACGACTTTTTCCCAAGGGAAAAAAAACAACTAAATTAAATTAAAAAAATAAAATATTATAATTATAATTATTAATTAAAATATTTTGGCTTTGTCAAAGTATATAAAGATTAAAAGGAAATAAAAAAATTTAAAAGATGAAAAATAAAAATAAAATTATAATGAATAATTAAACCAACCTAGATCCATCTTAACTCTAGATCTACGAAGTACTGAGAGGAATCAAATTTCTTAAAGTGCAAACTTCTTTTAGAGTTAAAAGAGATTTGATCCTTATCGATGCTTGGTAGGTTCGGAGTTAAGTTGGATTTAGGTTAGTTTAAAATATTTAATCTACATTGAAATCAACCCTATGTTACACAAGTTATATATAGTTGCGACTTCAGTGGTCTCACAAAAAAAATCTCTCTCTCACACACACACACATATAGATGTTAATTGGGGTTATCTCTAGTGAATAGGGGGGATGATTGTTATCTTCCCCATCTAGGTTCAAATCTTTGCTAATGATATAATGAATTATAATGCCTTGATAATTATTGTTGTAATGACTTTATGCCTATGAATATTGTTATATTGACTTGATCTTGTGAAATCTTAGACTAGTCTTGTATCACTGATCTCATTAAAAGAGAGAATAATTTCTTTTCAAAAAAATAATAATAAAAAAATGGATCATTACTTTTAGGTTAAGAGAAAAGGTGATTCCTTTCCAAAAAAATAAAAAAATAAAAATAGAACATTTTGAATAGATGACTTAATTAATATATTAAATAGTAAATAATTTAAATATATATATATATGGTAAATCAAATAAAGTTTTAATCATCTTAGAAAAGAAAAGAAATGCAATCTAAATTAATATAGTGTTCAGAATTATTATGGAGATGACATAAGAGGGAAGGACCTCAGGTTACAAAAGCAAATAAGCTTTGAGATATCTATTTGCAGCTTTCAAATGTCATACGGTGGGGCCACACACATCAATTTATAGCCCCTTAAGTACATACTTTACAATTTTCTTAAAATAAAAATTATCCACCATACATCTTAATCAATGTATTTGGCAGGGCTATACAACAACTAGTTGGTGTTATTTTAACATCAGAGCTCCATCATCATTTAAAGAATAATAATAATAATAGAAGAAGAAGTTATTCGCCATACATCTTTATCAATGTATTTGGCAGGGCTACACAACATCCACTTGGTGTTATTTTAACATCAGAGCTCCATACTCCATAATTGGAAAAAACAATATCCACCATACATCAATTATTTAATTAATGTATCTGGAAGGCCTTTACAACAACCACAATTTCATTATATAATAGATATAAAAAATATTAGATCATAAATCATTCACCAAAATCCGATTTTTTATATCATATAATATATTTCAGTATATAATATATAGTCTGCATATTTTTGTCTATGTTATTTGGTAGTCTGATTTAGATTTTTAATTGCATTATAGAAGCGAGATAACTTTGAGTAGTTTTATCATTATTATATAAGAAGAAAATGTGAAGGTGAATTAAAATTTAAAATGATTTTTAATTAGAATATAGAATATGATGAAAATTTTAAATTTTAAAAATTTTGTAAAAAAATTGTGAGAAACCAAAAAAATAAAAAAAAATGAAAAAGTGTTAATATTATATAGATATATTTTTAGTGTTGATATTGTATAGACATATTTTTAGGTTATAATATCTTTTTAACAACTGCATTAAAACCAAAAATATTATGTAGTAAACACGAAAAAAAACATCAAAATGAGAAGTGTTGATATAACTTGATGTTGCATCAACATTTTTTCTTTTCTTTTTTTAAAATTTTCAGGTTAAAATCTTAATTTTTTAACAATAGCATTACAAATTAATTTTTATTTACAATAAATATGAAAAAAATCCACAAATCAAAAGGTGTTGATATTACATCAACAATTTTTTGGGTTAAATTCCAACATTTTTTAGTAATGATATTGAAAATAAAATATCATTATTCCGAAAAATCTTAAAATTCCAATAGATTTTGATGATGATATTAAAGATGAAATATCACAACTTCAAAAACCTAAAAATTTCAATAGTTTTCAACCATGGAAGTAAAGATAAATATCATGACTTTGAAAAACCTTAAAATATTGACATTTTTCAACCATGTTGTTAAAGATAAAATATGACGATTATGAAAACCTTAAAATTCGGACATTTTTTTAAGCCATAGAATTAAAACCAAGGATCATGACTCTAAAAAACTTTAAATTTTAAATATATTTCGAGACCAAATATAACTACTATAAAAAAACCTTAAAAATGAATACCTAAATCAAAGAATTGTTATACCAAATGCTAAAAATATAGCTCTTTTAAAATTTTTATCCTAAGACAATTTGACACATTGCAACGAAAACCTAAAAATTGATCATCAATTTGACATGCCAACGAAAACCTAAAATTAAATCAACTATTTGACATGTCATGGGCAAGCTTAACCTATTACAATGAAAACTTAAAAACCAACCATCAAATTGACACACAATGGAGGTAGATTTAACTCATTATAACGAAAACTTAAAAGTCAATGATCAGATTAACACATAGTGGAGTCAAATTGCTAGTCAAACATTAACACAACCTCAACAATATATATATAAATTAAAACTTTATTTTAAAAAATTAAAAATAGAAAAAAAAACTAAAACTTTTTAAAAAATAAAAAAAATTCAAATATAAAAAATCATTAAAAAACTGGAAAAAAAAACGAAAAACAATGCATAAAATTGAAAAAATCAAACATAAAAAGATTAAAAAAGATTAAATAAAAAACTAAAAAAAAGCAGCGACAATTAAAAAAAATTATTAAAAAAATAATTAAAAAATTTATTAAAATATAAATTCTAAAAAAAATATTTTAAAAAATTAATAAAAGTAAAACTTGAAAATAAAAATAATATTAAAATAAAAATTAATAAAATCTTAAATAAAACATTAATGAATAAAAATAAAAAAACAAAAAACAAAAAAAACACAATCAATTAAAAAAATGGCATTCTGTCGGGGCTTGGAGGTCGATTCTCAGAATCACCCCACACAAAATACAAGTTGTGTGGGTGTACGTCAATTTAGGAATTGACTCTCGAGCCCTGACACAAAGCCAAAGAGCCACTTACATGAAGACGTTTTGGTGTCATGCCAGAGATGCCCAACACAAGTTATGTGGGTGTGGGTCGGTTCTGAGAATTGAGACCTTCTTAGCCTCGATGTTTAAGGGCCATCGACAGGCCGAAGGGCCATCGACAGGCCGCTAAGTAGGAGGGAGGCCAAATTTGTTTTTAATGTTTTTTATTTTTTAATTAATTAAATATAACTTTATATATATATAAATATAAATATAAATTATAATATTTCTTATTATTATATATTTTTAGAATATATATATATATATATATATATATATATATATATATATTTTAATGTTATTTTTAAAATTTTTATTTTTTTTTAAATGTTTATTATTTAGAATTTATTTTTAAAATTTTTAATAACATTTCATTCTTGTTTTGTATTTTTTCCAATTTTTGAAACATTTTTTCCCAATTTTATTTTTGAACTAGTATGGATTTTAATTAGTTGCTTTAATTTTTTTTTTTTTTTTTTAAATTTTGTTTTAAATGTTGTTGTTGTTTTTTTTTTCAAATTTTTTTTTTGTTTGTTTTTATTTGATTTTAAACAATTTATTTTTATTTTGTTTTTTTATTTTATCTTTTATGTGTGTTAAGGTTGCTTTTAATTTTTTTTAATAGTGCTTTTTTTTTTGTTAATCAAAATTTTATGTGAATCAATATTTTGAAAAAAAAACTTCAAATATTATCATCTTTGAATTCAAAATTCATAAAATTTTCATAAATTTTGTTTTTTTTCCTTTTCAATTTATTGTGTTCAATCTTTTCCATAGAAATATTTTTTTGACATTCCATTTTTAACGAAAAGATCTTGAAATGTGTATTTTTAAAATTATATCTATATAAAAATTGTGTATTTTTTTATTAAGTGTTCAAAATTATTATTTTTGGACGACAATTATTTTATGTGTATTGAAGCATTAATTAACGATAGATAAATATATATAAAAAATCCTAAGTTCAAGTTATTAATTTTAATATTTTTTAAAAACTTTACAAAAAAATTGAGTATTTCATTAAAAAAACCATTGCAAAGAAAAACAAAAAATACAAACTTGAAAAACCTTTAAAATCAAACATTTGAGGGAGAAAAAAATAAAGAGAGAAGAAGATAACAACTTGAAAAATTCTTTTATGTGATTTCTACCGAAAGACTTTGCTTAATTCATTATGGATCACAGACGCTTGAATACAAAAACTTCAAAAATGGTTAAATAACCAACATTTAAAAAATAAGTATACACATTTAAGGCATTTGAAAATTTAAAGTGTCAAAAATTTGCCCCCCACAAAAAAAAGGTTGATGTTGCATTGACACTTTTCAAAATCGACATGAAAGTTGCTGACATTTAAACTTTTAAACCATACTTAAAAACATAAGAAAATTTAAAGCGTCCAAAATAATCCCAGGAAATAAGGGGGTGTATCAACGCTTTTCAAAATTGATATGAAAATCACTAACATTTAAAAAATATATCCATACCTAATACATATGAAAATTTAAAATGTCAAAAATATGCTTAAAAAAAAGTTCATGTTGCATTAACACATTTCAAAGTCAGCATGAAAATTATGATTTAAAAAAAAAAACGCAATATAGTTCTTATTAAGTTAATAACTTTGTTTATAAATATTGTTATTTAAAATTCTAAATATATAATTAAAAAAAAAATTGTAGTAACATTATTAAAAAGAACCTTAAAAGTTTTATCATTATCCTATTAAATAACCGTGAAGGGATAGATGTGCAAATGATAATGTAAGTGGTTAAAAATTAATTTTTTCTTAAATACAATCTTCAAATGATAATGTAATTGGTTAAAAAAATAAAAGTTTTTCTTAAATACAAATTTTAATTATAATAATATTAAGAGATATAATTTGGTATATATGGTTTGTTAAAGCTAGTTAATAATTTTTATTTGATTAATTAAAAAGGTACATTTTTATGGTTAAAGATGAAAAATTTGAGGGGTTATTTTTTTTGATTAGTTGAGTTTTTATATTTTTTCGTTAAAAAATATCCAATAATTTATTTAATCTTAAAAATTGTCGAATTTTATAAAGATTATATAATTTTTTTCAAAAAATTGCATTTTTATACAAACAATTCATCAAATTTTGTAGTTTGTATATTAAGGATTAGTAAGATTCACCAAAGATTCTATACTTAAATAAATTTCTATCCTTAAATTTTTTTGTAATGGTTATTTGCCTACCACTAAAGAAACCAGACCAATAATATAGTCCCAAGTCTTTTTCCATATTATTATATTGATAATTATAACAGGGCAATATAATAAGAAAATTCTAATAATACTTGGAGAGTTACTACACAACCTATGTCTATAACTAGCATGAGAAAAAAAGTTATTTCTTAATGATAGATAAACGAAAAACATCAACCTGAATATATTAGTATGAAGGAGAGTCTATATGTATTACTTATGGATTCTCATTCTCCTTTGTTGAGGCTTGGAAGTCTAGTCTAGAATCTCGTTGGCTATGAGAGATACTTTGTTGTCTAATCTCTTTATATTAGTTGGAGAGAATCAATACGGAGGATAATTTCCTATTAGGATTCATTCATTTCCACAAATACCTTACACATAATTGTCTTTATCTACTAGTAGAGGTTGATGGTATCAATATATCTATTGTAACAATTATTGTTGGTGTCAATGTTTGGGAACCAATGTCACTTGTTCTCTTCAATCTCCTCATCCTGGAGAAAATTCCTCTCCACTCGAGCCTTTGTTTCAACTATGTTTGTTCCATTCCTAATTCTTGAGGAAGTGTTCTCCTTATAATTGGCAGTGAAATTCTCAACACTTTGCTACGCCTTCATTTGTCATTTTACACAACCCCATACTGACCATACTAACCTTGGATTGTTGAAGGACAAGGCATGGTAAAGAGAAGTTGCACAACTAGAAGAGAAATAAGATGTGAACAAGGAAGAGGTTACCATAGTTTTTGGGCTCAATCCAATCCACCAAGGATTCAAAGGAGGCAAGCAAAGATATCCAACTAGCATATTAAGAGGTAGAACACAAACATTGGAGAAAGGTTGTTATGCCCATTCCAAAAATAGAATAATTGACGGGCCACCAAATAGGTAAAACTTAAGGCCCATCTGACCAACCTTATGCATATTTAACCTTTCTTTATGCACTTACTAATATGTTCTTAGGAGGGTTAAGAGATGATTTCCATATCTTGTGTGTCTAATGCATTTAATGTGTAGGATATTGAGGATATTCTATGCAGGTCACACATGATTCTAGCTAGAGAATAATATGGGGCTTTCCCTCGCTAAAGGATAACTAGAAATCGACGAGCTTAAGGACCTTTATCACCTACTTGTAGCTGTGAGGTCATCAGAGAAACAAATACAACGTTTTAGGGATTTTGAAGGGAAGAAATTCTCTCTTCAAGGAGGCTTCCTCTCAAGCATTTTTTTGTAGAAATAAGGGGCCTTAGTAGCCCATTAGGGATTCAAAAACTTTGGAGAAGATAGTCATCAATAGAGAAAGGATTTTGTTTGCTATTTTAGTTTTGTCATGTTTCATGTATGAGCACAATTGTTGATTAATTAAAATCACTCTTCGCTTTCTAGTCTCATTTTCCTTTAAGGGACATGAGCCTCCTTAGGCTAGGGCCCAACCCAGGTGCTCAAGACCCCTTATTGTACCTTTACTTTCCATGCATTTAGTTTAGCCATTTTTTTTTACAAATCTCATCTCTAAAAAAGTATTTTCTTTGTAGGGTTAATGAATAAGCTTCTCTTTGAGATTTTTTATGTATCTTGCTTTGATATAATAAAAAATATTTTATTTCATGTAGTCATATTCTTCATTTAAAATTCAAATCATTCTTTCTGTCATTATACTTTTCTACATTGAATAGTTTATCAGTCATTTGCGCACTTTCCTTTAACCATTAAACCATGCATTTTTCTTTTAGTTAAGTAGTGTTGCTTCATAGGCATACTATTAGTGTTGTTTTGATGCACTTGGTTCACTTAGAACATCATATTTTCACCCATTGTTACACATTTCTACAATCTATCAGCAAGCTGGTTTTTGCCTAGACGAACTACATGAAACTATAGATTTTCCTATTCCTTGAATGAACTAATCCATTGGAGGTACTCGAGATTGGAAAAGGTTCACTTGATATTATGCAACCTTCCTTCACCTTCTCCACCCCTTAGACCACTTTTAGACCTCATAAAACTACACTCGGTTATATCTTGTAGCAAAACAGGGCCATCTTATAGAAGTATGCAGATTTCCTTAGAACACCTCCATATTTGTACCCAAATATTGTTTATCATTACCTAGAACATTAAAATGCTAATTATACCCTAGAGATGGAGTTATAATTTTAGATACTCGCTAGAAACTTTACCCTAGTAGTTGTAGAAAAAACTTATTTCTTTACAGAATTAGGGTTTATTATTTGTATGTCTTCTTTTAGTTGCAATTTGATTTATCATGCACCATAGAATATATTTTATTTGTCTCTAGCATTCTTGAAATTATTTTCTTTGCTTCCTTGCAGTTATCTTAGGTTTATTTCATGTCGTTTACATTCCTGCAATTAGCATAAATTTATTTCCTGCAAAACAAAGTAGGTTTACTTCTTGTAATTTACATTCCTGTAATAAGATTAGGATTGCCTTTTGTCATTTTCTTTCTACAAGAAAGTATGGATTGTTCTTTGTTGTTTCCTTTCCTGCAAGATATGTTAGGTCTATTTTTCTTCCTTATGTTTTTGAGCATTTCTTGTAGCCTATATTTCAAAAGTGGATTCTTTATATTTTAGCTCCCCGTTAGTTGCATCAAATTGACCAAAGTATAATATATTTCCTACTACACATGCAGTGTCAACATCTCTTAAGTTTGTATGAACCCTGGGTTGATAATTAAAGTTGATACCTCAAGAGTTTCAACCTTCTTATTGTAATATTGAGGGCCATTAATAAAAAAAGGTAAAACTAGAACAAAAGAATGCATAAGAGAAAATGAAAGTAACCAACATACTCAAAGTAAAGAAGACAAGACAAGGTGTTGTGCTTTTTTAAGTGATCAAGACTTAAATTTTTTCCTTCACAATTGTGGTGGAGCAAGGTGATGAGGGTAGCCTGCAATGATGAATTGATTTGTGAGAAAACAACATTAACAGAGACACTAAACTTCCTAATTTTTGTATTAGAATTTTGATGTGCTACATGTTATGAATGATGTAGTCTAGCAACATCTATGCAGACCTCTAAATGGATATGGGGGAATGATGATGGCGTAATATCCTTGATGTGTGGGAAATTTATTGACACCTCATTTGTGGATTATTTAAATTAATTTAATATTATTTTTTATGAGTAATTAAATTGAGACAATGAGATTTAATCAATGGCACATTTAAAAAAAAAAAAGAGAAAGAGAAAAGTGACTTTATAAAAGGAAATACAAATATAATTAAAAGAGGCGTATTGAAAAAAAACAAGCTATCTTTTCCTAATCAATGAGTTTTATGGTGGCATTTAAGAGACCTCAAACATGTGAAATACTAAATACCAAGAAAAATGACACATTCAAAATATCCAAGGCTAGAGCAGAATGTGATAAATTGACAATGTCAAAGGCCAAAGGAGAATGTGATACATTAACAATATTGAAGGCTAAGGGCTAATATGATACATTATGACCTATAAATTGTTGTGTATATTTTACTAGAATAGTTAATCACAACAGATCAAATAAAACATATAATTTTTTATTGCTAATTTTACTTTTCTTTAGATCTCAATTTTTATATACTAGCTTTATGATTAAATGAATAAATTAGTTGAAACACAAGAAATATAGAAAATAAATAAATACACATCCACAATAGTCACACTGTTTTTCCTTGGAATCCCTTATGGGAGAAAACCCAAGAAGATGGTGATGCTTCTCTACTCTCTTTTCTCTAGCATTGAAATATGTAAGTACAAAGTGAGAGATCCTCTATGGAGTTAGTTGAGACCTGTAGACTATAATGGTACTATAAAACTTAAACCCTCTTTTTGATATTCTCCAAATTCCCACTATTAGATGCTTCGGCCAAACAATGGAACAAAATACAATAGCATAGAATGGAGCCCCTACTCCTCGTAGCAACATGGTATTTAAGAAAGCCTGATAGAAAACTAGGAATAAGGCTTGAATCCATCAACCATAAATTAGAGTTATGATTTTGGACCTTCTATAGTATTCTTGTAAGTATACACATGTCTAGCCCTAGATGCATGAGTAATGAGGGATGACATGGTATCCACTTGTACCATGGTGGTCAACAATGAAGGCCAACTTGCAAGAGGCATAACTTTTGAATATGAAATTTGAGTGATGCAATTATTGAACCATTATAAATGTCTCTAAGTGTAGAATAATGGTAGAAGATCTAACACAAATGAGATATTTTATGGCCCAAAACATTTTTGAGCAAGTTTTTGTCATTGATGTCAAGTCGAATTCATTTATGACAAGCAAGGTTAGGTTCAGGGGGAGCTTGTTGAAGTTATATTGTAGAGAATGTTGGTAGCTTTTGTTTCTTGTGTCAAGTTTAGGGGAAGACTAGTAAGCATGTTACAATGGCTATGTTAATGCATGTTCCTTATTTTCCTGAGGTAAAGGATGAAGGTTATATCTTTGAAGGAATTTCTTCTTCAGTTCCTTAACTCAAATAAGGAAACTAAGTGTTTAGTTTATATCCCTCTCAAATACCTTTCCAATGGTATATGGAAGTTGAGATAAATCCAAAGGAATGAGGTGAAATCTCATTTTGAAAGTTATGCAAGTTCAACATGGTTCCAACAAGTCATAGTTCTAGTATGGGTCCTTCCCAACTGGATCAACACCACACCACAAAAAAATCTTGGGAGAATTACGAGAAATTTTAGCCTAAAATTTCTCTCATAAGAAAAAATAATAAAAATAATAGTTAAAATAATAAAATAAGAGTTATGGGCTTATTGGTGAATCAAAATTAACACATAAGAGGTGGAAGAACAAGACGGTTGCGGGAGGAAACTGGACCTGGAGAACGAGGCATAGAACTAGGGTTTCACATTGCTACAGGGGTAGTTCCCCATGGAGGGGCACAAAGGGGGGAGCTCTTCTCCATCCTATAGGCAGACTGTGGCCATCCGGGACAAGAAACCATTAGAATCCGTCAGAGGTCCTTCAAAGGAAGCAAAAAGAAGCATGGAAGAGGAACATGATTTCACCAAATCAAGGAAGGATAACATAACCAAAGAAAATGAGGAAGAAGACAAAAAACAGGGAGCAAAAAACAAGGCACATAAGGGGCCATGTAAACCTAAGGCTGACGTCACTCCCGAAGTAGTTTTAAATGATCCCACTCTGCAGGCGCATAGGGATCACATGCGGAACTATGCTATCATTTGCAAATTCATGGGATTATGGCCCACTGAAGAGGCTCTGCAAATGTGGATCAAATACCATTGGAAACCAAAAGGAAGCATAGACCTACATCTAGGGTCAAAGGGTTTCTTTACTATGGTCTTTACAAATATTGAGGACAAAGACAAAGTGTTTGAAGGAGGGCCCTACTTCTATGCAGCAGCAGGCCTCTACATGTGGCCGTGGATGATGAATTTTGTCCCAGAGCGAGAGACTTTCACCTCGGTCCCGGTCTGGGTAAGACTCTATTCCCTACCTCTTGATTACTGGCAAACAGAATTGTTATCTGCCATAGGAAATAAACTAGGGCATTTTTTCAAAGCTTCTGAGGCCACCAGAAGGGGTAAATACACTTCCTTTGCAAGAATATGTGTGGAGATGGATCTCTTTGGAGCTCTACCAGATGAGGTCATCTTGGAAGTCTTTGATGAAGAATGGGTGCAAACAATAGATTATGAGCATATACCTTTCAGATGCCGCAAGTGCCATGAACATGGACATCTTTTTAGAGACTGTCCTCTCAGTAAAATCGAGAATAAGAATAAAGATGCTACAATGAAAGATAATGAAGGCTTCCACAAAGTGGGATATAGAGGAAAAGGGGGCAAAAGGGGAACAAAACAACATCAAACAGAAGGGCAACATGTCAGCCAGAATAAGTTCCATGTACTTGAAGAAGAGGAGGAGATAACAAAAGAAGATCAGGTCATGGAAGGTAGCCCTGGGGAGAAAGAGAAAGAGGTAAATAGTGAACAAACATAGGATATTACCAAACAAAAAGAAACCATGCTGAGTGATGGAGAACTAGAGATGGACCAAGAAATGATCCATAGTGAGATGGAAACAGAGGATCATGAACTACAGGAGATTCTGGATAGAGAACACCTAGATCTGGAAGGGTTCTTGAAACAGGGTACCATGGGAGGGGTAGACTCATTACCACAAGAAGAGTTCAACAAAGTACAACAACTGTTCCTATGGAAAACTCAGGCAAAGGGGCCGAAGAGTCATAAAAACAAAGAAAGGCATGGCAACGAAGGTGTGAAACCTATGAAAACCTCACCAGGATTAGCTCCTAAAAACCCAGGGAAGAAAAGAGGCAGAAAAAAGTAGAATGAGTTATTCATGGAATGTGGAAAGCTAATGATAGATTCAGCTAAGATGAAAGACCTAACCAGCTACTCCTTTACAAATATGTAATAATGAAGTTTACATCTTGCAATATAAGAGGTGTAGGGAGTAAGAGAAAACAAAGAATACTTAGTCACAGAATGAAACAAGAAGCATTGGATATGATCTTTATCTAGGAAACTAAATGTTCCATTCAAGGAATCAAAGAAGTTCATAGCAGCTA
Source organism: Pinus tabuliformis (assembly GCA_031772625.1). Taxonomy (NCBI): domain Eukaryota; kingdom Viridiplantae; phylum Streptophyta; class Pinopsida; order Pinales; family Pinaceae; genus Pinus; species Pinus tabuliformis. The sequence continues at coordinate 730,120,129 of CM062805.1, read as the reverse complement.
GCTCAGCAGGTATGAATTTTTAGAAGTTAAAGCAGACAATACAGCAGGGGGTATACTCACTATTTGGAACCCCCAAAATATTGGAATAATAGATGCTAAGGCATATAGGAATTATTTATCAATGGTTATCCAGCCAGTTGGAGATAGGGATACTTATTTGGTCACAAATGTTTATGGCCCTCAAAGAATAGATGATAAACTCAGGTTTCTAGATTCTCTTGAGGTTTTGATAGATAGATATGTAGGAGTACCATGGATCATGGGAGGAGACTTCAACATGATCAAATCACTTTGGGAGAAAAAAGGGGGAACCAGAACCTTAAGCAAAGACTCTACAACATTTCAAACTTTTATAGATAATATGAATCTAGTTGACACTGACATGAGTAATGGCCTATTTACTTGGAACAATAAAAGAGGAGGAGAGTCTCAAGTCGTCTCCAAGTTAGTCAGATTCATAATCTCAGAGGACCTTATGCTCAACGACAAGGACATAGTAGTGAGAATTCTCCCCTCTCGAGGCTCAGACCATTGGCTGGTATAACTAAAGATGCAGGGCATCGGTACCCCCAAGAATAGACCTTTTAGATTTGAGAATATCTGGCTCACACACCCAGATTTCAACAGTAATATTGCAAAATGGTGGATAGAGGATCTGCAGCTGCAGGGTACAAGTATGTTTCTACTACACAAAAGGCTAAATCACATCAAGTTCAGGCTTAAATACTGGAACAAAAATGAATTTGGCAACATTTTTGAAGCGAAAAACGCTGTTGAAGACAAAATGTAGGAACTGAATCAAGGCCTTATAATGGATGGTTTTGATAAGGTCAAAGATGATCAAGTCACCAAACATCAGATAGACTGGGAGAATCTATGTAAACAAGAGGAAATTTTTTGGAGACAAAAATCTAGAGTTCAATGGCTCAAAGAAGGGGAGCGAAATACTAAATTTTTCCATAGATCCACCTTGGCGAATAGATCTCATAATAGGATCTCTTCGATCAAGAATGAGGAAGGTCATATTCTTAATACCCATGCAGATATAGAAACGGTGCTAGTTTAGTACTTTTGAGACATAACAAAGGAAACAATCTCAGACAAAGATCACTTCATCAAGGACTTAACAAGGCATATACCTAGGATTGTTACAAGAGAGGATAATTTCAATCTTAATAGGCCAGTGACTGAAGAGGAGGTTGGTGAAGTCATCAAAGAAATGCAGAATGGTAAAGCACCAGGCCCTGATGGTTTCAATGTGGATTTATTTAAAGCTTGCTGGAATATTGTTAAACAAGACATTCTGAAGGTGGTGGAGGATTCCAAAATGAATAGAACCATTTTGAAGGTGATCAATACTTCCTTCATATCCTTGATCCCAAAACAGGATAATGCACTGACCTCGGACAATTATAGACCCATAGCTCTGTGCAATGTGGTGTACAAAATAATATCCAAGGTAGTGGCCAATAGGCTCAAACCCCTTCCTCCCACTCTAGTTTCTGTGGAGCAATCTGGGTATGTGGAGGACAGAAAAATTCTCAATAACATCATTCAAGCGCATGAGTTGGTTCACTCTTTGGTAAGCAATAGGAAAGAGGGCATGATTATGCAATTGGACCTAGTCAAAGCTTACGATAAGCTGAATTGGACCTATATCAGGAAGGTACTTATAACCTTTGGGTTTGATCATAATTGGGTCAGATGAATCATGGCCTTAGTTACCTCTTCTAGCTTCTCAATTCTGGTTAATGGTTCTCCTTCCAAGACCTTTACTCCCTCCAGAGGCCTCAGGTAGGGAGATCCACTCTCTCCCTTTGTATTTATCCTCATGATGGAAGGACTTGGTTGGTCAATCAAGCAGGTGGAAGAAATTGGAAATATCAAGGGTCTTCAGCTTTCTGAGGCTAGTCAGGCTTTAACTCATCAAAAATTTGTTGATGATACCATGCTTCAGGGAATCCCCATAGTCAAAGAGGCACTAGCTTATAAACGTATCCTGTGTGACTTTGCCATGGCTACAGGTATGGAAGTTAATCTCTCTAAATCTAAGATTTTTTTCTTTAATACCAATATTGCTATTCAGAGAAACATCTCCAGAATTTTGGGCTTTCAAAGGGATGTCCTTCCTTCTAAGTACTTGGGAGTTCCTCTAACTGTTAAACTATTGCACAAGAGCATTTGGGAGCAGGTGATCAATAAGATGCAGGATAAAATTAGGAAATGGACTATTAGGTCTTTAAACCTGGCTGGTCGGTTAGTGCTTACTAAAGCTATTCTTCAATCTATCCTTGTCTTTATGCTTTTTGCCCTGCCTGCTCCTAAGGGAGTGTTGCAACAATTTAGAAACATTAAAAGAGAATTTCTTTGGGGCAAGGGGGAGCAGAGAAAGAAATGGGCCTTGGTTGCTTGGGATAAGATCTGCATACCTAAAAATTAGGGGGGGCTTGGATTGGATGATACGGAAGTGCTATGTAGAGTTCTAGGGGCGAAATTATGGTGGCGTTGGGTAAAAGATCTAAAGGCTCAATGGGCTAGTATCTGGAAAGAAAAATATGATAGAAATTGGCAAGAGAATGAGCATATACGGATGACTAGCATCATTAAAGGTTCACATATTTGGAATAAGGCTTGGGAAAATAGAGGATTGGTACAAAAAAATAGCTTTTGGGAAATCAGAGAGGGGGATCTTGCTCTATTTTGGGAGGATAAATGGCAACAGGAACCTACATTGCTAACAGAGGACTTTCTAGATCTCAAGAAAGAAATTGATGCCCAAGGTTTACTCAGGGTTAAATATTTTTGGGATCAAAACAATAGAGAAGGAAAATGGAGAATCTGGAAGAAGTTTGAGTATAGGGATGATAACCCCGTAAAAGCAAAAGCAGAGGCACTAATGAAAGTGTTGGACCAAAGAAAATTTTTAGTGATAGGGGGACATGATCAACTTAGATGGGATAATAATAATGAAGGTACCTTCAATCTCAAGGAGGCTAAAAGCATACTCCTTGAGCTCGACCACAATGTATCAGACAAGGCTTGGAAGAACCTATGGAGGCATCAAGGATGGATGAAGATCAAACTCTTCATGTGGCTAGTTCAACACAAGAAAATTTTGACTTGCGATAATATCCGAAAGAGGGGTGTTTTGGGTCCTTCCAGATGCCAGCTCTGTGAGGCCTAGGAGGAAACCATAAAGTACCTGCTCAATAATTGCAATTTCACTTTCCGTTTGTGGTACTCATTTGCCACTATTTTACGACAGACAGACAGGGACAAAGGAAGCATTATCAACACCTTGAATAAATGGAGACGAAACTTCTCTAATTATGAGTTTCTCTGCTTAGCCTGGGATTTAACGCCAAGTTTCATAATATGGAATGTCTGGAAAGAAAGGAACAACAGAGTCTTCAAAAATGAAAAACGATCATCCCACCAAATCTTTGAGTAGATCTTAAGACAGCTTAAAGAGACGGTAGGCACTGTTGTGAGAAATTCCCCAAAGAATCCACCTTCAGAAGCTAAAAGGCAGATACTTCTTTAGTTGGGGATGCTGGAGCTCATCCCACAGGGCTTGGACAGAAAGGTCATGAAAATGAACACTAAGCAGGATTACTGGCACCCCCCACCTCAGGGTTTTTTGAAATTCAACATTGATGGGGCCTCAAAAGGTAACCCGGGTGTAGCAAGTTTTGGAGGGGTGTTAAGAGATGATAATGGCTGCATCCTTTCTATTTTTCATTGCCATTTGGGAAGAGCCACTAATAATTTGGCGGCATTAATGGCTCTTGAGCATTGTTTAGAGTTCCTGAAGCAAATAATCTCCGAAATATCATAATTGAAGCTGAATTTGAGTTTATCATTAATTTGGTTAAGAGAATCAGTTATGGTACGGAGCCAGAGAAAGTCTCAAATCACTGGAGGTTGCTGCAGGTCTTTCAGTGGATTCAGCTTCACCTTCAGGGCTTAAGTACAGTGGGCTTCACACATGTGCTAAGAACGACCAATAAATTGGCGGACATCTTGGCAAATCAAGGGGTGCTCTACACCATGAGCAGGGTTGAGCTGAGCTGGCAAGAGCTGCCTCAGAATGGGTTAAGGGTTCACTGTCTAAATCAAGCGGATGAGGACAGAAAGTTGTTTTGTAATAAAGACAAAACCAACGTCTATATGATTTGGGTTTTTCTTAAGAAGAGTTAATTTTGTAGGGAGGTCCCTTTTGGGAAGTAGTTCATTGTTGGCCTCCGTAACCGTGGTAAGAATAATCTCAAAAGTCTCTAGAGGAGGTGGTTAGGCAGAAGCAGTTCACTGTTGGCCTCCGTAACCGTGGTAAGAATAATCTCAGAAGTCTCTGGAGGAGGTGGTTAGGCAGAAGCAGTTACTCAGGCAGACGACAGAACGGAGGACATTTCATCTTCCTTTGGTACTTTAGCATGAGGAGATGGGCTAGTGTGAGAAGCCAGAATCCCGGAGATCTCGAAAAACTCAATAAACTGGTTATTCTCCCAGTGATGGAAATACTGATCGGGGAGTGGTTTCAGGTTCATCGCAAGCCCTTCAAGCGGTTTATGGTTTTTCAGATTTGGGAGCGATTCCATTCACATGTCAACACGTGGCCTAGGTACGGTAATAAATACCGCCCTCATCGCGCGTAAATCTAGGTTTTTTTGGCCCATGCGAAATGTATTACAGCCGTTGCATCAAGCAATATGTTTCTCTGGTCATGATCAATCGTGCAGGTTGGTGGGTCCAGGGTGTTTAGTGCGCGGTTATTCTTCATGTTTGTGGGTCGTGCGATATCTTCCTCCACCATTGGATCTGGTAAGGGGAAGCGATGATCAAGGATAAGGTGTAGGGCAAGGCGACTGTTATCCTCCATGCTTGTTACACATCATGGTGGGCTTTGGTGGATTTCGGGACAAAATTATGCTCGAGAGTTATCCCCTTGTGGACCCAAAATCCCTTCAAAATGGCTTCTTTCCCCTATTTGAATCCGAGTCTTATTTTATCGTAGTCCGTCGGATCTTTGGAAGGTGATTGTTTGGTTAGACTTTGGCCTACTTTTCGAGGGTTTTGTGGTACTCTTTGTGCTTCTATGGTTGTCAGTGATTTGGTTTCTCTTTTGATCACAGTTCCTTGAGGACTGTTGTACCTTATGTAATTCGTTTTTCAATTTATTGAAATAGAAGGCTCGACTCTTGCTTTAGCAAAATAAAATAAAATAAGAGTTATGAATTTTGGAGGGGAAAAAAGAAAAATACTTTTTTTATTATAATTTTGGCTTATCTCCTTATAGGTTTACTAAAATTTCAAGTGTATACACTCATTGGATGCTAAATTAAATTCCACTTCCAATGAGTACCCATTACGCATACTTCTGAGAAGATCCACATTGATGAAAATTAAAGATATATTAAAAAATCGTGTTGAACACACTTTTTTAATGTGTCTTCAATTTTTATCAATGTGGGTCTTCTCAAAAGTATGCATAATGGGTAATCGTTGGATGTGGAATTTAATTCCACATCTAACAAGTGTATACACTTGATATTTGAGTAAACCTATAAGGAAATAAGCCAAAAATATAATTAAAAAAATACTTTTCTTCTTTTCCCTCCAAAATATTTACATGTACCACTTTTTAAATTTAAAGGATTTTGATTAGTTTACATATTATGACATGGAAATTACATGAAAATTTCATGGGAAATTTTAGGCTGAAGTTTCCTCTAATGGAAGAGCATTGGGTGGAAATTCCATGGTCACGACCTCTGGTCGCAGGATGTCAACAATTAGTTCCTGAGTTCCTATCAGATTGTTTGGTCCATTTGATGCACAAACAATAGCAAGGGTGGTGAGAAACAACTCACATGCCCTTAGTCCCAATCCTTGGCTACAAGGTGTTGGGCCAAAGAACCCAGATGTTTATTATCTCACCAAGAAAATTTGAGTTAACACAGAATAAAGTAGTGATTATTGGCACAATTTTTGAAGTGCCAGGTGGGAGGACAAGTGGCAATCCAATCAACATGGACATGGAAGGTAACTCAATAAAGTTACTGCTACTATGAACACATGTCCATATGGAAGAGTGACACATGTCACTTGTATTTGGAGTTTTTGGGTGGTCAAGTGGACCAATTCTGGGTGCCATGTGGCATCACCCAGATGATGCCATGAGGCATGATGATTTCAACATAACATGGCAGAAACACAGGTGGCATGTATTGAGTGGTTGCAAATGTGATGTGGCATGGTGTTGTAGTCTAGCAAAAAAGTGTGCAATGGTTACCAATAGAAAGGAAAACAAGAACCCGCATAATCATGTCCAACATAAGAGAGGTAGAAGAGACACAGAGAAGCAAAGAACCAACAAATAAGTACTTTATATTATATTCTTATAATGATCAAATCAAACCAGTACATTGATGTGTGTACATTCTTATATATATATATATATATATATATATATATAGATATCAGTTGTTGAAAGTCACGATAGTTTAACTATTGAAACAAACTTCCCTTAACCGATTTAGGCAGTAGACTCGACTAGCAAGACAACCAATGTTACAATATGTATTTCTATGATGACTTGACTAGGTTAGTTGACTAAGTCTACTAGATCGTTCAATATCTCCCCATCTTGAAGAAGGGGGGGCTTTGGAGACTTAATTTTTTTTTTGAAATTTGATACAATAGATATAAAATAAGAGAGAAGTGGTGTTAGTAAATATCATTGAGTTATTGATGGGGAAGGATGCAATGTTGTTTGTTGTGAGATGGTTGTCCCACAGCTATGGTTGACTGATCAACTAATGCTTCATGTCCTCCATCTTATGGATTTAATATTTCTATTCCTCTTCTTTCTCTTTACATTAGTGACCAATCTCCATCTATCTTAATTTCTTTTGCTTTTGATCTCTATTCAGGGGTTAGGCTGCATCCTGAAAAACTTGGCTCAAAGAACTAATGCTTAGGTCGAGGAGGAGTTGGCTCAGACAACCATGCTGGAGATGGGACCTATGGAAATGTTACTTGGTGTATGATGGGTGGGAGAAGTTGAAGGTGTTGATCAAATATTGACCATTCTATTATAACTAGTCTTGCTCATGCTTCCAATGTTTTTAGTTATGATAAATACTACACCTTGTCACCCATTGTTGTTTGTTGTGATAGTCATTGGTCGACTAATCCTTGGTGTTCCAACTACTGCACTTGACTAAGAATTCCCTGTAAATATTCAGTGGCATGAGAAGCTTCTATCTATGCTTTTTTCCCTCTTTGAACCACTGCATTTCCTCATAAATTAGTTGTACTTGTAACTTTCTCTCCTCTGCAATCTTAGTTTCTCACACAATTTTTTCTCAAGGTTGAAAAAATTCTTGCAAAGACAGGTTGTGGATGAGAATTTATTGACCATTTAACCAACTACATGCAAATGATAAATATGTCAGACAGTTGTTGAGAATTATATTTAGTGTGGTGCTCTTGTCTAGTGTTTATTCCAATTCCTCCTTGGTTTGTGAAAAATATCTATAAGCATCCTAAATAACAATTGGAATTTCCTAACTCCCATGCACTGTTACCTATTTTTGAAGGTCAACTATCTGTGCACTCAATTTTTCATCATGGTCAACCAATTGATAGAAAATTTGTTTGATTGCAACAAGTGGATCATCAAATTTAGTCGGAATGTCTATATGAAGTTCTTATGTTGCCTAGTTCCTGTTGTTGGGCGCAACCCAACTTGGCCTAGATTTTGGTGAAGACTCTGCATTTTGTGGAGCGGAGTGTGAAGTAAATAATGCAGCGGAGCGAGAAGTGGAGCATTGGAGCACTAAGTGGCCCACATAGTAGATATACCGCGGAGTGTGGGGGCTTCAAGATGGGTTGAAGCCCCTCCTTTTTGTAAAAAGCATGTAATATTCTGAAAGATGAATGGTTTTTGGGCCATAGTAGTTTGTATTAGGGGAGTCCCTCGTATGTGGACCTTGGTATTTTGATGATATATCCCTCGATGTAATAGTAGATATAGGGTAAACTAATAAGAAGAAGAACCATATTTATGGTCTAGATTTGTGTTTATGGTTGAATTATTGTGATCTATAGTTTGTGGTGAAAGAAAGGCTTTGTAGTTGAGTGTGTAGAGGTCTAATTTTGTAGCTGAGTGCACATACGAAAAACATCTTATTCAGTAGGTCATGAACTATTTGTTGTACAAGAATTATTATTATAAGGAATAGTTCTTGTGGGCGTAGTCCCACATTGGGATGAACCACGGTAAAATCTGTGTTTTCATGTGTATATTTGCTTATTATCTATTGTAGAGTAGTAGTTTATTATAGTTTCATTTTATTACAACGTAGTGATGATTATGGGTTTACATGATATGTTTACGTGATTAAATGAATGTGGCGTAGTAATCTATGTATTTTAAAGATAAAAGAACATAAAAATACAACATCACATCATCCATCAAGGTGATAGAAACCTAGTTCTGCATCCTCCCATAGCTCCCATAGTCACTTCGAGTGAGAATGTGACCTACTTGCAGATCGTTGTCAAAAGGGCCAGTGATTAAGGGTTTTGTTAGTGTGTAGTATAGATCGAACCTAAGTTAGCTCAATATAAACAAACAAATGGCTCCATTGCTGGGACCAAGATCTGTTTGAGGGTGTGTTTATGTGGCATTCGTTGAAGAAGGAGATTCAAGATTGTTAGAATCAAAGGAGTGAGAATTTGCATATCAACAGAACAGAAACCCTCATCTGAAGTTTGAAGCTTGGTTATAGAGATATATTTTCACAGATCAATACGAAATTTCTTCGCATCATTTCCTATTGAACTATACAAGTGGATATCAAGGTTGATTGAATGAAAGACCTGTTTTAAAGGCGGAGAACCTACGACGTGGACTCCTAAATTGATACAACAACTTAAGAGCATTGATAATAGGATTTCAAGGGTTGTGGATTTATGGATTGATAACATCTTGGGATGATTCATTATTGAGTTCATAATAGATTATACCATGTCCTACAATGAAGTAGAATGACAATTCTTCAAAGGACCGTGAGGTAAGTATTTAAAATCTTTGAAACTCTAGATTAAGATGTTTCTATGTGAAAAATGAGTTTTACGGATGCAACCAGATTGTTAGTTTACTTATGTTTGGAAGAAGAGAAGTAAAGTTGAATCAAACATCACAGTAACATGAAGTGGAAAAAGATATAGAGTAGATACTAGAAAACAAGCTCATGGAAAATACCCAAAGACCTTTGTAGAGACTGAATATAGTCCTCTATTGAGTGAATCTTAAAGTGAAAGAAAAGATAATCACCCTGATAAGCCCGAGGTAGGTTCGCAGTATTCACCTTCCAAGCCTAAGAGTTCGTAGAAGCCAGAATCTAGCAAGAGCTATGGTATTTTTGACTCTCCCCCTCCCCCTCCCCTTATTTCTCCCCCTCATCCTCCCCATCCAAGAAGAAATATGGTTGACGATATTAAGCTATCTATTTTCAAAGGAATTGGATAGGAAGATCCAGAGCAATTTTTCTTTTTATGTGAAGCTGTATGGACCACGAAGTAGATCAACGATGAAAATATAAAGAAAGTGTAGCTCATTACGACATTACGAAATAGAGCATTGACATGGTATATGAAGTATTCAAATAATCAGATCAGAACATTTGCAAATATTAAAGCAATGTTGATAAGAGAATTTAAGAAGCCAAAGTCTGAGTCGTAGTGCATCACTGAGTTAAAAGAAATTAAATAGAAACCTACTAAGTCTGTTTGGAAATTTGATCAGAAATTTAAGGAATTGTTAGTTCAAGTGAGCTTCGAAGTAGCTTTGCAACAACATGAAGAATGGTTTATAGTTGCGTTGTTACCACATATCATATTACCATTAGTGCAACAAAAGATAACAAGTCAAGTCAAAGATCTACAAATTGTGATGAAGTTAGAAGCTTCACTTATAGGAGATACTAATGTAGGTATGCAACAGATTCAGAGTCATCTAGAAAACCTAACCATGTAGATACAATATATCAATAAAATCAAAGAAGTCACAGAAGAATTATGGTGTACAAAGTGTAGATCGAAGGGCCATTCTAAAGAAAAATGTCCTATCTTTAGGGATTACATGGCTAGTGGGGCACCAAATCCATTAAATGTAGGATCCATCCTATGGTGTGAGATATGCAAGACCAGAGGCCAACATCACTTATAATATTGTTACCTATTACAAAAATATGTACAGACTCCAAGGAACCTATATTGAAAATTATGTAAATCAGTGGGACATGATGTGAATAATTGTCAAGCTTATGAACTAATGGAGCACAGTGTTGACACTTATAGAATTCAAGAAGAAGAACATGGACATGAAGGAAACAGACAACGTGGTGGTCGAGGAGGCTACCAAGGAAGAGGTTGAGGTGCTGGAGCTGGTCGAGGATGTGGACGGATCATTTTCTATAACTGTGGCGAGCCAAGTCATTTTGTGAGATATTTTCAAAACCCTACTACGACATGTAAGTACTGTAAATCCTTTGACCATGTAATTGAAGAATGCTTGTACTTATGGAAAAGATGCAAGAAAAAAGGAATCAACAACCAACACAGAATATTCAAATGATGACCACTGAAAGAAGGAATGAAGAACCTTGAATTAGTATTGTTACTAGAAGTGGAGTTGCGACTGGTGATGACAAAGTGAATGAAAAGAAGGAATCTGATACTACATGGGTCAGCAAGAATGTTGAGAAAGCTCTTGTCTTTGATATTCAGAAGGAAAAAGAAGTATTTATGGAAGCAAAGTGAAGTTTTATGGATGTTAGAGCTTCGAACTCTAGTGCATTGCCAAAGGCTGATCAGAAAAGAAATTGCGACATATCATTAACTTCGACACGTAATCAAGTTTTGATGTAGAATCGAGTTGTGACACAGAATCAAGTTTCGACATAGAATTGAGCTCTAACACGGGATCAAGCTCTGATACAAGACCAGGATTCAACAAATCAAGGAGGTGCTTTAAAGTCTTTTCTGCAAAATTGTATGAAATTATTAAGAGATCAAAATGTTGTAGAATGGATTTAGCAGTTGATAGATTCTTATGCATCAAAAGAAAAAACACCGCGAGGTGAGATGGGCGTAGTGAATAATTTTCATCGATAGAAGAGAACTGGAAGAGAAATGAGGCTTAGTGCGCAGACAGGAGGATATGAGATGGATTAAGTTATTCTAGATCTCGGATCTGATGTTAATGCTTTGACAAAGAAAACATGGGAGTTAATGGGTAAGCCAAAGCTATAATGGTCACCTATTTAGTTAAGGATGGAAAATCAACAAAAGGTCTTCTCCTTAGGAAGACTACTAGGTGTAACAATGAATATTGAAGGAGTTCACATTACTGTTGACTTTGAAGTAATAAAGATCGTTGATGATAGTAACCCTTATCCTCTATTGCTTGGACTTGAGTGGGAATTTGATAATATGGCCATAATTAATCTAAAGAAGAGACATATGATATTTGAAGGAAGCAATATGAGAGTAAGTGTTCCCCTGGATCCATCAGAATGAGTAAGATATACAGAACCAGACAAAGAAGAGTACTGCGCAGCTAATATAGATAATATCTATCAAATGACAGAATAGGAAAATGATTTTGTTAACCCTACTATAGAAGGTAAGTTGACTTGGGAGCATGATAGGTCTTGTACCTCAGACTCAGTAGAAGAATTGGAAAACAAGCAGAATAGGTTGCATGAACTATCTACAAGGTGTTGTGCAAGAATCACCAAATCAGTTCGTTGTATGACATTTGGGGTATGTAACATACCTTCTTATAATGGCTTGGGTGATATAAATATTTTTTTTGATGCTTATGAAGAACAGGTTCCAAAGAATCAAAGGTTGTTAGCCTTATATATAGCCCTGAAAGCTACTCTTGCGAGATGGTGGGTTGCACAAAAGAAGAATATAGCAGATTGGCAGAAACGTCTAATGAGGATCATCAATAAGTAAATTATATGGGCCTTAATTCCACTCTCCAACTTAATAAAATTTTTTTTCTCACATTTCTTTACATATTTTATTATATTTCTCTTAGTGAGAAGGGTAAAAGTGAGATGTTATGTCATGTGGCCTAATGTGCATTATTGGAGGATTTGGAATAGTTTTTGGCTAATTTAAGTGCAGGAACTCGAAGTACATAATCAAGAGGGATTTTAGGAGATTGGGTCTCCCTCCTTAACTCCTCAACCACTTGAATATTCCTCCACCAGATCTGACCAGGTTGGAGTTACAAGCAACCAATCTCACCGAGTTCATTGGCAGCCAATCCAATTATAGTTGAAGATAAGTTAATCTCGAGTTTGGGAGCCAAGCCTCCCTAATTTTAAGGAAGTTGCTGGTAGGTTTAGTTGTATAAATAAGAAGGCCTAGGGCCTCATTAGGATTCAACTTTATATTGTATCCAAGAGGCAATTTCGAGCTTAAGATATTGTCACTGTTATTCTCATGTTATTTTTGATATTTTGGTGATAATGAAAAGGATTTCTTTGATCCAACATTGAGTTGACTTAGAGGGCTGAAGCTCTTGGGTTAGGGCCCAACCCTAGTAGCAGAGGTTCCTCTTCTTTTTGCACATGTATCCTTAGAATAGAATCATAGATTAGTTGTTGAAATTATTTATGTTTTGTTTAATTTGCAAGTCTTTGAATGATTGGTTAGTTTTGCTCCCATTAGTTGGACAAGTAGATCAATGTTACAGTAGTGAAAAAATACTTCAGAAAAGCTTGTGACAGTGGTCTCATCCCTATCTCCCTCATGGGATCATGATTTGAGGGCCCCACTCTCACAGCCCCAAAAACAGAGTTATCTTTTGGTTATTACATAACTTAGTTTTTCTTGTTGAGTCAACCATTGTTAATGCTTTCTTAGAAGGCACCTACAATTGTCACTTTGGTTCCTTAAGTTCGCTGTAGATTAGAAAGCATTCCATTCCATAGATTTGATCCACTAGCCATCGATAAATCGTTTTCTCAAATTCAACTCATATTTTCCACATTTACATAATGTTGTGCATAAATGAATGATCCGTTAATGAAAAATTTATTATAGACTTTGTGTGAATTTTCTTATGTTACTAAGTGAAATGGATCGAAAATATTGCAAATAACATAAACACATAAACAAGTTGAAAACACATTCAAACACATCAACACAACCAAATTTAATAAAGGAGTTCACCAGACTTTCTGGCTATGTCTCTTGGTCCTTTTGTTTCCATTGTTGACCTCTTTATTTTGTCTTCAAAATGTTGTTACAGGGATTAGCTTGAAAACAGAGTCTCAAATGAGAAAATGGACCTCACCATTGCGTTCAACTTGAAATTTCGAGTTAAACGAGTATAAACTTGACCATATTTGGCCACTGTGACCTCCAAACCCTCTGGAATGGTAAAAAACCACCTATGTCCTTGCAAAACCACCCTCTGTTTGGAAAAAACCACCTCTGCCTGCATAAAAACCACCTTGGTGCGCATTGGTGGTATGGCGGTTTCGAAACCTTTAATGGTTTAAATAAAAATTGGTTCAGCTTTGTTTCAAGCCCGAACTCATGACATGTTGGTTAGCAGAGGCATGTTAAAGCGTTGCATATATAGTGTTTTGGTGGGTCAAGGGTTCGAAACCCCCGCCCGACCATTCCGCCATTGGTTACGTTATACATTGGATATGCGATATGATATGTGTTGTCCGTTGGTTTAACATTAATTATATGGTATTAATATACCATATGTGGCTTGGTATTGCGATGAATGTGGGATATTGTAATGTGATTCAGACTATATGATAACGATAATTCAAAGGTCCGGCAGTCGTGGGGTTGACCCCAACCGTCCGGCCTTTTTCCGGTGGAAACCTCAATAAAACATAAATACAAACTGATCATTTCCGTTACCAAGGCCTGCGATAGTTCATTCGGTGAGCCGGTTCTGGAAAAAACATTGCCACTCTGGTAGGTCAGGGTTTCGATCCTCCCTGATCCCCAAAATTTTGGAAATAAGGCCAAATTAGGCAAAATCCGGGTTGCCACGTGTCAGCACTGGATTGGCCCGTATGAACCAATCACAATCTGCCATGTCACCTCCTCTACTGACGTCATCCAGGACCCGTGGCTCATTCCCAGGTTGACATGTGTCCCTGCTGATGAAGGCATTGACCGTTGACCTAGTTGACCTTTGACTTTTTGAATTTTTGCCTTAATTTTCCATAAACTTTGACTAGCTCTAACTTTTCCATTCAAACTCAGATTTACACATCGTTTGCACCGTTGAAATCGTATCAACGAGAACTTCAACTTGATCCTACTTTCATATGCATTTGAAGACTTTGATCCAGAGGCAAAACTGAATCCATTTTGGATCACTCCTCTTGACTAGAAGCTTTTGGACCACCAAAAGTTGGTTTTAGCTATTGAACAAGTGAGGATGAAGTTCCCTCACTTTTCCAATCTCTATCCATCATGCTTTACTTGGATTTGTACCTTTTAGTCCAACTCGAAGATACTCAACATTTCCTCGTCGCGAAGTCCTTATCCTCCTATCAACAACTGTGTCCTCTTGTAGCTCATTGGGATACTTGGGAAAAAGATCTTCAATTGAAGGTAGTTGACCTTGCTCTTCGGGATCTTCAATCACTGAAGGCTCATATAATCGCAAGTTTTCAACATTTACGACAGAATAGATTTGCATATAAGCTAGTGGATCTAGGCGGAAAGCATTTTCACCAATTTTGTCAAGTATTTTGAAAGGACCATATCTAATTGGTTTCAACTTTTTACCTTCCCCTTGCTTTGTTTCTTTGTTGATGTACAACTAGACTTGATCACAAACTTGAAAACTATGCTCAACTCGATGCTTATCATGTCACGCCTTATACTTTGCTTGGCTTCTTTCCAACTGTTCTTGTATTGCCTGGAGAATTTCCTGGATTTGTTCAATGAACTTGGTTGCTTTGTCCACATCATTGTGTCCATCAACTGCTATGTCTTTACCAAAGACAAAATCCAAGGGAGACTTTGGTATAAACCCAAAACAAGTTTCAAAAGGAGATCTTTGAGTAGAAGAATGTTTTGCATGGTTCTAAGCATGTTGCACATAGCACAAATGCTCATCCCAGAGTTTGGGATGCTTGCTGCAATATCCTCGAAGCAACTGTATCACTGTCCTGTTGACCACTTTTGTCTGACCATCTATTTGCGAATGAAATTTCGTGCTCTTCTTTAACTTTGTGTCCATTATCTCCCATAGACTTGACCAAAATTTCCTGACAAATCAAGATTCTTGATTGGATACAATAGAATTGGGTAACCCAAAATGAACCCATACATTTTGAAAGAACAACTTTGCAGTTTGTTCAGTCGTGACATGTTTATTGCATGGTGTCAAAATACACATCTTATTGAACCTATCCACAACAGCATACAAATAATCATGACTCTTTCTAGACTTTGGAAATCCTCCAACAAAATCCATTGAAACACTTTCCCAAGGACGAGAAGGAATTGGAAGTGGAGTATACAAGCCTAATTTTCTATTACTTGACTTGCTTGTAGCACACATAGTACATCCTTTAATATATCTAGAAAATGTCTCATTCATTCGTGGCCAATACCAAAATCTTTGTAATTGTGCAATTGTTTTACTTACTTATTCTCATGTAGCACCGAAAGCAAGATTATCTTAGATCTTATCTCCATATGAAAGGATAAGGAGAGAGGGGATTATAAAAGGACCCCAAAATTGTTCAGAAGGGGAATTCGGGTTTTTTGGAAGGAAGGGCTCTATGTTTTCAGAAGTAGCTTGTTAAAGCTTTGTAATACTTGAGATTTGAAGTTCATCAATAAAGATTCCTCAATTTCTATAAATCTATGTCTCCTTTGTAGATTGTTTTGTTTTCTATTCTAGAACTTGTATGAGCTTTGATAAGGTCAAAGGTAGTCCGTGGAGAAGGACACAAGGAGTAGACCATTGGGCTAGAGTTCGTGTTTCGATACGAGGATAGATATTCAGAAGAACTGTTAGATATTGGAGCGATAAAGTAGACCTGGTATTTATTATGAACCACTTCTCTTGTTGAAATATGTGCTTAAGTAATAATTGCCTTTCAACAGATGCGTGATGCTAGATTGCACAGTAGAGATGCTTTGGTTTTCTCTCTATGATTAAAGTATCAGTCAAGTATTCTGTATCTTTTCTTAGTTCCACAGTCCTACATTCTCTATGTGCGTTCTTTCTCTGTGTGCACTTTGTAATTGGTATCAGAGCTTTAATTTCTGAGAGATCTCATCAATTTCCTTTTTGAATTTGCCTTTCAGCAGATTTTCATCAATTTTGAGCATTTCCTTTTTCTTCTCCATTTTTTCCAAGGTATTCTGCAACCTATCAATCTTGCTCAATCTGTTAGGAGAATTAGAATTGATAAAAGGATACAAATATTTTGTACCTTTGAAGAAAAGGTAATATCCCCATTTCTGGGATTTTTCATCATAAGTGCTTCCATGTCTTTTGAAGTTACTCAGGAAAGGAGTTCCTAAGTACATAGCACAGTCAAGTCCTGTTACTAGTGGAGCATGAACTTGAATTCCTTCAGATTGAGAAACAAAGATGTCTATTATAGCTTCTTCTGTTGTCTTAATTTCCCTGCTTGCTGTGACAACTGTAGGACATTTTGTCTTTTGTCTTTGGGGGTAAGGAATTACAGTGCCACTTACAATATTCAATCTTGAACATGTATCAATGAGAAACTTCCACCATTCTATAGAGGGACCAATTCTGATTTTCATTTTTATGCAGTAGATCACATCTGCATTCATTGCATTCATTCCTAATCCAGACCTGGGATCTTCAAATTCTTCATCTGGAAGCTCAAAGTCTTCTGGTCTGAAAGGTACCTTCATTGGATCATGATATGGATCAGGTTGACTTTCAAGTTTTTCTTTTCTGTTTGATATAATGGAGGATCATGTCTTATCCAATTATTTGTTGGATGTGTGTGTGAAGATTCTCCATATGTGGGTTGTGCATGTAAAGAATGTATATTATGCACCTAATGTGCTTTGATACATATCCTTCTATTTTCTTTGACTTCTCTTCTGATATCTTTGATGGCTTGGCTTATTGCAGGAAGTGTTTGGGGAAGATCATCTTCAATTGTTTGTTGCCAGAATTGTCTTGTTAGACCATCTATAAAAAGTAAAGTTGCAGAAGGAATATAGCTATGTTGATGAGTTACTTGTGGTCTTTGCTGTCCATGATATTGTTGTGGCTTAGCTTGTTGGAGATGAGTCATCAACAAACCTTTATACATTTCTTTGAGCTTTGGATCAGCAACATTAACCATCTGTGTAAAATAATTTCTAGAGAGATCATCTTGATCTAAGCTTTCATTTGTTGGAGGTTTGAACATTCTGATTACATTACATTTGCAGATATTAGGATCACTGCATTCACAGAGTTCTTGAAAACATTCGTTGCAGTGTGGATCCTTGCAATATTAAACTTCAGAATCTTTATCTTCTTCATCTTCATAAACAACATTTATCTAGTCATTTAGATCATAATAATTTTCTGGATATGTGAATTCTTCACAGCTAGAAAGGAGATCAATAGTATTTACCTTGCCATATTTATTCTTATACCTGAAATGTTTCTTCTTGCCAGATTGTTGTTTGTCTTTATTCAATTTAGGACAATTTGGAGAAATATTTCCTTTTTCATTGCAATGGAAGCAATAGATTTGCTTCTGTGTTGGGTTTTGATGGAACTGGAATGTTCTTTTGTATTCTCAGGGTGGCTTTCTATGGATGACCATTTTGTTGCCTGAGGGTCTAAAAGTTTGTTTAGAGTAAGCTTTCTTTTGAGGGCGGCGATGAGAATATCCCCCCAAACTTTTAGATCCTTGTAAATGCCATTGTTTACATAGTTGTTGATAGCCTTGTGGTTTAGTGGTGCTGGTTGCAGCTCGAGAAACTTCATTTGAGAGCAGAGTTCAACAATGATAGCTTTAATTGCTTGTCGGATGACACCAAACTTGTAGGCACCAATTTTTTTCAGGAAGCTTGTTTAAAATGGTAGGGGTTACCCAAGTTGTAAAGAAGCAATGAAGATTTCTTTCCATTTGAGGTCCAATATCATATATGAGGAAAGAGTATGCAGACGATGGAGATAATCCATAAAGTATTCATCAAAATGCTGCATATTACTAAGCTTCATTGATGTTAGAGTGACTGCAACAAGTTCATTATTAATTTGGGGGTAACCAAAAAATTAACAAGAATACCATGCATTAGACAACCAATCATGTTATTCACAGGCAGAGTAGTCTGTGGATCCATATAGGTCGTGTTGTCTAGATTCATTATCACAGAAGTTTCCCATGAAGGAATGAGTGCAGGATCATAATGAATTTCTGCCTTGAGCCAGGAATCAAGGAGTCCTTCGAATCCACTAATTATCTTTTTGGTTGCATTTATTGGAGAAATATCATTTGCTAAATAAGTGTGATAGCAGATCAACATGGAAATCAGTGTAGACAGGATTTGTACTTCAGAACAATTATCAATATTCCATGAATATGTGGAAGAAGTAGACCAATATTTATGATATTCTGATTTCATAACATCACGCTTATAGTATCAAGTGACCAAGAAGAATTCCAAGAGCTTCTATCAGTAACTTTATGTACAGTTGTATCTTGGGGTTCTTCTAGATCAGAAAATGAAATTAGATCAGGAATGTCGGTTGGTATCTAAAAAATTGCTTTATCAGGAGGAGAAAAATTATTTACAAGAAATTCTAGATCTTCTAGAATAGGAGGAGTAGAAGGAGCATAGTTTTTCATTTCAAGCTTGTGTAAACAATGAAACCGAATCAAAGCATAGTTCTCTATGGTTCGAGCTTGTGTAAAAATGAACCAGTGCACCGATGTACCCTTTTTGGTTTGGTGTGTCAAGTGATTTCTTGCCTATTGTGTCTTTTGTCTTTTATGCATATGTTAAATATATTGACTGATGCATTAGTGAATTATGTATTAGGTAGACATTTGCGCAAATTATAAATCATAGACAAGAATTCAGACATAATAAGCAGAGACAGTAAAACAAAAATAGATGTATATCGTGTGTTGTGCACCATGGCGCTCAAAAATATATATATGTCCGAAAAATATGTGTGTTCAGTGACATCGTGAGGCACATGTCTCTCAAAATTTGCGAAAAACAAAACCTAGAAGTCTACTATCGATGATGCTCTCTATAGTAGACTATTGCTCAGACCACCTATCTAAGTAGTCGGTGTATCCTATTTGACACACCCGCGGTGTGTCGTTGGTACTGTCTAGGGATCTCTTCGAATCCTTTGTAATCTGGGATCCCCTTAGTCAAGCCCTCTAGGTTCCGGGCTATCTCCTCCTCAACATCTCCACCTAGAGGTGCTAAATAAACCTCTTTGGCAGCCCTTAGGGTAGTAGGAGCGAGACCTATAGGTCTCTCAGGTCCAACATCTGCAAAAAATTGAACATAATAATTAGGGCATGTATATTTAAAATCCAAAAACAACAAAAAAAATAATTACAAAATGTTTGTTGGTCAAACTGAGTATTTTACCTCTCTCATCCCACTGTTCTCCAGGAGGAAGCAACATGTTTGGGTCACCTCTAAAGTCCATCCCAGCGTATGGCCAATCCTCGACTACGACTTGCTGATGGTTTATCCACTCGATAAATTCAGGACCCCATGACATTGGCTGGCCACCGCCTCCTTGCGACATCACAAGAGCCCACCAAGTAATTCAAGTCTCTCATGGTCCTGGCCACCCAACCCATATGTCCTATAGCTGAAGGATCGATACTCCCTCCAGCATGAGCGGTACCAAGATCGAGCCATAACCAAACTATTTTGTCTCACCACTATGGCATTTGGTCAATTGTCTCTTCATGTTAAGAGACACGGCCTCCACGTATTCAAACATAGTGGGATTTAGATAGTCTAAGGATAACTGCAATTGAGTTTTAGTTACCTAATGCTGGGCTTGGGAGTCAGCTGCCCTAGTGATAGTGAATAGAAAAACCCACAATGAAAAATCATTCACCGTGGTAATCTGCAATTTCCCACTAGTAGATGATTTCCGTGCCCCTGGGCACACTCTTGCAATAAGAGTGTCTAGCGAGTCTCCAGTAACTCGAGTACCCATCATGCGAGGTCTCTCCCCTCACCATGACAATCCAGTCAAAAAATAGATGTCTGTGGCATCAAATTTGATTTCTTACCCACGGATGATAAATTTCCCCTCCGTTGGATTCCATGCTCGGATAAGGTACTCCAAGAGATCCAGTTGAGCTCTTAGTAGTGGTGTTAAGAAGAATTTTAATAGCCCACAGTTTCATAGGATATTCTGGCAATGATGATTGGCTGCCCCCATCTCATCATCATCACCGCGAGTGCATTCCTGCCAAGAGAAATCCATTTTGTACCCCTGCATGCACCAACATCCTTTTATTAAATGCCATTCAATGATTTTCATATCTTAAAGCCGTCTAAAAATGAACAGTTTTTGGTTTTGGTGCTCGTCGCAACTGTTTTTAAAACAGCTGCAATGGGCCACTTTGCATAGTTCACAAATTTTCGGGTCATCGCAGGTGTACATCACTTTCGTGCAACGATCCCGATTTTGTCCCGTGCAAATTTCTTGGTTGTCGCAACCTCGAGGGGGAAACCTGCGATGACCGAGGCAGAATTTTTGTCCAAAAAACCTCTTCAAATACCAGTTTAAAACATGAAATTGCATTTAAATTTGGTGGAAAAACAATGATAGGAATGGGGTATTTAACTGGAGGAAGCACGAGAGGCAATGGACTGTTGAGTTTCCCGGAATCGATCGCTCAGGTACGCAATGTTGAAGTTTTTTTACCATAGTGAAAAAACAAAAGTAAAATGTTTTTTCACCATAATGGGTCTTTTATAAGCTTTTTTTCAAAAAATTTAGGGTTTTTAAGGTTTGAAATTAGGATTTTTGCCTATATGCGTGTTTTTGCAGATCTTATGCTTGCGTTTTTTGTCTGTGTGTAGTGACAGGTGGTCTAAGCGCTGGTGATGATTGATGTTGAATTATATACTCAAGCAGTACCGTAAAAACCCTTTCCGAGTCAACTTTAAGCTCTTTTCTGACTCTTGAAATGTGAAAATATTGCCGAGCCCTTGTCGTTTCGAGCTCGTTAATGGTTACGAAACGTCGTGTCCCCAGTAAGTTTTTTAATTTTTCAGGCTGGAGGCACTATTTACGAAAAGTACTCCTTGATTGCAATGGTCAAACGGTTCTCTCAAGTATCGTTTTCTACCTTTTTGGGCTTGAGAGACACAAACATATGAAAAGGGCCCCTTTGGAGTTTTCTTTTCCGTGTCTTTTTCAAACTCTCTAAACATGAAAAAGACTCCGAGTTTTACCTATGTCGAGCTCGTTAATCCTTGACGACATTGGACTCGTCGCCATGATGAGAACCGAGCTTCTCCTCCCTAGGGCTCGTTAAAATTTCACTGGGTTGGATTTTTTCGAAGGAAAAACTTATATTACAAGCATATGTTATCCCCTTCAAGCTTGTTTTTCAAAAGTAATTGGGGTACTCGCCAGTAATGCTGGGGGGAAAATTTGGAAATATTCTGTTGATTACCTATGACAGCTTATCTCTCTTGAACATCGACACCTTTGTTGCTTCTCGCCGGGTTTGGGACATCCTCACTTCATCATTGGCCTTCCGGGGTTTGGGTTCTTCATTTTGCCTCATTCCATTTGATCCCTGCTATCTCTGCATGACCTTCGATCCCTTGGTACCAAAATGCTGCCACATTCCAGAGTCATGTCGCCGATATGTTCAAGAGCTTAATCCTTCTATAGTTTGCACCCTTACATCCTCCTCTGATTCTTTGTTTCATCCATCTACATCTTGTTCCTTTGTCTCGCGTCGTTGATGTGGGAAACATTATGGCCCTCCTGCGACAGATCGCTTCCTGTCG
This sequence comes from Pinus tabuliformis, assembly GCA_031772625.1. Classification (NCBI taxonomy): domain Eukaryota; kingdom Viridiplantae; phylum Streptophyta; class Pinopsida; order Pinales; family Pinaceae; genus Pinus; species Pinus tabuliformis. Next base: position 730,098,049 of record CM062805.1, on the reverse strand, counting down.
ACATCAACTCATTATCCAAGAAGTTGATCTAGAGACTCCTTTTGGGTACCTTGGAGCTTGCATGCCTCAATGGAAAGTTCTTCACATTCGACGACAGACTTACATCATTGGTCTTCGATCGGGTGATTCCACAAGTGTTCGACTCTAGATCATTCTTCACACTTTGTGGATTGTACTAGCAGTACCTTGAGAGCCATTGACATAACTGGTGGTATTTCTCGCACTTGTTAACGGTTCACATCATTGGCTGGTAATCAAGCGATTTTCTAGTATGCTAGACTTCAACACATTTATTTGCATATTAGAAATTATACGATGAATAGGTCAGGATTCAAGACCCTGGCCTCAAATCACATAAGTCCAGGTTGCATGGATTATTTATACATGAATTTTTTTATTGGATGCTACGACCATACCTGAGTCTTTCTGGATGGCCGCGACCATATTTATGTTTTCATATGGTCTTTTCGACTGGATGGTTGCGTCCATACCACAGACCAGTTCTATCTATCTTTTGGATGGCTGCATCCATACCTCAACTACATGTATTTGTTTCAGAGATATCAGTTGTACTTGTGTCTGTAGGTTCTCCCTGATGGTGTTCTCGTTCAACAATGGTTTCGTAAAGTATTTCATGCCTCCCACTCTCTTGTCCTTCATGCTTTAGGGGGCATCTGTTACACAGTATTTTGTCACCGACCCCGCATCCCCTAATCCTAGGTAGAGTTGGTCCCCGAATGGCATCTGTTATGTGTCATACATCAGAATATGTGTCCACATCTTCCATATCACCCAAGAAGATCAACCATGTTCATTAATCCTGAATTTGACCCTTTTAACCTATGTTTCAAGATCGTCGCAGGACATCAATATCTTGTTTGTGACGATGGACCAAAGTGAACTATAACCTCGCGACATCGTCGCAAGAATACATTTGTTCTCTATGACGGTTGGATTTTAGGGATCGTCGCAAGTCATCAGTATCTTGCTTGCGATGATATATCTGAATACACTTTTGCCTCGCGATGTCGTCTCTGAGTCTTAGTGTTTGATTTGTGATGACCCAAATATCGCGAATTAGTTCAAACAGAATGCTTCTAGGTGGTTCTGGAACTAGTTGTTGGGTCAAGGAAGTTCACCTTTCCTCATTTGAGATGGTGGTTCCGCCTTTTGTGTAACCTCCCATGAAGATAAGCTTCCTCTCCCTCATTTATGGAGGCTCCTCCTCTTATAAAAACATCCTCCATGACTATGATCAGCTAGTTTTTTGGTAGTGAGCAAATTAGCTAGTTCTTGGTGTTGGATTGATAGTTTGCAGTGTGAATTTTTGATAGTCTAGAAATTGGTTGTGGATTGCCTTAGCCTTATATTAGTGCTTTTGGGTGAGAGAGTGAGAGTCATCAGCCATTCTGGGAGACCTTTTGAGAGTGAATGCTTGTGGAGACATACTGACTAGACCCTTTAAGGAAGCTTGCGATGTCAAGGCATGGTTGTAAGATTTACTTTTGCTCATATTAATACAATCAATGGTTATTTCCTATATTGTGTATGAAATATATTTGATAGCTTATGGTTCCTTGACTCTGTAAGTGAATAGTTCATTGTTGTGCTCTATTACGTGTTTCGTTGTTCTCTTGTGTTGTTTTAGGTGAATCACTCATCAAGGAGAAGGAAACGATAGCTGAAGCAACGTAAGGAAGACTTCATCAAACACCTACATAAGGTAGGCTCTTTCAATGATGACTATTTAAGGAATTAGCTGTTGTATTTTTCTTGCTGTGACTAGACCCACTCTAGGGCTAGAGGGGTTGCCTCTGTCCACAGAGGGAACTTTACCTACATCACAAGACAAAAACTATGCTTGAATAAGGTTTACATGCCCCCAACATAATGATCCAATCGAGATACATGCCCCCCAAGCTTCATTGCATTCAACGAGGTGGATGTAATGAAGGTTCACTTTCGAGATCTTGGAAAGACTCGACTCAGATTTTACGAGATCTTAATCAGAGACTCAATTTGGAAAAGGGAGTTGTTTCATTTTTTAATGAGGTTGACATAGTAAAAGAACTATCCTCATAACCCTTGTTTCATTTTTTAAATGAGGTTGACACAAGATTGAAAAATTTCCTCCAAATTCCTTGCTTCATTGTTTAACGAGCTTGACACAAGATTAGTAAATATGCTCCATGGGTCTTGATTCATTGTTTAACGAGATAGACACAAGACAAAAACTATGCTCGTCACTCTGTGTTTCATTTTTTAACGAGGTCGACACAAGACAAGAACTATCCTTGGGCCTCTTGTTTCATTTTTAAACGAGGTTGACACAAGATCGAGAACTCTCCTCTATACTCCTTGTTTCATTTTTTAACGAGGTCGACACAAGAAAAAAATTATCCTCAGGCCTCTTGTTTCACTTTTAAACGAGGTTGACACAAGATCGAGAACTCTCCTCTATACTCCTTGTTTCATTTTTTAACGAGGTCGACACAAGAAAAGAACTATCTTCGTCACTCCTTGTTTCATTTTTTAACGAGGTCAACACAACAAAAGAACTATCCTCGGTAAACTGTTCATGGCCCATATGACAAAATGACTCCCAAGAGGTCTTCACCGGAGGGAAAAACCATGCTCTGGGAGGAATACATGTCATTAGGCACTAATGACAGAGTGGGTTCCAATGCCCCCGGTACATGATGTATGAGACCATTTGCATGATCATCAACAGATGCAGAGACAGAACGGGTAGCCACATAATTGACCTGTGGTAGGGAAGGTACTACTGGCAAACAAGAGACGATAGGGGATAATGGTTGCATAGGAGGTACCTGGGGACCAAAGAATGAAAATTGATCTATAGTCATAATTCTTCTATCATGTGGAGAACAAACCACACGAAAAGTGAAGAAACAAGAGCCCCCATGACATAAATATAGTTGCAGCCAAGGAGAAGACTGAAATCCAACACACCTTCGACAACCATCACGTCTATATAGATGGTTTTTTTTTTTTTTTTCTAAATAAAACTACTCTATTCACAATAAAGGGGTAAAATTACATCTTGACCGAAGTCTAAAAAAACTGCCCAGAAGGAGAGGCAGATAGAAATAGAAAAACTACCCAAGACAAAGAACTTAGACGAGACCCTGTAATCCAATCCCACGCAGGGGAACCAGTGATGACCTTCTTGACATTACAAAGCTTACAGAGATTCCAATAAAAAACTTGCATTTTGAACCATAGCTTGCAAAGAAGAACCCACTTAACAACAGTAACAAAAATTTTCCCTCTATTATGGGCCACATGACCTGAAACAAAAATAGCAAAGAATGAACTAAGCATCTGGAGGCTCTTCCACGATTCTACACCAGCCAAAGTCAGGGAGGTCCCATGCACGAGCAACATCATTCTTAGAAGGACCAGGAGCCACCTGCTCCATCACCACATCAATAGCATTGCACGCTGGAACCTCCGGAGCCTGCATAGAACAAGGATTCGGTGCAGAGACAGAACCAGGCCCTCCTGATGAGAGCTAGACTCTCCCACCTGCTGGGCTTCCTCGTGAAAGAACACCGAAACATGAGCAGTAATCCTAGGATGATTCAGGGAGCAATTGAAGGTGAAAATCACAGACCCGAATGTGGGAGAGGATGTGGAGTCTAGAGTACGGGGCTCAGGGTAATGGCAGGGCAGACGAAGACACCCTCTGCCACTACAAGTGTGAGGGTAATGGCCTATTATGAAATCAGTGGAGAGGGAGGTAGAATTGGAGGATGGGCTAGAGGGCGCCCGTCGAGGGGTGCCCCTACGACATCTCATTCTATGGTGGAGACGGGGCATATTGAAAGCAGTAGCGGTGCTGTGAGAACCAGACCGAGCAACCACAGAAGCAGAACATGGGAAATTCAAACGATCATCCAAACGAGGGCCCGATGCCTTAGAGAGAACCCAGGGAACTGACGGAGTCAGCTCCGCAGGAGTACCAAAGCAAAAACCCAGCTTAGTCGCCCCTTTCAAACCGCTAGAGCCAGCATCATACAGGCCATAACTAGGCCAAAAAAACAACAGAGGCTCCAGAGCAATCCCATGGCTGAGCCTAGATTTATCACCCTCAGTCCTGCCTCGAATTGCACCCGCCATTACTATGGGATTCAAGAGAGTCGAGGTCCAATGCAGTCCAGAGTGTGCGAAGGTGAAAAACATATCGGAGGATAGGCTGGGAGTATCAGAGTCACCTGCGGTGAAGCCATTAAACGCTACAATACCCAAATGCCGAGGTTCATCCGTCGACTGGCTATAATCTTTGCTGTACAGGGCGGGCAAGTGGCGTCCCTTCTCGCCCCACTACTGTCCCATCGCATTAACTAACTGGTGAGACACCCGCATCCGGGGTCTATATAGATGGTTTTACCTCCCAAGGTAATAGGGAATTTTGGAAGGATCCCTAAAGGTTGACTAGCTCCACTGTTGAAAGCCAACAGATTCTAGGTGACAGGAACAATTTGTGGGGAGCCCAAAGCTTGCCAAGTAGAGGAAGACATGAGGCTAACTGACGCATCCTCATCCAATAAAGTGCCAGGTACCACCATATTGTAGGCGTGCATGGTGATCTGGAAAGGCACATAAGATGGGAGGCGGAAAGCATTCAAGTGACTCCAGTTGAAGGAAACGATAGAACTACTTGGTGGGGGTATCATATGATTTCCCCCATGCTCTACAGGAATTGAAGAAGGACTCTCTTGATCAGCCGGGATAGGAGGGTCATTCTTTGGTTCAAGAGAATATGATGAGACGAGAAGAACATGAGCAGTATGATCATTATGCTCTTCTGGAACACAGTGAACAACTGGTGTTGAAACCAAGTCGACACTCTTTTCGACCAATGGTGGGTCAAAAATAGACATAACACAGCCAGGCTCAGGAAGAGTAGGATGGGAAAGAGACAAATCCAAGTCAATCTCTTTGTCAATTGAGAGAGGGTTAGAAGAAAGCTTCTGATAACCAACCGGAAGTTGGGGTCGAGGAACTGTAAGATTTTCCAAAACAATGGAAGCTTTATCCATGAGCGGACAAAGGTGAAGAAGATGTTTGCCTTCACATAGCTTACAGGGGAATCTAATCTTCCCTTTCTTCTTACCACTGCTAGTTGAGGGTGAAACATTGACATGATCTTCAGAGGTCGATGGTTGGACCATATCGCAAGACCATACTTCTAAGAGCCAGGGAATACCAGGACAATCACGAAGACAGTGGTCACCCTTGCACAACTTACAAGGAAATTTAACCTTATGTGGAGGATCATAAGGTTTTTCTATCGGAGGTGTACTCAGAGCAATAGTTGCACAGGTGGCCTCTTGCTTATCTAACTTCTTCTTCATCATCTTCCTCTTCTTCTTAACCTCTTGGTTACTGGCTTTGGAACTTTCACCAGGCGAAGGAGGAGAGGAGGGTGAAGAAATAGGGGAAGAAGGCAAAGTGTCAACCCTAGAATCATCTTGTCATGATTCAAATGAAGGAGATGAAGGAATAGGAGTCGGGATGCTCGGGACCACCGAGGTTGAAAACAACCAAACAGGTAAACCAATGGTTAACCCAGGCAAGGAAAACGTTGCCATATACGGAGCACCAACATTTCCAAAAGAAGGAAAAGGACTAGGATTCCCATCCGGGGGAAACCTTGATTGGTAGACTTTGGAAAGGTTGCCATTGGAATCGACCTTGAAAGAAACACTAACTGTAACCAGGAATATTTCGTGGGTAGTTAATTTTACAACATTGAAACAAAACGGTTCCTTTTCATATTTTAAGAGTCGAGAAAAGGACGAAAGGTGACTCTATCTCTTTTGAGGTTTAATGAGCCTGAAAGGACAAGTGCTCAGATGATCCTTTTACTTTTAAAGAGTTGAAAAGGAATGAAAGTGACTGCTCTAGAATTCTAGGCAAGAGGTTTACCAAACAAATTGTAAAACTGCATATACACCTTGGTAATAAAATGAAAGAGAAATGACGAAGGACTTTTTGTACGACAATCAATCTTCCCGAATGTTGTGTTCGGTGCGTTACAACTTGTAAGGTGGTAGACTCAACTTCCTATGGATAATAGGATGATAACCTAGTGGGATCTCCCAATATATATGCGACAGTACGGGGAGCACAAATCTGTACTAGTACCTATTGAATCACAAGAGGAGGAATCACCCAACCTTAGTGAAAACAATAGCAACTAGGTTTAACAATGCCAAAACACGTCTCTAGCCTAGCCTATAGATATGTGAGTGTTAGGTTCCAATGCATTTTTAAGTTCATTCAATAGATTTTAATAGTTAATCTTGAATTAAGTCTCAATTTCAAGGCCCTACCAAATGTATTCCAACAATTGCTAGGATGGAAATACAATGAGTAAAAAACCATTCCTTTCGATGAACGACTACCTAAATGAGGGTAAGGAGTTATTTCTAAGTGAACGAAAACAATAACAAGCAAGTGGAAGAACAATAATGCAAGCAAGTAATCCAATCAATAGGAAACACAATGCATCAATTTCCTCTTATCTCACAAATACTATGACGAAAAAATGAAAGATGCAAATTTCGCTTTTCAATTCCTAATCATGAAGAATCTACTAATGCAAAATGCTTTCACTTTCACATACTATATGAGTGCAATATTTTTTATTTTTTGGATTTAATAACAAACAAGCAAATGCAAGCCTGACTGATAAAAACAAATGTAATCTATGTTCGATAGTGAACGGAAATTAAATCAACACAACAAACTAGTTCGATGACCAATCACTACAGACCAATCAGAAAGAATAGACAAGCAGTAAGGGAACAACTTCAAACAAGTCAATAAGATGGTTGTGGATGTAGTTCAGAATCTTGGAAGGACAAGCAACCCAAAACAAGTGACTTCTTGATGAAACCTTAAAAGACTTAAGTCACACAACCCAAAAACTCAAGACTCAGAAAAACGGAACCAAGAAGGATATGCCTTAGCAAAAACAGTTAAAACATGCTTGATAAGATGTAAGAGATAGTAGAGGACAAGAAACAATGGCCTATTCAGGATGCAGGGCTGCGAGAAAAAAACCCTACAGGAATCGTCACAGGGGTTAGACTAGCAACATGAGACAAATGCCAAATCGTCGCAGGTACGACGTTAGCAACTAAGCAAGATTGTCACAAGAGTACACCTGTCTTCGGCGATAGTCCAATTTCAAGAATCATCGTAGCTGTATGATGGGATATCCGTGACGTACAACTTGGTTAAAGAGGACAGGAGTGATACGTCGCAGCTGTTAGGAATTAAACAACGACGAGATCAACAGACAAGGAAAACAAGGCAAAAGAAACTAAAAGAGACCAGACTTGTCACTCAGACAGTGAGGTGGAATACCAGAGCTACTCAAGTGATCCAGAACACTGATGGTTCAGTCCCAAAACAAAGAGACACTATGTAATTTAATCGAAAAAAAAATCAAGAGCAAAAACAAGAGACAACACAAAAAGGACTCCACAGCAGAGTCGCTAACTTGTGATGTAGGTAAAGTTCCCTCTGCGGACAAAGGAAACCCCTCTAGCCCTAGAGTGGGTCTAGTAACAGCAAGACAAATACATCAACTAATTCCTTAAATAGTCATTAGTGAAAGAGCCTACCTTATGCGTTGTTTGATGAAGTATTCGTTACGCTGCTTCAGTTATCGTTTCCTTCTCCTTGATGCGTGATTCACCTGAAACAACACAAGAGAACAATGAAACACGTAATAGAGAAAAAAAATGAACTATTCACTTACAGAGTTAAGGAACCATAAGCTATCAAATATATTTCATACACGATATAGGCAATAACCATTGATTGTATTAATAGGAGCAAAAGTAAAGCTTACAACCATGCCTTGACGTCGCAAGCTTCCTTGAAGGGTCCAGTCAATATGTCTCCACAAGAATTCACTCTCAAAAGGCCTCCCAGAACAACTGATGACTCTCTCTCACCCAAAAGCACTAAAATAAGGCTAAGACAATCAACAACCAATTACTAGACTATCAGCAATTCACACTGCAAACCATCAATCCAACACCAAGAACTAGCTAATTTGCTCACTACTAAAAAACTAGTTGATCATAGTCATGGAGGATGTTTTTATAAGAGGAGGAGCCTCCATAAATGAGGGAGACGAAGCTTATCTTCATGGGAGGTTACTCAAAAGGCAAAACCACCATCTCAAATGAGGAAAGGCAAACTTCCTTGAACCAACAACCAGTTCCAGAACCACCCAAAAGCATTCCGTTTGAACTAATTCGCCATATTTGGGTCATCGCGAGTCAAACACTAAGACTCAAAGATGACATCGCGAGGCAACAATGTATTCAGAGCTATCATCGCAAGCAGGATATTGATGACTTGCAATGATCTCTAAAATTTGATCATCATAGAGAACATATGTACTCTTGCGATGGTGTCGCGAGGTTCTAGTTCACTTTGGTCCATCATCACAGACAGGATATTGATGTCCTGCAATGATATTGAAACATATGTTAAAAGGGTCAACTCCAGGATTAATGAGCATGGTTGATCTTCTTGAGTGATATGGAAGATGTGGACACATATTTTGATATATGACACAGAATAGATGCCATTCAGGGACCGACTCTACCCGGGATCAGGGGATGTGGGGTTAGTAAAAAATACTGTGTAACAGAGGGCTTATCAGGATGATCTCCTAATTTCAACCATTCAGAAACTGTCAATTTATGATCAGAGCTTGAGGAGTTTATACTAGAAAACATACCAAGATTAGCCATAGGAGCATAAGCAAAAGTAGTTTTTGGTTTAGGGAAAACAATATCACCAGGACTCTTGATTTTGGATTGAAGAGTAGTAGGAGTAATATGGAATGGCAATTGGTCTTTAGGATATGAGAAATAAGTAGTAGCTTTAAAGGTAGGATCAGGAGTGTTTTCCTTTTTAAACTTTCAACAAAAATCGAAACAACCCAAACTTGTTTCTTTACTACTTCAAGTGAAGATTTTAAGTTTGTCATCATATCCTAAGTCTTATCGGCTATTCAATGTACTTTGCCAATCCATTTGGAATTATCATCAATCCCTTTTTCTAAAACATCAATGGTTTTAGCAATATGAAAGTAATTTGATCCAAGAGTCTTTACTCCATCTAATAATTGGTCTCTAGTAAATTCTACCTTTTGAAGAAATTGATCAATTATTTCTTGGAGTTTTTTGTTCTCCCTGGCTGCATATTGGTGATTTCTTTCTAGATGTTTAATCAAAATATCTAGAGCAAGATTTGTCCAATTTGTAGCTACAACAGATTCCCTATCTGAAAGCTGAGACTGGTCAGATTGAAGTGGAAGTAACTTGAAGATCTTCTCATCTTGTCTAATAACAAGGTTCTTCCAAGGAGGAACTGCTGACTCAGTGTTAAGGATAGTACCATCCATTAGTTCCCATTTATGCTATGGCACTTCTATCTGTAAGGTTGATCCTGATCCTTGCATCATATTAGCTCTAAGGGCTTGACAAACATGTTATAAAAAACTTTGTCGCTTCATATTTATAGACTGTAAATGTTTCAGAACATTTGTTTTTTGCAACATATACTTGTCTTAATCATCTATGTGAGGGATAGTAAGAGGTCCAGGAATTTCAACTAGATTTTCTTTAATCTTTGTGTTTATTTCCTCAAAAGATAAATGCTTGAAATTTTTAACCAAAGCCATTTCTACTTCATTTGCACTTGGATAATAGAATTCATAAAAAGAAATCCATTGATTATTATGTTTCATCCAAGTTTTCGAATTTTAATTATTGGCTTTGTTGATTGCTAACCTATCTTTCTTTGAATGGGTTTTTATCTCTTCACAGTATCTATACTCATGCTGATGAGTATACAGATCCCAATTAAACATTTTCTTGTACCATTCTTTGGTGGGATCATAAGGACCTATTCCTTTAAATAAATTAAGGAATTGAATTATTTCTTCATCAAATGGAAGTTGTACTTTATTTGGAATCTTATTCCTAGGATCCAATCTATAGCTGGGAATTTTTTCTAGGTATCCTAGGCCTTTTGTGGTAGACTTTCCGACTAACTGAATCAAAATTTCTTCATGAGCTGAAAAAGGAGTACACTTTGTATATTATTGTGTTTGGGTTCTAGAACTTGGAACAAAACGGATCGTGTTTGTTCTTCTTCTGTCCTTATCATGTTCTTCTTTTTCATGAGGTTCTGGAAGACTAGTGGTTTGTTGACAAAAACGAGGAGAATAGTGAGGATGGTTACATACAGATGGTTGTGGGAACTGAGGAGTTTGAAATGCTGATTGCATATTGATAGTTATGGGAGAAACAAAAATTGACTGTTGTGACTAAAGAGTTTGTGCAATCAAATTTGATATCATATGCATGAAATTTGGATCAGAAGTAAGATCATATGAAGGATTTGGTGATCCATTAGAGCTAGATTCTTCAAAGGGAAGTTGTGGATTGGCTGAAATTGCAGGATTTGGTAGAGGTCCACCAAGCTTAGACTGTGCAGACTCTAAGAGAGAAGAAAACCACGTTCGGATGAGGCCAACAACTTTGTGAATGGAAGTTTGAGCGGTAATTGGCTGAGGATGAGGTAAATTGCAAATAGAAGCCCAATTAGTAACCCATTATGTTGGGGGCTTAAGATCTCGGCAGGAGATCATTTGAGGAGCGACAAGATTTAAGCCATAGTCCTGATTTATTAGAGTGGTAAACTCATACTTTTTAGAAACTTATTTGACAATAGAGGGAGTAGTTTTTTTATAAAACTCAACAATAGAGCACCAATGAATTGCAAATTTTTTTCTATTGTCTTCAAAATCATCATATCCATGTGTTTGGATGCCAAGCATTAAGGCATTAATGGCATTAGGAGAGTACATAGAGAAAGCGTGCACACAAAGAATGTAGGACTGCAGAATTAAGCAAAGATACAGAATATGTGACTGATACTTTAATCATAGATAGAAAGCCAAAGAATCTCTACTGCGCAATCTAGCATCACGCATATGTTGAAAGGAAATTATTACTTAAGAACATATTTCAACAAGAGAATTGGTTCATAATAAGCACCAGTTCTGCTTAATCGCTCCAATATCTGACAATTATTCTGAATATCTATCCTCATGTCGAAACACGAACTCTAGCCCAACGGTCTACTCCTTGTGTCCTTCTCCACAGACTATCTTCGACCTTATCAAGGCGCATAACCCACAGGTCCCAAGTTCTTTTCCTAAATGGCTTACTTTTTATTTATGGATAATTTCTCTCCAGCTCGAATTTCTCTTCATGAATTTAGTGATAAATCTTTTGATGAAATTCTTAAAGAGGAAGAAGAAAAAGAATTAAATGAGAGATTACCATCTGGTTTTCATACTTCTATACAATCCATGATAAGGTGATTACAATTTTAAATGAACCAACTAAGACTGGTTCTTGGTCTTTGCCAAAAATAGACCCCAAGGATGTGTATGCAAATTTGGGATTGTTAGATGCCATACAATACTGGCGATATAAGGTTAAAGAAGAAATTTTGCAAACTTCAAGTAATAACCGTCTACTTCAAACTATGAGTATTTTGAAACAATCTGAATTTGAAGCTAGACTTAAAGCCAGTTTAAACTTTGCTCATTTCGGCCATGTTCAAATTGGTATTCAGCCACTACACAGAAAGGGTCAAGATGTTGCTATTAATTGGCGCTCTGTTGTCAAGTTTTATAAAAAAACTACTCCCTTTGTTGTCAAACAAGTTTATGAAAAGTCTGAGTTTACCACTCTAATAACTCATGACTATGGCGTAAATCTTATCGCTCCTCAAATGATGGGATCTTAAGTCCCTAATAGAATGGCTTACTAATTGGGCTTCTATTCGTAATTCACCTCGTCCTTAGCTAATTAACGCTCAAACTTCCATTCACGAAGTTGCTGGCCTTGTTCGAACGCAGTTTTCTCCTCTCTCAGAGTCTGCATAGTCTGAGCATGGTGGACCTCTACCAAATCCTACAATTTCAGCCAGTCCACAACTACCCTCTAAAGCATCCAGCTCTCATGGATCACCAAATCCTTCATATGATCTTACTTCTGATCCAAATTTCATGCATATGATATAAAATGTGATTGCACAAATTCTTCAGTCACAACAGTCAAATTTTGTTTCTCCCAGAACTATCAATATGCAATCAGCATTTCAAACTCCTCATTTCCCACAACCATCTGTATGTAACCATCCTCACTGTTCTCCTAGTTTTTGTCAACAAACCACTAGTCTTCCAAAACCTCATGAAAAAGAAGAACAAGATAAGGAGAGAAGAAGAATAAATATGATCCGTTTTGTTCCAAGTTTTGGAACCCAAACACAGGAATATACAAAGTGTACTCCTTTTTCAGCTCATGAAGAAATTCTGATTTAGTCGGTCAGAAAGTCTGCTACAAATGCCTAGGATACCTTGAAAATATTCCTAGCTACATATTGGATCCTAGGAATAAGATTAAATAAAGTACAACTTCCATATGATGAAGAAATAATTCAATTCCTTAAGATATTTAAATGAATAGTTCCTTATGATCCCACCAATGAATGGTAAAAGAAAATGTTTAATTGGGATCTGTATACTTATCAGCATGAGTATAGATACTGTGAAGAGATAAAAACCTATTCAAAGAAAGATAGGTTAGCAATCAACAAAGCTAATAATTAAAATTGGAAAACTTGGATGAAACAGAATAATCAATGGATTTCTTTTATGAATTCTATTATCCAAGTGCAAATGAAGTAGAAATGGCTTTGGTTAAAAAGTTCAAGCATTTATCATGTGAGGAAATAAACACAAAGATTAAAGAAAATCCAGTTGAAATTCCTGGACCTCTTACTATCCATCACATAGATGATAAATACAAGTATATGTTGCAAAAAACAAATGTTCTGAAACATTTACAGTCTATAAATATGAAGGGACAAAGTTTGTTAGAACATGTCTGTCAAGCCCTTATAGTTAATATGATGCAAGGATCAGGATCAACCTTATAGACAGAAGAGCCACAACATAAATGGGAACTAATGGATGGTACTATCCTTAACACTGAATTAGCCATTCCTCCTTGGAAGAACCTTGTTATCAGAAAAGATGATAAGATCTTCAAGTTACTTCCACTTCAATCTGACCAGTCTCAGCTTTCAGATAGCGAATCTGTTGCAGCTACAAACTGGACAAATCATGCTCTGGATAGTTTTATTAAACATCTAGAAAGAAATCACCAATATGTAGCCAGGGAGAACAAAAAACTCCAAGAAATAATTGATAAAGTTCTTCAAAAGGTAGAATTTACTAGAGACCAATTATTAGATAGAACAAAGACTCTTGGATCAAATGACTTGCATATTGCTAAAACCATTGATGTTTTAGTAAAAGGGATTGATGATAATTCCAAATTGATTGGAAAAGTACATTCAGTAGCCGACAATAGTCTTTATTCCATCTAATAATTGGTCTCTAGTAAATTCTACCTTTTGAAGAACTTGATCAGTTATTTCTTGGAGTTTTTTGTTCTCCCTAGCTGCATATTGGTGATTTCTTTGTAGATGTTTAATCAAACTATCTAGAGCAAGATTTGTCTAGTTTGTAGATGAAACAGATTCCCTATCTAAAAGCTGAGACTGGTCAGATTGAAGTGGAAGTAACTTGAAGATCTTATCATCTTGTTTGATAACATGGTTCTTCCAAGGAGGAACTGCTGACTCAGTGTTAAGGATAGTACCATCCATTAGTTCCCATTTATGCTATGGCACTTCTGTCTGTAAGGTTGATCCTGATCCTTGCATCATATTAACTCTAAGGGCTTGACAGACATGTTCTAAAAAAACTTTTTCCCTTCATCTTTATAGACTGTAAATGTTTCAGAACATTTGTTTTTTTCAACATATACTTGTCTTTATCATCTATGTGAGGGATAGTAAGAGGTCCAGGAATTTCAACTAGATTTTCTTTAATCTTTGTGTTTATTTCCTCACAATATAAATGCTTGAACTTTTTAACCAAAGCCATTTCTACTTCATTTGCACTTAGATAATAGAATTCATAAAAAGAAATCCATTGATTATTATGTTTCATCCAAGTTTTCCAATTTTCATTATAGGCTTTGTTGATTGCTAACCTATCTTTCTTTGAATAGGTTTTTATCTCTTCACAGTATCTATACTCATGCTGATGAGTATACAGATCCCAGTTAAACATTTTCTTGTACAATTCTTTGGTGGGATCATAAGGACCTATTCCTTTAAATATCTTAAGGAATTGAATTATTTCTTCATCAGATGGAAGCTGTACTTTAATTGGAATCTTATTCCTAGGATCCAATCTATAGTTGGGAATTTTTTTTGGGTAACCTAGGCCATTTGTGGTATAATTTCCGACCGATTGAATCAAAATTTATTCATGAGCTGAAAAAGGAGTACACTTTGTATATTACTATGTTTGGGTTCTAGAACTTGGAACAAATCGAATCGTGTTTGTTCTTCTTCTGTCCTTATCATGTTCTTCTTTTTCATGAGGTTCTGGAAGACTAGTGGTTTGTTGACAAAAACTAGGAGAATAGTGAGGATGGTTACATACAGATGGTTGTGGGAACTGAGGAGTTTGAAATGCTGATTGCATATGCATAGTTTTGGGAGAAACAAAATTTGACTGTTGTGAATGAAGAGTTTGTGCAATCAAATTTGATATCATATGCATGAAATTTGGATCAGAAGTAAGATCATATGAAGGATTTGGTGATCCATTAGAGCTGGATGCTTCAGAGGGCAGTTGTGGACTGGCTGAAGTTGCAGGATTTGGTAGAGGTCCACCATGCTCAGACTGTGCAGACTCTGAGAGAGAAGAAAACTGCGTTCGGACGAGGCCAACAACTTCGTGAATGGAAGTTTGAGTGGTAATTGGCTGAGGACGAGGTGAATTGTGAATAGAAGCCCAATTAGTAACCCATTCTGTTGGGGGCTTAAGATCTCGGCGGGAGATAATTTGACGAGCGACAAGATTTAAGCCATAGTCGTGAGTTATTAGAGTGGTAAACTCATACTTTTTAGAAACTTGTTTGACAATAGAGGGAGTAGTTTTTTTATAAAACTTGATAATAAAGCACCAATGAATATCAACATATTTTCTATTTTCTTCAAAATCATCATATCCATGTGTTTGGATGCCAAGCATTAAGGCATTAATGGCATTAGGAGCGTACACAGAGAAAGTGCGCACACAAAAAATGTAGGACTGCAGAACTAAGCAAAGATACAGAATACGTGACTGATACTTTAATCACAGAGAGAAAGCCAAAGCATCTCTACTGCACAATCTAGCATCACACATCTGTTGAAATGAAATTATTACTTAAGCACATATTTCAACAAGAGAATTGGTTCATAATAAATACCAGGTCTGCTTAATCGCTCCAATATCTGACAATTCTTCTGAATATCTATCCTCATGTCGAAACACGAACTCTGGCCCAACGGTCTACTCCTTGTGTCCTTCTCCACAGACTATCTTCGACCTTATCAAGGCGCATAACCCACAGGTCCCAAGTTCTTTTCCTAAACGGCTTACTTTTTATTTATGGATAATTTCTCTCCAGCCCGAAGTTCTCTTCATGAATTTAGTGATAAATCTTTTGATGAAATTCTCAAAGAGGAAGAAGAAAAATAATTAAATGAGAGATTACAATTTGGTTTTCATACTTCTATACAATCCATGATAAGGCGATTACAATTTTAAATGAACCAACTAAGACTGGTTCTTGGTCTTTGACAAAAATAGACCCCAAGGATGTCTATGCAAATTTGGGATTGTTAGATGCCATACAATATTGGCGATATAAGGTTAAAGAAGAAATTTTGCAAACTTCAAGTAATAATCGTTTGCTTCAAACTATGAGTATTTTGAAACAATCTGAATTTGAAGCTGCACTTAAAGCCAGTTTAAACTTTGCTCATTTCAGCCATGTTCAAATTGGTATTCAGCCACTACACAGAAAGGGTCAAGATGTTGCTATTAATTGGCGCTCTGTTGTCAAGTTTTATAAAAAAACTACTCCCTTTGTTGTCAAACAAGTTTATGAAAAGTCTGAGTTTACCACTCTAATAACTCATGACTATGGTGTAAACCTTATCGCTCCTCAAATGATCTCTCGCCGGAATCTTAAGCCCCCAACAAAATGGGTTACTAATTGGGCTTCTATTCGTAATTCACCTCGTCCTCAGCCAATTACTACTCAAACTTCCATTCACGAAGTTGCTGGCCTTGTCTGAACGCGGTTTTCTCCTCTCTCAGAGTCTGCATAGTCTGAGCATGGTGGACCTCTACCAAATCCTGCAATTTCAGCCAGTCCAAAACTGCCCTCTAAAGCATCTAGCTCTCATGGATCACCAAAGCCTGCATATGATGTTACTTCTGATCCAAATTTCATGCATATGATATCGAATGTGATTGCACAAACTCTTCAGTCACAACAGTCAAATTTTGTTTCTCCCAGAACTATCAATATGCAATCAGCATTTCAAACTCCTTAGTTCCCACAACCATCTGTATGTAACCATCCTCACTGTTCTCCTAGTTTTTGTTAACAAACCACTAGTATTCCAAAACCTCATGAAAAAGAAGAACATGATTAGGACAGAAGAATAAACATGATTTGTTTTGTTCCAAGTTTTGGAACCCAAACACAGGAATATACAAAGTGTACTCCTTTTTCATCTCATGAAGAAATTCTGATTCAGTTGGTTGGAAAGTCTGCTACAAAAGGCCTAGGATACCCAGAAAAAATTCCTAGCTACATATTGGATCCTAGGAATAAGATTAAATAAAGTACAACTTCCATATGATGAAGAAATAATTCAATTCCTTAAGATATTTAAATGAATAGGTCCTTATGATCCCACCAATGAATGGTAAAATAAAATGTTTAATTGGGATCTGTATACTCATCAACATGACTATAGATACTGTGAAGAGATAAAAACTTATTCAAAGAAAGATAGGTTAGCAATCAACAAAGCCAATAATTAAAATTGGAAAACTTGGATGGAATAGAATAATCAATGGATTTCTTTTTATGAATTCTATTATCCAAGTGCAAATTAAGTAGAAATGGCTTTGGTTAAAAAGTTCAAGCATTTATATTGTGAGGAAATAAACACAAATATTAAAGAAAATCCAGTTGAAATTCCTGGACCTCTTACTATCCATCACATAGATGATAAATACAAGTATATGTTGCAAAAAACAAATGTTCTGAAACATTTACAGTCTATAAAGATGAAGGGACAAAGTTTGTTAGAACATGTCTGTCAAGCCCTTAGAGTTAATATGATGCAAGGATCAGGATCAACCTTAAAGATAGAAGTGCCACAACATAAATGGGAACTAATAGATGGTACTATCCTTGACACTGCGTCAGCCATTCCTCCTTGGAAGAACCTTGTTATCAGACAAGATGATAAGATCTTCAAGTTACTTCCACTTCAATCTGACCAGTCTCAGATTTTAGATAGGGAATCTGTTGCAACTACAAACTAGAAAAATCTTGCTCTGGATAGTTTGATTAAACATCTAGAAAGAAATCACCAATATGTAGCCAGGGAGAACAAAAAAATCCAAGAAATAATTGATAAAGCTCTTCAAAAGGTAGAATTTACTAGAGACCAATTATTAGATGGAACAAAGACTCTTGGATCAAATGACTTGCATATTGCTAAAACCATTGATATTTTAGAAAAAGGGATTGATGATAATTCCAAATTGATTGGCAAAGTACATTTGGTAGCGGATAAGACTCAGGATATGATGACAAACATAAAAACTTCACTTGAAGTAGTAAAGAAACAAGTTTGGGTTGTTTCGACTTTTGTTGAAAGTTTAAAAAAGAAAAACACTCCTGATCCTACCTTTAAAGCTACTACTTATTTCTCAGGTCCCAAAGATAAATTTCTACTCCAAATTACTCCTACGACTTTCCAATCCAAAATCAAGAGTCCTGGTGATATTGTTTTACTTAAACTAGGAACTACTTTCGCTTATGCTCCTATGGCTAATCCTGGTATGTTTTCCAGTCTAAACTCCTCAAGCTTTGAGCGTAAATTGATAGTTTCTGAATGGTTGAAATCAGGAGACCATCCTGATAAGCTCTCTAGTTCTGATACAACACTCAATAAGTTTGAAGCAACTCCTTCTGCTCTTCCTACTCTAGAAGATCTAGAATTTCTTGTGAATAATTTTTCTCCTCTTGATAAAGCAAGTTTTCAGATACCAACCGACATTCCTAATATAATTTAATTTTCTGATCCAGAAGAACCCCAAGATACAAATGTACATAAAGTTATTGATAGAAGCTCTTGGAATTCTTCATGGTCACCTGCTCTTGATAAGCGCGATGTTTTGAAATCAAAATATCATAAATATTGGTCTGCTTCTTCCACATATTCATGGAATATTGATAATTGTTCTGAAGCAGAAATCTTGTCTACACTGAGTTCCATGTTGGTCTGCTATCACACTTGTTTAGTAGATGATATTTCTCCAATAAATGCAACCAGAAAGATAATCAGTGGATTCGAAGGACTCCTTGATTCTTGGCTCACGGCAGAAATTCATTATGATCCTGCACTCATTCTTTCATGGGAAGCTTCTGTGATAATGAATCTAGACAACGTGACCTATATGGATCCACAAACTACTTTGCCCATGAATAACATGATTGGTTGTCTAATGCATGGTATTCTTGTTAATTTTTGTGGTTACCCCCAAATTAATAATGAACTTGCTGCAGTCACTCTCACAACAATGAAGCTTAGTAATATGCAACATTTTGATGAATACTTTATGGAATATCTCCATCGTCTGCATACTCTTTCCAAAAATATGATATTGGATCCTAAATGGAAAGAAATATTCATTGCTTCTTTACCAACTTGGGTAACCGCTGCCATTTTAAACAAGCTTCCTGGAAAAATTGGTGCCTACAAGTTTGGCATCATCCGACAAGCTATTAAAGTTGTCATTGTTGAATTATGCTCTCAGATGAAAGTTGCTCGAGTTGCAACCAATACCACTAAACCACATGGCTATCAAAGACTATGTAAACAATGGCATTTACATGGATCTAAAAGTTTGGGGGGATATGCTCATCACCACCCTAAAAAGAAAGCTTACTCTAAACAAAATTTTAGACCCTTATGCAACAAAAAGGTCATCCATAGAAAGCCACCCCGAGAATACAAAAGAACAGGCCAGTTCCATCAGAAGCCAACACATAAGCAAATCTACTACTTCCATTGCAATGAAAAAGGACATATTGCTCCAAATTGTCCTAAATTGAAGAAAGACAAACAAAAATCCGGCAAGAAGAAATAGTTCAGGTATAAGAGTAAATCTGGCAAGGTAAATACTATTGATCTACTTTCTAGCTGTGAAGAATTCACAGATCCAAAAAATTATTATGATCTAAATGACCAGATAAATGTTGTTTATGAAGGAGAAGAAGATGAAGATTATGAAGTTGAATATTTCAAGGATCCACACTGCAACGAATGTTTTCAGGAACTCTGTGAATGAAATGATCCTGATATTTGCAAATGTAATGCAGTCATAATGTTCAAACCTCCAACAAATGAAATCTTATATCAAGATGAGCTCTCTAGAAATTATTTTACACAGATGGTTAATACTACTGATCCAAAGCTCAAAGAAATGTATAAAGGATTTTTGATGACTCATCTCCAACAAACTAAGCCACAACAATATCATGGACAACAAAGACCACAGGTAACTCATCAACATAGTTATACTCCTTCTGCAGCTTTATTTTCTGTAGATGGTCTAACAAGATAATTCCGACAACAAACAATTGAAGATGATCTTCCCCAAACACTTCCTGCAACAAGCCAAGCCATCAAAGATCTCAAAAGAGAAGTCATAGAAAATAGAAGGCTATGTATTGAAGCACATCAAGTGCATAATATACATCCTTTACATGCACAACCCACATACGAAGAATCTTCACAAACACATCCAACAAATAATTGGATAAGATATGATCCTCCATTATATCAAACATAAAAGAAAGAACTTGAAAGTCAACCTGATCCATATCATGATCCAATGAAGGGACCTTTCAGAATAGAAGACTTTGAGCTTCCAAATGATGATTTTGAAAATCCTAGATCTGGATTAGGAATGAATGCAATGAATGCAAATGTGATGTACCGCATAAAAATGAAAATCAGAATTGGTTCTTCTATAGAATGGTGGAAGGTTCTCACTGGTACAGATTCAAGACTGAATATAGTAAGTGGCACTATAATTCCTTACCTCGAAAGACAAAAGACAAAATGTCCTGTAGTTGTCACAGCAAGTGGGGAAATTAAGACAATAGAAGAAGCTATAATAGACATCTTTGTTTCTCAATCTGAAGGAATTTAAGTTCATGCTCCACTAGTAACAGGACTTGACTGTGCTATGTATTTAGGAACTCCTTTCCTGAGTAACTTCAAAAGACATGGGAGCACTTATGATGAAAAATCCCAGAAATGGGGATATTACCTTTTCTTCAAAGGTACAAAATATTCTTATCCTTTTATCAATTCTAATTCTCCTAACAGATTGAGCAGGATTGACAGGTTGCAGAATACCTTGGAAAAAATGGAGAAGAAAAAGTAAATGCTCAGAATTGATGAAAATCTTCTGAAAAGCAAATTTGAAAAGGCAATTGGTGAGATCTCTCAGAAATTAAAACTCTGTTGTTCTGAAGATCCAAATGCCTTTTGGCACATCCACAAATATGAAGTAGAATTTCCTTTGAAAAAAGATTTTCATGGAAAACTCAAAAGATCAAAAACAATATCGATGAATTTTGAACAACTCAAGTATTGTAAAGAAGAAATAAAATCATTATTGCAAAAAGGTTTGATCAGAAAATCCCATAGCCCTATTGCTTGCTTTGGATTTTATGTCAATAAACACTCATAAATTATCAGAGGAAAACCAAGGTTGGTAGTGAATTATAAGCCTCTTAATAATATTCTTGATTATGATGCATATCCCTTGCCTAAGCCTTTAGTGCTCCTTTCCCAGATATCACATTCAAAAATCTTTTCTAAGTTTGATCTAAAATTTGGATTCTGGAAAGTAGGGATAAAAGAAGAAGACAAGTGGAAGACAACTTTTTCATATTGGGAAGGACATTTTGAATGGAATATTATGCCCTTTGGATTGATAAACGCTCCATCTACCTTCCAAAGGATTATGGATGAAACTTTTTAAGGTATGGATAGTTTCTTGAAGAAATATGTTGATGATGCTTTAATCCATTCAACATATATTCCTTCTCATATAAAACATCTCAATATATTGCATAACAGAGTCAGAGAGAAAGGTATAGTTTTATCAGAATAAAAGATGAAGTTATTTCAAACTATGATAGATTTCCTTGGATATGTGATTCAATATGGATCATATTATATTATGTAGCATAGTCTTCACTTCATAGATAAATTCCTAACAAGATCACTGATAAAAATCAGTTACAAAGATTCTTGGGTAGCTTGAATTATATCTCTAAATTTGTCAAACATTGTGCCCAAGACAGGATTTTATTGAATAAAAAACTACAAAAATAACCTATTCCCTGTACCGAGGAATTTTTTTTTCTCGGTAAAAAACTATACTATTATATTATGTACAGGAGGCAAAAATTACAACATGATAAAACAGAAAGAACCAGGCTCTGGGTATGTCACCTGAGAGCAGTTGAGGCCAATCAGAAAACTAGCCCACGCAGGGGCGCCAAACATAGAAGCGAGACCGTCCAAAAGAGCAAGCCCACGCAGGGGCACCAACCAGAAATCTGGATTATCCCACGCAGGGGAGACTAACCGTACCCATCCCATTAACAAAGTTTCAGAAACATAAACACAGAGAATTGATGCTAGAACTAAGCCAAAACAGACAGCAAAAGAGACCAGAAGACCAGACAGAAGAGCCAAAATAACCTTGTGCTCGAGCCTCATCAATCGTCCATTTGCACTTCATCTACCCGGCACCAACCGTAGGCTTCCCTTTCAGCAGCAGTGGGAAAAGTGTCTTCCTCTTCGCCGGTCCCCTCCCTCTGATCGAGCTTGCTTTGCGATGCATTTTCCAGGTCTGAGGCAGGACCTTTAACCTCCTGCTCCGGATCAGCTTCAGGAACCTTTGCTTCGTGCATCTTGTTATCAGTCTTCCTCTGCCCATGCTCATCCAGGGAATCATTGTCTTCCTGGGAATTTTCAATGAATAGGACCGAGACATGCGCACTAATCTGTTGGTTATTCATGGAACTACTAAAATTGAAGATAGCAGAGCTGAAGGCAGGCAAGGCAGCTGAGCTCGAAGCCCCCGCGTCCATGAATTGACTGGAGTGGAGGGGATTAGCTCCAATGGAGCATGCGATATTGCAATGGCAGCAATGGACAACATTATACGCCTCGTGACTGCGAGAGGTTCCCCCTATGGAAGTGCCTCGACGGCTAAGCAGACGCTGTCGAGGTCTCACCATTCTCACAGGGGTCAAGGGGAGGAAATTCCAACAGACCACGGGGTAATCCAAACACCCAGCTACCGGAACCGACTGTGGAATGAGCCAGACAGACAGAGAGGATATCCCGGCAGAGACGGAGAGGCAGGGAAACCGGAGTTGCAGAGACCTGCTTGAAGGAGGAGCCACCAACATTCTCTGACCATACGCTGCAACATCGCTTATAACCTCACCTGCTTTGCCTTGGAGCTCACCCACCATAACTGCAACCTCCACTTGAGCCGAATTGCCATGTCGGGCATTAACTGTTCTCTACAGCGTCACCTTATACCAGCTGCGTACCTTACCTGCGTCTTCGACGTCTGCCACGTGATGGCCAGTGGCCGGCATGTGGCCATCCGTCCACGCCTGTCCCATCCTATCTAGCACCCGCATCCGGGGGAACTGCATCTTTTTGGACCAGTTGAGAGCATTCTTGAGCTTTGTCATGTGTTAAAATAGTATTCAGCTGCCCTGTGATTAGAGAGTGGTCATTCTCCACCCCCACATTGGCCATGAAGTCGGCAACCTTGTTACCCTCCCGTCTTGTGTGTGTGAAGGTGATTGCTCTATTTCTGTGGAGCTCAAGTTCTATGGCTTCCAGTCTTGCTTCAAGCCTCCAACTGGTGGCTATTTTCCTGGCCTGAGATCCATTTAGGATTTTTTTGGCCATGTTTATGAGGATCTGAGAGTCTCCTTCCACCTCCAGAGGGTGAAAGTTGTGTCCCCCAGCAAGTAGAAGTCCCTGCCATAGTCCCTCTAACTCAGCTGAGTTATTGGTGTCCCATCCAATGTTTCCGAAATACAGTATCAGGGGAGCACCTTCATGATTCCTTATTATTCCTCCAAAGCCTGCGAGTCCGGGATTCCCTTTGGAGGCACCATCAAAGTTGAGTTTGAATGTATGCTTTGGTGGGGGCTTCCATGTGACCTGATTTTGAGTACTGGTTTCAGAATGGTCCTGCTTGTGAGATCCTTGAGTAAGATGTATTTGCCAGTTTTCCATAATGGTTTTCTCATTGTCTAGCGTAGGCCAGTCCTCCTCCTTCCAAGATCTTAGCATAAGAGTCTCTTGAAGATTTCTACAGAGCAGGTTCCAAATATTGTCTATCAAAGAGCGCTGATTTTTAAATATGCGCTTATTTCTCTCCTTCCATATGCTCCATAGAACTAGCCCGGGAACTAGTCTCCATAGATGATTGAGGATTTCACTCTTGTAAGGGTCCCGTTGCCACTGACGTATAGAGTTCGTGATTTCATTCTCAAGTCTGCATCTTCTTTGACATCTAAAGCTTGCCTTTTCCCATAGCTGATTGGCCAAGGGACAAGAGTCCAGCAGATGTTGGAGAGTTTCCTCATGGGCACTGCAGTTGAAACAGATGGAGGGGCCATGAAAGTTTCTTCTTCTAAGCTTGTCCCAGGTTAGAATTCTCTGATGTCCTACCAACCAGAGAAAATGACAGATTTTGGGCCAGGAGCCAGAGCTCCAGATTTTGCTCCAGATTGGGTCCTGGGGATCAGAATCATTGCAGATGATTTTGTAGGCCTCGGACGTGGTGAAGGCTCCTTTCGGCTGATATCCCCATCTTAGAATGTCTCTGCTTTCATCGTACCTAATTTTTCTTTTGCTTAGTTCCCTTTCCAGATCCATGGAAATTTGGTGATCTTCATTTGTGAGTACTTGGTTGCCCGGTTTCCAAATCCTGAAGCCCTTCTCAGTTTCCTAGGTCCAATACTGCCTAATCTGTGCTTGCTATGTCTCCTCCCTAATGATGTCCAGTGGCAAGTTAAGTACATGGCTGAGAATAGGCATTTGATTCCAAGCATCTGTCCAGAATCTAGTGGAGTAGTTGTTTCTTACCTCCCAAAAACTGTGCTGCTGGATCATTTGATAGTGTTCTTTGGCTACATTCCAAATTAGCGATCCTTTATCGTTGGGCTTTAATCTGATGAGTTCCTCCTAGGGTCGGTGATTGGCATACTTGGCCGTCCATAATGTGACCCAAGGTTTACCTAGACTGGTGAGCCATTGCCACCATATTTTGGCTCCCATGATGTCGTTGCTATGCTCGGGATCTCTTAGGCCGATGCCTCCTTTTGCTTTTGGTTTGCAAACTGTGCTCCATTTTACCAGGGCCCATTTGCGATTAGTTGCATTGCTTCCCCATAGGAATCCTCTCTGAATGTTCCTTAGTCTTTTTAGGACCCAATTTGGTGCAGTCAGGATGGAGAATAAGTATAGCGGCATTGCTTGAAGAACGGCCTTTATGAGCACTGCTCGGCTGACTAAGTTCAGAGCTCTGTGCGTCCATTGGTTGAGATGGGATTCGAGCTTTTCAATAAGGTTGCGCCATGAGGAATGCTTGATGGCAGAGACAGTGAGGGGGGCTCCAAGGTATTTGGAGGGAAGGGTGGCGATGGGGAACCCCAAAATGCGGACTATAGCAGACTTGACAACCGGAGGGGTATTAAAGAAGAAGATCTGCGATTTTGAACAGTTGATGTTGGTTCCAGAGGCTTCGGCAAAGTCATTGAGCACGGCTTTAAATCTGGAGGCTTCTTGAACGAAGGGGTAACCAAAGAGCATAGTGTCATCAACAAATTGCTGATGGGAGATGGCAGGCGACTGATGAATGGAGAGACCTCTAAGCTGATGTGAGTGAAGGGAATTTTTAATGTGACGTCCCATTCCTTCAGCCATTAATACAAAGAGGAAGGGGGATAGGGGGTCACCTTGCCTTATACCTTGGGAGGGGGAGAAGGGGCGAGAGGGGATCCCATTCACGAGAATGGAGAAGCTAGTGGAGGAAATTAGGCTCATAATCCAGTGGATCCATGTGGGACTGAATCCAAAAGCAATTAGCATTTGCTGTATATAATTCCAGCTGAGCTTATCAAATGCTTTGGAAAGATCAAGTTTTAGGAGCATACCTGCCTGTTTTGAATGCTTGAGAGTGTGTATGATCTCATGCGAGAGGATGATGCCATCCATAATCTGTCTCCCTTCCACATATCCAGACTGTTCTGGAGAAATGAGCATTGGCAAGAGGGGCTTTAGCTTGTTTGCAATGACTTTAGAGATGACTTTGTATATTACGTTGCAGAGAGCAATCGGCCTGAATTTTTCCGGTTTGATTGAGTCCTCCTCTTTTGGGATTAGGGCTATAAAAGTGGAGTTAAGTGAGGGAAGCAGCCAATGATATGCTCGTGATTCCTCTACCACTTCCCAGACTTCCAACTTTATCAGTTCCCAGAACTTGTGAAAGAAAGTGGTGGTGAAGCCGTCTGGGCCGGGAGCTTTTCCTTCTTTAAGCTGAGCCATAACAATGTCCACTTCCTGTATTTGAATTGGATGGAGGAGGAGTTCATTGTTCTCCACCGTGATTAATTTTGGCACATTGTGTATGATTCTTTCGATTGCAGGACGTCTGTTGATTTCAGGCTCTTGATGGACTTGCTTGAAGTGATTGAGGAATTCCTTCTCAATTTCCTCATGCTGTTCCACCCTTTCTCCTCCTAATTTTTGAATGTAAGGGATATTATTGCACATTCTACGTTGAACAATGGTTCTGTGGAAGAATTTGGTGTTTCGTTCTCCCTCTTTCAACCATTTGATTCCGGACTTTTGCTTCCAGTATATCTCCTCCTGCTTTCTTCTCTCCTCAAGCTGATTGTGGATGCATTGCTCCTGCTCAAGGGTTCTTTCTGTGTGGCCTCCTGTGCTTATTTCTTGCTGCAGATCCGCCAGGGCTTTTTGAAGATCATGTTGCGCCTTGAAGATGTTTCCGAAGGTCTCTCTGTTCCATCGCTTAAGGCAGAATTTTAGATGTTTGAGTTTCTGTTGGAACTGGAACATCTTGGAGCCTTCTGGAGGGCTGAAGGATGTCCATGTAGAGTGAACAAAGTCTTTGAGGGAGGGATGGGTGAACCAAAATTCCTCGAAGCGAAAAGGTCTTCTTGTGGTGCTGCCAGGACGTTGCCATTGAAGGGCAATAGGCCAGTGATCGGATCCTGAGTGTGGAAGAATGGCCGCTGAGAAGTCTCCCCCTAGATGAATCGAGTTGTCTGAAATTAGAAACCGATCCAGCTTGGAGGCTATTTGATGCTTGCCTGCTCTTCGGTTGCTCCACGTAAAAGTACCATTGCAGAAATGCAGATCTATCAGAGATGCATTCTGGATGAAGTCTTTAAAATGGGTGTTTTCCTGTTCCAGCCTGTTTCTGTCCCCAATCTTTTCCTCCAATTTTGTTATCATGTTAAAATCCCCCCCGACAATCCAGAGCGGGTACCTTCTATTGAAGTTTAGAGCTTCTAGGGTGTGGAGGAGAGCAATTTTTTCCTTTGCTTCCTGAGGGAAGTATACATTTGAGAGATTCCCATGAATATTCATGCCTACTATGTGGAATGTGTCCCGGATTAAATTATGAGAAGCGTGAAAGTCCGAGAGAGTAAGTGCTTGAGAGTTCCATGCAATGGCTAGCCCTCCAGATGCGCCAGATGCATCCACAGCCATCGATTGACATCCTGGCCAAGCCTTAGAGAGGATAGTTTCTAGAGTTGAGCTGTTACATTTTGTCTCTTGGAGAAAGCATATTTGCGGCTTTTCCATTTTTAACATATTTTTTAACATTCTGAGTTTTCCTGGGCTATTGAGCCCTCTTAGGTTCCATGAAATGAGCTTCATGATTCACTATTGGTGGAGGGCTTATAGTACTTCGTAAGCTTAGCATACCTGCCTGAGTCCACCAGGATCTTCCCTACCGCTATTGTTCTTTGGAGATCAGTTCTTCTTCCCCTTTTTTTGGAGTCTTTTGGAGTGGGGCCTAAATCCCATTGACTTCCTGATTGGATGCCGAGC
This sequence comes from Pinus tabuliformis, assembly GCA_031772625.1. Classification (NCBI taxonomy): domain Eukaryota; kingdom Viridiplantae; phylum Streptophyta; class Pinopsida; order Pinales; family Pinaceae; genus Pinus; species Pinus tabuliformis. The sequence goes on along the minus strand of CM062805.1, from coordinate 730,070,548 downwards.
TGATACTGTTGGTAGGCTCGGGAAATGACCATTTCCAGTTTGTTAAGCTGAAGCTCTGGGATGCTTTCATAGGCTTTCTTTTTGCATGCTACTTCTAGTTCTAATATGTCTAGTCCATTCAGATCTATGCTTTCTGGTTCTTCCTCCATTCGTTGCACCTGGTTATTTTCTTCCGAGGGCATGTCTGGGCTTTGGAGGGGGTCTGAGGATCCGTCAACCTCCATTTCATTGTCTTTTTCCACCTGCTTCTCTTTGCTTTCCGTGGGGTTACCTGGGGTGTCTTTGGTTGGAGGGGATTCAGAGGAGGGGGCTGAAGGAGGTGGCTGGGTGGAGGAGGAGGGGAGAGCAGAGTTGGGTAATGAGGATGTGTTTTGCTCTTCCGTAGATTGAGCTAGGATTCCAAAGCTATTTCTGACCGCACGGTCAGAGGTGTTATTTTGCTGGGGTTTCTTCCCTGTTGTTGGTTTTTTATGAGCTCGTTTGCAGGTAGGGGCCTTGGTGAAGCCATCATGGGTCAGAGAGTCAGTGGGGGCAGGGGCAGTAGCTTTAACATTTAGGGGACAATCTCTGAAAAGATGCCCTATGGCATGGCATTTACGGCATCGAAACGGGACATGTTCATAGTCTAAGGGTTGAATCCATTCATAGTCACGGTGAGAGAGACTTACCGATTCTGGCAGAGCTTTGTCCAGGCGCATGAAGACGCAGATGCGGGCGTAAGATGTGTATCTGCGCACTTTCGTTTCTTCTGCTGCCTTTATGTATTCCCCCAAACCATTTCCAATATTTCTCAGGATATCTTCATCCCAGTACTCATCTGGAAGTGAGTACAGTCTTATCCAGACCGGTGCCCAGGTGAGGTCCTCCTTATCCGGGTTGAATCTGGGTGCCCAGTCCCTTAAGTATAGGCCAGCTGAGTTGAAGAAGTAGGGTCCTTCAACCAGGATTCTGTATTTGTCTTCCAGGCAAAAGAAGATCGTTGTAAAGAATCCTTTTGGGCCTAGCTGCAGAGTCACATCGCCTTTAGGCTTCCACTTCGCTGCTATCCAACTGTATAGGGCTTTTTCCGTCGGCCAGAACCCTATAAATTTTCCGATGAGCGCATGATCTGTCATAAATTGGATTCGTTCTTCTATTTTTTCTCCCGGCAGTTCGATTCTGGGTCGATCTGTTGCTATTGGTTTGCAGGTGGTCGAGGAGACCTTCGGGGTTCTGTCTGGTCGGTTATTCCGTCCTGTTTCTTCTTCCGTCTTATTTTCTGGTTTGTCTTTTCCAGTGCTCTCATGCCGGCGTGGGATTTCCTGGTTGATCACATCCTCACTGACCGATCCAAATAGTATCGTCCTTTCAGATTGGTGCTGCAGATTATTCGCCTTGGGGGAGGGCGCAGAAGCCCCCCCCTGGGGGTTGTCCATTTGCCCTTCGATCCTTCACAGAGCAGTTGGGTATTTTCTGGGCACAAGGTCAGGTCCGTGATGGCTGTCTGAGCAGATCAGACTGCGCCGTCTGAGGAGAGTACAGAACCCTAGCAGTCGAGTTCCAGCGCTCCAGTCTTTTTCCAATCAATATAAAGCCATATTTATCCCTGTCAGGGAAAATTTTAAGAACCCCCCCTAAATTTACATATATAATAAATGGGCGAATCTCCATGGTATATAGGAAAAATGGAAGGCGATTTTATCAATAATATGATATGTATATATAATTTTTTGGCGAATCTTTCACCAGGCATGGCGAATATTTTACTCAATTATAAAATCTTGTGTTTATTGAATACACAAATGAAATCATTGCATTTCTTCAAAATATCTTTTGAAATCAAAATTACCGAAATTACATATCGATAACCTAGTGGGTGTAGGATAAAATTCACCCCTGCCATTCACAGAAAGCATGAGAAAAAACCTAATACTATATATAAAACCAAGAAAAATTAAAATTCATCACTTCTAGGGACCTCGTAACCACCCTGCCAATACAGAAGTATGTTCCTGTTTGCAATTAGAAAAATTACCCAAATTACAATCTGTTTACTCTAGCATATGTTGGAAAGTTATAGAAGGATGACTACTGCAATCAATCCATTCCTTTTAGCCCTGGATTTGTTTCAGTTTAAAATAGAAGTATACAAATATACTTGTCCAATGTCTATGCTTTAACCATTCACCTTAAGATGTTTTTACAATATAATTTCCTAAGTCTATTTAATATCTTCATTATCATAAAAACCAACCTATATCCATCTTAACTCCACATCTACCACTCTTAAGGGGACGAAATCTATTTATCCCTCTGAGCACTTGGTAGAACCAGAATTAAGATGGATCTAACATGATAGAATTTCCCCTTTAAATAGTATATACTCACATGAATACCATGGTATTACCATGGGTCAATACCATGGGTTATCATAAACCTGCAGCTTAAAAATTACTATTAGTAATTTATAAAAATTAATAAAATTAATAGTTGATTTTTTATTTTAACCAAGCTAAACTGTTTAACATACATTAAATTACAACATCCATTTTTACTCTTGATCGGATCAAATATTTTTTCACTCTATGATAGTTTGCATATCACGATATTTGATACCTCTCGGGGGTTAGTAGATCCAGAGTAAAGATGGATCTATGCTGGTTTAATTCCCCCATTTAAATAGGCTACATTCCAGGTGAATACCATGGGTCAATACCATGTGCCATTTTGGTGAACACCATGGGTCAATACCATGTGCCATTTTTATTTTTATTAATACTAATATTAGGGTTAATAATGTTTTTTTGCATGGTATTAATAACAATCTAGTCCATGGTATTTGTCCCATAGTATTTTGCCCATAGGTTTCACCTAAATATAACACATTTTTTGAGTGTTTGTAAATATAAAGTGACTTATGGAGTAAATATAAAAAAGGTTTTATTTGTTTACCATACGTCTCGTTTATTTATATTTTTATTAATTTACCATACCTCTTTTACAAATATGGTATTTGGCCCATAGGATTCACTTAAATAAAACCTCTTTCTTGAGCCTTCATAAATAGAACGAGGGTTATGGAATAAATATAAAAAGAGGTTTTATTTATTTACCATGCGTCTAGTTTATTTATATTTTTATTTATTTACCATACCTTTTGAGTAAGTATAAAAAGATATTTATTTACCATACCTCCACTTTACTTATATTTTTATTTGTTTACACCCTTGCATGTATATAAGGTGACTTATGGAGTAAATATAAAAAATGTTTTATTTATTTACCATACCTCTCATTTATTTATATTTTTATTAATTTACCATACCTCTTTTATAAATATGGTATTCGGGCCTTTGGCTCATAGGATTCACTTAAATAAAACCTATTCTTGAAAATGGGCGAATGGATTCACTTAAATAACACCTATTCTTGAAAATGGGCAAATGGAAGGTTGTAACTCCTAATTTCAAGGGCTAAATTTACCTTTTTTACCCTCTCCCTTAAAATAAGGTGGGCTATTTGAGGTGATTTGTAAAAATGTACTATGATACAAAATATTCGCCCACTAAAAATTTAAAACCCCTTAATTTCGCCAAAGGGCGAACATTTGCCCCTAAAATTTTCTATGATCCCTGTACCGAGGAATTAACAGAGGCAGTCAAAAGAATTAAAAGGAAAATCAGAAATATAGATCCTTTAAGTACAATCAATGAAGGATGGCCCAAAACCATAATTACAGATGCTAGTGATATCGGATGGGGTGCTATCCTCTGCCAACATGATCCAAATCAAAAGAAAATAGAATATGAAATCTGCGAGTATGCCTCTGCAAGTTGGTCAACTACACAAAAGAATTGGTCTAGTATAAAGAAAGAACTTAGAGCCGTCTATCTTGGAATTACTAAATTCAAAGATTTTGTGATCTACAAGCATTTTATAGTTAAAATAGACTGCCACGCTCTTAAGTTTGCCATCCATAAATGTGATTTTGAAGATGTAGCTATGGTAAGATGGATCATGACACTGGCCCAATACCGCTTTGACATAGAATTCATTTATGGAATTAAAAATTCTTTTGCAGATCTTCTCAGCTGAGAATTTTTACAGGAAAATGATGTAAATAACCTCAGATGTAATGTCATAAGGAGGTTAGGAAATGAAATCCACATTGAATGTGCTGATGGTTATTATTCTTTGGATCCTCAAAAATCTCTAATGGATTATCAAACAGCCCGGTTTCCTATGAAAGAAGCTAAGTACCGACACAGGTTTGGACAACATTATTTTTCATGGGATGATCAACTGGAAAGGAATGATGAAGATTTTTAAGCTTTAAGTTTCCTTCAAGATATGGGAAATCTTGATTTTAGTTTACACAGAGATGCAGAAGGAGATCTCGTTTGCTGTAAGATCTACATTGACCATTTCTTGATGCTAGCTAATCACCAACACAATGAGAGTCATGAATGCCAAGAGAAAGCTTGGTGTACAGGTATGCAATTTGAAAATAAAACTAACTCTTTTTTCTACAATGTGCAGTTTTCCTTCTGGTTTCATGGAATGCAAGTAGCACAAATTGAAGAACAAGACCCCACACCTGATTGGTTTAAAGAATGGTGGGACATTTATGGTATCAGTTCATTATGTTTTTACCCATACTCTCTCCGATTGTTACAAATCCTCAGATTCACTAAACCACGTGCTCATAATTTAGGAATCCTATACAAAAGAATTCTGGAGATTAGTTGTATTACCAATCACCAAATGCTTGCAGCACTCCACGCTAATGGAACTTTTCATTGGTTTATCGCTCGGAGTCTTTTCTTCCGAAGATTTAGAGGAAATATGGGCGGCTCTTCACAAGATTATGAGTCATTTCATGCCATGTGAAATCCAGACCTCAATCCTTTAGGCGTACTGTTTTTTCAAGATGAAGTACTTGAATATGTTGAGATATCAATTTCGGAATCTGAGGAAGAAATTTACTCTCAATTTTTTAATAATGACACCTTGTCTAGATTAGAGGGCCTCATTATTCTCAAGCCCAGCTAGAACATTTTGTCATTTTGTAAAAGTCTTTCTGTCCGACATTGGTGGCAGACAGGTCTTCCGTAAGGTCCCCTACAAAAGAATCTCTTACAGTGTAAGCGATCCCACATGTACGACATACGAATAAGAATAAGAAAATAGTTGTTAGGTTTTACACCATCTGTCAAATAAGTACTTTGATTGAATCACTGTGCAGATGTCCTTCGGGTTACCCGAAAGCAGGATTCTCTCATATCTTATTTTTATATAGCACCAAAAGCAAGATCCTCTTAGATCTTATTCTCATGTAGCACCGAAAGTAAGATCCTCTCAGATCTTATTCTCATGTAGCACCGAAAGTAAGATTCTCTCAGATCTTATCTCCATATGAAAGGATAAGGAGAGAGGGGATTATAAAAGGACCCCAGAACTCTTCAGAAAGGGCATTCTGGTTTTTTGGAAGGAAGGGATCTCTGTTTTCAAAAGCAGCTTGTTAAAGCTTTGTAATACTTGAGATTTGAAGTTCATCAATAAAGATTCCTCAATTTCTAAAATCTATGTCTCCTTTGTAGATTTTTTTTTTCTATTATCGAACTTGTATGAGCCTTGATAAGGTTGAAGATAGTCCTTGGAGAAGGACACAAGGAGTAGACCGTTGGACCAAAGTTTGTGTTTCGACACGAGGATAGATATTAAAAACAAATTGTCAGATATTGGAGCGATTAAGCAGACCTGGTATTTATTAAGAACCAATTCTCTTGAAATATCTAATTAAGTAATAATTTCCTTTCAACAGATGCATGATGCTAGATTGCATAGTAGAGATGCTTTGGCTTTCTCTCTTTGATTAAAGTATCAGTGACATATTCTGTATCTTTGCTTAGTTTTTCAGTTTTGGAAGACTAGTGGTTTGTTGACAAAAACTAGGAGAATAGTGAGGATGGTTACATACAGATGGTTGTGGGAACTTAGGAGTTTGAAATGTTGATTGCATATTGATAGTTCTGGGAGAAACAAAATTTGACTGTTGTGACTGAAGAGTTTGTGCAATCACATTTGATATCATATGCATGAAATTTGGATCAGAAGTAAGATCATATGAAGGATTTGGTGATCCATGAGAGTTGGATGCTTCAAAGGGTAGTTGTGGACTAGCTGAAATTGTAGGATTTGGTAGAGGTCCACCATGCTCAGACTATGCAGATTCTGAGAGAGGAGAAAACCGCCTTCGGAAAAGGCCAGCAACTTCGTGAATGGAAGTTTGAGTGGTAATTGGTTGAGGATGAGGTGCGTTGTGAATAGAAGCCCAATTAGTAACCCATTATGTTGGGGGCTTAAGATCCCAGCGGGAGATCATTTGAGGAGTGACAATATTTAAGCCATATTCATGAGTTATTATAGTGGTAAACTTATACTTTTCAGAAACTTGTTTGACAACAGAGGGAGTAGTTTTTTTAAAAAACTTGACAAGAGAGTGCCAATGAATAGCAACATTTTGGCTATTGTCTTCAAAATCATCATATTCATGTGTTTGGATGCCAAGCATTAAGGCATTAATGGCATTAAGATCGTCCAAGGCAATAGAAAAATCAGGGACACATGACCGAGAAATTGGCCCATAGGCTAATGTACCTTGACATCTTCCAATTAAAGCTTTATGAAAGGCTTTCCATCGGTGATCAAACACACAAGAAAAGACAACAACATCTTGACCCTCTTTGTGTAGCGGCTGAATACCAATTTGAACATTGTCGAAATGAGCAAAGTTTAAACTGGCTTTAAGTGCGGCTTCAAATTCAGATTGTTCCAAAATACTCATAGTTTGAAGCAAACAATTATTACTTGAAGTTTGCAAAATTTCTTCTTTAACCTTGTATCGCTAGTATTGTATGGCATCTAATAATCCTAGATTTGCATAGACATCCTTGGGGTGTATTTTTGGCAAAGACGAAGAACCAGTCTTAGTTGGTTCATTTAAAATTGTAATCGCCTTATCATGGATTGTATTAGAAGTATGAAAACTAGATTGTAATCTCTCATTTAAATCTTTTTCTTCTTCCTCTTTGAGAATTTCATCAAAATATTTATCACTAAATTCATGAAGAGAACTTCGGGCTGCAGAGAAATTATCCATAAATAAAAAGTAAGACATTCAGGAAAAGAACTAGCCTCTGATACCAAGTACATAGAGCACACAGAGAATGTAGGACTGTGGAACTAAGAAAAGATACAGAATATGTGATTGATACTTTAATGAAAGAGAGAAAGCCAAAGCATCTCTACTGCGCAATCTAGCATCACGCATCTGTTGAAAGGCAATTATTACTTAAGCACACATTTCGACAAGAGAATTGGTTCATAATAAATACCAAGTCTTCTTAATCACTCCAATATATGACAATTCTTCTGAATATCTATCCTTGTGTCAAAACATGAACTCTGACCCAACAATCTACTCCTTGCGTCCTTCTCCACAGACTATTTTCAACCTTATCAAGGCTCATACAAGTTCGAGAATAGAAAACAAAACAATCTACAAAGGAGACATAGATACCGTGAAGAGATAAAAACCTATTCAAATAAAGATAGGTTAGCAGTCAACAAAGCCAATAATGAAAATTAGAAAACTTGGATGAAATAGAATAATCAATGGATTTCCTTTTATGAATTCTATTATCCAAGTGAAAATGAAGTAGAAATGGCTTTGGTTAAAAGTTCAAGCATTTATCTTGTGAGGAAATACACACAAAGATTAAAGAAATTCCCGTTGAAATTCCTGGACCTCTCACTATCCCTCACATAGATGATAAATACAAGTATATGTTGCAAAAAACAAATGTTCCTAAACATTTACAGTTTGTAAAGATGAAGGGACAAAGTTTGTTAGAACATGTCTATCAAGTTCTTAGAGTTAATATGATGCAATGATCAGGATTAACCTTATAGACAGAAGTGCCACAACATAAATGGGAAGTAATGGATGGTACTATCCTTAACACTGAGTCAGCAGTTCCTCCTTTGAAGAACATTGTTATCAGACAAGATGATAAGATCTTCAAGTTACTTCCAATTCAATCTAACCAGTCTCAACTTTTAGATAGGGAATCTGTTGCAGCTACAAACTAGACAAATATTTCTCCATATAGTTTGATTAAACATCTAGAAAGAAATCACCAATATGCAGCCAGGGAGAACAAAAAACTCCAAGAAATAATTGATAAAGTTCTTCAAAAGGTAGAATTTACCAGAGACCAATTATTAGATGGAATAAAGACTCTTGGATCAAATGACTTGCATATTGTTAAAACCATTGATTTTTTAGAAAAATGGATTGATGATAATTCCAAATGAATTGGAAAAGTACATTCAGTAGCCAATAAGACTCAGGATATGATGACAAACTTAAAAACTTCACTTGAAGTAGTAAAGAAACAAGTTTGGGTTGTTTCGACTTCTATTGAAATTTAAAAAAAGAAAAACACTCTTGATCCTACCTTTAAAGCTACTACTTATTTCTCAGGTCCTAAAGATCAATTTCCATTCCATATTACTCCTACTACTCTCCAATCCAAAATCAAGACTCCTGGTGATATTGTTTTCCCTAAACCATAAACTACTTTCGCTTATGCTCCTATGGCTAATCATGGTATGTTTTCTAGTCTAAACTCCTCAAGCTTTGAGCATAAATTGATAGTTTTCGAATGGTTGAAATCAAGAGACCATCTTGATAAGCCCTCCAGTTCCGATACAACACTCAATAAGTTTGAATCAACTCCTTCTGCTCCTCCTACTCTAGAAGATCTAGAATTTCTTGTAAATAATTTTTCTCCTCCTGATAAAGCAGGTTTTCAGATACCAACCAACATTCATGATCTAATTTCATTTTCTAATCCAGAAGAACCCCAAGATACAACTGTACATAAAGTTACTGATAGAAACTCTTGGAATTCTTCTTGGTCACCTGCTCCTAATAAGTGTGATGTTATGAAATCAGAATATCATAAAAATTGGTCTGCTTCTTCCACATATTCATGGAATATTGATAATTGTTCTGAAGCAGAAATCCTGTCTACACTGAATTCCATGTTGGTCTGCTATCACACTTATTTAGCAAATGATATTTCTCCAATAAATGCAACTAGAAAGATAATCAGTGGATTCGAAGGACTCCTTGATTCCTAGCTCAAGGTAGAAATTCATTATGATCCTGCACTCATTCCTTCATGGGAAGCTTTTGTGATAATGAATCCAGACAACATGATCTATATGGATCCACAGAGTACTCTACCTGTGAATAACATGATTGGTTGTCTAATGCATGGTATTCTTATTAATTTTTGTGGTTACCCGCAAATTAATAATGAACTTGCTGCAGTCACTCTCAAATCAATGAAGCTTAGTAATATGCAGCATTTTGATGAATACTTTATAGAATATTTCGATCGTCTACATACTCTTTCCTGAGATATGATATTGGACCCCAAATGGAAAGAAATATTCATTGCTTCTTTACCAACTTGGGTAACCACTGCCATTTTAAACAAGCTTCCTGTAAAAATTGGTGCCTACAAGTTTGGTGTCATGTGACAAGCTATTAAAGCTGTCATTGTTGAACTCTACTCTCGGATGAAAGTTGCTCGAGCTACAACCATCACCACCAAACCACATGGTTATCAACAACTATGTAAGCAATGGCATTTACATGGATCTAAAAGTTTGGGGGGATATGATCGTCGCTGCCCTCAAAAGAAAGCTTACTCTAAACAAACTTTTAGACCCTTAGGCAACAAAAAGGCCATCCATAGAAAGCCACCCTGAGAATACAAAAGAATACGCCAGTTCCATTAGAAGCCAACATAGAAGCAAATCTATTTCTTCGATTGCAATGAAAAAGGAAATATTGGTCCAAATTGTCCTTAATTGAAGAAAGACAAACATCAATCTGGCAAGAAGAAATAGTTCAGGTATAAGAATAAATCTAGCAAGGTAAATACTATTGATCTCCTTTCTAGCTGTGAAGAATTCACAGATCCAGAAAATTATTATGATTTAAATGACCAGATAAACACTGTTTATGAAGATGAAGAAGATGAAGATTTTGAAGTTGAATATTGCAAGGATCCAAACTGCAACGAATGTTTTCAAAAACTCTGTGAATGCAGTGATCCTGATATTTGCAAATGTAGTGCAGTCAGAATGTTCAAACCTCCAACAAATGAAAGCTTAGATCAAGATGAGCTCTCTATAAATTATTTTATACAGATGGTTAATGTTATTGATCCAAAGCTCAAAGAAATGTATAAAGGATTGTTGATGACTCATCTCCAACAAACTAAGCCACAACAATATCATGGTCAACAAAGACCACAGGTAACTCATCAACATAGCTATATTCCTTTTGCAGCTTTATTTTCTATAGATGGTCTAACAAGACAATTCTGACAACAAACAATTGAAGATGATCTTCCCCAAACACTTCCTGCAATAAGCCAAGCCATCAACGATACCAGAAGAGAAGTCAGAGAAAATAGAAGGCTAATTATTGAAGCACATCAGGTGCATAATATACATCCTTTACATGCACAACCCACATACGGAGAATCTTCACAAACAAATCCAACAAATAATTGGATAAGACATGATCCTCCATTATATCAAACAGAAAAGAAAGAACTTGAAGGTCAGCCTCATCCATATCATGATCAAATGAAGGGACCTTTTAGACCAAAAGACTTTGAGCTTCTAGATGAAGAATTTGAAGATCCCAGATCTGGATGAGGAATGAATGCAATGAATGTAGATGTTTTTCTTGGAAACCAAGGGGCCACCCCCTTGGTCATCATTTGGAGAGCCCTCTTGTTCATTGTGGAACATAGAGGACTTATATTCGCCTTCCAATGACCCTTTTTCACAATTATTTTATCATTTTAGCCTCATTAAGAAGGCCATTTTGACACTTTTGAAGTATTTGGTGGGCTTGTCGCCAATAGGGTTGTTATTTGCACATTAAAATATTGATTATGGGCTTAATGAGGCTAATTAGACTGTTCAAACTTATGAGAGGTTCACGTGTTTGTAAATCATCATCATGTGGAATGGGATTTTCTCTTGAAAAATAATTTGAACTTGCAATTGATGGATGAAATTGAATGTTATTAATAGGTTTTGATGTTTGGGATTTTCACTATCTCATATTGGAGCTTCTATTTGCAATTTTGATGGATGGATATATTTGTTTAATTTTGTAAGTGTTTATGTAGATTATCTTCCGGATACATCGCATTAGGTTTCTTTTTTATCGATGTTTCGAACCAGCAACAGTGGTTCATCTTCAGATGTGAAAGATTATTAAAAGACTGGTCTCATTTTTCCAAATATATATAGAGATGTATGAGATGCTTAGCCAACATATATTAGGATTTATTAGATTATTTTTAATTTTTCTATTTGTTTTAAAATTGTGATAGAATTAATTTAATTATTCTCTTATGTTTTGTAAATTTAATTGTATTAATTATTTCGTATTTTAATTATATTTATTTTAATTAATTAATTATTTTAAATTTTATTTAATTAATTATTTTGTATTATTTTAATTATATTTATTTTAATTAATTATTAATTATTTATTGTTGTAATTATATTTATTTCAATTTATTTATTAATTATATAATTATTTATTATTTATTAAGTGTTATTTGATATTATTTCTTTAGATTGTTGCATGTCTAATGTATGGAATATCTTTTCATAATCTTGTATGTGCCCTAATTTGATGTGAATTCACGAAACACTGGGATTATTGAAGTATTGCATGCATTACTCATTGGATATTGTGAATGAATGTACCTAGAGGCTCATTTTGTACCTTTCGCCCTCTAATCTCCATCATTCCCTATCAAGTGAAGTATAAACACATCTTGTAGCCGAGTTTTTTCCTCTTAGGGTTAGCGAAAGTTGCATCAATCTCCTTGGTAGAGCGAAATTCTTCATCAAAGCAAATATTGACTCCATTTCTCCCAATTGATAAGGCACTAGACCTAATCCTAGTTGATCAACCTATTTTTATTTTCCTTTTTCACCTTTCTTCAATATTTTTCCATAACCCCAGAAGGTCAACTAGGGCCTAGTGTGAATTTCATTGGAGAAGTCACCTTGAGGAGCGAGTTGGTAGGCTACTACACTATGGTTTCCTCTAGTTGCTCTCAAAATTTGAAGCAATTCCTGTGGCTAGTTTGAGAGAGATCTCAAACCCTAGTTCTAACTTTGATTCTACCTTTAAATCCTTGGGTTAGCAACATTTCAAAGGCCGCTTTCTCTTGAAAACTCAAAGGAATTTAATCATTTGTTAACCTTTCTCATCCTTGCTTGACCTAGTAATCACATTGAAGATCACTCTCTCAAAGCCCTAGGCCTTGCTTGGATCCTCCCCTAGGTCTCTCTTGTGGTCCCAAACCTTTATATGGTAGTTATCTTACAAAGCCCTTAGAGAGATCTTGCCTCCTTGGGAAGCCTTTGGTCTGGGAGTATCCCTTATAATTGAACAACCTCTCCTCCTAGGTCTAGGTCTCTTTATAAGCCTTTCTTGGGTATCCATTAACTTCCCTTTCAAGAAATTAAGCCATTATTTGAGTCTCTCTTTTGAATGGGCTTCAGAAATCACATCACACTTTTCTATTGATCCTATCATTTAAGTGATTTCCCATATATCGAGACTCTGCCCATCGGTGAAATTCTGTAAAGAGAAGGGGACACTAATTGAGGTGATGGTGGGTCTTTGTCCCATTGTTTTCATTTCATCTAGTAGGCATCCCTTAGGTACCCCTCCTATGGCCCCTACTAGATTGAGTGGTAATAGGGCCCACAAACATTTTGCGAAGATAAAACATACTAGAGGAGTCTAAATTTATTTTCCTATCTTTTAAATTTTGTTGGCAATGTTTGTTTGGGAAATTCAATGAAAAATCTAAACTCCTATCATGTTAAGTTCCATATTTCATAATTGTAAAAATTCCCCTATGAGTACGGTATAAAATATGCATGGTAAAGATCTATACACCCTTACTTTTATAATCTGATAATGAATATGATGGTGGTCATATATGAAGTTGGCCATTTGGTTAGAGGGTACTTCATCTTCTATTATGGAAACAATATGTTGCTTATTAATATATTGTAAGTGCATTAAAGCTAACCAAACACTTGAATACAAATAACAACTCTTCAACTAAGATATTCAAAGAGACAAAGTCAAGTCCTAGTTGAACCAAATCAATTTGTTACTCAGGGGATTGAATTACATCATAGTGGCAACACATGACAAGTTGCAATAATCCTAGTAGCATGCACTAGTGGAGTGGATCATTGGAATTGGTAGGTGATAGAATGATGAGTTCTATTACTGTAAAAATGCATAAAGAATATTGTCCAACCCTTGTACATCCCCTCAAATATGTCTATACATAGGCCCAAAGCAGGAAGATTAATTCACCTTAGATGCTTGTGGAAGAGGAAATAAAACATTCTTAGGATGACAAGGTCTTCATGCTTTCCAAGTGTATTCCGACCTTCTATTTAGATGGAATCTTGTTGCAAAATCCTTCCTTTTAACCTCAGTGATAAGGATAAGTCAACTCATTGCTAATTTGGGGAGTTATTCAATCCATTTGCCTTGTTGTTTACTCATCCTTTAGTTTCTTTCAATGCCTATCCTATAGCTGCTTCCATACCATAATCTTCAAGGAAATGTCAACAACATGCATGTCTACTTTCAACAATTGGTTTACAACCAATTAAGTCTCCAAAAAAAGTGAATGATGTGAATTCTCTAAATGGGGAACCTCCCATGTTATGAGATGCATGGAAAGATCTGAAGGGCCAAAAATAGAAAGAAAAGAGATGGAATATAATTGGTAAATTCCATGCCTACTGTTGGGCGAAAATATTTTCGTTTAATAATTTCCCAACCATTAATTTTCAACCTGAGGATTTCATAGACTTACTAGGCACATGCACAATATATGCAGAATTGAAGCCAAATTAACCTAATCTAATACTTGAAATTGAAGCACACGACTGAAATTAAACACATGACTGAATTTAAACACACGATTGAAATTGAATTGCATAAATTAAATTAATCTAGAAATATGAAATTGCATAAAAGAAAAACAACATGTGAAAAGCAACAAAGGACAAATAACAAATAGCAAAAACAAACACATGTGAGCTCACATTAATAATAAAGAAATCTCAATCTATTACATCACAATGACGTACAATCTTCTCCAACCATAACTTACTCAAATAGAGAGAGAGCGCTCATATATATACATGAGTTTCTTTGAAAAGGAGATAAGAAACTCATAAATACAACTCCACTTTTCTCTTAACCAATTTCCATAATTACAAAAGATGATCCCTTCAAATCTTCACACAAATCTTGGATAAGATATTCTATCCATATCCTCATGATCTTCTCCTTGAAATGAGCTTGAATGACTATCTCGTCAAATATCTTTGAATAACCCTTTATTGAAATATTCCTAAACATTACAAAGTTCACACAAATTTTGAGATATATATATGAAAATATGTTAATTTTCTAATAATTAATCACAAATTCTCTTAAAATGCATGAAAATAAATAAATTGGAAAATAATAAGGGAGACCCATATTTAACATGAAAATGGTATGATAAATAGTGAATGGAGAAATATAATATGGATAAATTTGAGGAATATTAGAAGGACAAGAGGATGAAAATACGACAATTTAGAGACTCATAATTCCCCCAACTGAACTTGTTGCTTGTCCTCGTGCAACATTGCATGAATTTTCTTGTAGGATTTTGGATTCTTAACTTTGGCTTTCATGTATTTTTAACAATAAATCATTCCATGATGTGAAGTACATGAGTAGCAACTGATAATTCTTATGGTTGGTTCTTGTGTGTCAACCATGAATATGACAAATGTTGGTTCTTGTGTTAACAACATTTATTTCATTTAGTTTGTTTGTTGCAATAATATTTTAAGCATACTTGCGCTAGAAATGATAAGTTATGAATGTACATAAGAAATATCTTTTCTTCATATTTGTGAATCATGCTAATATATATCAATGTTTTTGTAACAAAGTGTAGTTGGAAGAGACATGTTGGTCGATGGTAAAGAAGATGGAATTATGAGATGGTAATGAATAGTGTTCCCCCCTCCCAACTGAAGATGTGTTATATTTATAGAAGAAAGGAAATGGAACATGGTGAGGTAATTTTCCAAATTCATTCATTTCTAGAAATTAAGAAATCATATGATTAATGATTAGAAAATAACATACCTCCACTTACCCAAAAAGTTGATGAACTATGAAATAGGAAGTGGTTGATTTTGCTGTTGTTGGATCACAAATCAAAAGATGAAGTCTGAAAGTGGTGGTACTCTCATATGGTTGGAAAAGTATTGTTGCAACTATTGAAGGAGTCATGAAAAATATATAGTCTTCACCTTCTACAAAACCTGATAGTACAATTCTAGTCATGCAAATAAATTTGTTGATGTCAAGCATGAAAGGAAGTCATTAGATTACTGGCCATTAATGGATTTCGTTAACCAATGCGAGGAAAACTCACCATTAATGTCAATGAGTGCAAAGGTACCTAAGTACATCTTGTGAAGTGCGAATAGATGAGCTGATGTTGAGCCACTTGCAAGATCCAACGATCAAGAGAGATTGATGTATTCCCATGATTGTCGGTGAGAGAATTGTCATTAAGGCATACAAGCCTCAAGGTACTAATAATGACTCTAGTATCTATCCTAGATAAGGTGCTAAGGTTGATGGGTCAAGATTTGTTGAAAGGTGGTCCTTAAGGAATCCCACATTAGTCAATGCAAGTTCATACAAAATGATTGGTAAGACTAGACAAAAGATCTCACGGACGAACAATTTTTTTTTTTTATGGCAAGGGAAACAAGGCAATGTAGAAAGCTAGACGGTTTTATTCATAAGGAAAAAAGGTGAACTGAAAAGAAGTCACAAATGTATGCAACTTATAAAAGTAGACATGTATGAAGTCGTGATGGGTAAGGCAATGAATCAATGGACTCCAATATGGATGACTAGTGAGCTTTGAAGGAGAAATGTTGGTAAACATATCGTGACGCAAAAGGTTTTTGTGTAGCAGAAATGTCATGACATATGTAATGAGGAATTATCTCCTCCAAGCGTTAATAATGAATGTTTCATTGTGATTTCTAGAGATCATATCTGCATGAACTTAGATTGTCTATGCACTTATAAAATCTTAGTACAAATCCTGCATGAAAACTGTGAGAGATTTTGAAAGATATAAAATGCAGGAATGAGTATGAATGCTAGCAACCAAATAAAATAAAATGATTTTTTTTACTTGTTGCCTTTGTGCACAAGTTCATTTGAAGTGACTCCAAGAAACAAGTTAGCATAAATTGTTTTCAAGAGTTATGAAATGTCCATTCACGAATTTTTTCGTTTGTTTGCTTTTTTTGTTTTTCACACAACCCATTAGTAAGCATGAAACAAAGAAATCCATTAGCAGAAATATTTCATTAACATCGATGGGCGAGTCTAATGTGGAATTTGTTAATGCTTCCAAAGGGACCAAATTGATTTCCATTGTCAAATTATTCAAAATCACAATTTTGCAAAAAAAAACATTAATGTTTGAGTAAAAGAAAGAAATTGTTGAAAGAAATCCTATTCCAGTTTTTATATTAACCCCGGTACTGACCAATTTGAGTTGGAGGATCTGGATCTATTGAACTTGTCAACCAAGATGTTAGGGAAGGGAAGCTTTGCGTAAGGATCGTAGGGCAGAGAGAAATAGTGAATGGAAATCAGGATGAGAAGGAGTATTGATCTATTCCATGAGCAAACCAAATAGATAACTTGAAGATAGGAAATCATACGAGAGTTGGGTTCATACTCTTCACGAAATTAAAGCATCAATGGCTAGTTTTCATTTTCATTCATCTCCAACTTTGGCACCATGAAGTCCAAGTCTGCTACTTTCTCCTTTAATTTATCTGGTCTTCCCTCATCTTATCCTTCATTTTGTCATTGAGACAATGAGACTTGAAATCATTGTTCACATCAATTGACAGTACGTTAGCCTGTCGAAATGCCCATAGCTTCCAGTTGTCATGGCACCGAATTTCACCATTGTTGCCTTTGTGCACATCAAGTGGGCCTAAGGATGACAGGTCAATCTTTCCATCCTTAATATCGGTAGCCACATCTGATACACTTACATCGTTGTGGCCCTTTCTGAAGCACCCATTTATATCCTTCTGTGTAAAATGCAGGTCTTTCAGATTGACAGAACTAGAATTTCCACAAGAACTCGAACTTTTTGGGGAAATTTTGTGAGAAGTAGAGAGACATCTCTCCAATTCTCGATTCATCGTGTTAACACCTGGACTATAATTTTAAACAATGGTGTGAAGGTCTGCATGAATGTAATGGTTGTGACTGTGTGGCATCAAACTGCCTCATCCATATTTGACCTCGCAATTGCCCTCTTTGGAATTTGATGATACATCCTAGTTTAACAGAGGACAACAAATAACTGAGGTATAGCCTCCTAAAGCTCCAAGTATCTTGTTGACTTCGAATTCCACGACTTCGCGAATGAGAGCATACACCTTGTTCTGGAAGGGCTCTGACATTCAATTTGAATATAACAGTGGGTTCAACGCCATCTCTACTTCACCAATTGCGAATTTCTCTCTATTCCAACCAGACATTTGTCAAGTAAATATATTGTTTGATTGAATTTGTCCTCATGGATGTACAACAGGGGCATATCAAAAGCCTGAAAGTTCCCAACATGCTTATTTTCAACAAGATCCCCTTTGCAGAGACTTTGTCCCACAACCAACTTCTTTAGAAAGAATGTGTTGAGAACAATGCTCTGTTTGCATCATGAGGTATCACAAGGTCTACTTTCCATGAGATATTGTTGTAGAAAAGCACAACCAACCAGGAACTCCAATTTCAAACAAAACATAATGCCTACTCTACAAATCCCACGAATAAGAAGTTTCTATACAACGTTGGACGATTCTCTTATTCACCACGTAGGTGTTTCACAACACTTTCAATTTATGTTATACAACTTAGACCAATACAGCGAAATCAGAATTCTTCGATCATGTTGGAGAATATCTTGGTGCGATCTCTTCCTTATTCTACGAACTGAAACCCGATTTTCCTCACAGACAGATGGGTTTTTGAGGATTTTGCTCCCACTGGCACCATTGACTTCTAAATATATCACTCAAATGAATCAGATCTTCGAATGAATGGTGGACCGATTGATCCTGAGTGATCGAGCATTCATGACCAGACAGAATCTCTAAATGTGCATGGCTAGCTGTTACAACTAGGAATTGTTACAACCTTACTGGGCAATGGATGCTTATCACATGCAGCTACTATGTTTTTATATTGTTCTACCCAGCACCGGTTGGAAACCCTGTCAACTTCATAGGGGAGTGGTGAGTTCAGCAAACCCATGCAAGAATAACTAGGAATTAATGCTAATAATGAGATCCATTGTATCGTAAATATTTCAAAACAAGATTTCTCTCTTAAATTTCGCATCACTGTCTTTAATGAATCTGACTTTCCTCATGGATTTTTGAGGAATTTGAAATTGTAACAAACAGATTTCACTTTTTTAGCTGAGATCACAATTATTTCTGGGATTCATTATCATCAAACAGAGGTATCGTCGCACCTCTATTAATAGCAAGGCTAGCCATAGTTAATTCCCAGGTAATTATGAGATAATTTGGTTAATTCGGGGTTGAAGGACATGTTTTCCATTGGTTTCAAAAAAAGCTAAATCACAATAAACCTTATTTCACTGATTGTGCATTTGTGAAGTTATATTTCAAACTCGGCACACGCTTTTACCACCACCAAGCAAACGACTATCAATCTTTCAAATAAAAGCTTTCCATATGTTATTATCACATTTGATTGTGAGTAGTGAGGTTACGCAACAATTGGCTTATACAGTAATTGCATTCAATTTTCTTAATGGGCATTATAAAACAGTGATTCTATTTCCTAATTTGTCAAAAGGTGCCTAGATTTTAACTTCTTCAGAGCTAGGGCCTACCTAGTTAGTAAGAAATATATGTCAATGTGTACTAAAATTATCACATTCCCAGTTTTTGCAAATGGAGAAAAACTGCTTTGCAGGTGAAATTGATTAAGAATATTGCAAATTCTTAATTTATTCATTCCTGAAAACATTTATGGACATCCCACTTTCTGATCCTCTAGATCATGTGAAAGCATGGGAGGAGAGCATACTTATTCAAAACTAAAAAAAACATTCTACATACTCGATGCTAGTTGGAAATTATAAATCATTACCTGTAATTAAATTTCTAGTGTAACCAATCTTGCAATAGTAATAAAAATATATTCATTTCCAATTTCACAATTTTAAAATGAAAATATACAAGAATAATCTAATCTAGTTTTAGTGGCTATGATTTAATGAAATAAAAACAAAAATGAAATTGATCTAACTTGGTACTTTCTTGAAACCATCTTTCAATAAGGCTTTCATAGGCATGATTTCTACTCTGATTCAGATCATGCAGTAGCTCCTCTTTGTCCTCCTCAATCTCTTGTTCGAATAATTATTCCTCATCAGATGTACAAGATTCTTCGAATGTTGATTCTTTTTTTTGCTTCTGTAGGAGTAGTTAAGCTTTGGACTGCTGTCAAGATCTCCTCTTCTTGGGAAGAGAAGATCCTGGCTTTTGCTAGGGCCTGAGTGAGTTGTTACAAACTTATACTGATATACATATGGATTAATAAGAGAGAGGTTCTTACAGCACCGAAAACTAAAATCTGAATGTAAAACTAAATGAAAATAAACTAGTTGCATATACCTACTCTTACGAAAACCATAAATCATACTTTGTAGAAATTAAACACACTTGCGGTTATCAAGCAAACAAACTATGAAAATCTAGAAAGTAATAAATAAAAACTAGTGATTTAGTTGTCAAGCAAGCAAACTAGGATAGCTAGTAAGTAAGCAGTATAATGACAATCAAATAAAATATGAAATGAAATCACTCTTGCGGAAAAGTAAACTAAACTTCAATTCATCGTGCCTCCCCAGCAACGACGCCAAAATGTTGGGTGAAAATATTGTCGTTTAATCATTTCCCAATCATTAATTGTCGACCCAAGCATTTCATAGACTTACGAGGCACATGCATAATATATGCAGAACTGAAGCCAAATTAACGTAATCTAATGCTTGAAATTGAAGCACACGCCTAAAATTAAACACATGACTGAATTTAAACACACGAATAAAATTGAATTTCATAAATTAAATTAATCTAGAAATACAAAATTGCATAAAAGAAAAACAACATATGAAAAGCAACAAAGGACAAATAACAAATAGAAAGAAAAAAAACACATGTGAGCTCACATTAATAATAAATAAATATCAATCTATTACATCACAATGACTTACAATCCTCTCCAACCATAACTTACTCAAATAGAGAGAGCACTCATATTTATACATGAGTTGCTTTGAAAAGGAGATAAGCAACTCATAAATAAAAATCCACTCTTCTCTCAACCAATTTCCATAATTACAAAATATGATCCCTTCAAATCCTCACACAAATATTGGATAAGATATTCTATCCATATCCTCATGATCTTCTCCTTGAAATGAGCTTGAATGATTATCTCCTCAAATCTCTTTGAATAATCCTTTAGTGAAATATTCCTAAACATTACCAAGCTCACACAACATTTGAGATATATATATATATGACAATATATTAATTTTCTAATAATTAATCACTAATTCTCTTAAAATGCATGAAAATAAATAAATTGGAAAATAATAAGGGAGACCCATATTTAACATGAAAATGGTATGATAAATTTTGAATCGAGAAATATAATATGGCTAAATGTGAGGAATATCAGAAGGAAAAGAGGATGAAAATACGAGAATTAGAAGACTCAACACCTACCATCAGTTTCTCATATGACCACCAATAAGGTACCAACAGGAAATGTACCATGGTCTTCATGAAATAAGGCCAAGTCTTACTTGCGAAATGAAATAAAGACATGAAGTCTTCAGGAAATGAAGTGTTGAAGACATTTTCTTCATGAAACAAAGCCAAGTTTTCCTTGTGAAATCATTAGTGAAGGTGATGAAGTAGATTGATCCTCAAAGTGATTTTGTTTTCATAGGACCACAAAAGTCACCATGAATTAACTCGTGATTTGTGTTTCTCTAAATTTAGATATTTAAAGTCTATCCATGTTCTGATTTCCACAAACCCATGCTTCAGCCCTAATGCCATTTTGTCAAAATCGAAGCACTTCAACATCATGTTATCATTGGAACTGAATCACATAGATCATTCAATAAGACAAAAATACTATGAAATGAGACACTGACAATTTTATTACAAATATGGAGCAAAAGAAAATGGATTTGGAAGCATATGAACATATAATAGATATTTTAACACTAAACATTCCAATTCCTATGACTCTTTATGTCCAATGACCTTTCACTTCCTATAATCTCTCTCTCACCATATATGTAGCCAAGTTTTTCCTCTTATTGACTTGCTATTTTACAGACCCTCAAATTACACCACACACAATTGTTTCATGTACACTAATTTCAAAATTTGACCATTACTTAATGACCTAACATTTTAACAATAGAATGAAGGAAAACATTTCAAGACCTTTCCTATAATATCTCACATCAAATCACAAGATCCAAAAATGGCTTTTCCTGGTCTGGATCAACCTTTGATAGATATGTCACATGTACTAAAGTGACACAAGAAACACGATTTTCATAATGCATGACACAAATGCACGTCATTAAATATGGTGTGGCCCACCATAAGCCTTATGCATTAGATAGGGTATAGTTTGCCAGGGAAAACAAAGTGGAAAGATGAATAAGGTGTAGGAGGATTTTGGTGAGATCTAACCAATTGTGGAAACAAAAGGGTCATCACAACAAATATGCACAATTGTGGTATCATTAAAAGAGATTATTTAATGTTTGTGCATAAAATTATCAATGAAACAGTGATACCAGTAATCCTTAGTGAAAAACAAAGAGCATCAAGACAAAGTGTGCTAAAATAGTTTGTAGTGGTAGCTAATACATGTAAAAATTACCTTAATGACTTTTTTAGAAGTTTTCTAAATCAAATCCTATCGGAACTCTCCTGCTATAGGAATACAAATACACATAAGAACCACTAGACTATATTTTCTAAAGCTTTTTCACCAAAACCCTAGTTGGTTATTAGAGCATGATACAATTTATTGTCTGTCATATCTTCACTTTTATATATAGATTCCTATGTATGCAGGTTCAACCTTTTAGGATCTGAAGCACCCATCAAAGTGCCTTTGCATATCATTGATCACAAAAAATAGTTTGTAAATAGTTGAACAAATACGTGAATACACATTAAGAAACAAAATTTGCATGGCATGTTGGCATGATATCAAATATAACAACAATTATCATGCATACCATCAGTAATGTAAATTATTGGGACAAGAGACAATTATCCTTTTATATAATAATCCTTTGTAATTCCTTCAAATCCACTTGTTGATAGTGTTGGACCCGCCAACATGTCAAGGGGATCTCCCTGGTAAGAAGTCCCAAGTAGACCTCAGACTGTTTGGTGTAGCATTCCTAGCAGTGAGTCATAAAGCAATGCCTTGAACGTGATGTCACACAGAGGCAAGTAAGATAAGTATGTGCGGAGAAAGGGTGTGACCACTGCAGTGAGTCAAGGAAGGTGTGTGAGAGGTTCTAACACCTGGGGGGTGAGATGAGTGTGATCCTTGGCAACCTGCAATAGTACTCAGTTGGGAAGGGAACACATGAGCAAATATGCATCACAAGCTGGAAAGTAGGTTAGCCGGAAATCCAAAGTGATGATTAAACCAACAACACATCTGCAACAAGATTCATATAATTGCAACGGTTCATACACAACTACGTAAGTTAAACAACATACATTTCTAAGCAACCGGAACAATCCAACTACAATAATAACATATGCATGAAAATGTGTTGGCTTTTATTATATAAAGAAGTATAATTCTCAATCATACAATACATCCATGTAACCCTACTAGCCCCTAAAGTGGAATGTTATAGCCACATCCACCTGCTCCTCCAAAGAGATGAACTAGCTCTGTGTAGTGGAGAAGCCAAGGCGTGTTACAACACTGTCCAAGCTCTCTCCAAGATATTCTTATTGGAAGCTTGGTTGACCAAAAGCCTATACAATGAGTTATGAGGGACTATTTATAGTAAAGAGTGGGGTGGCCCTTGACATTACCCTCTGTGACTGTTCAACTACCCTCATGTCTCTTCACCTAATCTATGACTGTTACATCCGCTATTGACAATTGACTTCCACTTGACATGACTCAACATTACAATGCACATGTACCCATGTGAACATAATGACTTGAGAAAGCCAAAATAGACACCACTCTGACTTAGACAACTGTAGAAGTCCAACTGCTCCACATCCTCATGCTGATCAATAGTAACATATTGTTGCCAAGCTCTATAGTCCCTGATAATGTCTGTGTGTTCCGTGGTGACATCTCTTTGAAACTTGACCTTTGCCTCCATAGCATCCTGATACACTGCTCGGGCTCCTCTGTTCAACTTGTCTGAAAGTATGCACATCATTGTCTTCAATGTGGCCAGACCCGAAACATACTTGTGCTTGATGTCTGCACTGATAGGTAAGTCTGGGCTGGTGGCGATGCACATCAACTCGTCGAAGTATGAGTCAAGCTCTAGTCGGACCTGCTTCTTTATCTTTGCCTGGGTGAGAGTCCCGATTGATGGGATCGCATGCATGTGCACCAAAACATCCATACTCTTGAATACTCATGCATGGGAGGCCTGTATGCTAGTGATGAACTAGGAGAGCTCTTCATAATTCCAGATTTGACTCTGGATACGTGCCTTTAGCTCAACTACATTGACCATCATCATCTTAGGAAAGTGAAGTGGGGCTCCCTTGTACTTCATCGTCCATGTTTGCATGTCATCAAGAGAAACATGCACGTTCATCAATATGCGTGTTCTTCTAGCACATCGTTGCTGCCATCTGTTAAGATGAACGACTACCTTGTGCATGGTACCAAACTTGGAGTACAATGCTCACATAACTGTGTCAAGGGAAAATACTTCATCTAATATTGCCTTCTTTAGTTTAGCTCGGGAGAACGTTGTCACCAAGTCTCCTCCTTTCTTGGTTATTTATAGTTCCTTTTCCATTCACTCATTCTCAGTTATTAGGAAGTGAACACTTGAGCTAGTGGCTTTGGCATACACTCTGGTTGCATTGGCCAAGGGCACTAGATGTTTGTGCACATCAATCATGATCACTCATTCAACTTTCATAGGAGATGTTTGATCCTCTGGAGTTGAAACTCTGCGAGACTGCACAACTCTATGTTGGGATTCTTCAAACGAGATGTTGTGCATCTCTTCCTCTGGCTGATCACCAAGGATCTCAGTGCCTCCTTGGTCATCCGAGACTTTCTCCTCTTCTGGATGCATTGAAGCAGGTGATTCAACCTCTTTGTGGTGAGGCATGAGGTCGGTGTCCTGTTCCAACTCCTGTTGCTCCATGTCTGCATCCAACTATTGAAGTGCCTGTTCTATCTGAGCAAAGTCTTGCCCTTACGATGGTTCACCCTGTTCGCCTGATGCCAACTGTTCAGATGAATCAACTACTTTTTGGTGGGCTCCAGTATTGTAGCAATAATGCTGCAACTCCTGGAGCTTCCTATCTCTAATTTTATCAACCCGGTAGTTCGTAACAAACTTGGAAGCGACGGTGCTGTATGCACAAGTACTAGCTCTTGTCGCAGCTGTCACTTGGTCAGCTGGCACAAGTCCGCTAGGGCTCAAGCCAACTTCTATATGTTCTCAGAAGAAGCTTTTTAAATGATGAACGAAGGCTATCTCAAAGGAAATTAACCTACTTTGCAAGAATGAACTGAAAGCCAACCAAACATGGAAACCCTAGTAAACCCTAATCTGACTAGCTTAATCTCTATGATGCAATGGTGGGAATGCAACTTCTAGAAATGATGCCATTACTTCTAGTGAGATGAGATGCATGAATTTAAACTACTTCCATTGAAGAGAACACGTTTTTGTATTTTTGCTCAAGTGGGTGGAGTTATTGTGATTGTGCTTCTTACTAGGTCTTGAATGTGCAGGGGTAGTTCAAAGGGAGGAAGGCTTGGGAACGGTCAAGAGGGCTCTGAGAGGTTCCAGGGGATCCCTCACATCATTCCACAGAAGTCCACAACGTTTAGGTGCTCAGCAACCGTGTTTGCAGGCTTCTACATGATGTCTGCAGGGGATCCTACAGGAAACTCGGGATTTCTACAGGATGTCTGCTAACTTCTACAGGATGTCCTACAGTCGGAGTTTTGGGGGATGGGGGAATGAAGGAACTGTATGGATGGATGGGTAAGATGAAAGAGGAGCTTGAGATGGCCTATGGACAGAGAGATGAGGTGGAGAGGGAGTGGATAGAGCTGGTTGGTCGATAGAAGGGTAGAGGCAATGGAAGGGCAAAAAGATTGAGCAACGTGGACAGTAGAAGGGTTGGAAGGCAAATGAGCTGAACAGAGGATGAGTAGGTGGCTTAGGCACGGTTCAGAAGGATAAGAACACGATGAAGTGGTGCTGCACAGTGTAAATGAAACAAATCACCCTTATCTTGCATGTAAACGAAATTTCACCAACCTATTCTAACTGTTTTATTAGGAATCAAAGAACAACAATGTAAGTTGAAGGGAATTCGTGCATGATTCTGAACCCAAGAGTCATTACTCAAGATATAATCACATGGAAATTTCTTCAATCGAAAACATTACATCAATACTTGCATGCATATGTTAAAACAGTGTTTTTTTGGCAGTTGGCACGGTCTACACTTCCGGTCCCCAAACAGAGGTGAAAGTGAGCATGCATTCAACCTTTTTGAACTCAACTTAACTTCAACCTCCCTACGCTAATTCTGAACTACTGAAACAACTACATTCATGAAACTAACCTACATAACAAAACCGAAACAATCAACTCAGCAAACTGTATTTTCAAGTGCATGTAAAGGAAAGAAATGCAATGATAAAGGAAAGACAAGTAACAATACAAAGGAAAGGAGGTCTATTTCTCTCAGGTTGGGCCCTAACCTGAGAGCTATAGCTCCCCTAAGAACTCAGAATCGAATCCAAATCTGACTGCCTTTATTAAAACATCATAATCATGAGTCTAACAACATAACAAAACTGGCTTACAAAGAGCAAAAACAGAGCTACAGCTCGTAATCCAAAATCTATAACAAAAGTTCAAGAGCCTCCATGAAGGTTACAGCCTTAATATTTATACATGATGAGGGCCAAGATGGCCTCCTCAATTAGTGGAGCTTGGCTGTCCAACTGAAAGTAAACTGCTGTTCCTGTAGAATCCGTTGGCTGCCTTCTAGCTCGGTGGTGATAGCTGTTGGAGCTCGGAGTTGGGGTGGAGATCACGAGGGAGGTCATTCAAGGCTGTGGAAAACCTCCCTATAAACCCGCAATGCCACCTTGGTTGTCTCCTTGTCTCCATTTGCGTGGTATTTGCTCCATTTAATGCCAAAAACCTGAAATCATCATGTATTAGCTACGTAGGCATAATGAATGCCCTTCTTCCTACAAATAACACGAATATACTAAGAAATGATGCATAAGTGATAAAAAATGAAGGGTTGAGCAAGGTAAGTAGGCCAAATGAGCCCAAATTGTTACCAAAATTTGGGGCTCATCATCACCCCCCAGCTAAAATATTTGCTCATCCTTGAGCAACTAGTCCAACTCTTCATCATTCATTGCCTTTACTGCTACTCTTACATCCCAAGCCTCTGTAGTAGTGTCCTCCTTGCTGATGTGAAACCCAGCCCTTCTGTTTACCTCTTCCCACTGTTCATTATCATCTGTCTCTATGCTGCCTTCCATCAATCCTAGCAGCAGTGGTGGGATGAGTTTAAGGCCAATCCAGCTGGCCTGGAGGTTTTTCATGGATTTCTTATAGAGGGCTACCCTTACCAGATCTTCCCTCATCCGAGTTGGGGTATGGTACTCCCGGATTTTCAGACTGTGTGCCAATGTATTCCATCTGCGTGTGCATGCTTGGACAACGATGTCTCCTAACAGTCTCTCCATGTCCTCAAAATGAGCTATGGCTTGGGCCTGTTGATCCATATACCTTAATGAAGCTTGAGGGTCAGATGACAAATGTTGGTGTGCCGAGATTAGTGCAACTGGATCCCCTGGTTCTGGTCTGATGAGCAATGGCTCGTTCAGCTCTCGGTTCATGATTTCTTTGGCTTCTACTGCTCTTTTGTCCTCATGGTTCAGCCATGAGGCAAATGCCATTAATTGCATATCTCCCAAGGCCGTATTGGGATCCCATGAAATTTCATTAGGCAGGGCCAGATTATGGAGGTAGAACTCCGCTAATTTGGCCCTATCCTCTGATGAGCTAGTACTGCAAACTTCAGTGAATTGCTGCGGGTCTTGGAGCTGAGAGATACCTCTTTGAACCAATGTATTGATCTGAAATTGCAGCCATTGGTCTTTCAAGTACTAGCCATAGGATTTGGCTGGCTGTCTGCATTGGATAGCATCCATGGCCCAGCTGGCCATGCAGGCCAATTGTGCTTCTTTCTGCTGCAGCTGTTCTCTGAGAGCTTGCACCTCAATTTGTGCTTGCTGTTCTGCTTCTTGTAGAAGTGTGGTTGACTCCCCAAGACCAGTGTTCAGCTCCTTTTTACCTTGTTGTTCCTCTGTGGTGTCCTGGGAGGATGTACCTGTCCCTGCCCTCAGCTCCTGTAGCTGCAATCTCAGCTTCTGGTTTTCTTCCTATAGAAACACGCGTTGGAAATTTGCCACGTGCTTGGCCATGGACAATTCACTTTTGGCCTCCTTGAGCTGCTCCTGTAAGGGACCTATGTCCGCCACACCCTTTGACTTGGCTATCTTCATCCACGTGTGTGTACGGACTCTTTCTTCCTCTAATGCAAAAAACAATGGCACAGTAAATTTCTGAGGTATAATTTTGCCAGCCTCTAAAAAGTTGTAATATGAACTCAGACTTGGCTGAGGGCTGGGCTCTGGTATATGTTCTTTCTCCACTTCCTTTGGTGGCTCTACTTCACCCTCCCTTGGTGGTGATAAGGGTGCTTCTCCTTCCATTTCCTCAGTTTCTTTAAGCTTGGCTAAGGTTTCCTGTAGAGCATTTTCAGCATCCTGTAGCCGAGCTTTTTCAGTCAATTGGTCTACTCTTTCTTGCCACGTAGTTTTCTTCGGGCTTCCCCTCTCATAGGTGACTGATATCCTCGAGGGGGACCTTTCCTTGGGTGAAGTAGGGGCATCTTCAATGATGATCGGGCTGCTGGACGGAGGCTGTGGCTTGCCCGTCTTTATTCTCACACTTCTTCGAGCTTTAAAGTATAGAGGGGTCTCCCTCTTTCTCTTCTCCTTTGGCTTAGGAGGTGTGCTGAGGCCGGCCAACACAGCTGCTACCTCCCTTTCACGAATGTCAGCTCTCTTCTCTTTGGGTTTCACATTTTCGGGGCTTCCTATAGAAGACCCTATTTTAGTCACTTTCGGGCTTCCTATAGAAGACCCTGTTTTAGTCACTTTCGGGCTTCCTGTAGAAGACCCTTTTTCAGTTAATTTCGGGCTTCCTGTAGAAGACCCTTTTTCAACAATTTTCGGGCTTCCTATAGAAGCCTGTCTCGGCTTTCTTGTAGAAACAGGTGTCGCCGCCTTGGTTTGCTTTGCTGCATGAGTTTTGCTTTTTGACTTGGTTGCGATCGTTGTCGAGGCACTCTTGCTGATGTGGACCTTCTCAGCCTTGTCCACTCTGCCTTGCAACCTTTTCTCTCTTGCTGTCAAGATGGGTGTGTCATCTTTCTCCTTGTCATCCTTTTCCTCTTGTTTCTTCTATTGCTTTTTCTTCTGCTCTGTGGTCGGGGTCTTTTGGCCTTTTTCTTTCTTTACTGCGGCCACTGACTCTTTCTCCTCACTGCTAGAAGAACTGAGCTCTTCGGTTAGCATCTTTATATCCCGATCCTATGTCAAATTCCTGAAGGCTTCCCATGAGAGAGGAACCTTGTATGTGTGGAGCGCATCCTCCACAAGGAGTTTGATCAGTCCATGGTGGGCTACCTGGTCTGGTATGCCTTCTTTCAGCTTGGTTTCACACTCAATCAGAGACTGTAGTAGAAAGTAAGGAAGACTGAGCTTGTTTTCTACAGGTAGCTCCATCTGGTGCCGTAATTCATTGAGTAACAGAAAGTGGTACCCATATACAATGCTAAAACGGCCTTTGCAGGTGATGTACTTCATAATTTGCAGGCTCACTTCATTCCATGGTCGCAGTAAACTGGTTCTACGAACCCCATTTTTGTCTACTGAGAATTCCTCCTCTGGTGGAAAGAATTCTTTCTTAGCTTGTTGGCTCAATTTCCTTTCTTCTTTATCCCATGGTAATCCCATTGGGAGCTCCATAACTCGGCTGATGAATTGTGGGGTGAGTTTGAGGCTCAGACCCCTGAAGGTAACGGTGGCCAACGTTTTAGATTTCGGCCTCAGAGCTTGCAAAAAATCTTCTGCCACTTCATCATCATATCCCTACAATTTGTCACAGAAGGATATCCATTGTGCTTGTGTGAAGAGCTCCACCACCTCAGGATTTTCTCTTAGCTTCACTGAATCAGTGGGCTCCCTTCTGATGAACCCACCCGACATGGTGAAAAACTGTTGTGTTAGCTGGAGGTGGAAAATGGGAAAGAAATTCGGTCTACTGGGACAGAGCGTAGGATTACGCCTTTGTCATGCACATAATTCACAAAGCTTACCCCCTGCAAACCTTTAACACAGCTAATTACACTGACATCCTGTAGGACGACAGTTCATGCACGGCAGACAACAATTGCAACAATTTTTCTTCGACCAGACTATAGACGACGATTCTGCCACCTTCAAAAACCAATTGCATGGAGAGTTCAGGCTTACCTTTTTAATCTGCCACCTTTTGACGTGAGGAACCCGACTTCCTGTAGAAACAGCTTTCCTGTAGGAGCAGCTTTCCTGTAGGAGCAGCGCGCGATTTCCGGGGGATACTGCAGTGGGTCTGCGCTCTTGCTGTAGCTTCACAGGCGTTCTGATGGCCAAAGACTCGGAGTATCACACTGCAGAGGGATCCGGATGATCACTCGAGTTGCAAACGGTGAATGATAAATGCATGGGGTTGATAATCTAGACGATTAGATTTGAATCGGCGAAATCCGTGGCGTGGGGGTGAGCTGTCCCTGCCGGACCATTGGGCGACGTCACACCATCATTCTTCTGCAAGTCTACTTACTGCCGCATCATTCCCGCAGATCCGCCACCGCCATTCTCGTTAGAACTTGTTTCTCCCCGAGTGGACGGTTCTCACGTGTCCACTGCCCGTTTTTTCCACGGCCACCATTCACACATCCGGCTCGACCAGCTGACTGGTTGACGTGGCCAATCGATTGACCATACAACCGCTCAACCCATCCATTTCACACTTTGCAAACATTTTCAAAGTAAAATTCATGCAATTCGTCGGAAGAAAGGGTCGAGACACTTACCTGTGCGGCCGCAACACGATTGTTCAGGCTCTTGGACGACGATGAGTGGATTTGGTTGCTGCTGCTTGATTTGCACATGCCCGGAGGTTCACATTCATAGGCCGCTGACGATGGATTGGATGCTTCAGCTGCATGCACCCGCGTTTTCCTTGTATATGGTGTGCACTCTAGCGGGCTTAACTGTTACGGGACTTCTGCAGGATGTCCTGTAACAGTTTCTTCCTCCTCGAGTGCATGCTGCACGACGAAGGCAATGGCCCCACGATCACGCTCATAGAGCTCATGGATGGCTGAGATGGATATGGTATGACATCTCAGCGTTTTTTATTTCAAAAATTGCTTTTCTCTTGATAACTCACTGATCTGCTTTGATGGTGCAGGTAACTTCATTGCATGTCGACAGGGATGGTAGAAGGAGGTGACAACAATGTATAAGGGTGACAACAGTAGCTTGCATGCGTCCAAACCGACCCTTGGTCGTTAGATCTCTTCATAAAATGAATTCTGGCCCGTCCGAACTTCTACAGGAAGGTTCCTGTAGAAATACAAAACTTCCTATAGAAAAGTTGCGTTTCCTGTAGAAAAGTCTGCACCTTCCTGTAGAAAGTCTGCACCTTCCTGTAGAAAGTCTGCATCTTCCTGTAGAAAGTCTGCCATGATGAAATTGTGCACATACCTTGGAGGAAATGAGTATTCTTGGAGGAGGTGCTGGTGAGGTCTCCTGGCAGCTTGATAAGGATCTTTGGCTTTGCATTAAGAGTCCTCCTCACCTTCATGGAACACCTGCAACTTGCATGCATTTTCACATTATAAACTTGTTGTCCCTATCTTTTTGCTTATTGTTTTTTCTTTTTTTTTTTCTCTTTTTTTTTTTTTGAAAGATAACAAGGGCGCCTCAATGAGGTTTTCACCCTTGCCATCTGCCTTAAGCGCCTCAGAGAGGTTTTCACTCAAGGATCTTTTCAAATCTCTTTTTTTTTTTCTTTTTTTTTTTTGAAAGATAATAGGGGCGCCTCAATGAGGTTTTCACCCCTACCACCTGCCTTGGGAGCCTTAGAAAGGTTTTCACCCAAGGATCTTTATTATTATTATTATTATTATTATTTTTTAGATCTTTCAGGGTATGCCCAAAGCAGAGGCATAACCCTTCTCTATGACCAACACTGATTTCTCCATAGTTTTGATGAACTCTTGTCTTGAGAGAGGCTTCCTGTAGATCTTCAAGCGATGCCCATTGACAAGCATGGGGATGGCTTCCTCATCAATGGTTCGAATAAGAACAGATCCATTGTCATGGCATTTTTCCACTGCATATGGTCCTAGCCATCTGGTTCTCAGCTTTCCCTTGAAATCTTTGTATCTGGAGTCATACAACAAGGCCCAATCTCCTGGCTGGAATTGTTTGTCATGGAGATGTTGGTCATGCCACACCTTTCTCTGAAGTTGAACCACTTCTGAGTGAAGGAGGGCCTGCATCCGGTGCTCGTCCAGTCCATTCAGCTGCAATAACCTTTCTTGTTGCGCATGGCTGAGATCTAGATCTAGCTAAGCTGCCATCCTCAAAGTGTTGTATTCAAACTCAATGGACAACAAAGCTTTCTTCCCATAGACCAGCTCATAAGGTGTGAAGCCGGTGGTGGTCTTCCAGGTGGTGTTGTAAGCCCATGTGGCCTCAACCAGGCGATCTGTCCAATCTTTCCTACTGCTGCTCACCACCTTAGTCAAAATCCCTTCTAATGCTCTGTTGGTGACTTCCACTTGCCCATTTGCCTGTGGATGATAGGGGGTGGAAGTCCTATGCTTGATCTTGTGGTGAGCTAGCAGGTCTTCAATCAAGTTGGATGTGAACTGGCTCCCTTGATCGGTGACCAGCTCTCTTGGGTAGCCAAATTTGTAGAAGATGTTTTCTCTTAAGAACTCGGCCACCTTCTCTTCTGTTGCTACCTTGATTGCTTTAGTCTCTGCCCACTTTGTCAGGTAGTCAGTGCACACAATGATGTAAGACCTTTGCCTCGAAGGAGGGTTGATTGGACCCACAAAATCCATACCCCACTTCTCAAATGGCTCAAGAGTCACTTGAGGTTGGAGAGGCATCTCATCCCTTGGAGTCGGTTTCCCCATTCTTTGGCATCGGTCACATTGGCTGATATATCTTCTGACATCTTGATGAAGTGTGGGCCAATAGTAGCCTGCCTGCAGGATTTTGAAGGCAGTCCTCTTTGCTGCAAAATGTCCTCCACAAGGCCCATCATGACAGGTGAGGAGGATATCAAAGACTTCCTCCTCCCTTACACAACGCCTCAAGATCTGATCAGGGCCAAGCTTAAACAGATTGCCCCCGATCCAAGTAAATGAGGCACTTTTTCTGATGATTCTGCTCTTCTCTCTTGAAGATAGGTGCGGAGGGAACTGTGCTGAAACAAGGTAGTTTGCTATATCAGCAAACCATGGAGAGAGTACTGAGATAGCAAATAGATGTTCATCGGGCATCTGGTCATCCACGGTTCCATCCTCATCTGCAGACAAATCCAATCTAGATAAAAAGTCAGCAACAACATTTTCTTTACCTGGTTTGTCAACAATGGTCAAATCAAACTGCTGCAACAAAAGTAACCATCTAATAATACGAGCATTCACATCTGGTTTATTCATTAAATATCTAATTGCAGCATGATCCGTATGTACAAAGGTTTGATAGCCAGTAATATAATGTCGGAACTTGTTCAGTGCATGGACCACAGCCAAGAACTCTTTCTCGGTTACAGTGTAATTCAGTTCGGCTTTGGACAAGTTTTTGCTAACAAAGTAAATGGCATATGGAAGTTTCTGTTCAACTTGTCCTAAAGCTGCCCCTATGGCTTTGTTTGAGGCATCAGTGTGGATGTGGAAAGGTAGGGCCCAGTTTGGGCCTCTCAGGATTGGGGCTGACACCAACTTGTCCTTTAATTCATTCAAAGCCCTCTGACATTCGTCAGTCCATTTAAACTCCACATCTTTTGCCAACAGACCAAACAATGGCGAGGCTAACTTGCTAAAGTCTTTAATGAATCTCCGGTAATACCCTGCTAATCCTAAGAAACTTCGGACATCCCTTACCTTTTGGGGAGGTGGAACCTTCTTGATGAGAGCAATTTTGTTAGGATCCACTTGTAACTCTTGGCAAGAAATGGTATGGCCTAGCACAGTCCCCTCAGTCATCAGGAATTCACATTTTTCAGGACTAGGGGATAGGTTCATCTCAATGCATTTGGTTAGGACCTTTCCTAGATTGGACAATGCTTCCTGGAAGTTGGACCCATAAGGAGTGAAGTCATCCATATAGATTTCCACCGCATCATGGACCAGCTCCGAGAAGATGCTCAAGACAACTCTCTGGAAGGTAGCAGGAGCATTGCATAACCCAAAGGGAAGAACTCGGTAGGCAAAGGTACCCCAAGGACAAGTGAAGGTGGTCTTATCTTGGTCTTCCAGGCTGATTTGGATTTGGTTGTACCCGCTAAACCCATCCAGGAAAGAGAAGAACTTCTTTCCTGCCAGTCCATCCAACACTTGATCTATGAAAGGTAGAGGGAAATGGTCTTTCTTGGTAGCTTTGTTCAGTTCTCGATAGTCCACACAGATTCTCCACTTCCCATTTTTCTTGGGAACCAACACCAGAGGGACACCCATTCACTATCTGAGATGGGGTAAATGAATCCGGCATCCAACAGTTTTTGCAATTCTTCCTTGACAATGTCCTTAAGGGCTGGATTCATTCTCCTCTGAGGTTGCCTAACCGGTTTACAACCCTCTTTGATGTATATGTGATGGGTACAGACCGATGGATGGACTCCTTTCATCTCCTTATAGCTCCAAGCAAAAGCATCTAGGTGACTGGCCAACAGGCTACACAGCTCCTTTTCCTGGGAAGGAGATAGGGAGGAGCTGATCTTTAACGATCTCTCAGGGCTGAACTCCACATTCTTGACTCTGGGAGTAACAGGGTTGGTGGTACAAAGGTCCACTAAGGTGCTGGCTTGGGCGTCCTCCACCAATTTCTCTAAGGATAGTGCACTGGAAGGTGGATTCTGGATCAAAGTCTCAATCAAGTCATCCTCGGTTGGGGGGTATCTTCTAGTGGTATCTAGGGTGCACAAAGGTGCTGAGTACACCTCATCCTCTTCTCCTTCCTCCAACCACAGTGGTAAGTCATGCTCTAAGGAGGGTTGGGCAGGAGGATATAGGACTAGCTGCTTGGACATAGGACCGTTTTTGATGGTCATGTTTCCTGCACGGCAACTGATGTAAGCATCTGCAGTGGCTAACCAAGGCCTTCCCAAAATGAGAGGATATCCAATAAGCTTTGCCTTGGGTTGCAGAACCAAGAAATCTGCAGGGTATTCCCAGGAGTCGACCGAGACCAAGACATCCTCCACAATCCCTTCGGGAGTCACAGTGGAGCGATCTGCTAGTTGCAGTACTATCGAGGTCTTCCTCAAGGAACCCTGAAGATTGAGTTTGAGCATGGTATCCCTGGTCATCACATTAATGGCAGCCCCCAGATCAATCAAGGTGTGAGGTATGATGGTGCCATTGATGTGGACATCTACTACAGGACTCCCAGGATCTAGGTACTTTGGGCAGATGACTTGTCCTAACATAAGGTCAGACAGTTGTCCTAAGACATTGATGGTTGAAGCATCTCTCTTTCGCCTGCCTAGGTGTTTAAAACACTTTTCCTTAACCAGTTTGTTGTATATTGGCACATCCTTGATGGCTTGGAGAAGTGGTATTTTTACACACAACTGCTTGAGTTCTCCCAGAAGCTCATCCTCCTCTGGGTTGGGTTGTGTGGTGGCTGTTAGTCTCTCAGGAAAGGGTGGAATAGCCTTTGGTTCACTTTCCTGTTGGTCCTCCTCGTCCTCTGGGGGAGGAGGTTGGCGATCCGGAAGAGTCTTTCCAGATCGAAGATTGATCTCCTGGATCTCCACAGCATAGGTAGGACATGATGTTTCCCCAGTGTATACCTGCTGGGCTTGTCTATTGTTGGGGTTCGGGTTCGGTTGAGCAGGCATTTGAGGTTGCCTTGGAGGAGCAGGAGGTAATGGTTGAGGTTGAACTGGTGGTGGAGGCAAAATGGCGGGAGGATTGTTGTACTGGGGCCTCCACCCCGACTGAGGTGCATTCCACTGAGGCTGTGGCTAGGCATGTGAATGATAAGAATGAGTAGTAGGCTGAGTAGGGTACTGAGGTGGATAAGACCATGGAGGAGGCATAGACCAGGAAGGATGAGCAGGGGGACCCCAGGAAGGCATAGGAGTCGATTGGTTGGGGCTGTAATAAGCTTGGGGTGCCCCTTACATCCCCTGCTGGTAAGGTCTAGGTCCTTGTGGCCTCCTTTGGTTGAGGAAATAGAGAGGTTCAGCGGGAGCTTCTGTCCCTTGGTACGTAGCTTTAAACCCAGGTAAGGTTGGACATTGATTTGTGGGATGGTCCTCCTCACAAACGAAGCACACTTCAACCGAATGCAATGGGCATTCGTTCTTAGGGTGTCTCCTTGTACATCTAGGGAAGAAGATAGCCAAGACCCTCTCAGCTTCTTCCTTCTTCTGCTGGATCCTGAATGTGTCCAGTTGCATGGCAATGGTCTGTCTCACCTCACTCTTAAGATCTTCTAATTGATTTGCAAACTCATGCTTGGAGAAAGGAATACCAGTTGAGAGAGGGTTTCCTCTACCTCGTTTCCGGGCTGCCCTAGAGTGGTTTCTGAACACAGTCTTGATGTCCTCATAAGGCAGCTGGTAAATATCTCCCCCAGCTAGCATGTGAAGGGTATCTAAAAGGTCTTCAGGGACTCCTCGGAGCAGGACCAACTTGAGGGATTCAGGGTCAAGTGTGCACCTGGCCCGCTTGTAGCTAAGTTGGAACCTCTCCTCATAATCCTCTAAGGACTCATCATTTCCCATGGTCATACGAAAGATTTCTCCCTTGGTTTCCTTGGACCTACAGTAGTCCCGGTACTTGGTATTGAAAGCTTGCTCCATCTGAGCCCAAGTGGTGATACTATTCCCAGGTAAGCCCATGAACCAGCGTAATGCTGCATCCTTAAGAGTGGAAGGGAAGAGTTTCAGCTTCTGCTCATCTTCAGTATAGTCATAGGTTCTACAAAGGACAACAAACTCAAACAGGAAGGTATCAGGATCTTCAGTAGTCAGTCCATGGAAGTGAGGCAGAGCAGAGGGGCTAATGTTTTTCATTTTCATGTCTCCATTGGTTTCTCGGATGGGGAAGGCACCTTCTATTCTCTCATCTTCTCTTCTATTGTCAGCCATAGCTTCAGATGGGATGGTCTCTAATTCTTCTTCTGCTATAGGATCTTCGTATATCTCAGGAGGTTCACCTATAGGTTCTTCTAGATCACTGTCACCGAAGAAGAGAGAAGGGTGACTCAGTGATGTGGTGGGGGTGTTGGTTAGGAATTTTCCTGTTTTATCTCGGTTCCTACGAGGCATGAAATGGAAAGACTTTTTGTTTGCTTTTGTTTTTTTCTTTGGTACCTGCAAAACTGAAACAGATTGATCTACAACTAACTATGTTGCTGAAATAAAAATGAAGAATTGAAATGAAAGCAGGAAAGGACTAATCTACTTTGCTCAAATGGAATTGCAGGAATGGAAATGCTAGTCTACGCTTGCAGAATTTAAAGGCTAATCTATGCTTGCAGAATTGAAATTGCGGAATTGAAATGCTAATCTATGAAAGCAGGAAATGTTTATGCTACTTTTGCAGAATGGAAATGAAATAAACTACTTGGCAGAAGGCAAGAGTAAGAAAATAGAAGAAAAGCAACAATTACTAATACTCTGACGCTTCCCCAGCAACGGCGCCAAAAAGATGGTGGGCTCCAGTATTGTAGCAATAATGCTGCAACTCCTGGAGCTTCCTATCTCTAATTTTATCAACCCGGTAGTTCGTAACAAACTTGGAAGCGACGGTGCTGTATGCACAAGTACTAGCTCTTGTCGCAGCTGTCACTTGGTCAGCTGGCACAAGTCCGCTAGGGCTCAAGCCAACTTCTATATGTTCTCAGAAGAAGCTTTTTAAATGATGAACGAAGGCTATCTCAAAGGAAATTAACCTACTTTGCAAGAATGAACTGAAAGCCAACCAAACATGGAAACCCTAGTAAACCCTAATCTGACTAGCTTAATCTCTATGATGCAATGGTGGGAATGCAACTTCTAGAAATGATGCCATTACTTCTAGTGAGATGAGATGCATGAATTTAAACTACTTCCATTGAAGAGAACACGTTTTTGTATTTTTGCTCAAGTGGGTGGAGTTATTGTGATTGTGCTTCTTACTAGGTCTTGACTGTGCAGGGATAGTTCAAAGGGAGGAAGGCTTGGGAACGGTCAGGAGGGCTCTGAGAGGTTCCAGGGGATCCCTCACATCATTCCACAGAAGTCCACAACGTTCAGGTACTCGGCAACCGTGTTTGCAAGCTTCTACAGGATGTCTGCAGGGGATCCTACAGGAAACTCGGGATTTCTACAGGATGTCTGCTAACTTCTACAGGATGTCCTACAGTCGGAGTTTTGGGGGATGGGGGAGTGAAGGAACTGTATGGATGGATGGGTAAGATGAAAGAGGAGCTTGAGATGGCCTATGGACAGAGAGATGAGGTGGAGAGGGAGTGGATAGAGCTGGTTGGTCAATAGAAGGGTAGAGGCAATGGAAGGGCAAAAAGATTGAGCAACGTGGACAATAGAAGGGTTGGAAGGCAAATGAGCTGAACAGAGGATGAGTAGGTGGCTTAGGCACGGTTCAGAAGGATAAGAACACGATGAAGTGGTGCTGCGCAGTGTAAATGAAACAAATCACCCTTATCTTGCATGTAAACGAAATTTCACCAACCTATTCTAACTGTTTTATTAGGAATCAAAGAACAGCAATGTAAGTTGAAGGGAATTCGTGCATGATGCTGAACCCAAGAGTCATTACTCAAGATATAATCGCATGGACAATTCTTCAATCGAAAACATTACATCAATACTTGCATGCATATGTTAAAACAGTGTTTTTTTGGCAGTTGGCACGGTTTACACTTCCGGTCCCCAAACAGAGGTGAAAGTGAGCATGCATTCAACCTTTTTGAACTCAACTTAACTTCAACCTCCCTACGCTAATTCTGAACTACTGAAACAACTGCATTCATGAAACTAACCTACATAACAAAACCGAAACAATCAACTCAGCAAACTGTATTTTCAAGTGCATGTAAAGGAAAGAAATGCAATGATAAAGGAAAGACAAGTAACAATACAAAGGAAAGGAGGTCTATTGCTCTCAGGTTGGGCCCTAACCTGAGAGCTATAGCTCCCCTAAGAACTCAGAATCGAATCCAAATCTGTCTGCATTTATTAAAACATCATAATCATGAGTCTAACAACATGCCAAAACTGGCTTACAAAGAGAAAAAACAGAGCTACAGCTCGTAATCCAAAATCTATAACAAAAGTTCAAGAGCCTCCACGAAGGCTACAGACTTAATATTTATACATGATGAGGGCCAAGCTGGCCTCCTCAATTAGTGGAGCTTGGCTGTCCAACTGAAAGTAAACTGCTGTTCCTGTAGAATCCGTTGGCTGCCTTCTAGCTCGGTGGTGATAGCTGTTGGAGCTCGGAGTTGGGGTGGAGATCACGAGGGAGGTCATTCAAGGCTGTGGACAACCTCCCTATAAACCCGCAATGCCACCTTGGCTGTCTCCTTGTCTCCATTTGCGTGGTCTTTGCTCCATTTAATGCCAAAAAACCTGAAATCATCATGTATTAGCTATGTAGGCATAATGACTGCCCTTCTTCCTACAAATAACACGAATATACTAAGAAATGATGCATAAGTGATAAAAAATGAAGGGTTGAGCAAGGTAAGTAGGCCAAATGAGCCCAAATTGTTACCAAAATTTGGGGCTCATCACTTTTACGGGCATTGTTTCGTTTTTTTGCACATGTTGTGCTTCCTATTGTATTTGTTGTTGTTGCACTTTCCTCTCTTGTTTGTGTAGCTCTTATTCCTTTTGGAGTTTCTCCCTCAGCTCATGAAACTTCTTCTCTACTTCTTCCATTCTCTTCTTATCCTTTTGCCTTTGCGTGATTCACTTGTTGTGCTGCTTCCTCTTTGCTTCTATAGCCATAGCTGCTTTCTCTACAAGTGGATATGCTCGAAACTTGTAGCTTTGCTCCTCCTCCATGTGATCAAAAATCTTCCTCTTCCCTTTGTTGCGCAATAGATGCTTGGCTCTGCTGCCACTACTGCTACTACTAGTACTCTCCTTGATGCTGCTTCATTAACCACTCCATAGCGAAGCTGACCGATTCATTGGGTATGGAGAAACTGTAGCAATATCTCCATGGGTCCTCCTCGTCCCAATGAAATTCCCTATAGATCGAGTTGAATTTAACTCTCGTGCAGTGATCCTTCATAATGTAATGTGGGCCATATAGATTGTAACTTCGGAGGTCGAACCAGTACTTCTTCATTATTCTTCTACGACATCCACTTGCTTGATACTTTGGATCTCATATAACCCAATCTACAATAGAAGAGTGGGCCAAGGTGCCTTCTTCTTTTGATGCAGTCCATTTGTCAATCTTGTCGAGATGTGATATGCTACTTCCTACATGACAAGTACGTCTAAGGAAAACTTTGGCAAAACATGTGGAGGCTTCTTCGCACTAAACATTTGGATGAAAGTGTTGGAGAGTGAGGCATACTAATCTGCAATGCCTATCAATGCCTCCATTGCTTCCTTTGACATGTAGGGTGGATCTTGTTCGAATATCATTTTGTACACAGGGGCGACAAAGTGATCAGAAAACCATGTGATTACTCCTTTGAAGCTGCATTCGGACAACAACTTGAAATATTTGTTCATAGCGGTCTCTGCCATTGACCATGCCCATTACAAGCCCAAGAACTCCTGTCGGGCAAAAACTGCATCTAGGATGTAGGCAGACATGTAAATCTCTGCATGCATACCTTCGGGTGA
This sequence comes from Pinus tabuliformis, assembly GCA_031772625.1. NCBI lineage: Eukaryota > Viridiplantae > Streptophyta > Pinopsida > Pinales > Pinaceae > Pinus > Pinus tabuliformis. Next base: position 730,029,701 of record CM062805.1, on the reverse strand, counting down.
CTGTCGAGCTTTTGTTACTTTTTCCTTCAGCTGATGAGCTAGTATGCTAGACCATTTACATGGTTTTCCTTCTCTAGCTAATTGGTCCAGTGCAACCACCCAACTATGTGGGAAGGTTTTCATGCTTTCTTGGCCATACAGTTGAAAAGAAAATATGATCAAGTATTGGTACACCTTCCTTAGTATCTTTTTCTTGTATACCTGGTTGGGTGTCAACCTGAATCGAGTCGGTTCCTTTACCCAGTTCTTCAGAATGTCTTTGGAGTTAGCACTACTTTTGGGTAAGCTGAATTAAGTCTCCATGATAGTCATAGGCTTTGATATTTGATACATCTCATGATAATCTCATTCCGAGAAGGTCACAAGCTTCGTCCCACTGACACTACTCAAGGTCATCGTCTTGGGATCAATGTGAGAGACGATCCAGTGTATCATGTTTGCGGATGGGAACACGAGATATTTGCATGCAATTCGGTACAAGTTGGATTTGTGAATGTTCATGTACACTTGAAGGTCTTCGAGGTGTTCCCAAAAAGTGTCTGCAAATGTTTCATTAACCTCTTTCCACTTCAGTTTGATGTCTTTGTCTAGATACAACTTTGTATCTTCATAGATTGGCAGAATAGAGGGAACTTGCTCAGTTGCTACTCCAAATACATTCCCATCAATGTCCTGAGATCATGTTCTCTTTGAATCCATTGAGACAGATGAACACCTGAAAGATCAGGAGACAAGAAACATGCATGGCAAGAATGTTGAAAAGTGTGCAACAAGAAATGCTTGTTGAGAATGCAACAAGATGATGGAGCTTAGTGGAAAGGAGTCGCCTTCACTAAGTGGTCCCGCAGGCAAGTTTTGGCGCAAAGTCTATTTTTAGACATATGGATCATGGTCTATGAGTTGCAGTTTGCTATTTATGGATGATTGGTCATGTTGGGAAAAATAGATGGACTACTATTTTTGGATCACAACAGGAGTGATCAGAGTCTATTTTTAGACTGCTAGTCAAAAATAGAAAAGTCAAATATTATTGTCTCATAATAATATTTAGACTATAAACTTTATCTTATCCTCTTGGAGCACTTCAGTTTGAGCTACATATGTGGCACATGCAGTTGTCAGAAGGAAATACGCTTTCTTTATGAGTCAGTTGAGCTATTGCATGCAGGACATCAGTTAGAACTCATGTGGTTGAGTTCTGTGGAGTTGGATGAACAGTTAATGGAGTTGTGTTCAGTTTGACTTAGTTGAACTAGTTGTATTTAGTCTAACTGGCCAATAGACTAAGTGATGAGTTGTGTGAATTAGTTATTAATTAATTCACTAATTATTAACTCATAATGCAACTGAAGAATACATCAGTTAACTCAGTGCATGTACAGTTCAGTGGAGACAAGTGTTAGAGGTTGAGATTGCTATTAGTTGTGCATGAGATTGTGCACATGCATGGGATTGAGTTATGCCAATGATCTCTGCGTAGTGTGGGCCAATACCAAGTGAAATATAGCTTGTGCTCACGTGATTTACAGTGTGGGTGATTTTCACAAGGTAAATAGGAGTTTGGATCAGCCATTCTCATTCATTCTCTTGCAGGATTGTGCAGTGGAGGAAGGCAAAGCAGCGGGGGAGATTTGGAGATAAGATCTGAGTTATATTGTGTGTAATAGGTGGAGATACTGCTAGATACTTCTAAGGAGTATTGTACTATGTGATGTTGCATGTTCTCAATCATTAATATACAGATAGTGTGGGGTTTTCAGCTGTAAGCTTTCCCCGGGTTACATACTGTGTTAATGTGTGCATGCGATTGATGTTTCATTGTTTTTGATGCTGCTAAATTGATGATCAACGTGGAGGAGGTTATGTATTATGCATGTATTCCGCAATAGTGTATAATCGGGATAATCTCTGTTGAATATGTGTTTATTATTCAAAATTTCTACATGGTATCGGAGCAGTTGATCATCAGATCTACTATTCAGAAAGTGTTTACATCTTATTTCTTCAAGCAGAGTTTGTAATCAGGCCAGGTAGCCTCTGGATTCATCCTTCTTTTGGAAGGTGAGATATCCAGTGAATGCCCATACAGTCGATCTCTGTACGAGAAATACTTTGTTCTCACGAATTTTAGATCAGAAGCGGTTGAGTTTTTTTGAGCTGGTGGAATTCGAATTTGCAGCAGTGTTTTCTTGGTGTCAAAGTTGAAATGTCTTTCAACGGATTGCTATTGGAGTATGCCCTTGAGGGTAGCTCGAACTATATTGCATGGAAGGACAGGATGGAGGCGGTGTTAGATGATAATGGGTTGAAGGAGTTCATAGATGCAGATGTCCCAAAACCTACTGATGCTGCTCAAGTCGGGGATTGGCAAAAGAAGACAACAAAGTGTCGAAGGATTCTGTTGGAGGGCGTGAGGGATCACATTGTGTCCAGCCTCCATGGAAAGGCTTCTCCATATTTGATGTGGAAAATGTTGACAGAATTATTCCAAAGCAAGAGTAACCAGAGGAAGTTGGTGCTCAAGGATAAACTTTGAAACATTAGGTGTGAGAATGGAGACAGTATGCCCTAGTATCTCACGAAGTTCACCCAATGTCGGGATGAGTTGGGAAGTGTGGGGGTAACTATTGAGGATGAGGATATGGTGAGTCTAGCACTCCTTCGCCTTCCTAAGAGTTGGCATAGCTACCAGGACTCGGTGAATGGAAGGGAGAAATTGCCAGGATGGGAGAGACTTTGGTTGGATCTTTTGCAAGAGGAGATTAGATGGCGCACCAGAGACAATTCTTCATCTACGCATGATGAGGAGAACTATGCCTTAGCGAGTAAGGCGAAGAAGGGGAAGGGGAAGGTTTCTCTTTCCGAATCCAATTCTTCCAATGATGGGAAGAAGGTTGATAAGTCGAAGGTGAGATGCTTTCGTTGTCATGAGTTGGGCCATTATGCTACTAATTGCCCAAAGAAGAAGTCCAAGAAGGGATCTGGGGAAGGATCTGAAGGTGAGGCAGCCTCACTTGCTTCACAGTTTGAGTTGGACTTCACACTCTTCACATGCATGGTTTCATCCATGATGGGAAGTGGTTGGTTTCTTGAAAGTGGAGCTTCTTTCCACATGGCCGGTGACAAAAGTTTGTTCAGTACTTTGGAGGAGAAAGATCTCCAGATACTCATAGGGATGGGTAATGATGAGAAGTATAGTGTCTAAGGTGTAGGCACAGTTATTTTTCAGAGGGAGCATGGAGCTCGCCTTACCTTGACTGATGTCAAGTATATACCAGGACTGAAGAGAAACTTGGTGTCAATCGCGATGCTGGAAGACAAAGGCTATGATGTATGTATGCTCTTGAGGTTCAAGATGCATGCAAAGCCTTGAGCAGTGAGGAAACTGATGGAGACTTGGTGGTTGAGAGGGAGCGTATATTACCTCTCAACATGCATAGCCAGAAGAAGTCTCAGACGATTGTGGAGGAGCCACAATTGGTGCAGTAGCTTCAGGAGGTTGTGGAGCAGCCACAACAAGGGAAGCTGAGAGGAGATCGAGTAGAGACATCTACTCTTGCAGAGACCTCCAGTAGGGGGAAACTTCAAGCCAGGTGGGCAGAGGGATCGCATGCAGCCATACTTCCAGGTAGGAGTTGGGGTGATGTGGATTGATCGTCCCAAGGAGGAGGGGCAGGATCCTTGAGGTACCCAACCTCTTGGATGAGGCCTTGCTACGGGAGCCCCGATGTGGAGTAGCAGGAACTGATTGATTGGGTAGAGACAGATGCTGATGGAGCGGCAGAGACAACGACAGTGCAGGGAATCCCAGGACAACGCATAACATGCAGGTTGCAGCAATGCGAGAGGCACAAGTGTTTTGCACAGTTCTAGGTGGCACAGAGAGGTGTGCAATGGTGCGAGATGCATGGAGATGTTGCAGTAGCGTAGATGTCAGAGAGGGAGCACTTGTCAGTAGCAGGTAGAGCTTCAGCATCAGAGTATGTTCCTAGCCCAATAGAGTGGTCAGTTGGGAGTGTTTTTGTTCCAAGTGTTGTTGGAGCAAAGTGGACTGGGCAGATGTGTTGCATGCAGAACATTCCAGAGTTACAGGATCGGGTTTGAGAGGAAGCCTTTTTTGTTGAGAGGGAGTGTTGAAAAGTGTGCAACAAGAAATGCTTGTTGAGAATGCAACAAGATGATGGAGCTTAGTGGAAAGGAGTCGCCTTCACTAAGTGGTCCCATAGGTAAGTTTTGGTGCAAAGTCTATTTTTAGACATATGGATCATGGTCTATGAGTTGCAGTTTGCTGTTTATGGATGATTGGTCATGTTGGGAAAAATAGATGGACTTCTATTTTTGGATCACAGCAGGAGTGATTAGAGTCTATTTTTAGACTGCTAGTCAAAAATAGAAAAGTCAAATATTATTGTCTCATAATAATATCTAGACTATAAACTTTATCTTATCCTCTTGGAGCACTTCAGTTTGAGCTACAGATGTGGCACATGCAGCTGTCAAAAGGAAATATGCTTTCTTTATGAGTCAGCTGAGCTATTGCATGCAGGACATCAGTTAGAACTCATGTGGTTGAGTTCTGTGGAATTGGATGAGCAGTTAATGGAGTTGTGTTCAGTTTGACTTAGTTGAACTAGTTGTATTTAGTCTAACTGGCCAATAGACTAAGTGATGAGTTGTGTGAATTAGTTATTAATTAATTCACTAATTATTAAATCATAATGCAATTGAATAATACATCAGTTAACTCAGTGCATGTACAGTTCAGTGGAGACAAGTGTTAGAGGTTGAGATTGCTATTAGTTGTGCATGAGATTGTGCACATGCATGGGATTGAGTTATGCCAATGATCTCTACGTAGTGTGGGCCAATAGCAAGTGAAATATAGCTTGTGCTCACGTGATTTATAGTGTGGGTGATTTTCACAAGGTAAATAGGAGTTTGGATCAGCCATTCTCATTCATTCTCTTGCAGGATTGTGCAGTGGAGGCAGGCAAAGCAGCAGGGGAGATTTGGAGATCAGATCTGAGTTGTATTGTGTGTAACAGGTGGAGATAGTGCTGGATACTTGTGAGGAGTATTGTACTATGTAATGTTACATGTTCTCAATCATTAATATACAGATAGTGTGGGGTTTTCAGCTGTAATCTTTCCTCGGGTTACATACTGTGTTAATGTGTGCATGTGATTGATGTTTCATTGTTTTTGATGCTACTAAATTGATGATCAACGTAGAGGAGGTTATGTATTATGCATGTATTCCGCAATAGTGTATAATCGGGATAATCTCTGTTGAATATGTGTTTATTATTCAAAATTTCTACAAAGAAATCTGTCAGTGAAAACAAAGCAACATTGGGTAATGACACAGCACATACCTGGGAAACTTATGGGCAAGATTGCGCAATTTCTTTTTGGAGGCTGGGTGATTGGCTGCTAGAACTATGCAAAAGGTAGTTTGGGTTGTCTGGGAGGCAGGACTAGCTGCTGGATTTATGTAATGTGCAATACAGAGTGGCTATTGGCTGCTGGGATTACATAATGCGTAATTCCAACTAGGAGTGACTACAAGCTCAAGGACTGAATTGCACAATTTTTTGGGCCAATAGTCACTGCCCCTCATAAATGTGTAAAAAAGTCTTGAAGGGTGATGCTGGGTAGAAATGTGCATTTCTGGAGAGGAAGGCAAAGGCTTCTTTCCCCAGATTGTGCAATGCAGTCTTAGTGAAGGCAAAGCCTGGGCCAAGGTTGGCCTGACTCGCCCATGGGAAACTGGAAGAAAATCAGATAGTGAATGCATGGTGACACTAAGTGATAGTAGAAGTGACTGACAGTGCATGCAAAATATGAATGAAAGATTTAGCAAACAGATCAACATGCATGTGGGTGAAGCGATTCGCTGGTTCTACAAACGTTCACGCAAAATAGTTTCATGCATGCGACAATAATGAGATAGAAACAAAAACTAAAACAGAGCTAGGATTTGCGTAAATTCTGGGTTGAGCAGCCCTGTTGGGAAAATTTGCGCAATTTCTACTGGGACTGTTGGCTAGCATAATTGCACAATTTTGGAGACCAGCAAGCTGCCAAACAGAATTGCACAATTTCTGGAAGGAAGGTTGGTTTCCCTCCAGAAATGCACAATTTTCTTGGGGAAGATGCTCATCCTGCAGCTGGACCAAGTCCGGATGAATAGCCTGTGAGGGAAATGCATCAAGTTGTGATCGACAGGCTGCCTTTGTGCATGAAAACACCAAATCTTGTGTACTTGATGAAGCAAGACAAGGTGCTGTGAAAGGTTGGTAGGGAGGCTCCAAAACGGGCTAAGGAAAAATTTTGGAGGGTGGTTGTAGCCGCTACAACACCACTCCAAGGTGCAAAAAAGGTACACACAACCAAAGTTGAAACTTTATTTTCCTCAAGATTTGTTTTCTCTTCAATGGAATTTTAATGAAACTAAATCCTTTTGTTAATGAGTAAGAAAATTGATGAAGGTATATATAATTTGGGAGAGATTAGGATTTGGAGGAGAATCTCTAATCATGGCTAGGGTTTACACCTGCCAACAGGGATCTTTTGTCCTTCCCAGAAGCAATAGAATTCTGACACATTCATGCTCAACCCAGTTTGTTTGCCTGAAAATGTCCCTGGCAACAAGGCAGGGTGACTGCTTGAAATCTGAAAGAAGAGTCAAATGACACAAAGGGATCAAAATGAATATTGCAACCTTGACAATGGATATGGTAGTGGAATAATTAATATGCCCATCCACTGCCATTTCCAATAGCTCCAGGCAATAGCCCAAGGATACAAAATTTGGAACGATAGAAGGAATTCCAAAGTTGGAAATCCCACTCACAGAGCCAAGAAGAGAAATCCCCTCATCTTTATGGAAAAATTTTGAATGAAACATTTATGGGGACTTGGATGAACCAAAAGACATTAGAAAACTATATCTAGAATCAATGAAGTTCCCACCCATAAGGTATACATCAATATTCCCTCTGTAGTAAGGGATTCATCACTCTCCATTTTCAGTTTAAGGGAGTTTGAAATTTTATCTTTATATCTAGGCCCTAGTTTCTAGGTTTCAGTGGATTCTCCTTGAATAGATGTACCTTTGAAATTGATCTAGAAAAGGAGGTGCACATGTTTGTCCCAGTTTTAGTCTGTTTTCCCCATCTCACATGGAATCTCTAAGATGAAAAAAATCTTTGGAAGCCATATGTAGCAACAAACAAACTAGGAAAATTCACAAATAAGGCTTACCCAAGATTGGGATGTTTTATTGTGCACCTATATGTGTGCATGTATATCTTGAAGTTTGCCTCCAAATGAAAAAGAGACTAGGCTCCACAATTGGACTCATGCAGACACTAGATTACGATTAGACCTGTTTCAAATGTAATGTCAGCAATGAATATGGCCATTCACTAAAAGTTGCATGAAGACAAGTCCTTCCCATGCAAAGGATCTCAAAAAGGAGAGAGACAATAGTTTCCACTAAATATTTAGTCATGGGAAAAAAGGAGATCCCCTCCCCTGCATGCAACAACGAAACTGGAGAATCCCTCTAAAACAAGGAGAAACACTTTCAAAATTATTCTAATTATAAAAAATTAGGCAAACAAGTACCAAATGAACTAATCCTCACATACGAAAGGAGTCAAAAATAAAATTCTAAGATTTGAAGATAAAGGCACATGAGTTGAATCAACTTCAATGGAAAAGATAGGTTCAAAGGAAAAATCATATTCTAAAATTTGGTTGTGTCCATCAGCTGGAAAAGTAGAGGAGGAATAACTAGCAAAAGGCCAACCCTACCCCATCCAAAATCTAGAATTTTGATATGAGGAAATCAAGATACATCAAGAAGAAATTTCAATAGCCAGAAGATGCAAAGGAATGTGGAACCCCTTTTGTCCTAAACCAAATATCTTTACATGTTTGTATTTTGAGTAATTCACAAGGAACATCCATGAAATGCATTATTGCATATGCACATGCCCCCTAGTTACAATAAATAAGAACTCCAGGGAAGCTCACAAGAATTATCACTATTTTATTTTTCATAATTCTGTGTAATAAATTTGTAAAATAGTACTCTTATGGGTATAGAAGAGAATATTTGGAAATATGTCAGAACTTCTAATTCCTTTTTGCACTTTGTCCTCCCCTTTTTTTGAAGGGATAACTAGAGCTCTGGGTGTCAAAAATATATTGAGCCCTCTTGGTATTTGCAGTATTGGTAAAGCCACAAACTTTTTACTTTAATACAACATAATTATAACCATGAAAAAATGTGTAGTAATGTTGTAGACCTCAATTTAGGATCAATAGTAGAAAACTGATAGATCTCATAGAGTTATGGTATCTAGAACCTGAATCCTGCAAATACCTTGGTATTGAAGTCATATTGTTGTATAAAAACAGCAACAGTTATGTTCCCCAAGGAGATCTGAGAATTAAGTTGATGTAATAACTCATAACTCCAAAGTTGTTGGACACATTGAACTAACCAAGACATTGACAAATTGACATGACACAAAGGTATGTGTACTACCCACAAATGTAGATTGGCATGAAGAATTATAAGCAAGACCATATGTTATAAAACATATCCAAGCCAACAATCAAAATTTGGTACTGTGTACCTTGTTCCTAACCTAAGGCCTTGGGAAAGAAACTTAATAGGGTTCCTAGGTGTATTCCTAAAACCAACCTAGACCAATCTTAACTCTAGATCTACCAAGCACCAAAAGGGATCAAATCTCTTGCGGTGCAAACATATTTTAGAGTGAAAAGAGATTTGATCCCTCTCGGCGCTTGGTGGATCTAGAGATAAGATGGATTTATGTTGGCTTAATTATTAATAATAATTTGAATTAGTAAAAATGTTTTAATTAATAATTAAAATAATTAATTTTATTTTTATATTAATTTTTTTAATTGTCTTTATTTTTATTTTTATTGTTATGTAATTTGACATAGTCAAATTGTTTACATAACATAACATAACTTTACAACGTATCTTCCATACTAAGATCAAGAGCGCCTCTCAGCGCAACTAACCTTGGGAATGACTGCAAATCATCAAGATGTTGTCGTTTATAGTAAAAAATCTATTGGTAGGGAAATAGGGGGGAATTTGTTTCTTCACTAACATATTGTTACACTTCAACTTACTTATTTTCATTATCTATGAAAAACAAAGAAAATTCATGATTAAATTTTGGTCCAGACTTTGGACCCTGATAAATACCAAATTGAAGAGAAGTATCATTTTTCATCCAAAAATTTATAGGAAAATAGAGGGATTAAATTAAGGGTTGGTATGATTATTGCCAAGGTAAATCTGTAAAGAAACCAAGGTGGAGAAGTGAAGTATGCCATTTATACAACATTGTTATAACATGAGAAATTCATGACTCAACATATCTCTCCATTTATGAAGTTCTTGGGTTATTTTTAGCAAACCTCCCTTGAATTATCCACTCTCAATAGGAAATGTATCATAAAATGAAAAATATGGATGGGGCATACAAATTTAGCATGTGGGTAAAAGCCAACATGAGCTCTACCCCCTATCATTATTCCCATCACCCTGGTTCCTAAAGCTCTTATATGAGCCCCCTATATCATTGAGGAAACCATGATTGTCCCAACCCCTGGCTGAAAATGAACTGTCGAACCTTATGGGGGTAATTTCTACTATATCTTAAAAATCATGCTCTCATTCCCTGGTTCCCCAAGCAATTATAAAAATCAAAATCAATAAAAGGAAAAAGGCATATGAGGAAGGGTGGGAAAAAAATGTTGGAGTAACTCATGTACCATGTTTTCTCCCTCTTCATCTATACACCCATGTGTGAGCTTCCATCATTATTAATTCCCCTGTACCATGGAATGTGGCTTGGAGCCTCCCATGATGCCACCAATCCATTCCATCATTATATCACATGACACCTGCCATTTGAGGGATGTACCATGTCACTCCCTTGGAGGCTGAAACCACCTAATAGGGTCCTTGATTAACCTATTTCTTGCACCTGGGAACACCTGTACATTCTACAACCCATTGTGGAAGGGAATGTCACTATGAAGTGTTCACTTGGTTCCATGATTTGTAAGCTCATTTACTCAATTACACTAATGAATTGTTGTAGCAGAAGGTGAGGAGACACATTGGATCTTATACATTATTTCAAGTGGGTATTCATCATGGGGTTTGGTCTCCCTATATGAGGTCCAAGCCCTCCAAAGGGTCTTAATGGCACTTGTAGGGTGAGTGTTGAGAGCCACAGGCCTCCACTATAGTAGAGATCAGATAGCCATGCCATGGGATCCTTCAGAAGAATTCATTGCTCACTCGTGTTCCACTTATTTATTGATGATGATGCACCTAGACCACATTGCTCATCCGACCACACACTTGAACGACACACATGGCAGTTTATTCAAGGCCTAGATGGGGCTGGGTCTCACCATGGGAGGTAAAGGAGGGCGTGCATCCTTGTTCCAGCCTTTGTATATGGGATACATGATTGTTCGACTCAGTTGGAGACCCATGAGGATGTTTTTGTGCCCCAATAGCCACTTAGGAAGACCACAGGTAATGTCCATGGAAATCAAGGGGCCATCCCCTTCATCACTATTTTTGGAGCCCTTCCACTCATTTTGGCACATGAAGGACTTCACTATGCCTTTCAATGGCTATCCTAGTTATTGTATTAGAATTTTAGCCCTCTTGAGAGGCTTATTTTTCATATTATGGAGCTATTTGGTCGGATTGTCACCAAAGGGATGTTATTTTTCACATTATATTATTGTCAGGGTGCATTGTTAGGCCTAATTAAGAAATTTGATCCCTTAGAGGATCATATAAATTGATGAGAGGTTCATTTCATTTCTCATCATTACTTGGATTTGTATTACTTTGGAGAAAATAATTCAGACTTGTTATTGTTGAATGAATTAGATATTATTTGATGCATTTTGATGTTTGGATAATTGCTATCTTATCTTGGAGCTTCATTCTTGCAATTATAATGGATGGATATACTATTCTTCTCTAGTAAGCGCTCTTTTATGTGAAAAATTTCATGTTTATTGTCTAATTTATGAAACTCTATGCTATAGTTATCTTTGTGCCCTAATTGGTGATGCAAATTTCATAAACACTTGGTAATCTTGGTTCGTTTCATATGTTATTCATATTTGCAAGGAGATCGAACTATTCCTAAGGGTGGGTTAGCTCTTTACACCTTGAAGCTCCATTAGTTGACATTTCGAAGTATAAATCCTTCTTGTGACCATATATCTTCTTCTCTAGGTCATACGAATTTGTAACTAGGCTCCTTGGAAGAGCGGAAATCCTAGGTCAAAATAATTTTGACTCTATTCTCCAAAATTGGCTAGGCACTGGTATCAAGTCCTTGGTGATCACTCTAAAATCATCCTTTCTCACATTTTTTTCTCCCTAACCCTAGACAACCAAGCTAGGGAATCCAACGAATTCCATTAGATCCATCATCTTTCTCAACGAGTTGTCTAGGAACTACAGTAGGGTGTCCCCACATACCCTCAAAATTTGAGATCAAACTCACAGTCGGTTTGCGAGATAAACCAAGCCCTAGCTCAAAAACTGTTTGGTTCTTGGTCCTTCTAGGTTAGAAACTTTCAAAGGGATCTATTTTTCTAGAAAAATCAAAGGAAGTTCACTTATCATTGATCCCTTCTTCTCCCTTTCTTGACCTAGATCTTTTGTTTGAAGATTCACCCTAAACCCTAGGTTTTGCTTGGGTCCTCTTGGGCTTATTTGTTGTCCCATATCTTCATCATTCCTTATCTCACAAGGCCACTTAGGAGCCTTCTTCCTATAGGAACCTTAGGTGTAGGGAATCCCTCATCAATGAATACCTCTAATCCCTAGGTCTAAGCCTATCATTTGAGTCTCTCTTGTGAATGGGATCTATAAATCACTACCTATCCTATCATTGACTCATGATTCCTAGTGATATCCTTATACTAGGACTCCTCCCACAGGTGAAATTCTGTAAAGAGTAGGGACATTTAGTAAGGTGACAGTGGGTCCTTGTCCCATTATTTCCACTTGATCTAGTAGTAGTCCCTTAGGACACCTCCTAGGATCCCTACTAAATTGAGCAATAACAGTACTTATTTGAACACTAGAAAAAACTAACAAAACTCAATTATGTTGCTCAGTTTATGTTTTATGCCCAAGAACCAAATTTCCATTGTCTCCATGAAGGGTTTTAGGAAGGGATTTCCATCCTTGTCATAAAACTTTAAACATGAGTCTAATCGAAAATTCATTGATTTCATTGGATGCTTAACATCAAATTTCATCTACGGGTACCCTCTCAACTAATTCCACTAGCTAAAGAATATTTTATCTTACTATATCCAAAAACTAGGGTTTTGCTCGATAATGGAAATCTAACTTTGCAAAAAGGTTCTATTTTTTAAGACAATATCTTAGGTGATTGTGGGTAGTGTGCTCACATGGTCTCTAGATGAATACAGTTGTTGGATCTTACAAAACTCAATCATGTTTCTCCAGTTTGATGCCCCAAAACAAAATTCTTATTGTGTCCTTGAATGGCTTGAAGAAGCAAGTTGTAACTTGCCATAAAACTCTAAACGATACTCTGATAAACAAAATGTTGATTCTGTTGGAATTGTGATATCCAATTGTAGCTAGTGCACCCCTCTCATCTCATTCCATTAGCAAAAAATGCTTTATGTGATGATCTCTAGAAGTAGGGTTTTGCTTAATAATGGACAATGTAATTTTTGCACTAAGGTTTTATTTTTCAAGACAATATCTTGGGTGACTGTGGGTATAATACCAAGTGTTCCCTTGGTGAACACACTTGTGGGAGCTAACAAAATTCAATTATGTTGCTTGGTTTAAATTTTATCCCCCCGAAGAAAAATCTCATTACGACCCCAAATGGCTTTAGGAAGAGAGTTGCAACTCCCCATAAATCTCTAACTGAGACTTCGATAGATTTTGTTTTGATTTCATTCATCTAATTACAGTTAGGGAAACCCCTCTCATTTGATTACACTAGCTAAAAAATGTTTTATTCTATGATATGAAGAACTAGGGTTTTGCTCAATGAGATACAATGTAATTTTTGCACAAACGTTCTATTTTCAGGATAATAATTCCAGAAATTGTGGGTATCATGCTCATGTGGTCCTTGGCCAAACACACTTGCAGAGCATACACAACTCAATTATGCTACTCAGTTTGGATTTTATGGCCCTGAACAAAATTCTCATTATGTCCCTGTAGGGCTTCATGAAGTGAGTTGCAACTCACATTAAAACTATAATTTGGAATCCAATTGAAATATCATTGATCATATTATAGTTGTAAAATTGAATGACAACTAGGGGCACCTCTCTCATTTGATTCCACCAGCTAAACAAATGTTTTATGTAAGAATCTCCAAAGCTAGGGTTTTGCTCAAGAATAGACTATGCAGTTTTTGAACTAAGGTTCTATTTTTTAAGATAATAACTCGAGTGAATGTGACTAGCATTCTCACATGGTCCTTTTCCAAACACACTTGCAAGAGCTTACAGAACTAAATTACGCTACTAAGTTTGGATTTTATGCTCCTAGACCAAATTCTCATTGTGTCCCTGAATGACTTTAGGAAGCAAGTTGCAGCTTGCCATAAAATTCTAACTGGGACACTAATAAAAAATAAATAGATCATGATGGATTCCATACATCAAATTATAGTTATGGTCACCCCTCTTATTTGATTCCACTAGTTAAATTGTTTTTTAAATGAAATTCTTTAGAACTGGGGTTTTGCTAATTAATAGACAATGTAATTTTTGCACTAAGATTCTGCTTTTTAAGACAACAACTCAGGTGATTGTGGGTAGTCTACTAATGTGGTACCTAGTTGAACAAGCTTTATAGAGCTTACATAAATCAATTACATTGTTAGGCTTAGATTTTATCCCCCCTAACCAAATTGTCATTGAGTCCTTAAAATGGCTTCAGGAAGCAAGTTGCAACTCACCATAAAACTCTAATTGATACTGCAATAAAAAAACTATTAATTGTTAGATATCAATTTGGGATTCAACTGCGTTAAGTAAGTTATTCACGTATGACCATTTCCATGAGAGGTAGTTGTAACTGACTAATTTCTCATGATTTTAATAGTTCACTTAGCACTCATTGCATCGAGTGATGCTCACAGGGGTGAAGAAGTGGGATTGAAACTAGTGAAATAAATCGCATAGCGTCAATCATCACTTCCAGGGCTTGCACCCAGTAACCAGGACTTCTCGGGAGATCACCCATCCCAGATTGCCTCTGGCTCAAGTGCACTTAACTGTGGAGTTTGGTGGGCACCAGTATTTCTGCAATAATGCTGCAACTCCTAGAACTCCCTTCTTTAATTTTATCAACCCGATAGTTCGTAACAAACTTGGAAGCGACGGTGTTGTATGCACAAGTACTAGCTCTTGCCACGGCTGTCACTTGATCAGCTGGCACAAGTCCGCTAGGAGCTTAAGCCAACTTCTATGAGCTCTTGGAAGAAGCTTTTTAACTGATGGATGAAAGCTAACTCAAAGGAGGCTAATCTACTTGCAGAAAGAAACTGAAAGCGGAAAGGAAATGCAAACCCTAGCAAACCCTAGTTTCACTGACTAACCCTACTGGTGCAAGAAAAATGACGAAAGCTACAGAAAGTAATGCCATTGACTCTTAGAAAGGTAAAATGGATGTGACTAAGCTAATTTTGAGGTGAAATCTGAAAAGAAACATCTTTTTGTAATTTTTGAGTAAGTTGGCGGAATTATTATGCATGTGTTTTAACTGTTTTTGATTGTGTAGAGGTGGATTGGTGAAAGGAAATGCTTGCCAGAGGTTGGGAAGGTTAGAACAGGGCCTAAGGGTTCCCTAGAACCCTTCCAGAGAGTTTCACATTGATCGGATCTCAAGAAACCGCTTTCGTGAGCTTCTACAGGAAGTCTGCAGGGGTTCTACAGGATGTTCTGTAATTTCTACAGGATGTTCCGAAAAGAGGATTTTGGAGGGTTGATGGAGGAAAAATGGTGGGAAAGTGGAAATGGAGGTTGGATAATGATGTTAAGGGGTCTAGGACCTGGTGAATGGGGCTAAGGAGTGATTGGATTTGTTCGAGGATGGAGGAAGCGATGATGCACAAGAATGTAGAAATTAGGGCAAGGTGGGAAAAGTATGGCAAATGAAGGGTAGGAATCATGGATTAAGGGTTGGAGCAGATTATATGATGGAGGAAAGGTAGATAGAGAGTTAATACAGGTGCTCTGCAAGTTATTTCTCAAACTGAACAAACAAGGACTCAGAAAATCAAGGACCTAGCTACTTTAACCTAACCTGACCCAAATAACAACAAAGAAAATGAACAACAGTTTATTTGCAATGAAATCATGTGAAATAGCTATGCAAACTAAGTAATCATGAAATTGAGCATGTAACCACAACTGGTATCAACTTCTACAAATGAGAATCTAACACTAATAATTGCATGATGAAACAAAGACAGTGTTTTTGGTGGCAGCAAGGACACCTTGGTCCTAGCTCATGGTCCCACTGAGGGAGAGGTGAGATCAGAGGTGCTTGATAGCCTTTTTCTAAAGATCTTCTCTGTTATTAACCTATCAAATCAATCTGAACATGAAAAGCCTTTTTTAATCATCAAAAGCAACCTAAATAACAAAACAAGATTTAAATCTAAATAGCAGATTTTATTCTAAGAATGCAGCAAAAACACATAAAGGTAAACAAAGGAGGTACTGGGCACTTGGGTTGGGCCCAACCCTAAGAGCTATAGCCTCCTAAAAGAGATTATAGCTAGTGCAAAGCTGGATTCATCTTTATTGAGCAAGAAATAATAGTTACATCAAAAACTGTCCACAAGGGAAAGCTTGAAAGTGTGCTGAAATGCAGAGCTAATCTACTGCCTAAAAAATGACTAAAAGAATGACTAAAATCGAACTACAAACTAGCTAACTTCTGCCTACAAAGTGACTAACTCAAATGAGGCCCTAAGCCTTCTTATTTATACAAATTGAGGACCCCAACAACCCTCCTAAACTTTAGGAACTCGGTTTCCAAAACTTGTAGTTAACAACACCTTTACTAGCCCTTGCTCAGTTGCCCTTGTGATAATTGATGTGGTGGCCCTTGAACTCCGAGATGATGGTGGAGAATTCGAGGTAAGGGCCCATAAATGAAGGGGACACCTTCCTACAAATCCTCTCCCTTGTTCTTCCATGAATTTGGCTGCCAAGTGCTCATTAAAACCTTTGATTTTGTCTCAAAATTGACCAAAAAACTGCACAAAGCACCCATTAGACTTGTTGGCATAATGACTAACCCAATTCACTCTATTAGCATAAATATAATAAAAAAAATGCAATAAACTAATGAGAATGGTGGATTAAGTCGAATTAGGAGGCTGAATGAGCCCATATAATTATCCATTTTTGGGGCTCATCAGAGTTTTCCTCACAATCAAGCCCACTTAGCTTGCTACCCCATTTGCAAAACCTTAGCAAGTATTGTGCTTGATGAACCATTCAAGTAGAGATCCCTTCACTCTTTTTGAATTTAAGTATAGGGGGTTTACACAGTGCATTCTATTAGATATCATTTTGGGATTCAATTGCGTTAAGTAAGTCATTCACGTATGACCATTTCCATGAGAGGTAGTCATAACCGACTAATTTACCATGATTTGAATAGTTCACTTCACACTCATTACATCAGGTGATGCTCACAAGGGTGAAGAAGTGGGATTGAAACTAGTGAAATAAATCACATAGCATCAATCATCACTTCCGGGGCTTGCACTCGGTAACCAGGACTTCTTGGGAGGTCACCCATCCCAAATTTCCTCTGGCTCAAGCGCGCTTAACTGTGGAGTTTTCCCCACAATCAAGCCGACTTATCTTTCTACGCCATTTTCAAAACCTTAGCAAGTATTGTGCCTCATGAACCATTCAAGTAGAGATCCATTCACTCTTTTTTAATTTAAGTATAGGGGGTTTACACAGTGCATTCTATTAGATATCATTTTTGAATTCAACTACGTTAAGTAAGTCATTCACGTATGACCATTTCCATGAGAGGTAGTTGTAACTGACTAATTTCTAATGATTTGAATAGTTCATTTAGAACTCATTGCATTGGGTGATGCTCACAAGGGTGAAGAAGTGGGATTAAAACTAGTGAAATAAATCACATAGCGTCAGTCATCACTTCTGGGGCTTGCACCTAGTAACCAGGACTTCCTGGGAGGTCACCCATCCCAAATTGCCTCTAGCTGAAGCGGGATTAACTGTGGAGTTTTCCCCACAATCAAGCCCAATTAGCTTGCTACCCGATTTGCAAAACCTTAGCAAGTATTGTGCCTCATGAACCATTCAAGTAGAGATCCCTTCACTCACTTTGAATTTAAGTATAGGGGGTTTACATAGTGCATTCTATTAGATATCATTTTGGGATTCAACTACGTTAAGTAAGTCATTCACGTATGACCATTTCCATGAGAGGTAGTCATATCACTCGATGCAATGAGTGTTAAGTGAACTATTTAAATCATGAGAAATTAGTCAGTTACGACTACCTCTCATGGAAATGGTCATACATGAATGACTTACTGAACGTAGTTGAATCCCAAAATGATATCTAATAGAATGCACTGTGTAAACCCCCTATACTTAAACTGTTAATTATGTTGGACTCCTGACATCAAATTATAGCTAAAGGAACCCCTTGCATCTCATTCCATTGACAAAAAAGTGTTTTATTTAATTATCTCTAGAACTAGGGCTTTGCTCAATAATGAATAATGTAATTTTGCACTAAGGTTCTATTTTTCAAGACAATATCTCAAGTGATTGTGTGTAGTGTGCTCACATGGTGGCTAGCCAAACATACTTGCAAGAGCTTAAAAATTCAATTATGTTACCCACAAACCAAATTTTCATTGTGCCACTGTAGAGATTCAAAAATCAAGTTGCAACTCAACAAAAAGATCTAACTAGGACTTGACTCGAAAAACCATTCATTCCATTGAACTCTAGGAACTAAATTACAACTAGGGGCACCCCTCTAATTTGATTATACTAGGTAAAGAATTATTTATTTGGCAATATCAAGAACTAAGGTTTTGCTCAGTATTGGGCAATATAATTTTTGCACTAAGGTTTTATTTCTCAAGATAATAACTTAGGGGGTTGTGGATAATGTGCACATTGTTCAGAAATCAATGCTAGTAGAATTAGGATTAGATTTCTCTTTCTTGATAATTACTTGTGAATTATGTTGGCTTATTTTACTTATTTGTTATATTATCTTTCATCAAGAAATTACCAAATTATGTGTGCATGAAGATCACAAAAACAGAAGACACAAGATGTAGGCACTCTGCCAAGGCAAAAACCCTATCTGGGGGAAAACCTAGTCAAAATCTCTTCCTTCAATAGTTTTTCTTGAGACTCTTCAACCTAGACACAAGCCTCCTCCACACCAAGGCAACATTTCCTTCATGGATGTAACCTTCAATGTTGTAGCAGCAACACTTCGACCCCAATAACTTCAACTTAGAAGCTTCTAGCATCAACAAGAAGCAACAACAACTTCAACTTTGACAAGGAGACTTCGATCTCCTAAATTAGCCCACATGAGAGAGAGAGAGAGAGAGAGAGAGAGAGAGAGAGATCCAAAAAATTAGATTTTGTCCTTCCCTTCCCTCTTAACCAAACTCGCACTCCCTTTAGCCTCCTTCTTCACCTTCACACTTTTTCTCATCTCTTTCTTGGATATCAAACTTGTGAGAAAGAGTGAATCCAAATGAATTCTATCTACTTCAATATATAGGCTTTTAGTGAGGTTGAATTGCTCAGTTGAGGCTGACTTGATCTCCTCGTGGCCGACTTGGTGTGGAGTTTACATAATTCATCTTTGACTCAAAAATAATTATTTTTACATCTTTCAAAAGCCAAAGAAGGGTCTCATTAAATACACAATGACTCTAATGACTCTTTATTAATCCTACGAGTCCACAACTGGGACTTTGACTAATAAAATGATGAACCAACCATTAAACCCATGATTTAATAAGTCATTGTAACAATAATAAAAATTATTTTGACAAATACATTTTATGAAGACTGAACCTAGTTACATTTTTCAACACCCCCTCTTAAGTGGGGAGGTATTCATGAGGAAGATCTAAAACTATATGAACTATGACAAGTTTAGGCACCAAAATGCCATGGACTAGATTCCTAAACAGGGTAATATATACAAGGTCTATCAATAGTTTAGGCACCACAATGGCACATACTAGAATCCTAACCAGGGTAATCTATCTGGGTGGGACTAAGATGGACTAAAGATTTTAGCCTCTATAGGTACCATAGGCTTACTTTCTAACCATCAACCTGGAGATCTAGGTGTGTATCCGAGGTCAGAGCTCCATGACCAGTGCCACCCTCCCTACTTCGAGAACTAGACATCAACACATAGTGCTGACCAAATGTCCTCTCAGGTAATGTGTCTCACACACAAGGCCTCAACAAATCTCTTCCAAACTTTTATCATCATCAACAAGATCAACAATATAAACTAAAGCATGCATGCTTCTAATATATTCAAACTTATTATTAGGAAGAGACTTTGTTAGTATATCATCTACTTGATCATATGTTGGGACATACCATAGCTTCATGATCCCATCCTGCACCAAGTTCCTAACATAGTGGAAATTATTGTTGATATGCTTCGTCCTAGCATGAAACATGGCATCTCCAGACATCTTGATACAAATTTGGTTATAACAATCAATCATAGTAGCATTGAGAGTCTTCTTGAACAAATTTGTCAAAAGCTTCCTCAACCGTACAACCTCCTCTCCTACATCACATGCAACCACGTACTCTACTTTAGCACTACTCAAATCAATGAGATATTTCTTTCTACTCATCCATGAGATCATGGAAGATCCCAAACTAAAGCATCCACTGGTAGTGCATGTTCCATCGGTCTCATGACCACCCCAATCATAATTTGTGAATCCAATCAACTTGACTTCCTTGATATTGTACTTTAGGAAGTGATGTATCGTGCCACGAAGATATCTCAATATATGGTTGGTAGCTATCCAGTGATAATGACAAGGCTCTAACTGAAACTGACTAAGAATGTTCACAACAAAGCATATATCCAACCTAGTATTTACCAGATACATCAGAGAACCCACCAACTAACGATAGGAGGTAGGATCCACAAGACTTGAGTCAGAGCTCCTCAACTTCTTGAGATCGGTGACCATAGGATTAGTCATGGGCTTGGACTCCATCATCCCAAATTTCTATAACAAATTGATGATATAGTTTCCTTGCCCCAAATATATCTCCCTAGGATTTTTCCATACTTCCAGACCTAGGTAATAGTGCACCAATCCTAGATCCTTCATCTCAAATTCAACTGTCAGCATCTTCTTGCATTCTTGTATTCTTCTCTTCACACTTGTAATGAATAGATCATCCACATACAATAGAATAATGGCTGCCCATTATTCACAACTTTGATGTAGAGATTTGGATTAACGAAACTCTTCACAAACCCAATTCTTAGAAGGTATGCATCCATTCTTGCATACCATGCCCTAGGAGCTTGCTTCAAACCATATAGGGACTTCTTGAGTCTAAAAACATGAGTATCTTTTCAATTTACCTCAAAGCCTTTTGGTTTCTCAATGTATACTTCCTCATCGATGGCCCCATTTAGAAACCATGGCTTCAGGTCCATTTGATGGATATTCCATCCCATTGTAGCAGCCAATGAAAGAAAATATTTAATGCTAGAATAAATTGCAATGGGTGCAAAGGTTTCTTCATAATATATGCCTTCCTTTGAGAGAAACCCCTTGCAACAAATTTTTCCTTGTATTTATCTGTAATTCCATCAACGGTGTGTTTGATCTTGTAGATCCACTTTGAGGTGACAATCGATTTGTCACTAGGTCTAGGATTGATTTCCTAAACCCCATTCTCCATGATGGATTGAGATTCTTCCTGTAAAGCTTTCTTCCATACTTCTTTATGAGAAGCTTCTTCAAATGTACATGGTTCAATTTCAATTAGTCTTATCATATATGCAACATATCTAGAATATCTCTTCAGCCTTTTTCTTTCTCTAAAGGTTCCTTTCGCAACTCCATGTCCTTCAGCATCTTCAAGAGTAGCTTTTGACCAATTTGGAATTTTCCTTGCGTTCAATATGACCACAGGTTGAATAGTCTCACTTGATTCTTCTTCTTCTTCTTGAATTGTAGAAGGGTTGTCGGTTTGTACTTCTTCTTCTTCAAATATAGGTAGATCTCCATCATCAGAATCAATAGAAATATCCTTCGATCTTTTGTAGGCTTGATTTTCATCAAATAAAATGTCCCTGTTTACTTCAATGTGTCTCCCTTCCTTGATGTAGATTGTACATGCATTTTAGGAGAGGCTATAGCCAACAAAGATCCCTTTGATTCTTTTAGAATCTAGCTTATTTCGTTTGTCCTTTAGAATGTGGATGTAGGCAAGACTCATAAAGATTCAGAGATGGTCCACACTTGGTTTCTTCCCTGTGAATGATTCCTCGGGTGTCATATTTTTCAGGAATTCTATGAGGACTTCTATTTTGAATATATATGGTTGTCATTGCTACTTATCCCCGTTGAAATTTTCGTAAGTCTTGATCAATGAGCATTGTTCATACACCTTCTTCAATTGTCCTATTCCTTCATTAAACCACTCCATTTTGTTCAGGATAGTAGGGAACAATAAGCTCCCTCTTAATTCTTGCTTCTTTACAATATGCAATCAATTATTTAGAAGTGTATTCCCCACCATTTTCAGATCTCAGAGTCTTCATTTTCATTACAGTTAGGGTTTCCACTTCACATATAAACTCCTTGAATTTCTCAAATACTTCATCCTTTTTCTTGAGAAGGTAGATACATGTCTTTCTAGAGTGATCATCAATAAATGTTACATAGTAAAGATGACCTCCAAGTGATTTTTCAAACATGGACCCACACACATCATAATGTATGAGGTCTAATATTTTTTTAGACATTGCTTTACTATTTGAAAATGGTTTTCTTGTACGTTTTCCCAAAGAGCATCCCTTGAAAACTCCTTCACTATCTTCTTTGGTATCGGGGATGCCATGAACTATATGTTTAAGAGTGGGAATGACCTGGTAGTGAATATTACCATATCTTCTATGGCATAGCTCAATGGGATTGATTTCCATATGAACTAGGGATTGAGAAGGTGATGTAATGAATCTATACAAGCTTCATTCATGAACTCTAATAACCCTAGCTTTATCAATACTTGAATCTTTTCCACGAACCAAGAACTTCACATCAACAAAAGAAACTTTATGCCCTTTATCTTCTAAGAAAGAAATTGAAAGTAAATTCTTTCTCAAACCTGGAACATATAGTATGTTGTTGATATGTAGTTTTGTTCCATTCTTCAATTTCAAAGATGTTGATACTAGGCCTCTAACAACATAGCTTTTGTTGTCTCCCAATTCCACTGCATGAGAAGATGGTTCCTTTTGATAGAGTTTGTAGTTTTTTATTTTCCCCTGTCATATGCCTTGATGCTCCACTATCAATGATCCATGCATTATCATCATTAAGTGATCCTGTAAGTGCAGCTAAGAACCCTTTACTGTTGGCGTTGTTGAGTAAGTAGTAGAAAATATTCTTAATCCATCTTCATGTAGAAATGAATCCCATTCTTATCGTATAGGGATTAATTATTTCCTTAAATCCAACAACGTGATCTTAAATCTTCTTCGACCTTAGCTCTGATACCATGTTGAGAAATCAATGCTAGTAGAATGAAGGTTAGATTTCTCTTTCTTGATTATTACTTATGAATTATGTTGGCTTCTTTTACTTATTTTTTTATGTTATCTTTCATCAAGAAATTACCAGATTATGTGTGCATGAAGATCAGAAAAACACAAGATTCAAGATGTAGGCACTTGACTAGGGAAATACCCATATCTAAGGGAAAACCCAGTCATAATATCTTCCTTCAATAGTTTTTCTTGAGACTCTTCAACCTAGACAAAAACATACTCCACACCAAGCTAGCCTTTCCTTCTTAGATCCAACCTTCAACCTACTAGCAACAACACTTCAACCCTAGAAACTTCAACTTAGTAGCTTATGACATCAATAAACAACAACAACAACTTCAACTTTGACAAGGAGACTTCGATCTCCTAAATTAGCCCACACGAGAGGGAGAGAGAGAGAGATCCAAAAACTTCGATTTTGTCCTTCCCTTCCTTCTTGACCAAACTCACACTCCTTTTATCCTCCTTCTTCACTGTTGCACTTATTCCCAACTTTTTCTTGGATATAAAACTTGTGAGACAGAGTAAGTCCAAATGAATTTGATCTACTTCAATATATATGATTTTGGTGAGGTCGAATTGCTCAGTTGAGGCCGACTTGGTGTGGAGGTTACATAATTCATATTTGACTTAGAAATTGTTATTTTTGCATCGTTTGAAAGCCCAATAAGGGTCTCATAAAATATAAAATGACTCTAATCATTCTTTGTTAATCCTAGGAGTCCAAAATGGGGACTTTGACTCATAAAATGATGACCCAAGGATGAAACTCATGCTTTAATAAGGCATTGTAACATTAATAAAAATTCTTTTGACAAATACATTTTATGAAGACTGAACCTAGTTATATTTTTCAACACACTTGTGGTCCCTACCCACACACACTTGTAGGAGATTATATAACTCAATTATGTCATTCATCTTGGATTTTATGCCCTAAGAACAATTTCCCATTAGGTCCCTGAATGACTTTAGGAAGCAAGTTGTGACTCACCATAAAACTCTAATCGAGACTACATTCTAAACATCATCAATTGTTTTCAAATCCTGGCATTGAGTTACAAATAAGGGAACCCCTCATTTGACTCTACTATTTAAAAAATGTTTTATTTGACAATATCATGAACTAGGGTTTTTCTTAGTAATGGACAATGTGATTTTTGCATTAACATTCTATTTCTTAGGGTACTAGCTTGGGTGATTATAGGAAGCCATGTGGTCCTAGGCCTATCGCACTAGTGGGAGCATAGAAAATGAAATTATGATGCTCATTTTATATTTTATGCCCATGGACTCGTTATGTCCCTAAATGCCTTTAGGAAGTTGCAACTTGCCTAAAAAATCCAATTGAAAATCTAGTTGAAGAATGATCGATTGCAATGGACTACTAACATCAAATTATAGCTAGGTAAAACCCAATCATAAGATTACATTTGCTTAAATATCTATTATTTGACAATCTAAAGAACTAGGGTTTTTCTTAATAAGAGAAAATACAATTTTTGAACTAACATTCTATTTTCCAAGACAATAACTTGGGTGATTACAAGGAGCATAGTTTTAAAAACCGGAACCGCGTTTTGAACTAGCCACCTATCTAACCATAATTTGAACTAGAACTAGATCAAACCAGCTCAAACCAAACTCAATAAACCAGAATTGGAAAAAATACATAAAATAATTCCAACCCATTAAAGACAAAATATGGAAAGTCTTCTCATATATATACCATGTAAGGTTTCATATATCAAAATGGAACTGAGTGAAATACATATCAATGATATCCTTGACAAAATATATAACCAATGAGGCTCTAAATGGTCTCTAGAGTCCCAAAACAATGCTACAATGAGGCCCTAAATGGTCTCTTGAGTCCAAAAATAATGCTACAACTCAAGCTACTAGGCCACTAGCCAACTATAATTCACTGGTTGAAATTATCACTCATCAAAATCATCACCACTAATATGCATGGGATCATCACTAGAAGCTACATAAACATCATCTACCTTAGAGTTTGAGGACTCCTCAAACTCCTCTCCAACCTCAATAACAATACTAGTAGTAGCATGAGCAATATCACTAGGCCTAGCAGAACTAGAAGCACGAGTTCATTGAACTACATGACTATTGCTTCCCTCATGAGTCACATGTGCCATGCCTGGTCTTGTTGGTTCACTTCCTTCATCTCTTAGTTCAACTACCAGATCCGTGTTGGGGTTAACACCCCCAACTCCACTAGACAACTCTAGACTAGCTTCAAGATGACAAAGAACCTCCAAACTTGTTGTTTTTCCTCCAAAACTCAATGTTATTATAGAATTGTCCAAACTCTCATATCGAGACAAACACTAGAAATAAAATGTGTGAGGAAAATAAGAGCTTAGGCATCCTTTTCTAAGAATAGGGGGCTATATTTGGAAGGGAACCTACTAGGGTTTGCCAAAAAACATCTCCAAAAACTGCCTAGGAGTCCCATCAACATGCCCAACCATGTGGCTTCCTAACCAACTGATTTTTTACAAAAATCATCTGGTCAGGTACAACACAGGCCAAATCGTTGGTTTGGTACCAAAACTGGCCGATTTGGTATCCAATCGGTCCGGACCAACCAACCAATCAAATTTGTTGGGTGGGTTTGATATCTCAGGGAGATAACACACTGGTTTGACCAATTTTCAGTTCAACCAGACTAGTTTTTAAAACTAGAATAGGTAGAGTGCTAACATGCTAATTATCCAAACACACTTGTAGGAGCTTATAAAACTCAATTATGATACTTAGTTTGAATTATATGTTCCTAAACCAAATTCTCATAATGTCCCTCTATGGCTTCAAGAAGAAAGTTGCAACTCGCCAGAAAAACCTATACAAGATACCAATAAAAAAACCATTGATTGCCTTGAACTCCTAAAATAAAACTACAGTTAGGTGCACCCATCTCATTTGATTCCACTAGATAAGATATTTTTTACTCACAATATGTAAACCTAGAGTTTTTCTCAGTAATGGACAATATAATTTTTGCATTAAGTTTCTATTTTTCAACACAATATGTTAGGAAATTGTGGGTAGCATTCTCATGTTGTATATATCCAAACACATTTGTAAGATCTTACAAAACTCAGTTATGCCACTTGGTTTAGAATTTATGCCCACAAACCAAATTCTCATTTTTCCCTTGAATGACTTCAAGAAGCAAGTTGCATCTTGACATAAAACTCTAACTGAGACACTAATTGAAAAACAATAGATTTTATTGGATTCTAGACATCAATCTATAGCTAGGGGTACCCCTCTTATTTGATTCCACTAGATAAAAGATGTTTTATATGAAAATATTTAGAACTAGGGTTTTTCTTAGTAATGGACAATGTAATTTTGGCACTAAGATTCTATTTTTTCAAGACAATAACTCGGGAAATTGTGGGTAGTGTTCTCATGTGGTCCCTAGTTAAACAAACTTGCAGGACTTTACATAACTCAATTATGTTGTTAGGTTTAGATTTTATACCCCCTGACCAAATTCTCATTGTGTCCCTGAATGGCCTTAGAAAGCAAGATGAAACTTGTCATAAAACTATAATCAAGGTTCCAATAAAAAAATCATCAATGGTGTTCGACTCCTAATGTTGAATAATAGCTAGGACCACCCCTTGCATCTCATTCCACTAGCAAAAAGATGATTTATTTGAGGAGATACAAAACTAGGTTTTGCTTAGTAATGAACAATGTAATTATGCACTAAGGTTCTATTTTCAAGAAAATATCTCATATGATTGTGGTTAGTGTTCTCACATGGTGGTTGGTTTAACATACTTGTAGTAGATTACATAACTCAATTATGTTATCTGGTCAAGATTTTATGCCCAAAAACCAAATGTTCATTATGCCCCTATAAGGCTTGAAGAAGGAAGTTTCAACTCACTATATAGATCCAACTGGGACTCGAATCGAAAAACAATTGATTTCATTGGATTCTTGACACTAATTTACAACTAGGGGCACCCCAATCATTTTATTCCACTATCTAAAAAATGTTTTATTTAACAAACTCAAGAACTAGGAATTTGCTCAGTATTGGGCAATGTAATTTGTTCACTAAGGTTCTATCTTTCAAGAAAATAACTTAGGGGATCATGGGTAGCATGCACATATGGTCCCTCTCTAAACATAGCTATATCATCTTACAAAAATCAATTATGCTATTTAGTTTGGTTTTTATGCCCAAGGAACAAATTCTCATTTTGTCCTTGAACGACTTCAGGAAGCAAGTTTTGACTCACTATAAAACTCTAATCAGGATGACAATCTAAAAAAAATCAATTGCGTTTGGCTCCTAACATTGAATCACAGCTAGGGGAACCACTCTCATTTATTTCAATATCTAAAAAATGTTGCATTCGACAATCTCCTAAACTAGGGTTTATCTCAGTAATGGATAATGTAATTTTTGCACTAAGGTTCTTTTACTTAAGGAAATAGCTCAAGAGATTGTGGGAAAAGTGTTAATATTGTCCCTGTATGAGCACTCTTGCAAGAGAAAATAAAATTCAATTATGTTGCTCGATTTATATTTTCTGCCCATGGACAAAATTCTCATTGTGTCACTAAAGGCTTTAGGAAGTGAGTTGCAACTCACCATCAAACACTAATCAAGATGAAAATCTAAAAACCATTAATTGTGTTGGGATCCTGATATTGAATTACAGCTAAAAAATATGCTCTCATTTGATTCCTGTATCTAAAAAATGTTTTATTTGACAATCTCCTAAACTAGGTTTTGCTTAATAACGGACAATGTAATTTTGGCACTAAGGTTCTTTTTCTCAGGGAAATAGCCCAGATGAAGAGAGACATATTACTTATCTTTTTTGAAGAGTAAAATATCCCTCGTGATCTTATAATTTTCACATTTGTCCAATAGACCGACATTCTTGTTCTAGACATCATTATCATGACCTAGGGTTTCTTCTTTTAGCAGAAGGCACTCATCCTATGGTTTTGTCCAAAACCCTAGGCATTCTCTTATAAATCATTTCTAGGTTTTAAAACCCTATAAATAAAAAAAGTAAAAACCATAACTGTACTTTTACACAAGGGATATATTACTGCAGGGTTTTGTCAAAAAACCCTTGAAAATATACCAAACCCTAAATTCAGAGCAAATCAGTACTCTAGGTTAAGACATCAGATTACTTCAGATGAAGACTCCACATCATCTTTGGCTCATTCAAAAATTCTTAGCAACTTTGGATCATGAAAATTTCTTAGGCAAAACTTCACAACAGAACCTTGAATTCACTCCATCTTAGGATCCACTTGGGACTCCATCTCAAGATCATTTTTTGAACATTGTTATAGTGAATATAACTTCATTATTCATCCAAGGAATTCAGATCTTCATTTCAAAACTCATTACTATCTCTGGGTCATCATACTAGTCTTAGATTACTATGCTTGGATTATACCTACAGAACAAAAATCATACTTGTAGAACACAGAACTCAAAACAAACTCTTTGACATCACTAAAATATGTTATAGATTGCTTCATATTTTGGCCAAGTTTGGGAGCTTGAACTCGCACTTGGTTAAAAATGATCGTAGGCTTAACTTTCTAGAAAAATCATAAGACAAATTTAATCAATGCCATAGTAGACTGAGCATAGGCCCATCTCAATGTATGCAAATTACATGCTCTATCAAATTTCAAAGTAATGAAGATATATATAGTGTAAATAAGGTAGAATACACACACTATTGTTATCATTACTCACATGGTTGTTTCAAGAAATACTAGTTTATCTCCTTTGACACCAATATTGTTCATAGAAATAGGTATATTACTTGATGAAATGTAAGTAGAGACTATAGTTGATAATTCTCTGTAAACTCGGTCTGAATGAGAGGAGATCCAAAATACTAAATCATTTTTTTAAATCCATATGTCAGTTGGATTCTTGTTAACCTTAAGCAAAGGTTCATATTAAATAATTGAGAATATTCTTAACAAATGATGGGATGCATCAATAGGCATATTATATCCAGTGGTGACAATGCTTATTAATTTGAAAGTGTTGTTAACAGAGGATAAGACAACCCAAAACATGTTACACATTTAATATTTTCTTGTTTACATGTAATGCATGTATGGTTGTCCTTCTGTGAAGTGACTTTCAGAATTATGTGCAGTCAAATATAATTCCCAAAGAGAATAGGGAAAACCTTGAAGAATGACTTGCCTCCACATTGCATTTCTAGAAAAGGTGAAGTCACTCATATACATATATATTGTAGTCTATTGAAAAAAAATCCCATTCTCAGAACTACAAATTGAGGTTTGATTTAGCATGGTAACCGCATTTGGTTAGATCAGGGGTTTGTTACATCCTCGGTGCATATGACCCTATTTTGCATGCATGTTCAAAATCATGTTAACAGTGTATTTTGGTGTTTGATACCTATAATTGAAAAGGCGTAGTAATGAAGTTAAAAAAATGCGTACAAGCAATCAAAATCATATTTTGAAATTCAAAATATTTTGAATTTAACAAAATTAGAAGAATAAAATATATAACTGAAAGCAAAGAAATACCTATGTTGAATTATGAAACATGTAGAGGAGAAGAATTTGAAATGCTTCAACATGACCAATCCGAGACAAAATCGTGTATTTCCAATTTGAAAAATGAGATTGAAGATGGTACAACCCCAAATACTCGATAACAAGCTTCACAAATTTTTCTCTTGTGGTAGCCTTTGTGCCCACCTCTATATCTGTCTTTGCCAATGCTAAATATGGTCAACTTTCTCTACTTTTGTTGGGTGAGATTGACCTAGATAATAAATTTGAAATTGGTTTAAGAGGCCAACAAAGGCTACAACTATTTTATTTCGCTAAAAAAATTGAAACTTTGCACATGGTTTAATTTAGATTCCACAGTGATTTAATGATTTGTGAAAACTTGATCAAGTTCATAAATTTGGAGGCAATATCATCAAATCATTACACTCTCTATTTTTCATAATTAGATTTTATTCTACTCTTATTCAAATTGTGAAGATATTTTGGTCACATAAGTGAAAGTGTTAGTGAATGTATCATTAAAATAATTGAATTTTGGAAAAACTATGTGTATTTTTTATTTATTTTTATAATTTTTTGACTAAGA
Source organism: Pinus tabuliformis (assembly GCA_031772625.1). Lineage (NCBI taxonomy): Eukaryota > Viridiplantae > Streptophyta > Pinopsida > Pinales > Pinaceae > Pinus > Pinus tabuliformis. The sequence goes on along the minus strand of CM062805.1, from coordinate 729,999,546 downwards.
AAGAGTGCACTATTTTTTATCTATTTATTTTCAAGTGCACAACCATCTAAGCAAGGATTGTTCTTTAGGAAAAAATATAAAGGAAATGGGCTTGAAAGGTTGCACTCTTCTCTATTTTCCCTCTTGTGTCTCCTTTGTTGTCACAACCCTTATATGCTCCATGTTGAAAATATTGAGAAAGGGGGGTGAATTAGTGTTTCTTACAATTTTTATATTATGCCAGTTAAAAAGTTAAGCCAGAACATAAGAATTAGAACAAAAGAAATAACCTTATTAAATATAGTGAGGACAGTGATCCTCATTTATAAATATAGGCTCCAACCTGTAATATAAGTTCTTTGATTCTTCAAAGCGCCAACCTTGAATGAGGAAACCAAGCCACTTAGGCCAATCAAGGCACCAACTTGTGGAGTATTGAAGAAGGTATGTTTTCATTGACTATTTTGCCATCTTTTCTTTAGAACTCGTAACATCTTTGCATCATGAACTAGGTAGATAATGGGAAATCATGACAAATCTATAAAGATTTATATGCAACATGAAAACGCTAATAATTTCCATTTCTTATGCAGGAAAAGGGAAAAACTAAAGATTGTCGCTCCAAAGAAAAAGACAGGGCCAAGCTAACCGTTGTCCCTTTGGCGGGGAACCATATGCAAACAAGACGATCTAAATTAAAACATCTCAGCCAAGGAAAGGAAAAGGAGATATTGACTCGGCGCAAGAAAACGATCGATAACTGAGGATTAACAGCTTGGCGAATCCCTCAGGATCCTTTGATCCTTGAGGGATCACTACTTTAACTATTTTTGGATCCTTGATATCTCTGCTTCAGCTGTTATAAGTAGGGGCAGCACTGCTAGCCCGGGGGAGACTGTTAATTTTCATGTAACTTTTCTCTGTATTTGAAACTTTGATCATCAGCTCTCGTTGAGAAGTGATCCACTATAACTCTGTCTTAATGCTTTAATATAAATCTGGTTGCTTTCCTATCTGTGATTCTGGAATAACTTCAAGCGGTGTATCCTTGGAGGCTAAGGGCCCAGCTCTGGTGGAACACTTGCTCCTGTATCATCATCTTTAGTTCGTATGTGATTTGTATTATCAGCTTTAATCGGTAATCTGGTGTGTTTCGTTATCGTATATCATAACTCTGTTATATTTTATATATCGTTCTCTGTAACAGGAAAATCATATTGTGCATTCTGATCTTATAATGTGTTCCTGTTCCTTTAAAGTCATTAATGTAACATCATTGTTCTTTATAGAATGCTATTGCTGTTCAATTGCATAGTAACCAAGTTGTAACCTTCTTAGGTTGGTATTACTGTATTCGTCTATGGTTTATACTTCATACGATTGTTGTTCAATTGACATTGTTGTCCCATTAAGAATTGCGATCGTTACCCTTTCTAACCGGGATCAATACTTGCGGTATTAGACTCAGACTACTGTTTTTCTTAATATTTCTGTGTGCTGTGTGTATTATTTATTTCGGTACTGTATATTCACCATTGGCTATAAGCACTGTTTTATATTTCATTGGTAATCGGTTGCCATTCCATTTCTATTTGTTGTCCAATTTACCCTTTGAGTAACGATTGACATTTGATTTCTGTAGGATACGATTATTGTACTTGTTCATGTAGATTAAGGTGTGTTGTTCATCAGACTTAGTTGCTGTTACATTTTCTAGTTGCTGTTCCATTTCCTGTTGTTTGCGTTACTGTTGCTTTGGTGTGCAGAACGGTCTGAAACTGTAGTGGGCATTGGCATTTGCTGTCTAGTCCCCAGATTGATGATCTGTTCCTTGGATTAGTTACATCAGTTTCCAAAGGGATGAGTTATTGTTACTGGACCCTTGATTGATAAATTGCTTAGCTTTTTGAATGCATGATTTAGGCTTTAAAGTATTTTGCTGTAAGTAAATTTTCTTTCAAGCATCCGTTCACTCTTGTATTTTCTTGAGCACTATACTACTAGCATTACTCTGACAAATGACAACCTCAAATTGAGTACACTCTTTGAGATAACAAATCGTTCCTGGATTGACAAGTTAATGTGAGGTAATTAGAGGTGAAAAAGACCCTTTTTACGGCTTGAAATTTTGGCTTCGTTGCCGGGGAAGAGTGTAGCCATTTGTTTCTTTCTCAAAGTAGTGTAAGAACCTGTTAGGAAAGAGCTGGGTTTTAAAAATGGAAGGTAAGAACCTACGTGAGGAGTATGTAATAGCCCTGCTCCCTTGCCCACTTTCCTGCAGATTTGTTACTATTTTGTTTGGGTAGAACCTAGCAGTTGATTTGTGTGCATGACTAAGCAGAAAACACTAGAAAAGAATCCCAAACCTCTACCCAAGTCTGATAAAGCTAAGGGGCCAGTGACCCTTGGCTGATTGACCTTTATAGATAAAATCCTTAAGAAAGCAGAATCTCAGCCTTCAGTAGGACCTAGAAAAGTTACTTCTAAATAGCCTACTAGTTCCCTTCAGGCCACAGGATCACCATCTGTAGCCTTTGCTGAGGTGCATAGTCAAACTGAAGAGCAAGATTTTCAAGAAATTGAAAATTCTAGCCCAAAATATTTGAAAGAAGGGAACCTTAGCAATCTCTGTGAAGGAAGGGGAGAAACATGAGAAGGTGAAGAACCAAAATATCCTCTTAGGGTAATTTAGCCATTAAGAAACCCAGATAAGGGAAGTGTTGCAAAAATCATTTATAACGACATTCAAGAATCTGAATCCCCTCAGACATTAGGCACTCTCATCATCCCAGATAAAGGAAGTGTTGTCAAGGTCATCCCCATTAGAGCCATTCCCCCTCGACAACCTAGGAATACCCTCCTAGATATCCCAGAAGGCTATTGGCACATATTTGACCAAATGGCCCAGAATCAGCCTAACACCCAAACCTCTACATTGTAATACCCCATTGTGGATACTGCAGCCAATGCACCTATGAAAGAAATTCCCCTCCAGCATATCCCTACATTCCATGGCCTTACATTAGAAGATCCGGATGCATTCCTGTTTGAATTTGACGTGTTGTGTAGAGGATATGACTATACCACCGATCCCCAGAAACTGAAATTATTTCCTTCTACATTAAAAGGAGCTGCTTTAAGATGGTTTATGGGATTAGGTGGTGGTGTTATAAATAATTGGGATCAAATGAAAGAGTCTTTTCTAAAAAAGTATCAGGACTATTGCAGGTCTCGAGAGTTAAAAGATGAAATATTTCAGATGGTAGCTAAACCAAATGAAACATTGGAAGAGTATGTTGAATGATTCCAGTATAATCTTCAAAGATCTCCTTATGCATCATTACCCTTACCTGATAATGTATTAAAAACATCATTAATTAGGGGAATGAAGGAACAATGGATTGAGACATTAAACATTATGAGGAAAGGAGATATTTATCAAGAAAATTTCGCTGACATTATTGATTTATGTATCAGGAGTTCGAGAGGCAGCACAAGACTAAAACTAGCAGAGCTTGATCAATTTGTAAGAGATAATAGAATTTCGGCAGAAGGAGTAACTAGTGCAGAAATTGGAAATTTATTAGAAAATTTTAAAACTGACATATTGGGGACGCTGACAACACAATTTAATATTATGCGAGCTAAATAGAAGCAAGCAGAAGCAGAACAGAATTTGGAAATCTTCTTTCCCAGATGTAGAAAGAAACACAGCCACAAGGAGTGTCCATTAGATGCAGTTCAAGTTTGTGCCATTTGTACAAAAGACCACTCTATAGAGAGCTACCCCTTACTTCTTGGATTGAAAGCAGTATACAAGGAAGCAGAAGAAGAGCCAGAACTAGTATATCTACTTAATCAGTGCCGTCAGTGGCAGCGACAACAAACAGGTATGTTTTCAGACCCAACTTCTTCTTTCCAGCGTCAACAATACCACGCTCAACAATATAATTCAATGTGGAAAAATCAACCTCCCTTCTCGAATTGGTCACAACAATCATTCCCTTCATCATCTTCATGGCCGAGTCAAGCAAGCCAACCCAATTGGCCAAATTTTCCCTATAGCCCACCATATTGGCGAAATAATGTTTTTCCACCACAATGAACTCCTCCTACTTCACAAAGTCAAGCCTGGCAGACAAACTAGCAAAGACCGATGAATCAGCCCGTAGGAAACATTCTGATCCCTCAACCTACACTGCCAGCCCTACAACAAACCCCCAGTCTAATTTAAGGCCGCAACTCCCAGCCCAACCCAATCCAAATCCAAATAACAGACCGGTCCAGTCCATTCAAATAACTGAAACACCAGAGATAGGAATCGATCTAAGGGAGTGTAACGACTGTCAATTAAGATATGGGTGTATTATTGAAACAGAGGGAGATAACATAGTTCAAGCTGAAAATCAGTTGCCTGTAGAACAACCATTACACAAAGAGGACGTGACTAGACAACAAATTCATGATCCAACAACCACATCCTCTCCTCCATTCCTAGAACGTTTAATCATACCTCGACCTATACAATATCCTGATTTTGACATTCTGGGAGAACTACGAAACCTGTACATAAAAATCCCGCTCCTCCAAGCCATTCAAGACATCCCGATATATGCAAAGACTATCAAAGAACTATGTATAAAGAAACCAAGGAGGACAATAACAAATAACCCAAAGGTCCAAGTAGTTGGCACTTTATCTGACTTATTATCAAGAAAAGAAACACCAGTTAAATACGAAGACCCAGGAAATCCAATAGTAACCATACAAATCTATGGTCAAACCTTCCCCAATGCATTAGTTGATCTAGGAGCTGCAACTAACATCTTAGCAACCACTACCTGCCAAAAACTAGGCATTATATCAATAGAACTGACCTCCACTTTATTAGAACTGGTCAATCGATCCGTAGTTAGGCTAGAGGGCACACTACAGGATGTCATGGTATCTATTGATTCCTGGGAGTATCCGCCCGATTTTCTGATAATAAATCCCAAAAACTGACTTGATGGACACCCATTGATCTTAGGTAGACCTTGGCTCGCAACTGCCGATGCTTATATTGGTTGTCGACAAGGTAATATGACCATTTCTAGGGGGAAAAATATTAAGAATCTAGCTTTATACCCCCCAGCGCATCCTGTATAATACTTCACCGAAAATATTAGATCTCCATTAACCATACAAGAGGCCCTCGATTTCAAAGACCAAACAGAAGACGATGCCATTAATAATTTCATTAGCCAAGCTAAACCCAAATCCCACGTACAATGTCACATGATAGAAGCAACATTTGATAATGAATTAGAAGTGGATCTTCTTAAAGATACGCATGATCAAACAATACCTACTACCTCTGTCTCGAATAGAAAAATTGTGGAAATTGAGCTAGGAAAGACTTTAAACATTAATGCCAACCTGACTTCTAAACAAGAAAAGAAACTCATCCAGTTATTGAGGAAACATAAAGAGGCATTTGCATGGGACTACCCTGATATGAAAGGAATTGATCCCCAGTTATGTACACACCACATTTACATAGAAAAGGATGCGAGACCTGTTCGCCAACCACAGTGGAGACTTAATCCTCATCTAAAAGATGTTGTAAAAGCTGAACTCCAAAAACTTTTAGATGTTAACTTCATCTACCCTATCTCCGATAGTAAATGGGTCTCTCCACTTCTTGTGATACCGAAGAAGAATGGAAAGTGGAGGATTTGTGTAGACTATAGAGAATTAAATAAAGCAACACAAAAAGACCACTTTCCCCTTCCATTCATTGATCAAGTATTAGACACTGTAGTAGGAAAGAATTTCTTTTCTTTCTTGGATGGCTTCAGTGGATACAATCAGATTCAGATTTCCCCTGAAGAGCAAGACAAAACCACTTTTACTTGTCCTTTGGGAACATTTTCCTACAGAGTTTTACCTTTTGGCTTATGCAATGCTCCTGCCACATTTCAAAGAGCTATCCTCAGCATTTTTTCAGACCTAATAAATGAGGGGCTCGAAGTCTACATGGATGATTTTACACCATACAGAGATGATTTTGATCCAGCATTGGACACACTGGAAAAAGTCTTGTAGCGCTGCATTGCCACCAGGCTTTGCTTAAGCCATGAAAAATGCTATATGATGATGACTGAAGGACTTATTCTAGGCCATTATATCTCAACAGCTGGCATACAAGTAGACCTAGTCAAAATTCAAATAATTTTGCTAATTCCGACTCCTACCACTCAAACAGAGGTACATAGTTTTCTTGGATTCTCTAGTTATTATAGAAGGTTTATAAAACATTTTTTGCATATTGCTGCACCTCTATATGCACTAACAGGAAATGTCGACTTTCTTTGGACAGAAAAATGTGACTGTGCTTTTCAAGATCTGAAGAAGCTTGTGTCCACAGCTCCAGTCCTTCGAGGACCAAATTGGGACCTGCCATTCCAGATTTCATCAGATGCCTCAGATACAGCTATTGGATCAGTACTTGGGCAGGAAGAAGATAAAAAACCATATGCAATTTGTTAAATTAGCAAGAATTTATCCCCTGCTGAATTGAATTATACTGTTACTGAAAAAGAATTTCTAGCTGTAATACATGCTGTCAATAAGTTCAGGCATTACATTATTGGATATCCTATTATTTTATATACAGATCACTCTGCCATAAAATATTTAGCAAATAAAGCAATCACAAATGGTATATAACTAGATGGCTAATTTTATTGTAAAAATTTGATATTACAATCAAGGACAGACCCGGAAAAGAAAATCCTGTAGCTAACTTTCTCTCATGAATGCCAAAACCAGTGGATGCAGCAACAGTTGAAGATCAATTCCTAGACGAACATTTGTTTGTTGTCACTGTTAAAACACCCTGGTATGCTGATGTTGCGAATTACTTAGCAGTAGGTAAATTACCAAAACATTTGACCCCTAATGAACGAAAATAGACTGTCCAGAGAAGTGCTCGATTTTCCTGGATTAGGGGCTACCTGTTCCATATAGGAGCAGATATGCACATTAGGAGATGTGTCCGGGAGGATGAAATTTTTGATATTTTGAAAGCTTGTCACGACGGACCATGTGGCGGACACTTTGCCGATAAGAGAACTAGACATAAGGTGCTGCAAATAGGGTATTATTGGCCTACGATCTTCAAAGATGCAAAGAAGTTCGTTCAAGCTTGTGACAGTTGTCAAAGAGTAGGATGACCTGGTTAGGCCGATGAAATGCCGCTGAACCCACAACTAGTTATTGAACCATTCGAGTGATGGGCACTTGATTTTGTTGGTCCAGTTAACCCATCCTCGAATTAGAAAACATATATTCTGGTGGCAACAAAATATGTCACCAAATGGGTTGAAGCAGAAGCATTACCAAGAGCTATAGAGGATTCTGTCATACAATTCTTGTTTCATATATTTGTGTGATATGGGCTTCCAAGAGACATAATTACAGACGACGGACCACAGTTTGCTAGTAATAAGATTGCTGCGACACTTAAAAACTATCATATCTAGCATAAAATTACTACTCCATACCACCCGCAAGCAAACGGTCAAGTAGAAAGCAACAACAAAATAATAGAAGCAATCCTCACAAGAACCATTGCGTCACATAGATGCGATTGGGATGAAAGACTACCAGAAGCCTTGTGGGCCTACAAAACAACATGGAGAAGCGTTACCGGCTATTCACCATACCAATTGGTGTTTGGAAAGCAACCCATTTTCCCCATAGAATTCGAAATCCAAACACTGCGAACAGCACAAGAAGTCAGCCTAGATCTAAACGAGGAACAGATTAATCGATTACAGCAGATCAATGAGCTAGATGAAATTAGACTCTCTACCCTTCAACACACTGCATTAATCCAACAACAGCGAGCTAAATGGCATGACGCTCTCATTAAAAACAAAATCTTCTGCGAAGGAGACTGGGCGCTCTTATACGATTCCAGGTTTCAGGATTTTCCCGGGAAACTTCAGACTCACTGGTTGGGGCCATATGAAATCCAGAAGGTACATGATAATGGCACCTTAACTTTAGTCACTATTGATGGATCTAGACATACCTTTAAAGTAAATGGCCACCAAGTTCGATTATACCACAAACCACTTACTTGGGAATCCTTCTGTCAGCAACTACACGAGGACTCCGATATGCAAATTCTACAGGAGGAAGAGCAATCTTCCTCACCCGTGATTCATTAAGTGATTCACCTTTTTATACTTTGCACATAATTTCTTTGTTCTGTATATATTTCTATATTTGCATTTTTTTTCCTACTGTACCTTTTTCAAAACAAACAGCACTATCTTTTTGCTGTTCCTTTTCTGAAGGGATAGCATTTGTGCAAACTTTTGTCATTTCTGTTGTTCCTCTTCTAGAGAGACAACATTTTTGTTTGTTGTTCCTTTTTCAAAAGAACAACACTTTTTGTTTCAACCGTTCCTTTTTCATATTCATTTTTTTTCTCCTTTTCCAAAGGAATGGCATTTGAGTGTTTTATTGTTCCTTTTCCAAAGGAACAACACTTCTGATTTTTGCTGTTCCTTTTCCAAAGGAATGGTATTTGCATGGTCTGCTTTTCCTCTTCCAAAGGAACAACATTCGAGTGTTCTGCTGTTCCTCTTCCAAAGGAATAGCACGTTTGATTTTTGCTGTTCCTTTTCTAAAGGAACAACACTTTTAATTTTTGCTGTTCCTTTTCCAAAGGAATGGCATTTGACTTTTTTGCTGTTCCTTTTCCAAAGGAACAACACTTTTTATTTTTGTTCTTCCTTTTATAAAGGAACGACATTTTTGTTTTTGTTGTTCCTTGTCCAAAGGAACGACACTTTTTAGCACTTGCGTTTCTGCTGTTCCTTTTCCAAAGGAATGGTATTTGCCTGGTTTGCTGTTCCTCTCCCAAAGGAACAACATTTGAGTGTTTTGCTGTTCCTTTTCCAAAGGAACAACACGTTTGATTTCAGCTGTTCCTTTTCTAAAGGAACAACACTTTTGGTTTTCTGTTGTTCCTTTTCCAAAGGAACGACACTTTCGGTTTTTGTTGTTCCTTTTTCAAAGGAACGACACTTGTATTCTTTTGCCCTTCCTTTTTCAAATGACAACATTCTTGTATTCCTTCTACTTATGCCTAGAGATACCTGTTGTTCCTCTTGTTTCAGGTCTTTTGGAGCACACCTATACACTCATGCAATGGATACAAAGCTAGAGCATACTGAAATCAGCAAATTATGTAAAATCGCTACTTTTACAAGAAATTGTTGTGAATTGATAACGAGGAACAAAGAAAGGATGCAGTCATTCATTACTTTTGATGTCATTACTCTACTAATACTGACATGATTGGTCATCTTTATCATGCTGGTTCTTTTTAAATTCCCATAATCTTCTTTGATAATTATTAAGGAATAAGAACAAAGGGTTTATATTTTCTATTGAGATGTTAAGACTTCTTCCACCATTCCTACTCTTAAGGAGGGCCAAACCACCCTTTGTGTATAAATAGGAAAGCATGTTATAAAAATAAAAAAAGACGAATGTTTTGAATTGTCAAATGCAGGATAGGGAGTCTCATCAAGAGCCAACCTACCATGATCATAAGGAAGAAAGTGAAGTGGCATTTCCACTATGGCCACTACACCAGGGATATGATCCAAGAGGCACATCAGCAAAAAAATAAAGAGTCCTTGGAACAGGAGGTCTCATCACGAGCCAGCCTGCCCACCTTTCACTCCTTCCTAGTGAGTGGCATTATGATTTAACTGGTTACCAAGCCAGCATAATGACCTCCATTTTGACACTGAATAAGAAATTCCTACGCATACACAAAGGATCATGGTTCCATGGGTGAAATAAACAACTCTGCCAAGGTTATGGACACCTGTCGGCAGCAGAGCTCTGTTAATGGTATTGAAGTCACATTTCTTATACCCAATAGTCATCATTAATACCCTTCTCGGTCTTATACCTTTGTAATCTGTCAAATAGGATTATGCATGTCACTTCCTCGAGACATTAAACACATGAAAATCCATTATAACCAATCATGACGAAAAAAGTAGACAATGATCGCATTACACTCGTTGTGCACGTCAGCTGTCCTATCCTCCCATTCTCTCATCATGTAACCGCACTTTCTTATTTATTAATCAATCCTATTATACACCTTGATTTCGGTAACCTGCTCCTTTTTGTAAACATGGCATTGTGGCATACGCTGTTCCTTTATGACCCTGTACCAGAACAGATCCGCCCGTCGCTGCTTCATTTGACGGCTGAGGATGGCCTATCACATTGCGAGGGGGGGTGCTGACTTCATAATTTTCTGATATACGCATTAGGCTATTATTCAGAAAATTATTATTCGGAAATAGCAAGGCTTAACGGTATCTCGTTTTTCAATTTGCATGCCTTGTTATTCCTAAGATATTTCCATCTACAACAACTAGGAAGATTTGAACGAGCCTTGTGATTTTGCTATTTTTTCTAAGTTTCTAACAGTTCGAACAACTTGCTGTTCCATTACCATTTCTGTGTTTTTACAGTGAGATAAAGCATGGGAGGAAGGTCAATTCGAAGAGAACCACAGGTATTGATAGTTTCCGATGCTGCACGGGAAATCTTGGCAAGGGCAGGATGGTTAGTCTATCTTAATCGCATACAGGAATCCAACGAGGCCGTGGCAATAGAATTCTTGTAGAATTTACAAGAAAATCACTCCACAGTAAGGGGAAAACATATAGTAGTCACCGATGACGTAATTGCAGAGGTCTCGGGACTACCAGCCACTGGACCTGTATGGACCCTGAAGAAGGAGAGATTGCAAAAGATCATGGAGATCTTCCAGGATGAAGGCCAGAACCTGACAGTCAGAGGAAAGGGAGTCCTACTAGCAGCATTAGGAGAGCCATGGGCAGAATTGGCGAGGATCATCCAGAGCTACATCACCTGTGAAGGTAGGAAAGACGTGGTAAGACCACGACACCTTAAACTCTTAGCTGTATTAAAAGAGAAATGCTCTATGAACCTACCTGCATTTTTAAATTCATTACTGCATGATGTTGCTTGAAGCATGAAAAAGTCACAACATGTGGAATCGGTAGTGAGTCACCATGGACTGATACGGCTGATAGTTAGCCACAGTTTGGCTCAGCAACAGAGCAGCTGAGAAGAACTAATTGCTATAATAGATGGGGCAGCAACTCCGTTGGCTCCAAAACGCAAACATAATCAAAATGGAGAAAATCAGTTAAATTGGCACAGATTAGAGGGAGATTGGAAAATCCCCAAGGGAATACCAGCCAGCCTGTGGAGATAGACGACTCAGGGGATGAGCAATCCCCACAATTGGAAGGAGAAGAGAATGAGAAATAAGTGGAAGGAAATGAGGAAGGAGAGACAGAGGAAGAGACTGAGCAACCTGAGTAGGTGGAGGTAGAGGCAGAACAATGTGAAGAGAGTCCATTGCAAAATCCATTGCAAGAGGACGAATTGGCCAAAATTTTGGCCAATATGGGTGAATATGGCTAGCCTCTCAGCCTGCCAGGCCTCCAGATTGAGGAAGAACCGAAAGAGCATCCTGCTCAGGATAAAAATGCACCTGAGGAATTGCGCGACGGGGAAGAAAACGAAGAGAATCATTCTGCAAGTATGACAGGAGAAGAAAATGATGAAGATATGGGAGGGGAACAATCCGCTCCCAGCCAGACTACACCAGAAGAATTGCATGAAGAAGAAGGGGTGGACAAGGAAGTTACCCAGGAAGTAACAGAGCCAGCTAGGGTTTCTACTCCTGAGCAGCCTGAACCAAACATCGAAGGAGCACCCCAAGAGGAAAACCAGGGAATTGGCCAGGATAATAGTCCAGGCCCGAATAAACAGATAGCTATTCCTTCTAAGGAAACAGAAGAAATCAAACAATTACGAAAAGAATAGCAAAGGTTGTTAAATGTGATAGCTCAACTTCGATAGCAAATCAGGGTTTTGAGAATGAGAAAGAGAGCAAAGAGAACTTCAAGGGAAAGACATGCAACTACTCCGGTGAGATCCCCCAAGAAAAAGGTTTGAAAGACCCCTATTCAGCCTGCTATTTAAAACCCTGTCGAAGAACAGTCTGCTATTCAAACCACTGTCGAAACACGGTCTACTGTTCAAACCGCCGTTGAAGAACAGTCTGCTGTTCAAACTCTTGTTAAAATGCAGACTATCGTTAAAAAGAAAAAGGAACAGCATTCCACTGTTGCTCATGTTGAAGTGCAAACAAACGATATATCGGCCTGTGACAAGGAAGTTCAGACAGAGGCACAGTCCTCTGAAAGGATATAGACTATAAATACAAGGCGATGTAATATGAAGATTCAAGTAAATCTTCCATTGGCCACTACTATGTGGGATGGCGATCCGAGGACAGTAACCCTACGAGAGGATTTGATGCAAGCTCAGCAAGCCGTTGAAAAACTCACGGAACATACGGTTTCTCAAGAAAAGTATGAAGAATTACAACAACAGCTGAGGAATGTCAATTTATCCGAAAGCCAAGCCTTTGAAGGATGGCGAAAAGAACAAGAAAAAGTCGCAAAGGTAACTCGTAGAATAGATGTAGTTATCAGACAGATGGATACCTTATGCTCTTTGTACACTAACGTCCTAGCATGTAGAGCCCCTGCCAAGAATTATGCCTTGTTTTTAATGGAACGATATTTGCAATTGAAAATTAAGGCCGTCAAAGCAGGAGCCCCTATACAAATTAATACCATTGATGATTTTATAAATTGTTGTAAGCACTATGGAGTGAAGGTTCAAAGACTACTGTGTGAATTCTATCTGCATAACCTTGTGCTAGATCAGGACATAGAGCAGAACCCTAGCCCTTTCGTTGGGGATATCCAACTGCAAGCATTTATTTCGTTTGGAGTTAATCAAATCAAATGGCTTAAAGCCTATAATGCCTTCCAAAGACAAGAAAACGGATTAGACTTATGGGTAAGAGCTGAGCCTAGAGATCCATTACAGTTATGGAACAAACATAGGAGCCTTATGAGGACTCCGGGCGTGATTGATGCATTAAAACCCATTCATATAGCAATCAATCAGCAAGGGATAGAATACTTCTTTACCATTAAGGACCTTATCATTGCAGCTGCTAAATTTTGATATCAGACCTCTAATTCGAACATCCAACTCAGGGAACCATTTAATTACGAGAACTTTAAGTTAGTCGTTGATCGTCTGAAGCTCTATGGCGAAATTATCTTGAGGGCAGGGCCATCTTGGTTAGGATATAGGTTTCAAAGTTCGATTATTTGGCACCCTGCACCTGGATACCAAGCCCTGTATGAAATGCCTGAGGGTCAGACAGGCCATCTTTTTGAACACCTAGTTAGGCATCATGGTTGTAGGCCACCACATGAGATCCCATCTCCAGCCTACTCTCTCACTTCCTTACATGTCAACTACAATGTTTTCATGAGGGCATGAAAAAGGGTAAGCAGGGGGGTGTGTGGAGTATTGAAGAAGGTATGTTTTCATTGACTATTTTGCCATCTTTTCTTTAGAACTCGTAACATCTTTGCATCATGAACTAGGTAGATAATGGGAAATCATGACAAATCTATAAAGATTTATATGCAACATGAAAATGCTAATAATTGCCATTTCTTATGCAGGAAAAGGGAAAAACTAAAGATTGCCGCTCCAAAGAAAAAGACAGGGCCAAGCTAACCGTTGTCCCTTTGGCGGGGAACCATATGCAAACAAGACGATCTAAATTAAAACATCTCAGCCAAGGAAAGGAAAAGGAGATATCGACTCGGTGTAAGAAAATGACCGGATAACTGAGGATTAACAGCTTGGCGAATCCCTTAGGATCCTTTGATCCTGAGGGATCACCGCTTTAACTATTTTTGCATCATTGATATCTCCCCTTTAGCTGTTATAAGTAGGGACGGCATAGCTAGCCCGGGGGAGGCTGTTAATTTTCATGTAACTTTTCTCTGTATTTGAAACTTTGATGATCGGCTCTCATTGAGAAGTGATCCACTGTAACTCTGTCTTAATGCTTTAATATAAATTTGGTTGCTTTCCTATCTATGATTCTGGAATAACTTCAAGCGATGTATCCCTGGAGGCTAAGGGCCCGGCCCTGGTGGAACACTTGCTCCTGTATCATCATCTTTAGTTCGTATGTGATTTGTATTATCATCTTTAATCGGCAATCTGGTGTGCTTCGTTATCGTATATCACAGCTTTGTTATATTTTATATATCGTTCTCTGTAACAGGAAAATCGTATTGTGCATTCTGATCTTATAACGTATTTCTATTCCTTTAAAGTCATTAATGTAACATCATTGTTCTTTACAGAATGCTATTGTTGTTCAATTGCAGAGTAACCGAGCTGTAACCTTCTTAAGTTGGTATTACTGTATTCGTCTATGGTTTATACTTCATATGATTGTTGTTCAATTGACATTGCTGTTCCATTAAGAATTGCGATCGTTACCCTTTCTAACCGGGATCAATACTTGCAGTATCAGACTCAGATTATTGTTTTTCTTAATATCTCTGCATGCTGTATGTATTATTTATTTCGGTACTGTATATTCACCATTGGCTCTAAGCGCTATTCTATATTTCATTGGTAATCGGTTGTCGTTCCATTTCTATTTGTTGCCCAATTTACCCTTTGTGTAACGATTGACATTTGATTTCTGTAGGATACGATTACTGTACTTGTTCCTGTAGATTAAGGTGTGCTGTTCATTAGACTTAGTTGCCATTACATTTTCTAGTTGTTGTTCCATTTTTAGTTGTTGTTCCATTTCCTGTTGTTTGTGTTACTATTACTTTGGTGTGCAGAACGATCTGAAATTGTAGTGGGCATTGGCATTTGCTGTATAGTCCCTAGATTGATGATTTGTTCCTTGGATTAGTTACATCAGTTTCCAAAGGGATGAGTTATTGTTATTGGACCCTTGACTGATAAATTTCTTAGCTTTCTGAATGCATGATTTAGGCTTTAAAGTATTTTGCTGTAAGTAAATTTTCTTTCAAGCATCTGTTCACTCTTGTATTTTCTTGAGCACTATAATACTAGCATTACTCTGACAAATGACAGCCTCAAACTGAGTACACTCTTTGAGATAACAAATCATTCCTAGATTGACAAGTTAATGTGAGGTAATTAGAGGTGAAAAAGACCCTTTTTATGGCTTGACACAACCTAGTCAATATGAGGACACTAATCCTCTTAGGTTCAAGCCTTTAATTATACTTAATTTTTTTTTATCAAAATATTTCAAAATCCTTCCTTCAAGATGTCTACCATAAAAACTACTCCAAGGATGACTTCCAAAGATGGCTTCAATATTGTTGATCAAGGATTCACCAAAGTCTACACCAAATATTCAAGAATGCTTCCAAAAAGGCTGCTACGAAAGGTCTTAAAGTTTGCTAAAAAAAAATTCTCCAAGAGTCTTCAACAAATGCTCCAAAATAAATGCCCCCAAGGATGCTTTCAAACCAATCCAAATCTGCTTCAAAGGTCCTCCAAGGTTTGCACAAAAATTCTTTAGGAGTTCCTTTAGAATCTCGTACAAAGTATACTTCAAAATGGCTTATGGATTGCTCAAAATACTTCCTCAAAAATAAACTTCAAGTCTACAACTAGGTGTCTCGGTGATTTTATTGAGATTGCTTAATAAACCAAGATACGAGTCTTCTCCAAGGCCCTCAACAAATAAGGAAATAATTATGTTTCAAAGAAGGTTTCAAAATATATTCAAGGTTTCTTCAAGGTTTGCATTTTATAGTTTCTTTTGCTACTGTTTCAATATCATTCCAATATGATTAGATCAACTTCAAAAATTGTCACTCAACAAGGATAATTTTTGCCCCAAAGCTCCTTCACATAAATCTATTTTAGATATTCGGCCTCCTTCAAATGATCTTCAATGAACCCTGAACCTCAATTATTTCTTCCTTGGTATGTACCCTAAAACCCTTCAAATTTGTCTCCATTTTCGCTCCATGGTTGGCCTATATATATGTGATTTTGTTATGAAAACAGCTCAAGAAAAGATAGAAAAGATAGATCAACGCCTTAGAATTCAACCTCTTCGAGGGGGCAACCTCCTTTACATTACATAAATGAACAATTCTTTGATGATACAAATGACAAAACCTCCTTTCTATATATAGGAGTCTAAGGAGTCACAATATAATCCAGCCGACCTAACAATAATAATATAAAGCCACAAAAATAACAATAGAGGGATTCTATGGGGCACAGAAATAACAATATGGGGGTAATAGGGGCACAACAATATAAATAAGGGGTATAACTACAATAGTAATGGGGTAATCACTAGTATTATAGGGACCCAACATGCCCCTCTCCTTCAAAAAAGTGTTGTCCTCAACGCTTGAGTAGTTCTGGATACTTCTGCATAAAATTCTCATCCTCCCATGTGGAATCTTCAGCGGATAAGTTCTTCCACTTGATAAGATACTCTGAAATTGATCGATTTCGTAGCTGTCGAGTTCTTGTTTCTGTGACTGCTTCCGGTTCCAATATAATTTTTCCTTCCTCATCAAGTTCTGGCAATATTGTTTGAATTGGGAGCTTGTCACCTATAACCTTCTTTAAACATGAAACATGGAAGACTGGGTGCAATCGAGAAGCTGCAGGAAGCTCCAATTTGTATGCCATAGTACCAATCTTTTGCAACACCTTGTACGGACCATAATACTTTGGTGATAATTTATTATCCTTCTTAGCTTGCTTTAGGGACATTTGCTTATATGGTTGTAGCTGTAGGAATACCCAATCACCTACATCAAAACTTCTTTCACTGCGATGTTGATCTGCCTGTTGTTTCATTCTATTTTGTGCCAACACGAGGTTATCCTTTAAGAGTTGGAGGACTTGTTGTTGATGTTCGATGTGATGTTCCACTGCCTGAACCTTAGAATTTTCTCTTAAATATGATGTGATGGATGGTGGTTGATACCCATAAAGTGCCATAAATGGGGTCATTTTTGTTGTTGTATGGAAGGAAGTGTTATACCACCATTCAGCCAGAGGCAACCATTTGACCCATTGTGTCTGTTTATCAGATACAAAGCAACGAAGATATCCTTCCAAACATTTGTTTACTATCTCAGTTTGCCCATCAGATTGAGGATGATAAGATGAGCTATGAGCTAACTGAGTACCAAGACAAGAAAATAATTCTGTCCAAAAATTTCCAGTGAAAATGGGATCTCTGTCACTTACAATAATCTTTGGGTTTCCATGTAGCTTTTGAACTGTTTCCATAAATGCAGTAGAAACTGTACTGGCTTTAAATGGATGTGATAATGCACAAAAGTGTGCATACTTGGTAAGTTTGTCAACTACCACCATGATGACACTCTTTCCCTCAGACTTGGGTAAACCTGTGATAAAATCCATTGAAACCTCCTCCCAACGTTGGCTTGGAATGGATAAAGGTTGTAATAGACCCGGTGTCTTAATTGTTTCAACTTTATTTTGCTGGCAAACCAAACATTCTGCCACAAACTTTTGAATATCTGATTTAAGGCCATCCCAAAAAAATTCCTTCTTAACCCTGTGGTAAGTTTTTAAAAATCCTGAGTGCCCTCCTAAGGGAGAAGTGTGCAATTCCATAAGAATCTTTTGTTTTAGCTGGGAATTCTTACAGAGGTATAAGCGATCTTTGTACCATAACGAATCATTTTGCCAGCTAAATGTATCAGAAGTACTGGAATCTTGTTGTAGCTTTCAAATAAGTGCCCACACTTCTTCGTCATTCTTCCATTCCTCCCTTGCTTCGTTTATCCAATCTGGTTGGATAATAGAAATGGCACACAACAATGCTTCCACATCCTCATCCTTTCTTGAGAGTGCATCTGCCACCACATTTTGCTTCCCTTTTTTGTAGATGATTTCAAAGTCATAACCCAACATCTTTGTGACCCACTTTTGTTGCTCTTCAGAGGATAATCTTTGTTCTAAAAAGTATTTAAGGCTATCATGATCCGTTTTTACCTTGAAGTGTCTTCCCATTAGGTAGGGTCGCCATTTCTTAAGTGCATGGAGTATTGCCAACATTTCCTTCTCATAAATAGCTTTGCTTAAAAACTTTCCCTTGATTGGACGACTTTCAAAAGCAATGGGTCTTTCATCTTGCATTAGAACAACACCAATTCCATTTCCTGAAGCATCACATTCCACAATAAAGGTTTTTGTGAAGTCCGGTGTAGCTAAGACCGGTGCTTGGCACATTGCCTCTTTAAGATGTTCAAAGGCCTTTGTTGCTTCCGAAGTCCATGAAAATGAATCTTTCTTCAATAATGTTGTTAGAGGTGCTGCTATTCTCCCATAATTCTTAACAAACTTGCGATAATACCCTGTCAACCCAAGAAATCCTCGCAGATGCTTTATGGATGTGGGGATTTTCCATTCCTTAATGGCTTTAATTTTGCTAGGGTCTACCTTAACTCCTTCATGAGATACAATATGACCCAAATATTCCACCTCCTGGACTCCAAAGAAACATTTGGATCTTTTTGCATATAATTGTTTCTCCTCCAATAGTTGTAGCACCCTGTCAACATGTTCAACATGATCCTTCCAAGACTTGCTGTAGATTAGTATATCATCAAAAAATACTAACACAAATTTTCTAAGGAATGGTTTGAAAATTGAATTCATCAAACCTTGAAATGTTGAAGGTGCATTGGTAAGGCCAAAAGGCATGACCAAAAATTCATAATGACCCTCATGAGTTCTAAATGCCGTTTTTGGAATGTCTTCAATCTTCATTCTGATTTGATGATATCTCGAATGAAGATCCAACTTGGTGAAGTAAATTGATCCATGCAATTCATCCAGTAATTCATCAATAACAGGAATGGGGAACTTATCTTTAATAGTGAGCTTGTTGAGCTCCCTATAATCTGGACACATGCGCCATGATCCATCCTTCTTGTGCACCAATACTACTGGAGCTGAGAAAGAACTTTGACTCGGTTGAATTATACCAGCCTCTAGCATTTCTGCAACCATACGTTCAATTTCACTTTTTTGGACATAGGGATATCTGTACGGCCTGATGTTTGGAGGAACACTTCCTGGAATCAGATGAATAGCATGATCATGATCACGCATAGGTGGGAGACCCTTGGGAGTCTCAAATACCTTGGAATGATTGTCCAAGACTTTTTGGAGATCTGGAGAAATAGATGATTCCAATGTGGAAACATCTAGCGAGCATAATTGTGCAATTACACCTCTTTGCTCCTTTTTTAGAAGCTTTGTCATACCATGAGAGCTGATTATCTTTCCTGGTTTCCCTGCAATACCCCTTAATTCAACTTCCTTTCCTTCCGAAGAAAATTTGATGAAAATTTCTTGAAAATTAAAAGCTATTGTACCCAAGGATTGTAGCCATTGGACTCCTAGTACAACATCCGCACCTCCCATTGGAATGGAAAGCATTGGGCTAGTCAATACATATTCTCCCATGGATAGCTTGATATTATGGCACTTTCCAGAGAAATTTATTGTTCCTCCATTTGCAATCATCACTTGACACTCTGGTGCTGGATATAGGAAGCAATTCAATTCTTTTGCTACCCTACAATGAATAAAATTGTGGGTGCTTCCTGAATCAATCAACACTATTACCTTTTTCTTCTTGATTTGTCCTTCTATCTTGATGGTTTGAGGAGTGGTAATTCCCGCCAATGCATTACAAGATATGGTCGGATTTATTTGTTCTTCATCTAGGCTTTGTTCCTGGAATATATCCTCTTCTTTTGACCTTTCTTGCTCCTTTTCTTCTTCCTCTTCACAATCTATGTAGAATAATTTCTTCTCAGCACACTTATGACCTTTTGTGTATTTGCTATCACAATTGTAACAAAGCCCTTTTGCTCTTTTTTCTTCCAATTGTTGTGGTGTCAACCTTGTAGGTTGTGGAAGACTATGGGCAACAACACTTCCATCTTTATAGTTGTGAATGGTATGCTTCCTAGTTGCCATAATTTTGCTTTCCATTTTTCTTGCTAACCTGAATGCCTTCTCTAATGAATCAGGTTCCCAAAGGCGCACATCATGTTGGATATTATCCTTTAAAGACCCTATGAACACATCAATCCTATGCTCCTCTGGAATATCTTTTACCCTTATGTTCAATTTTTGGAACTCCTCAATGTGCTCCATTATTGAACCCTTTTGTTTGAGACTTATCAATTGGCTAAAAAAAGTGTTTCTTTTTGTATCCTCATAATGTGCTATCAATTCTTCCGTAAAAATTGCCCAAGTGATAAATTGTTTATGAGAACAAAGCCATTGATACCATACAAACTGATTTGGTTCCAAATATAAAGTTGCCATACGTACCTTTTGTGTGTTTTGCACATTATTGAGATCGAAGAATTGCTCCATCTGTAATATCCATGTGGCGGGATCCTTGCCATCAAACTTCCTCATATCGATTTTTGGAACATGGTGAGTCTTCGATCCAACATTAGAGTCTATGGAATCATGATTAACATTTCTTTTGTTCTCATCATGAGTTTCCTTTACTACCTTTTCACCATTAGTGACCCTTTCTTGTAGCAAGTTCTTCAATTCTTCCATGTCTGTCTTCAAATCTATCTTCAAATTTACCATCGAATCCTCCACCTTAGCTTCCATGCCCTTTATCTTAGATTCCACCATTTATCTTAGATTCCATTTATCTTAGATTCCACGCCACTTATCTTAGCTTCTATTAGCTTTTGTGAGTGTGACATTTGTTGCACTTGTTCTTGTAATTTTGATATATCATGTAGCATTTCTTCCTCTTCTTCATGAGTCATGCTAGAGCTTTCAGGTTCCTTACTAGGTGTTTGCATTTTCTTTCCTCGGGGCATCAGTTACCGATAATAATGCTATACTATGCCCTTTGAATTCCGTTAAACCAAGCTTAGATAAAAAATAAAAAATAAAACTACACACCTTTTTTCACTTTATAGAAGCCTGATATTGAATCTGATGTATCTCTGTAATTTTGGATCATCCAGTTCTGAAATTGCTACCTGTAGTAGCCTTCTACGTCCTCTTTCCAATGCCACAAGTCTGAGCCAAATTGGATTCTCCAAGTAAGAGTTATGTGAAATCTCCCACAGTGACTTGCTTTTAGACTGGTTCAGTAGAGCGAACTTGTACGACGTGCCACGAGTCACTGTTTCAACCTTTGAATCTGAAACACACATACAAGAAACTACAGTCCGTCCTCTTTCTGTACCTTTTTACGAAATTTCAATCCGATCCTCAGAGAGAGTTATGACGATTTTCCCCAGGTCACCTGTTTTGAATGTAATTCAGGAGTCTGCAAAAAGGCCACCTTCCTCAGATCATATCTCCGAAAATATCGCGCGAAAAGCTCTGAAATTCGGACCCAAGGTTCAGCGCCAATTATTCTAAAATGGGTTTTTTTTGCGACTTCTGAAACGTCACAGAAAAAAAGTTATAGCGAAAATGCCACGATGACCTGTTTGGAGCAGCGAAACCCTAGAATCCAAAGCTCTGATACCAAATGTTATGAAACCAGCTCAAGAAAAGATAGAAAAGATAGATCAACGCCTTAGAATTCAGCCTCTTCGAGGGGGCAACCTCCTTTACATTACATAAATGAACAATTCTTTGATGATACAAATGACAAAACCTCCTTTCTATATATAGGAGTCTAAGGAGTCACAATAAAATCCAGCCGACCTAACAATAATAATATAAAGCCACAAAAATAACAATAGAGGGATTCTATGGGGCACAAAAATAACAATATGGGGGTAATAGGGGCACAACAATATAAATAAGGGGTATAACTACAATAGTAATGGGGTAATCACTAGTATTATAGGGACCCAACAGATTTGGAGGGGATTTTAACTAGATCCAGCATGACCCTTTGAAAAGTCACAATTATAATAAGGATTACCTGAGTATCAATTGTAGAATTTATTAAATTTGTTTTAAGGCTAATGTGACTTTTACTCAGTTTAGTGTTTCCTCAAAAAACAAGCCCTAGCATTGTAGGAGAAACCTCTTGTAAAAGCCGGGAATATTTTGCACTCAAGATGCCTATGTCTATTGAACATAGTGACATCCCCTAACCCATGTTTGGACAATGACATCCAACCATCATAAGGTAATGTGTTCACTACCTCAACTGTCATCTTCTATGTAAAGAATGTAGATGACTAAAATAAGGTACAAAGTGCTTAAGGGAAACTTGAATCCTTTAAGTCCTGTGATCAACCATGATGAATAATGCTCCTCAACCTTCACAAGGTCGGATCAAATACCCACTAGATAAGAGTTCACAATACACAACTTTGAGAGTGTGATACCATATATATATAGTCAACACATAGGCATACATATGTTTATTATTTATTGACCTACACACATGTTTACACCATTCATACTCTATTTCATTTTTACTATGCAATTTTATCCTCACACTATGAGAGCCTTGAAGCTTTTTCTCAAAACACTGTGTGATCTTGAATACTTTTAGGGAAGGGATTATAGTTAGCTTCAAGGGATAGTGAATTCCTTGGTGGAATTCTTTTAAGAAAGCTTGAACATTTCTCAAGAATACTCAGGAGACATGCAACATATTAAGGGTTACTTCCAATTCATCAATGGCCTTACTTTGACATCAATGAAAAAAATCCACACATTCAAGTGACTCCTTAAATATCATAATCTTGAGCCTATTTTTATCCCTTGTGTCATGCACAAAAGAGTGCTCCTGATCTTCAATGTCAATCAACTTTGATAGACACTATCATACAAGCTGCTCCAACCTCATAGTAGGGCCCTCCCTCCCCAAGCATGAACCTCCTTTTTCTAGTTCCTGGCCTATCTCTTATTGTGTTTTGTACTTTAGTGTCGTTCGATGAATCACTTTCTCCCCCTTAGATCCCAGGGACAACCTAATTTTTCTCCCAGGACTCTAATGATGCTATTGGCCATTTAGCGGGTCTTGTCACAAGATGGAATGCTTGTTTCATTAGACTAAAGAATCTTTGTTGATATTTAATCTAAGGTCCTGGACGTGTTTCTATTGATTCAACCTTTATAGACCTTACTTTAATAGATAAGATTTCTAGCTCTCTTTTGTAAACCTTCCCTCCATTCACTTTGGTCACACTACTATCGAGGGAGATTCAAATTTATCTTTCGGGGGTTTTGAAGTTTGGGATCCATATGCTCAACAAGGCCCTCTCTCGAAGTTCTTTATAGACCTTTTTGACAAAACTAACCTCTGTGATATACTCCCTAAAAGCTTATTCCAACCTAGCCTAATCATAGATGAATAAATGCTCATAATGCAAAGAAACTAGATTGATTTCTTTTATTTGAAGATATCTTTGACACAAATCTCTAAATTTTTCAATTCAAGTAGAAGTCAATATCTCTAAACATGTGCAATAGAAAATTATAGAACTCTTATATGGCTCCTCTAACTTGAAGACTAAATTCCAATGACTAAAAATACTTCTCAACATATTAAGCACTAAATCTTGCATGGTTAACCTCCACTAATAGAGTTGCAAGTGCAAGTTCTTCACTAGCCTCCCAAATGACACCTTCATCGATTTCAACTATATGTGCATGTAATCAAAAGATTCTCTTTACAATTTTAGGAGAACTAAATATGTATAGGAGAGAAGTTACAATATAAATTTAAACAATAACAAAGGTCAAATAAAACACCTTTTTTTAGAATATCCAAAATGAGAATTTCTAAAGAAGAAACTAGGATCTCATCTTATCTTTTATATCATTGGTAAAATGAACATGGCTTGATTATTCAATATCTCTTGTAACTGAACCAAACTTATGTATCAGATGAATAGTTATAGGTAAGAATTCCCATAAATGATCATGATTACTATGTCACATACTGATATCTTTAATTTCATAAATAGTTTCATCATCTCTAATAGATAAAATAACCACTACTTTAGGTAGCACTTTTGATGGATTTTACCCATTGTTAACTAGATTTATTATTTCTTTGTGACTGAAGTTGAAAAGTGGAAATACAAAATATTTAATAAATGAGAGTAAATATTATTTGAAGGGTGTTACCAAGCCTATGGCTTGAGGTTTTATATGAGACAACTATATATTGCTAGAAGAATAGAGGTTGAAAGATAAAAAGTGTAGCAATAGGCATAAACATATAACATGAAAAATTTCAAACACTTTTCATGCTAGAAATTCCAAAATATATAGTAGTAGTGAATAGGACTTAGCCACTAAAGGAAAATGTTAAACATTGTCCATACAACATGTGGGGAAAATACTTTCTTTGTAGGGGTTGTATTGAAGTGGCTTGGGAACTTATACATGGGCCATGAACACTGTGTTACAGCTCTTTTGGGCCCTCAGGGACTAGTTTTCATCCTTGAACAATGTTCAAGGCCGTACGAAACATCCCTTAGATGGTCTCCATGAGCACCACTAGGCAACTATTCACCTTAGAGGAACGGGGTGATGGTTTTGTACGATGTGCATAGTCTATATGAGTACTAAGCCATAAAAACCACTTGTAGGCCCTAAGATGGTAATGATTTTTCTCCTTAGATGACATCCAAGACCCCAACAAAATCCATCCTTGTTGGGAAAAACCTCACATTGGCACCCATACAACAACTATATGCCTATGGTTTATAATGATGAAAAATAGTTCTCCCCATCACTTAACTTCCCAAGAAGCCCCGTCTAACCTAGATGCCATGCAAACATGTCCCTGATATTAGCAGAATCTACACTATTCATTAGTTCATGGAGATAGAGGGTTCAAGGAATGTCACTTGAAAATTGGGGGCCACAGTCCATCGAAAGGTCAAAGGTCAGGCTAATAGTATTAGGGAAACCTCAAGGTCAACCAACACTAGTGCAATGTATTAGTTCTTGACACATTAACCTATAAAAATGTCACAATATTGGGTACTAGAAATCAGTAACTAGGACACTAGTCACCAACAAGAAACCTGGATATTGATAGAGTAATGATGTGGTAAGTTGATGTGGACTCGGGGCTATTGCATGTGAACTGTGTGGCAGTTGATTTGGCATGCTAATGTCTCATTATGGTGTGGCAACAATGTCGGTCTATCTGACATGGCATCCCAATGTAGCATGTTGACATGGTAATGGAGGGTTGAATTGGCACCAAGGTGATAGCTAGGTGGCAACCAGATAGCAACGACGTGGATGTTGGGCTTTTGGATGTTAAGATATCAACTAATTAGTATCAATGGCACTCTTTAGCCTCTTCCCGAGGGCTGAATGGCTTGATGGCTCGACCATTTGCCTTTCGAGATATTGGGGATCAAGATATTAGGGCTTCAAGCTAAAAGCTTGTTTATATGTCAGGTGTCGAGTATCGAGACAATTAGTATGTATAGAGCATTAAGTGTCCTAGGGGGGATAGGGGCTTAGCGATCTGGTAGATGGATAATGTAGATGATGGAAAGGTAACTCTGTTGATTAATGACCCATTGTTGAGTTAGGTGAAGACCAAGTAAGCAAGTTTTAAACTCATGTTATATTTCCAGGAGGTCGATAGTGGATATAATAGCCAATGGACTAGGTAGGCCACCATGGAAGTTGATAGGGCATTTTATAATGGTGACATGTAGGCAAAGGGTTTCCATGTGTTTGACAATAAGCATGGTTTGGACATTGGTGTTGCTTTGGAAGATAATCTTCTGGTACTCTATTTTTTAGGCTTATAAACTTGTTAATGTCTTGCTTCAAGTGAACACCCGAAGAAACATTGCCAATTCAATAAGTGATTAGATCATAAAATGACACAATATGTTCAATATTATTTTCACATTTAAAAAAATAGAATATAGAGATCTACACAACAGATTAAATATAAACCCAAAATATTTACTTTTAAATTTTTTGAAGGTAATAAATTCTGGAAACCTCTACTTATAATTTTCTTAATAACTAATGAATTCCTTATTTGAAGTTCAATATTATTTTCACATTTAAAAAAATAAAATATAGGGATCTACACAACGGATTAAATATAAACCCAAAATATTTACTCTTAATTTTTTTTGAGGGTAATAAATTCTCAAAAACTCTGCTTTTAATTTTCTTAATAACTAATGAATTCCTTATTTGAAAAAAAAAAACTGCACATTATTTCTTTAAATTTTAGAGTTTTCACTACATGCACATAATTTCTCTAAATTTTAGATTTTTCATGTGTACCATACTTTTACAAATTCACAGGGACCAGGGAACAATTCTCTGATTCGCACAAGATTTTTACAAATCTTCAAATTCACTAGACACTCACACGATTTTTGCTTCAGATTCTTCTCCTTTGGGAGTTTAAGAGTTCATGGAAAATACAGACACTCTTCGCTTTCGGTTTTGTATTCTGTTTTTTCCGTTTAATTTTATAAAATTTGAAACTTTTCGAACTTCCGAATGAAATTTTGATTACTTTCATGCATTTTTTACGTAGTTTCTGCCATGTCCTTTAATATCCTCTTTTCTCTGCACTGTCATGTCCTTTTCCCTGCATATTATTTGACGCTTGACAAAAATCACAGGTCTGATCAAATCTGCACAAATCCTCAAGGAATAATTTCAAACACCTATCACAGATAATATTGGCATGTTTTCTCACGCCCATGCAGAAAAGGTCTAACGCAACAGAGGTTTTATTGGTTATGAAAAAAAAACTTTGTCTAGTGGACCTCCCTGGACAGCTGGTAATTTTCAGAGGTATTACTCACCCAACATGCAGGTATCTGGACAATTATCTCTTTGATCCTTCAGCAAACCAGCAATTTAATTGTCCCTTCTTAGATTACATGTACACCTAGAAACCAACTTCATATTGCCAGATCTTTTAAAGCAAATTCATAATCTAAAACATTTAAAGCAATCATGATGATTAGAAAGGCGTTAGAAGATCTAACAATATGTTTAACTATGAATTTGCTTTAACAGTATACCAATTAATTATTGGCATATCTGATAATCTGCAATTGTGGCTTCCCAACTAGCGAATCCGATTCTGACTATGTCTCAATGATTTTCTTCTCAAGTTTTTGAGTGGGTTTCGAGTATTATGAGGTGTTGATAATGCTCAAGTCTTGTTCAGTATTGAATTTAGGTAGTTAACCCAGTTGGGTATTATGAGGTGTTGATAATGCTCAAGTCTTGTTCAGTATTGAATTTAGGTAGGTGACCCAGTTGGGTATTAGTATTGTATGCCGTTGAGATTATCGAAAGGCTATTAATACTTAAACCCGGATTAAAGCAATTTTGGGGATGATTTGGAGGCTAGCAATTTTGGGGATGATTTGGAGGCGCTAGCAGGGGTGATTTTGGCACTAAATATGAAATGTGTTTCCCATAATGATATGAAATTATGGATTCCCAGCTACCAAATCCAAATTTCCCATGATGATCTGCAATTGTGGATTCCCAACTACCCAATCCAAACAAGCCAATCATTATCCTTTTAACAACTCTGCGGTTGGGAATCCATTGCCAATCACATGGCAGCCCTGCATACTCATACAAACCATATTAACAAGTCTATCTGCACTACAATGCTACCCAACAGAACCAGTGTGAAATATATAGGCCTCCACTTCGCCTTTATATTATGTTGGTTCAGAACATTTATGAAATGTAGAATATTTACGGTGTACTCTCAAGATCATATTTTTAGAGATCCGTGAAAGCGGTCTGACATTATCCGAATGGGCCCCTACGTTAAACGAATTAGTGCTCTACCAAACCACTAGAGCCCAACCCGAAGTTACATACAAGGAAATTTGCATGGTTGGTTGCATGTTCGAAACAAATGGTAGTGCATCTTCTATCCAGTTTCATGGAAAATGTTGTTGTTGTTGTTTTTTTTTAATCTAGAATAATCGTTAACTGGTAAGAGTTATCCTGAACAGACCCAGATCAAATCTAACTGGCTGTCACTATAATCTACCCAGATCAAATCTAATTGGCTGTCACTATAAATTTAGGCTAGGTGTAATAGCCTGCAAGCTGTACAATAGCAATTAATTTATGCCTCAACAAGAGCCGAGAGGTCCGCTCTGGGGTCGCCTACTCTTTTAGCGAAGACACAACAGGTCATATAACCAATGAAATTTGAACCTTCATCTGGTAGATTTTACCCAGCAAAACTTACAGTTAAACCCCATATCACTACATAAAATTTACCCTATCAACAACAACATATATTCGGGTGTTCTGCACTTATATCATCGATCTAAGAACCTAAAAATACAATCCTCTGTCCCTACTGATTCCAAAAACGCATATAAAATTCCTCTGAAACTGCTTAAAACACCAATGGGTTTTACAGCCTGTGAAACAAATGAAGCTGCGAAATTTGGCTCATTAGGGTTTGAAAACCATCCTGCGTGTTATTTTTTATATTGCATGGGATTAATACCACATCGCTGGAGTGAACTGTCCCTATGGTGTTTATATCCAACCCACTTTCAGATGATTATTTATAGCGCTGGGCTTGGTGCTGACTTGTGACTTGTCGTTCGATACTTGGTTGTCTTTTAGCTCTTGGGATGTTCGATAGTGGTTCGAAACTAATCTTTAGCTCTTGGGATGTTCGAGAGTTAGTTGTATTGGTTCGAAACTAATCTTTAAAATTATTTGAGAATGGTGTTTTTTAGTTTTTGGGATGTTCGATAGTTGGTTGTATTGGTTGGAAACTAATCTTTACAATTATTTGAGAATTGTGTGGGATGTTTGATAGTTAGTTGTATTGGTTCGAAACTATCTTTACAATTATTTGAGAATGGTGTCTTTTAGCTCTTGGGATGTTTGATAGTTGGTTGTATTGGTTCGAAACTAATCTTTACAATTATTTGAGAATTGTGTGGGATGTTCAATTATTTGAGAATGGTGTCTTTTAGCTCTTGGAATGTTTGATAGTTGGTTGTATTGGTTCGAAACTAATCTTTACAATTATTTGAGAATTGTGTGGGATGTTCGATAGTTGGTTGTACTGGTTCGAAACTAATCTTAACAATTATTTGAGAATTGTGTTTATGAAGTATGAGAGATTTTCTTTTTTTTACTAAATAATTAATTCTTGATTTGATTTGTTCTTATATGATAATGATGTCTAATGAAACCAAATTAGAGGTTACATTCAAGGGACACACCAAAAACTCACTTTCATCGATAATCAATTTAGGATATCTTAGATACACATTTTTAAATGTTTTATTTCGTTAACTATTGAGACATAATATTTATTACTTGAGGGTGTTGCTTACAAATGACTCATCTATTTTATCGATATTACAATAAGGAGCTATGGTTGTTTCACTATATGATTGGGTTTAAAATGATGATGAATGAATGGTTTAATTGTAAATCTATTGAACTAGATGAATCAATTATACAATGTTTTGATTAACAATGTCTAGATGAATCACCTTCCAATGTTTTTATTGACAACATGCTTATGTTTGTGCTAGAAGGAAATCTAGCTCATGAGCTAGATTTCATTCACAATGCAATGTTATTGAAAATTTGGTTGTTTGTAGTATAAGGAAATATAGCATGAATTAGATTTCCTTCACCTTGCAATGTTGTTATTAGCAATGTGCTTGTGTTTGTGCTAGAAGGAAATCTAGCATATATTAGATTTCATTGGCCTATAATGTTGTTATTGGAAATAGACTTGTGTTTGTGCTAGAAGTAAATCTAGCATGTATTACATTTCTTTCACCTTGCAATGTTGTTATTAGAAATGTGCTATGGCTTGTGATAGAAGTAAATTTTGCATGTTATAGAATTTTTTGTCATGAAATATTGTTCTTGGCAATATGCTTGTGTTTGTGCTAGAAGTAAATCTAGCATGCGCTAGATTTCTTTCTCTCTGCAATGTTGTTCTGTGATTCTATTTGTGCTAAAAGGAAATATAACAAACAATATGTTAGAAAATTATATATTACGGAGCAATGGAACACATAAAATATTGCAGAAATATAAACACAGAAAACGCACAAAACAAGAGAGACACAGATATACGTGGTTCACCCAGTTTGGGCTACGTCCACCTCGAACAGCCAGTCCTTCCTTTTTATTATCCAGCAAAATGAAGAGACACAACCTACAGCAAATCCGCTGTAATATCCTCTGTTTTCTCTCACAGTCTCACCTCTCTGTTTCTCGCTCACAGAATACACATCTATCTCACAGCCTTAAATACAATACCCTCATACAAAGAGAGGGGGTTGCCTTCTAGGGCAAAAAAACCTAAACTAAACATAAGTTCTACCGTCAGATCATCCGCCTAATGAACGGCCCAGATTGACTAGAAATTACTATACTTTTACAAGGCAATTTTACAGTTGTTTTTAGCTTCAGGGGCGCTGCCCCCGAAACCCCTCGCCAGGGGGGGCTCCCAAAGGTCGCAGCCGCCCCCCCGTGGACCCCCCCTGCAGCGAACATTTTACGGGCGGCGTTGCCGCCCCCATTTCGAACTGGGGTCCTATGTGGCGATACCTTTGAATATAGAAGATAATCATGCTCCACACCCAACAATCTCCCACTTGGAGACTGATTGTAGCAACTCCACCGCTGCTCCATTTGCTGGATAATGACTCCTCTTTGGACCTGGCTGTTTCTCATCTTAATCGTCATCCTTGAAGACCAATTGAAACTGAGCATATTCTTAGTTTCTCCCTGGTTACAACTTTTGTTATCATATCTGCAGGATTCTGGTTAGTGTGTATCTTTTCCAGCTTCAACTCTCCATCTTCCAACACTAATCGTATGAAATGGTACTTGAGCTGTATGTGTTTAGTCCTGGAATGAAATGCTGAGTTCTTTGCAAGATGAATGGCACTTTGGCTATCACTGTATAACGTGCCCATATCATGCTCCTTCCCCAATTCACCCATAAACCTTTGTAACCAAATCATTTCTTTACTAGCCTCTGTAGCAGCAACATACTCTGCTTCTGTTGTTGAAAGTGCAACAACACTTTGGATTTTTGAAACCCAACTGACAGCTGTTCCTCCAACAGTAAATACATATCCTGTAGTGCTCCTCCTATTATCTCTGTCACCTGCCATATCTGCATCAACATATCCTTGTAGGGAGATGTTTGAACCACCAAAGCATAATGCTTGATTTGTGGTACCTTTCAAATATCTGAGAATCCATTTCACTGCCATCCAATGTTCCTTTCCTGGATTGTTCATGTACCTGCTTACAACTCCCACTGCATGTGCAATATCAGGCCTTGTGCAGACCATTGCATACATTAAGCTTCCAACTGCTGATGCATATGGAACTTTAGACATATAATCCATGTCTTCTTGGGTCTTTGGGTACATTTCCTTGCTAAGTTTGAAATGGCTAGCAAAAGGTGTACTAACTGGTTTTGCATTGTGCATGTTAAACCTTTTCAACACCTTTTGTATGTACTCATTCTGAGACAATGTTAATTTACGATTTTTCCTGTCTCTAGTTATTCTCATACCAAGGATTTGTTTTGCAGCTCCCAAATCCTTCATTGCAAATGAATTTGCCAATTTTCTTTTGAGCACATTTATTTCCTACATGTTAGATCCTGCAACAAGCATGTCATCTACATACAATAACAATATAATATAGCTGCCATCATTTTGCTTTTTCAAATAAACACAATAATTAGAGTGACATCTAGTATAACCTTGTTCAGACATAAACTTGTCAAATTTTAGATACCACTGCCTTGGAGCTTGTTTTAAGCCATACAAGCTCTTCTTCAACCTGCACACTAGTTTCTCCTTCCCTTTCACCTCATATCCTTGTGGCTGCTGCATGTATATCTCTTCCTCCAAATCCCCATGGAGAAAGGCTGTCTTTACATCTAACTGCTCAAGATGCAAATCTTCAGCTGCTACAAGACTTAAAATAGTTCTGATTGAAGTCATTTTAACAACAAGAGAAAATATTTCATCAAAATCAATACCTTTCTTCTGTGCAAACCCCTTCACCACAAGTCTAGCTTTATACCTCTGTTTTCCTCCATCTTCTTCCTTCAGCCTGTAAACCCATTTATTCTTCAATGTAGTTTTTCCTACAGGCAACCTGACTAAATCCCAAGTCTGGTTATGCATTAAGGAGTCCATCTCTTCTTCCATGGCTACCTTCCACTTCTTCCTACTTTCAACCTGCATTGCTTCTTCATAACATTCGGGTTCACCGAAATCAATCAACAATAAATAATATAATGAAGGAGAGTATCGTTCAGGGGGTCTACTTATCCTGGTAGATCTTCTAACACCACTTTAAGGTGTTTCGGGTGCCTGTTGTTGTTGTGGTGGTTGCTGTTGTTGTGGTTGTTGATTATTATTATTTTCAGGCACCTTTGCTTTTTCAGTGATTTCATCAAAAACTGCGTATTCCTTGTTTTCCTTTTCCTGTTTCTTTTCCTGCAACTGATTCTTATACAAGACCTTTTCATTGAATATTACATCTCTACTCCTAATGATTTTGTGATTTTCGTAATCATATAAGCGATAACCAAAATCATTAACACCATATCCAATAAAGGTACATTTCTTTGACTTTGCCTCAAGCTTTGTTCTATTTTCTTTATCAATATGGACAAAGGCCTCACAACCAAAAGGCTTTAAAATAGAGTAGTTTACCTTTTTACCTGTCCATGCTTCCTCTGGAACACCACCATCCAAGGAACTTGAAGGCCCTCTGTTTATTAGATAAACAACAGTATCTACAGCATCTGCCCAAAACTGTAAAGGCAATCCTGCATGCAATCTCATGCACCTTGCACGCTCCATGATTGTTCTGTTCATCCTTTCTGACACATCATTTTCTTGTGGTGTTCTTGGAACTGTCTTCTCTCTGCGAATTCCATGCTCTGAACAATACCTATCAAACTCTTTGCTGCAATATTCACCTCCATTGTCTGATCTAAGACACTTCAATTTCTTTCCTGTCTCAATCTCAACCAAACCTTTCCATTTCTTGAAAGTATCAAATACATCAGATTTATTCTTAATACAATAAATCCAAGTTTTTCTAGTTGCATCATCAATAAAAGTAACATAATAACGAGAGCCACCGAGAGATGATACCTGAGCAGGTCCCCATACGTCTGTATGCACAAGCTCTAATTTTTCGTTCTTCTTTTCTTTACCAACTCTGAGAAATCTTACTCTCTTCTGTTTTCCATAAATGCAGTTCTCGCAGAAGTCCAAATCAACATTCTTCAAACCCGGCAACAAATTCCTTGAGTGAAGAATCTTCATCCCCTTTTCACTCATGTGTCCAAGCCTATGATGCCATAATGTTGCATCTGCTCCTCTAGAAGTTAAAGCATTAACAGAGTTAGAAATACCATTGCATAAATACAATGTACCAACCTTTTCGCTTTTTGCTATTACCAGGGCTCCTTTAGTGACCTTCCAAGCTTTATTTGTGAAAGTTGTCACACAACCTTCACCGCCTAACTGCCTTGTTGAAATCAGATTTTTCTTTAGATCTGGAACATGCCTTACCTCCTTTAATAGCCATTGGTTTCCATTCTGCTGTTTTACAAGAACCTTACCCATTCCAACGATTTTACAGGGTTTATCATCACCCAGACGAACTTGTCCAAAATCTCCTTGAACATAGTCATGAAAGTATTTCTTATCAGGTGTGGCATGGAATGAAGCCCCTGAATCTACCACCCAGGAATCAGTAATATTTTCGAAAGAAAGAATCAAAGCATCTTGTAACACCTCACCTGTCACATTTGCTTCATGATTGTTTTCTTGCTGTGCATCTCCTTCTTTTCCCTTCTGAGATCTACAGTCTTTCTTTAGGTGTCCTTTCTTTCCACATTTCCAGCACACTATCCTCGATCTGGACTTGGATCTGCCTTTCCTTGATTTACTGCGATATCCTGAGCTCTTTCCTCTTTCCATTTTTCTTCCTCTAGACTCTGCACTCAAAGCATTTCCCGATGTCTCACCGGAGCTTTTCCGTCGCATTTCCTCGCTAAGGATAGCACCGACAACATCATCAAACTTTAAAGTACTAGATCCAGAAACGGTGTTACTAATGGCCATTACCAAACCATTCCAACTTTCTGGTAATGAGCACAAGAATAACAGAGCTCTAACTTCATCATCAAAGTTTACCCCTACAGAACTTAACTGACTTGTAACTGTATTAAAATCATTTAAATGATTTGCAACAGATCCACCTTCCGACATATTCATATTAAATAACCGTTTCATAAGAAATACCTTGTTTGAGGCCGAGGGTTTTTCATATAGTTTCGACAACGTCTGCATCAAACCCTCTGTCGTGGTTTCCTTCGAAATGTTGAAGGCGACTGACGCAGCAAGGCACAACCGTATTGTTCCGAGTGCCTTTCTATCGAGAAGGTTCCATTCTTCGTCTTTCATACCCGTCGGCATCTTTGTTTTTCCGCCCAATGGTAGGTATAGATCTTTCTGATACAGATAATCTTCCATCTGCATCTTCCACAGCGAGAAGTTTTGGCCGTTAAATTTCTCGACCCTAAACTTACCATCTTCCGCCATTGCTCCCACTCGAACCAGGAACCCTTCTTTCCTGCGAGTTTATCAGCCAAATAGACCTTCGGCTCTGATACCAGTTGTTAGAAAATTATATATTACGGAGCAATGGAACACATAAAATATTGCAGAAATATAAACACAGAAAACGCACAAAACAAGAGAGACACACATATACGTGGTTCACCCAGTTTGGGCTACGTCCACCCCGAACAGCCAGTCCTTCCTTTTTATTATCCAGCAAAATGAAGAGACACAACCTACAGCAAATCCGCTGTAATATCCTCTGTTTTCTCTCACAGTCTCACCTCTCTGTTTCTCGCTCACAGAATACACATCTATCTCACAGCCTTAAATACAATACCCTCATACAAAGAGGGGGGGTTGCCTTCTAGGGCAAAAAACCCTAAACTAAACATAAGTTCTATCGTCAGATCATCCGCCTAATGAACGGCCCAGATTGACTAGAAATTACTATACTTTTACAAGGCAATTTTACAGTTGTTTTTAGCTTCGGGGGCGCTGCCCCCGAAACCCCCCGCCGGGGGGGGGGGGCTCCCAAAGGTCGCAGCCACCCGCCCCTGGACCCCCCCTGCAGCGAACATTTTACGGGCGGCGTTGCCGCCCCCATTTCGAACTGGGGTCCTATGTGGCGATACCTTTGAATATAGAAGATAATCAGGCTCCACACCCAACACAATAGATATATTTCACCTTGTAATATCATCGTTAGTAATGTGTATGTGTTTATGCTAAAAGGAAATCTAGCAGACACTAGATTTCTTGTACCCTGTAATATTGTTGTTAGTAATATGTTTGTGTCTATGCTATAAGTAAAATTAGCATGCATTAGATATAATTAAGCCGATAATGTTATGATGTTATTGCGTTTGTGCTAGAAGGAAATCTATTAACCACTGGATTTCTTTTTCCTTGCATTGTTGTTGTTGGCAACATGCTTGTCTCTGCGCTAAAGGTAAATCTAGCATACATTAGTTTTTTTTCTCACTCTACAATATTTTTATGTGTTTGTGTTTGCGCTAGAAGGAAATTTAGCATGCACTATATTTCTGTCACTTTGCAATATTGTTTTGGAAATGTGCTTGTGTTTTTGTTAGAAGGAAATCTAGCATGTGCTAGATTTATTTTTCCATGTAATGTTGTTGTTGGAAATGTGTTTGTGTTTGTGCTAGAATTAAATCTAGCACACACTAGATTTTTTTCACCCAACAATGTTGTTATGTGCTTGTGTTTATGCTAGAATGAAATTTAGCGCACGTTATATTTCTTTCACTTGCAACTTTTTTAATTGATAATATGCTTGTGTTTATGTTAGAAAGAAATTTAGAATGTTCTAGATTTATTTCAAAATGAAATGTTGTTATTAACAGTTTGGTTATTTACACATGAAGAAAATCTAGCACGTGTTAGATTTCCTTCACCATGCAATGGTATTATTGGCAATGTGCTTCTATTTTTGCTACAAGTAAATCTAACATGTGCTAGATTTCTTTTGGCTTACAATGTTGTTGTTGGCAATATGCTTTTGTTTGTACTAGAAGTAAATTTGAAACAAGTTAGATTTCTTCCACTTTGCAATGTTGTTATTGACAATGTGGTTTTGTTATAGAAGAAAATATAGCACATAGTAATTTTCTTTGCCTTGTAATATTATTGTTAGCAATATGCTTTTGTTTGTGCTAGAAGTAAATCTAACAAATGATAAAAAAAAAATCACCATGCTATTGGAATATAATCCTAACATCTACATTTATTTTTTTAGCCCAAGTATCCTTGACTTAGCCGCATGCACTAAAAATCATGTTCACACTTGGTTTTTGGTAAACTAGCTCGGTGGACCAACTTTCCCTTGTTTTTTGCCTTAAAGGCTTAATATTATGGAAATATTGGTCCAACCACTTTCCTAAACCATTTAGACATCGAAGTGCTTGTTCACACCTAACCACACCTCATCCACTTGAGTTATTTGAGGATTGGCGCCCCACATGAAGATTCCCCCTTAAATCAAGGGATTTGGTCCCCCATACAATTTTAGCATGTTTTAAAGTTGCCTTCCTTGGGAAATGCGCCCCTCCTCATGCTTTCCTCGTGGCTGATAGTTGGCATAGGTTGTCTTGAGTCATTGTTGCTATTTTAGGCCTCCCTTTAGCTTTTCTTAGCCTTTTCTAGTTTTTTACTAGTTTTTTCTTAGTTTTCTAGATTCAGCGATTTCTATATAACCACCTCCATTTGGAATTAGAGGTTTGGTTGCTCATGTATTCCTATTGTTCATTAATTTAATACATTGATTTTATGGAGAAAATTCTTTCTCTCCTCTCTTGAATATCAACAAATTACTTGTGTTTAATTTAACTAGAATTCTAGATCTATCGGAGTTTCTGCAACAATTCTACGTATGCAATCCTATGTTCTTGTGTTTATGCTAGAAGAAAATCTACCATATGTTATATTTCTTTCATGTTTAAATGTTGTTGTTTCCAATATGCTTGTGTTTGTGATAAAAATGAATCTAGACTGCCATAGATTTCTTTTTCCTTGTAATGTTCTTACTGGAAATATGTTTCTGTTTGTGCTAAAAGTAAATCTAGCATGCACTAGATTTATTTAGCCATACAATGTTGTTATGTACTTGTGTTTGTGCTAAAAATAAATCTAGCACACTTTATATTATTTCATCTTGCAACATGCTTGTATTTGTGCTGGAAGAAAATCTAGTAGGGACTAGATTTATTTTTCTCTACAATTTAGTTGTTGGCAATAAGCTTTTGTTTGTGCCAGAATTAAATCTGGCACACTAGATTTATTTCAGTGTATAATGTTGTTATGTGCTTGTGTTTATGTTAGAAGGAAATATAACACATGTTATATTTCATTCACCTTGCAATGTTGTTATTGGCAACATGCTTGTGTTTAAGCTAGAAGAGAATCTAGAATTTTTGCATTTTTTGGGTGAAATTCTGTTGGTGTTATGTTTGTATTTGTGCTAGAGGTAAATATAGCATGTGCTAGATTTATTTCACATTGAAATTTCTTATGTGATTTTTTGTGAGCACGCATCAATTTTTTTCACATTGCAATGTCGTTATTGATAATGTGCTTGTGTTTGTGCTAGAACTAAACTTAGCACGCATTAGATTTTTTCCACAATGCAATATTGTTGTTGGCAATTTGGTTGTTTGTGCTAAAAGGAAATGTAACACACATTATATTTCCTTCCCCTTGTAATGTTATTATTTCCAATGTGTTTGTGTTTTTGCTAGAAGAAAATTTAACAGGTGCAAATTTTCTTTTGGCATGCACCTTTGTTGTTGACAATATGCTTGTCTTTATGCTAAAAGTAAATCTAGCACATGCTAGATTTCTTTCACCTTGCAATGTTGCTATTGACAATGTGCTTGTATCTATTATAGAAGAAAATCTAGCACATAATAGATTTCTTTTTCTCTGCAATATTGTTGTGGGTAGGTATTATACTTGTGTTTGCGTTAAAAGTAAATCTAGCACGAGCTAGATTCCTTTCACCCTACCATGTTTTTATGTGTTTGTGTTTTTCCCATAGAAAAATCTAGCATGGGTTAGATTTCCTTCACCTGGCAATGGTGTTATTGGAAACAAATTTGTGTTTGTGCTAAAAATAAATCTAACATATGCTTGATTTTTATTGTGCTGCAATGTTGTTATGTGATTATGTTCGTGCTAGAAGAAAATATAGCACTTGTTAAATTTTTTCACCTTGTGATAATCTTATTGATAATGTTCTTATGTTTGTGCTAAAAGGAAACCTAACTTGTGCTATATTTCTTCCAGACTGTGATGTTGTTATTGGAAATTTGGTTGTTTGCGCTAGAAATATATTACCATGCATTACATTTCCTTCACCTTGTAATGTGATATGCAACATTGTTGTTGGCAATATGTTTGTGTTTGTGATAAAATTAAATCTAACACATGTTAGATTTCTTTCACCTTGCAATGTTGTTATTGGAAATTTCTTTTCTATTTCCGATAAAGGAAAACTAGGCATGTGGTAGACTTCCTTTGGCCTATAATATTGTTGTTCACAATATGCATGTTTTTTTCTAGAAGTAAATCTAACATGTGCTAGAATTCTTTTAGAATGCAATGTTGTTGTGCTCATGTATTTGTGCAAGAAGGAAATCTAGCACACATTATATTTATTGCACCTTGCAAAGTTGTTATTGATAAGGTGTTTATATTTGTGATAGAAGAAAATCTATCATGTGCTAAATTTATTTTACCTTGCAATGTTGTTGTTGGCAATATACTTGTGGTTGTGCTAAAAGTAAATCTAACATTTGCTAAATTTTTTTAATCCTACAATTTTTTTATATGCACGTGGTTGTGCTAGACGAAAATCTAGCACATTCTAGACTTCGTTTTCCCTACAATCTTTTTGGAAACATGCTCGTGTTTGTGTTAGAAGTAAGTCTAACAAGCACTAGATTTGTTTGAAGTTATAATGTTGTTATGTTCTTATTTGTGCTAAAACAAATCTAGCACTTGTTAGATTTATTTCATCTTAGAATGTTGTTATTAGCAATGTACTTGTCTTTATGGTAGAATGAAATCTAGCATGTGTTAGATTTCTTTTGCTTGATAATGTTGTTGTTGGCAATAGGATTTTGGTTTTTCTAAATGTAAATATAACACATGTTATATTGTTTTCACCTTATATTTTTGTTATGTGCTTGTGTTTGAGCTAGAAGGAAATTTAACACGCGCTAGATTTCTTTCACAATACAATGTTGTGGTTGGAAATTTGGTTGTTTTTGCTAGAAGGAAATATGCTAGAATTCTTTGACCTTGCAATGTTGTTATTGGAAATTTGCATGTGATTGTGTTAGAAGGAAATTTAGCACATTCTAGCATTCTTTTATTGTAATGTTGTTATTGGAAATCTGTTTCAGTTTGTGCTAGAAGTAAATTTAGTGTGTGCTATATTTCTTTAACTCTACAATCTTGTTATGTTCTTGTGTTTGTGCTAGAAGGAAATCTAGCACAAGTTAGATTTATTTCATCCTATAATGTGCTTGTGTTTGTGCTGGAAGGAAATATAGCATGCGTTATATTTCCTTTCCCTGTAATGTTGTTGTTGTTGTCAACATGGTTGTGTTTGTGCTAGAAGTAAATCTAGCTTGTGCTATAGTTCTTTCACATTACAATTTTTTGTCTACTTGTGTTTATACTAGAAGGAAATGTAGCACACATTAGATTTCTTTCACCTTGCAATATTATTATTGACAATGTGCTTATCTTTGGGCTAGAAGGAAATATTGCATGCACTAGATTTATTCACAATGCAATGTTGTTATTGGAAATATGGTTGCTTGTGCTAGAAGGAATCTAGCATGCGTTATGTTTCCTTCAACTTGCAATGTGCTGGTGTTTGTGATAGAAATGAATCTAGCATGCACTAGATTTCTTTAGTCCTACAATGTTGCTATGTACTTGTGTTTGTGCTAGAAGGAAATATAACATGCGTTAGATTTCTTTCAAATTGAAATGTTCTTGTGTTTGTGTTTGAAGAAAATTTAGCACATGCTAGATTTATTATACTCTACAATGTTGTTGTTGGCAAAGTGCTTGTATTTGTGGTAGACATAAATCTAGCATTTGCTAGATTTCTCATTCTACAATGTTGTTATGTGTTTATGTTTGCGCTAAAATGAAATCTAACACATGTTATATTTATTTTACCTTGCAACGTTGTTATTGCTAATATGTTTTTGTTCGGTCTAAAAGGAAATATAGCATGTGCTAGATTTGTTTTATCCTGTAATGTTGTCGTTTAAAACATTTATATGTTTGTGTTAGAAGTAAATATAACATAGACTAATTTTTTCTCACTCTAAAATGTTATTATGTGATTATGTTTTCATTAAAAGGAAATCTGGTATGCATTATATTTCTTTCACCTTGTAATGTTGGTATTTGCAATGTGCCTGTGTTTTTTATAGGAGGAAATCTAGCATGTATTAGATTTATTTTGTCTAGTAATGTTGTTGTTGGCAATATGTTTGTGAATTTGTACTAGAAGGAAATCTACTATGTGTTATATTTTTTTCACAATGCAATATTATTTTTGACAATCTAGTTATTTGTGCTAGAAGGAAATCAAATTCCTTGCATTGTCTCTATTTTGTAATGTGCTTTTGTCTATGCTAGAAGGAATTTTAGCATGCATTAGATTTATTTATTTTCTTGCAGGGTTGTTATTGACAATATGCTTGTGTTTGTGATAGAAGTAAATCTAGCAAATACTAGATTTTTGACACCTTGCAATGTTGTTATGTGCTTGTGTTTATGATAGAATGAAATATAGCACATGTTAGATTTC
This sequence comes from Pinus tabuliformis, assembly GCA_031772625.1. Taxonomy (NCBI): domain Eukaryota; kingdom Viridiplantae; phylum Streptophyta; class Pinopsida; order Pinales; family Pinaceae; genus Pinus; species Pinus tabuliformis. The sequence continues at coordinate 729,958,527 of CM062805.1, read as the reverse complement.
TTTCACCTTACAATGTTATTATTCACAATGTGTTTTTGTTTGTGCTAGAAGAAACTTTTGTGGGTGTTATATTCCTTTTTACTTACAATAATGTTATTGGTGATATTCCCGTGTTTGTGATAGAAGTAAATCCAACATGTATTAGGTTTCTTTAGCCATACAATAATGTTGTTTGCTTATGTTTGTGTTGGAAGGAAAAGTAGCATGTGCTAGATTTTGTTTTACCCTGCTACAATGTTGTTGTTGGCATCGTACTTGTGTTTGTACTAGAAGTAAATCTAGCACATGTTAGATTTCTTTCACTTACCAATTTTGATACGATTTTTTCTTCTTCTTTTTTTTCCAGAAGGAAAAGTGGCATGCTTAAATTTCTTTCCCCTTCCAATGTTGTTATTGGCAACATGCTTGTGTCTGTACTGGAAATAAATCTAGCATGTGCTAAATTTAATTTTCTTTGCAATATTGTCATTAGAAATGTGTTTGTGTTTTTGCTAAAATTAATTCTAGCACATGTTATATTTATTTCACCCTACAATGTTGTTATGTTTTTTTTTTATGCTAAAATGAAATTTAATGTATGATAGATTTATTTCACGTTGCAATGCTTTTATTGGAAATGTGCTTGTGTTTGTGATAGAGGGTAATATAGAATGTTTTTTTTTCACAATACAATGTTTTTGTCGGCAACATGCTTATCTTTGTACCATGTCCCATTCTTAGACCACATATTCCATATGAAGGGCCTTCTAATCATTTGAGGGTATAACATTTTTTATATTGTAACAATAGTTTATGTAGGAATGGACTAAAACCTCATTGTCTCTAAAAGGCAAGGTTAAATTTCACAAGAATGGAGATGTCACAGGAAAGATTTTTATTGCAATGTTTTTATTGATAATGTGTTTGTGTTTGTGCTAGAAGGAAAGTTAGCATGAACTAGATTTACTTTACAATGCAATGTTGTTGTTGGCAATCTTCTTATATGCAATAGAACATAGTCTAGCGTGTGTTACATTTCCTTTACCTTGTAATATTTTTAATGAGAATGTGGTTGTGTTTGTGCTGGAAGGAAATCTAGCTTGCACTATATTTCTTTTGGTTTGAAATGTTGTTCTTGGAAATATGCATGAGTTCATGCTAAAAATAATTCTAACATGTGCTAGATTTCTTTCACCATAAAATATTTCTATTGGCAATATCCATGTGTTTATGATAGAAATAAATCTAGGATGCAATGTATTTCTTTTGCTTTGCAACATTCTTGTTGGCCATATGCCTGTGTTTCTGCTAGAATTAATTCTATCATATTCTATATTTCTTTCACCTTGCAATGTTGTTATGTGTTTTCCTTTATGCTAGACGGAGATCTATAATAAAATTTTATGGTTGTCATAGTTAATGTTATTTCATTGTGTTTTTATTTATGGTTTCTAAAGCAAACTAAGAATATACATGACTATAAAAGATAAATTTTGTGTAGATATGTTTTTGTTATAGTCTCTACATTTGTTTCTATTTATTCATGGTGTAATGTTGTCTTTTGAAATGTGCTTATTCTCATGCTAGAAGGAAAGATAACAAGTGCTAGCTTTCCTATCGTCACAATTAAAAGAACATAATAAATTATTTGGGGGTGACCTTTTTCTAATCAACACCATGATTAACTATTATTGTGAGTTCTACACTTGTTATTGTTCCTTTTCATTTTGTCACACATATAATGATGCGATTAGTTTTAGTATTTATAAATTCATATTTTCTTCAATAATTTGAAACTCTGATAATAGATTTTTTACTCTATTTTCAGAAACCAAGGCCTATGAAGCTAGTGAGAATTCAAAGGAAGCATCCAAGGAAAAATGAAGTTCAAGAAACACAACATCAAAATCTTTAAACGTATGACAATTTTAAATTTAGTTTATACTTTGTTACAATGGTTAGACATTATGCTAATAAATGGTTGTTGGTTAATGAAGTTTGTGCTTTCATTATTCTTGCAGTAAGCTTGCATATGGTTTGAACTTCTTTGATTTGGTGCATCTGTATGAAATGAGATGTCATAAAAGATGAATTCATTAGATTTTTTAATTTATTTGAAATTATCGTTATATTTTTTTGCAAATGTTTCCAGAAACTATGGTACAAGTAAGATTCCAAAACAAAACATCAAGGAAAAAAGTGAATTCAAATATGACACAATACAAGTCTCCTATAGTTTGTATGACATTTTCAAATCTATTTTATGTTCATTTTCAAATAATTAGACAATATTCTAATATGTAATTTAAGGCTTAATGAATTTTGATATATCATTGAATGATCACCTAGCCAAAAATGCTAGGAAAATTGAAATACACCATGTTAGTATGAACTTTCCACATTAAAAACCCACTTTCACACAAAAACCCATGGAAATAGCCTTAAGAGTGGGTTTTTAATGTGGACAACCCATACTAACATGGGTAATTTTCTTTTCCTAGTAATTTTAGCTAGGTGATCACTTTTGGTGTCACATAGTAAACTTGCATAACACATTTACTCCTTTATTATTGTGCATGTAAATGGAGATAGTGTATTATAAGGTTGATTAATAACATTTGGTATTTCATCTCTTCCATAATTTTTTTTCTTCTAAAAACTGTAGAATATGGTGTGCTTGAAATTCGAAGTAAAGTAGTGAAGAGAAAACAAAAGATAAATGATATACAAATGATGTCACCTTCAACTAGTGTACTGGTTTCATATTTTATGTATACTCTCTTAGAAATGGTTAGATTAGGTTGTTTTGTCAAATTTTAAAAGAGCATTATGTGACAGTATTTGAAATTATGATTTCATTTTGATTCATGCAAATATTTTTGTTGTTGTTGTTTGTTGAATTGGTTGGCCCCAAAGCAAGTGAAATGTTACAACCATCATTTAATAAAAAGAAATTTTATTCAAATCAAATGACAGTATCAATAACACCTTCTACTTCTACTTTTGAAATGATTAAAAAATACAACACATCTAATAAATACGAGTTTGTGCAAAATTTTTATGTCCAAATAGAAGCTCCACTGAATATGTTTCCTGATATGTATATATTTGGTTCCATAGATGGAAAAGAACTAGATATATTAGGAATAATTATTAATTGTTATGCTTGGAATGAAAATGACATTAATAGCCCACAGGGCTTTGGATTGATGGTGAATGGGTGCACTATTAAGGCACTCCTTGTGATAGGTCACTGGTTCAAAATCCCCCGTGGGTGCTTACCTACCAAAAAAAAGAAAATGACATTGACTTTCAAGTGGAGGTGATTAAAGAAAATGAAGTAAAATTAATTTCTTGTCAAGTGACAAAATTTAGACCATATTTAATTGAAGCTTCAAGTAATGATTCACCAAATACGATAAATAATTCAATGTTTAAGTTGGATAGCTATGAGAACTTTACTAAATCTGGACTAAATAGTTGTGCATATCTTTTAAAACTCATTTCCCCCGTTCTAAGATATCTCTATGTAAGAAGTAAAAAAACATCATCTGTACTTCTTCATTTACAACAAAAAGGTAAACTTCTTAATAAAATACTAGATGATAAACTTGATTCTCAATTACTTTCTTTGAGAAGAGTATATTGTAGGAATTTACACGGTAAGTTCCTTAGATAGAACACCAAAGGACACCGCTCACAAATAGATGACAGATCGGTACACCAATATTCTTGACATGGTTGAAACCCTCAAACAGGGAAACATTCCACAACTTGAGCTAATGTGGCCACTTTAGGCAATTTATTAACGTAAAAGAAAGAAAAATTACATAAGCTTCTCTCATGAATGGTCACCTAACAAATGACCCTCCATGCTCTTTAAATAGAGATCATGGACCAATCGGGTGTTAAACCATAGATCAAGTGTCGGTAATACCGAGGAGAGAATGAACCATTGGATCACTTCATGTCTAAAACATATTGTGACCATCAAATTGTAAGTTACAAAATGTATATACTAAAGAAACACACTTTACCTAACACTATACACTAGACCAAGTTATACTTAATTATTTCCTATGTGTCAGAATATCCTAACATCCCCCCTTAAGAACAACTTGGGACAAGATTGAAGTATGTACAAAGATGACACAATAGGAGAAGGAAGGGGGCATTAGAGCCCATCCCCCCTTAGTGACAACTTCATGAACTCCAACCATAAATCAAAGTTTAGTAAAATTCTCCTCTGTGAGAGCCTTTGTAAAGATGTCTGCAACTTGATCATCGATTGAACAATATTTCACTTCAAGAGCATGGTCATGAATGAGCTTTCCGATGAAGTGCATGTGTAGTTCAATGTGTTTGTTGCACTGGTGTTGGACTGGATCTTTGTATAATTGAATGGCACTTTGATTATCACATCAAAGTGTAGTCGGATGCTGCGGCTGAAAACTAAACTATGATAGGATCTGACGAAGCCACAGGGCTTCCTTACTAGCTTCAACGACACATAACACTCTGCTTATTCTGAAGAAAGAGAAATGGCACTCTGTTTCTTGAGAAATGGCACTCTACTTCTTGCGATCCCATGTAATAGGTCCAGAACCAAGAGTGAAGACATAACTTGTAGTAGACTTCCGATCATCAAGGTCACCATCCCAATTAGAACCAGTGAAACCAACCAATAGAGGAGATGCTTCTGCACTGTAATGAATCCTAAACTGAATTTTGACTTGAACATAACGAAGTATTATTTTAGCTGCTTTCCAATGAATTTCATGTGGGTTTTGCATAAACCGAGCAACAAGGCCAACAATAAAGGAAAATTCAGGACAGTATGGGTCATATACAAATTTTTTCTAGCAAGATGACTATATAAGGTAGCATCAACTTCAGGGTAAGTACAATTGACTAAAAGTTTGGCTCCAGACTTAAAGGGAGAAGGGGCTCGTTTACATTATTCCATGTGAAAGTGGCATAGAAGATCACATGCATACTTGGACTAGGAAAAGGAAATACCTTCTTTGGATAACAAGACTTGAAGACCAAGAAAATAATGCAAGTTTCCTAAGTCTTCCATTTCAAACTGCCTTTTAAGGCTGGACTTCACATAGTTTATAAGGTTAGGATCACTACCAATAAGGATAATATCATCAACATAAAGAACAAGAATGATAAGGGACTTATGCACTTTCTTGGTGTAGACAATATTGTCAGAATGACACCTAGAAAATCTAGTATCTAAAAGAAAGCTATCCATTTTGGCATACTAAGCCCAAGGCTCTTGCTTGAGAGGATAAAGGGATTTATTAAGTTGACATTCAAGGCTGGAGTCTGTTTGTATAAAGACATGAGGTTGTTCCATATAGATTTATTCATGTAAGTCCACATGAAAAAAGGCAAATTTAACATCCATCTGATAGACTTCCCATTTGAAAGAGCTAGCAAGGGAAAGAACAAGGTAGATAGAGTTCATTTTAGAAATAGGGGTGAAGGTTTCAATATAGTCAATGCCTTCAACTTGTGAAAAGCCCTTAGAAATAAGATGATATTTATGTTTATCAACTTTTCCATTTGGTCCAAACTTGGTTCTGTAAACCCATTTGCATATAACACGTTTTCGTCCCTTTGGAAGAGGAACAAGGTCCCATGTTTCATTTGACAATAATGAACGATATTATTCATTCATAGCTTCGTCGCAATCTGGATGGCCTAAAGCTTTTACAAAGGTGTCAGGATCATAAATCACTAAAGCTTGAGTGAGTAAAGAAGAGGCTCTATCGAACTGAGAACATGTACAACGTTGATTTGTAGGATCACCTCCAAGAGCACTTGTTGCATCCCGAGTAGCATAGACCAATTTTGGAAGTTGAGGAGCCGAAGGAGGATCCCAAGAAGGTGAATGAGGATTGTCATCCTCACTGTCATCATCTGAAGAAGAAATATTTTCAGAAGTAGGAGGGATAGAGAGAGGTGGCACATTCGCCGAACTAGGATCATAGGCCAATATATTTTCAGTAAACTTTACATCTCTTCTAATCATAAAATTTTTGGATTTAGGTTGAAGAATTCTATATCCTTTGACATCTTGAAATATCCAACAAAAATATATTTTTCACTCTTAGGTTCTAAGGCTTTATGTTTCTCATCTGGAATACGGGCTTATGCTTCACTTCTAAAAACATGAAAGTGACTTACATCTGGTTTAATTGAGCTCCATGCATCTTCTGGAGTGATATTCTTTAAAACCTTAGTAGGAGTGCAATTTAATATGTAATTTGCATAGTTAATTTCTTCTGCTAAAAAACTAAGACCAATTCCTTTAGATAAAAGCATACAATTATCCATTTCCTTTAACGTGTGATTCTTCCTTTTAGCTACACCATTTTGTTGTGGAGTATATGGAACAATATCTTGCGATTGAATTCCATGCTCAGTTCAAAAGTTTATGAATTTGTTGTTAATATATTCTATGTTGTTATAAGATCTTAGCTTAAGAACTTGATGTCTAGATTGTTTCTCAACGAAGGCCTTAAATTCCAAGAACATGTTAAAGACTTCACTCTTGAGTTTTAAGAATTATACCCAAGTGCGTCTCGAGAAATCATCAATGAAAGTTAAGAAATATTTGTAGCTAGAGAATGAAACAACTAGAAGTGGACCACAGAAATCACTATGGAACAAACACCATCTCTGCAAGATACCATAGGAAGACCTATCACCATATTTTATTTACATATATTTTGAAGGGAGTGACAGTTTAAGTGACCAAATTGCTCATGCCAAAGTTTGCTCACTTCATCATTATGAGTAACAAATATCGAGGGAAGAGTTGATGACCCAAAGTTGTTAAACTTATACAACCTTGTAGAATCATCAACAATGTCAGTAGCTAAATTTTTTCTAGGATCTCTTAGGTCCTTAATTACAACATCATGAGGTGAAAATTCAATGGTTTTACCTTCACCTAAATGAGTTATCTGATATACAGATAAAAGGTTGTAGGATAAGGTAGGAACACATAATACATCATTAAATTGACCATTGTCTAGATGAATAGTTCCAGTCCCTACAACACTAAGAGATCTGTCATCACCAACATATATATTTTTGGTGTCACAATCATTTAAAGAAGAAAACATGGCTTTGTTTTTTGCCATTTGTTAAGAATCTCTAAAATCAATGAGCCACTAATGAGAATGAGAAGAAAAAGATACATTTAGTGCATAACTAGATCGAGATGATTGACAACCACATGTAGAAAGTTCTATTCCTGAAGATGAAGTTGAAGTTTAAGAGTGCTCCAAATGGATGTTATGCTTCTTCATTGCTGCTTCCAAGGCTTCCATATTCTTAAATCATTTGGATTCTAAGTGGCCATCACGATTACAAAAGTTTCGATGTCTATCCATCTTCTTCCCTTTGTTTTTAGTTGCCTTATCATATTTGTTGAGTTGATTTTTCATTATGAGACTGAAATTTCTTAGGACCCTCGTTTGGTTTAGGACCTTTCTTTTTAGGATGCTACTTCTTAGGATTCTTTGAACTTGGTTGTTGCTGGGATGCTAAGGCTTTCTTAGAAGAGTTTCTAGTATTAAGAAGACCAAGATGTAAGAGGTTTTCTTGCTCTCTTATAAAAGAATGATAAAAGACATCAAAAGAGGGGGACTTGTAGTCTTTTCCGTGAGAAATAAAGGCTTCTCAAATAGAATGGAAAGTGGAAACAAACACAGAGTAGGCTGATCCTAACTTAGTAAGAATGGAATAAATAAGACTACCATCTTTTTTCTTAACCTTAACACCTTCCAAGAGAAGTCTATGGGTCTTGAACTTGGACAAAAAATCTTCAATGGAAGAAAAATTATTAGGGTCCAATGTAAGCAACTTATTTTCGAGTTGATGGGCTCTAATTTCATTTTTAATTCCAAAAACTTTGTTGAGCTGTTTCATTGCTTCATCGGGGGTATCAATTTCTGCAATATAGAATCTAAGGTCTGGAGAAATAGACATCCCTATCAACCCACATGCTTGATCTTTATTATTTTCCCATTTGGCTTTCTTATCTTCATCGTTATTTTTAGACTCTTGGCCTGAGGCTATTCTATAAAGACCTTTACTTCTAAGTAAATCCATAATGTAGGATAGCCATTGGAGGTAGTTGGTGCCGTCAAGAATAATAGGCATGGACTTTCTATTTTAAAAGAAATTGAAGCTGTAGATGTTGAAACTAAGTGTTCCAATGAAAATATATCGAAAAATTAGGCCGATTAAAAAAACGGCTCAGAAGATGGCTTCCAGATGAAGAAGCTATTACTTTTTAAAGAAAAGTTGTTGAAGATGCTAATGAACCACGTGAATGTTGATAAGTGTTCCAAACTTAATCTAATTAGCTCACTTTTAAAAAAAGAGTACTTTATGTGACCCACTTTTATAAATAAGTGAAAGTCACTTTTACAATAGTACTTTATGAACTATTCACTAAATTGTAACTTAAATAAAAGGTAAAGTGACTTTAGAATTATAAGTGACTCACTTTTTATAACCGGTGAGAACACTTTTACATAAAGTAACTTTAAAACATAAGTTACATGAGCTTTTTGAAAAGTAACTCAACAAAAAGAAATATTTGAACCCAATACCTTTATTCTCATAAAGTAAATTTGGACCAAGTGAGCTAGTTTAAAAGGTTAGTAATTTTTGAAAACGGAAGGTTCCTTTTTTTTGCTCACTGAAGCTTTGGGGTGCATGTTTACTTAAAAAGCCCCCTTTCGCCTACAAAACAAAAAAAACCACACAAACCAAACAAAAAATCAAAAGCCTTACAACTTAAATTTATATTTTTCCATAAACTATATATTTTCCTCAATGTTTCTGATTTTCCGAGATCACACTAAGGTTTAACAGAAAAGAGCATACACATGAGAAAAATCCTTTATTTCTGTTTCTGGTTTGCCTAGATCACATAGAGTCACAGGGCAAAGAGCATACGCAAAAATGAAAGGTATAGATCTAGTAATAAAAAAAATATAGAAGACTATAAACCAAAATAAACAGATAGATAAATAACTATAACTGCAAATAAAGACCGTATACCTCTAGATCTTAAAAATGACGTAGTTAGGGCAACTAGAAACCTTTTCTCATGAAACGAAAGGTGTTCCTCATTTAACAAATGCTCCTAACATAATAGAGCAGTATTCTCGGCTCGAAAGTGGGCATAAATAGTAGATCTAGGAAATGACAATCGGATGCAGTTGTACCCGCTTCAGATTTGGAACACCAATAGATGCATCCATTGAATAGATCTAATACCATGTAGGAATTTACAGGGTAAGTTCCTTAGATAGAACACAAAAGAACACCTCTCACAAATAAATCACAGATTGGTACACCAGTATTCTTGACGTGGTTAAAACCCTCAAAGAGGGAAACAATCCATGGCCTGAGCCAACGTGCCCACTTCAAGCAATTTATTAATGTAAAAGAAAGAAAATTTACATAAGCTTCTCTCATGAATGGTCACCTAAAAAATGACCCTCCATGCTCTTTAAATAAATATTATGGACCAATCGGGTGTTAAGCCACGGATCAAGTGTTAGTAATACCGAGGAGAGAATGAATCATTAGATCACTTCATGTTTAAAACATATCATGACCGTCGGATTGTAAGTTACAAAAAGTACATACTAAAGAAACACACTTTACCTTACTATACAGTAGTCTAAGTTATACTTAATTATTTACTATATGTCGGAATATCCTAACATATATTTATTTGACTTGGAAGAGAACATAACAAAAACTGATTTCAAGCCTACTAGATAATTTCAGAAAGCTAGGAAAGTTGAATATGAGACAACAAAGCTTGCAGATCAATGTGATGAAATTCATGAAGCCTTCAAGCATTGCTATTAGTAGAAAACTGGATGGTGAAAGATGTATAGAAGCCCCCAAAGTTCTTTAATTTGGATCACGAGATGATTTAAATGTTCAAGTATTAGTGAGATCATTCCTAGAGAAATTTTAAAACTCATTTCCTAATGTTCTTCTGATTCCATTTGATATCAATGAGTCTGATCCATTCGTTAACTCTATCAAGATTATAAATGAGATAGATCTAAATGCTAAGAATATCAATTTTTTGATAGTTGATGGTCAACACACCATTCAAGCAATGAAATAAATTTTAACAAATCCTAACTATAATGTATATATGGAGGCAAAAAAAAATATAAAAAATGCAATGCTCCATTCTTGCATCCATTAGTTGAACCAAGGTGATTCACATTTGTTGTCAACTAAATTTTGTAAGTAAAGTATTCTATAAAACTCCATTTATTGATTGTGTGTGCTCTGCAAGACATTTCTTCATTTCCAAAGGAAAATTAAAGAAAAGGAGGATTGGATGTTCTAAAATAGCTAAAGACAAGGTATGTAATTTTAATTATTTTTGCATTTAACATTTTATTATTGTATTTATTTTCATTTTAGATAAATGATTAAAGCTGATAATATAAGTCATAGTTTCTCATATTTATGATGAATTCTCATTAGTTTATAACACCTTAGTTAATTTAATTTCTACACTGAATTCTTATTAGTTTATATTTATTATTTTATCAAGTCGATGATGAAATGTTGTGCTCCTTCTTTGACTATCCAATTACAAAATTTTATGATAAAAAATTCTCTCATATCTTGATCAAGCTATTTGGGATAAATGGGACACTGCTTTTAACTATTACCAACTAGGCACATTAAATTTTTCTCCAAGCCAACCTGATTTTGAGAACTATAAGAGAAGAAGTCTACATAATTTGAAAATGGCTACTTTTCTCCCCCTTCATGGATTAATCATAGAATAAATTGCTCCAGTAGCAAATAAGCTATTGGATGGAACCATTTGGTTTTCTATTCCACCTAATCATCCAACAAATGGCATAAAATTAAAATATTATTGTTCTAAATTGAAAACCAGCAGAACAATATTGGATACAATGGTTACATATTGTCAAAGTCATGATAAGAAATTGAATGATAAGACTCTTACCACATTCAACATTCTTGAGCATTATGAAATTAAAAATATCATATTTTCCAAATTTTTCAACATGGTGGAGGGATCTACTTAAGTAAAAGGAACATGAAATACAAAGATAGAGTCCCTTTGTCAGCAAGCATGTTGAGTCCTTGATAGAATGATAAATGGATCAACAAGTGTTCAACAAGTTGACAACAATTTTGAATTTGGTTGTCATTTTGGGGGCCCTCATTTTTTGTCAACACTTTTTCAATCTTTTCCATGTCATTTGCAACTAGTTTTACATATTAACCTTGTTGCTCTGGATATATTGGATTTGAAAAAAGAACCATTCCACAAGGGATATTATATTGATTGTTTTTCAATTTCTTATCGAAAAAAATGAGTTTTGTTGTATCTTTTTCTATCTCTTGTCACGCAATTGCTTCAGAAGATATAGAAGCCTCCTAAAGACAACCTTTGGGTTGATAGGAGAACAGTGCCTAGGGCATCTGAGAGAAGTGATTTTGAAGATTGTCTAAGGGCTTTATGTTGCACTCCATATTTCATGTAATTGGAAAAGGGATAATTCAGGGCTTGGTTCAATAGCCCTTCACCAAGGTAAACTCAAGCAAAAAAACACTGGTAGGTATGGCTAATCTCAAAGAGAAATGTCTTGATTCTAGTGGCCAACATACAACAATATGCACTTAACATTGTTGTTGTAGTATAGGGTAACATGAGGAAGCAAAAGTAGGGAAATCGATGCAAATGGCTAGACATAGCATAAAATCCTAAGCAACAATCTCCAACATAAATATGGAAGAGTGAGGAGGTGAAAATGCAGAAAAAGTGGAGCGCAAATTAAGGTCTTAAACTCTATGCCTCATGAATACGTTTGTCACCAATTAACATAAATAAATATGTGTTTACATACAGGTACAGAGGCTATCCAATAACACAAGTAAATATGTTTTTACACAGGTACTTTTACTACTTAGCAACAAAAATACAACCATAAATTAGAGTGAAACCAGCAACTTCATTACACAATTTCAGAGGAGGAAAGACATACATGAAGTGATATAAAAAGGGGAAAACATATTGTGCATTACTTTGATTGGAATCAACAAAACTGTTTCATTAATCCTTGAAGATGGATTCTAAATCACCAGTCCATCACATTTAACAATTGTACATTCCCGAGCACCATATGAACAAGAAAATTGAACCAAAGTGGAACCACTTTCTCTGCAAATAGAGGGTCTCTAGAATGTAGAATTTGGGAAGCTTTGTTAATTGTCTCTTCCCTCCTTTGATAAGGAGAGGGGGAGCTTTGAAAGAAATTACAAAATATCTCAGCCGAGCTCGAATTATCTGGTCAACTAGATGTCTCGGTGTGAGAAGTTCTTCTGCCCAAATCATTAAAAATGATTTGATTCCTTTCTTTAAAATGCATAAATTACAGAATAGAAGAAATAAGGAAAACTGAATGATGGTTGAGGAAAATATCTCCCTGCCATTCTTGTGAGGGCCTCTCATTAGGCCACACCTCTACCAAAATGTTATTCTTTAGTTATTCAGCCAGTTCACCTATCACTTCCTCTTAAAAACTTGAATTTCCCACTTTCTAGAGTTGGGAGAAATCAATTGTGGTGGCCTTAGTGGTGTCGTGGAATCACAGCTGCCGACTCATCCATCTAATAACTCTCTGTATTACATTATCATAGCCAAATATGTCCTATATTATTGCAATAGTGTTATATCAAAGATTTTACTCATTAGGACTTTTATTCTTAAAGAAATTATGAAAACAAAGTTTCGATGTCCTTTGCCACTTTTGTTTAGCCCATTTCTATTTTCCTCCATGGGACTAGGTGCGGTGACCGAAGGCTTAGCCTTAAGGCACTAGGGCATTTTGTTCTTGCCCAGGGGCCTTTTCTCCTTTCTTAAGAGCTTAGCGCCCTTAGTTCTATAAGTTCTTCTTGACCATGTGCCAGCCCTAATATTAGAGCCCTTTTATCGACACTTTTTCAATTGCCAAAACTGCTTGCCACATGTCCTGTCATACCACCATGTCATGCTGACATCATATGCCACTGTAGCTTTATCAGAATGAACCATATGCTTCCATGTGTATTTATCAGAGCCAATCACATGCTTCCATGTGTAGCTTATTAAAACCAATCATATGCTACCACGTGTCCTGCTAGAGTAGAGAGAAAGGGCCCATCCACCTTTGGTTTTGCGGTGAAATCCTTTGTTAATCCTTATCAGTGTTCCCTGACATTTTTTAATGCTATTAGAAATTTTTACAATATGAAAACTTGTTAAGGGTTTACACTTTTAGAAGTTCCAATCCTCTGATTTATGATGTTCCGATCTCCTCTGAGCTCTGATGCTGCCTACTTTGATGTATTGGACCTTTGACATTGTGACCACTGATAATGTGATGCATCGATAATGAAACCTTTGACATCCTGACCGTTGATATCTTTGACCTCTGATATATGATCGTCGATATCTCTAGACCTCTAATATTGCGACCTCTGATATTCATTATGCCTTCCCTAGGCTTCAATCCTTGAAACTTTAGAAGACCATATCTTTTGATCCAGGAGTCCATTTTTGGACTTCCACATATAGTTGGAAAGCTTGTTCCGAGAGCTTTCCAATGGAGAGGGTATGATGTAGGATTTGAGTTCTTCTACTGCTTGGACAATGGCTACAAAATTCTCTTCTCATTTACTCTTTAGACAGCTGAGAACACATTTTCAGTAAGTAACAACATTGGCTCCAATTGGGGACAGTTCCTTGCTGACAAGGTGCTAAGAACCTGTAGACTAGTAGCCTTAACCATTGGACATCAAGTCAAAAAATACATTGAACCTATAAAACCAAAAAATATCTTGGGAACTTTATTTCCTAGGAGTCCTTTCCTTATAATACTAAAATGCAGAACTATCACTTCATGAAACTAGAAATTAAATGCTCACCTGGTGAGCTTATTTATGTACGACACCTATTTATGTACAAGGCTCAATTCACCCAAGTGAATTCAACCTTCCTATGATACCATCTCATCATTAGAGTACTAGACCTTATGCCATCGTTCTCTAGAAATTCAACAATTAAAATAGACATGTACCACATAAAATATTTGGACAAAAATTTTGATATGTGCCCCTAACTTGATAGTTGATGCTCAACTATTTTAATCTCCTCCATGAACCTTCTAATTGGGCCGTGTTATTGAAAATCAGTGACTAAAATAGGCATGCACCGAAATTTAGAAAAATTTGACACATACCTTGGAATTGATGTATACTCTTACAGGCCAAAGAAAGATGCCATGTAGTCAGCTACTAGATCATGGAATTGATGAGAAACAATTATAGTTGTCTCCCTTTATTGAATAGTTTCCAGGGAGGAATATTTCTATAATAGGCAGCCACAGACATTGCTTGGCTCTTCAACTTTGGGCTCCTCTTGAAGAATTTGTTGTTTTTCATCTTCTCCGCACTTATTTGTAAGCAAATCCCTTTGAAAGTCTGCAACCATATTATACTCATTTGAATCATACATTGGAAAAGGTTATTGAAATTTTTGTACAACTGAAGGATGTGAATCGTAAAATTGAGCCTCCTTGTTAACCTCATGGTGGGCCTCCTCCTTTTGTGCATCTTTCCATGACTGAGACTGTTGTGGTTTTGCATCGTTCGAAACCCCATTAGAGTCATACACATCATAAAAAGGAGAATAATCAAATTCGATAGAATAAGATCTCTAAGGGTCTATTTGTAGCTTGATAATGTGTTCTTCTTCCCTTTATTGACTGTTGGGTGATGCTTCTCAATGAAATTGTATGTTTTCTTGGAGTTGAGCCCCAAAAACATCTTTAGCAGGATCATTAACATCAGAAATATTTTCAACATTAAAATGTGCACAACAATCTTCAAACAGAGCACTCGGTGGATATAATATTTTGCAAGAAAGATTAAATTCTATGTGAAATCTCTTTAAGGAATATATGTTGCCATGAGGTATTGTTCTGTACCAAATTCTAGTATCTTCATCCAAAGAATGCATGAACAATTTCATTTTCACATCTTCAAAAAAAATACCCAGTTGTTCCATGCATTCATGAAAATCCTTGAGGTGTTGGCCTGACCTTCTCTCTGTGTTTTCACTGAATCTAGTCAAAAAGGTATACCATCCATGAATTGAAGGGACATGATGGGGATAACCAACAATAGAAGAAAAATCCAGTGGGGCAATTTGTTGGCCAAGAATACATGAATGGTCATTTTGAAAACCCCTCTAGGTATCAAGTTCAAATTTAGGAGAAGTTTTCTACTGTTTAGCATCGGAGCAAGTATGAGGCGACTTGAAAGCCAGGATGACCAAATAAGGATATAGATGATGGAGTTTCTAGGGTGTTTAAAATAATATTCAAACAATGGAGTTGCCAAGATGTTTACAATAAGATTCGAACAATGGAGTCGCCAAGGTGAGAGATCTTCAATTGACACTTCCCTTGCTCACTCGACAGAGGGAATGTAAAAAATTTCATACCTAGGGAAAAAAATTATGATTCATTCCTCGAAAATGATGTAAGAAAGATGTTGTAGCTTTTTCTATCTCCTATCACACAATTGCTTCAGAAGATATATAAGCCTCCTAAAGACAACCTCTGGGTTGATAGGAGACCAGTGCCTAGGGCATCTGAGATGAGTGATTTTTAATATTTTCTAAGGGAATTATGCTGCACTCCATATGTTACATAATTGGAAAAGGGATAATTCGGGGCTTGGTTCAATAGCCCTTCACAAAGGTAAACTTAAGCGAACAAACACTGGTAGGTATGGCTAATCTCAAAGAGAAATGTCTTGATTCTGGTGGCCAACACACAACAATATGCAACTTAACATTGTTGTTGTAGTATAGGTGAACAACAGGAAGGAAAGGAGGAAAATCGATGCAGAGGGGTGGAGATAGCACAAAATCCTAAGCAACAATCTCCAATAGAAATATGGAAGAGTGAGGAGGTGAAAATGCAGAAAAAGTGGAGCTTGAATTATGGTCTCAAGCTTTATGCCTCATGAATATATTTGTTTACCAATTAGCATAAATAAATCTATGTTTACATACAAGTACTGGGGCTATCCAATAACACAAGTAAATATGTTTTTACACAGGTACCTTTACTACATAACAGTTCCACTACATGATTTCAAAGGAGGAAAGACATACATGAAGTGATATACATAGGGGAAAACATATTCGCATTGCTCTGATTGGAATCAACAAAACTACTTCATTAATCCTTGAAGATGGAGTCCAAATCACTAGTCCATTACATTTAACAATTGTACATTCCCGAGCACCACATGAACAAGAAAATTGAACCAAAGTGGAACCACTTTCTCTACAAACAGAGGGCCTCTACAATGCAGAATTTTGGAACCTCTATAAAGTGTTTCTTCCCACTTTTTATATGGAAATGGGGAGCTTTGAAAGCAGTTACAAAATATCTCAACTGATCTCGAGTTGTCTAATCGACTAGCTGTCTCAATGTGAGAAGGTATGCTACCCAAATCATTACAAAGGATTTGATTCCTTTCTTTAAAATGCGGAAATTACAAAATAAAATAAATAAGGAAAACTGAATGATGGTTGAGAAAAAAATCTCCCTATCATTCCTATGAGGGCCTCTCATTAGGCCATGTCTCTGCCACAATGCTCCTCTTTAGTTATCTGGCGAGTTCACCTATCACTTTCCCCTTAACAACTTGAATTTCCCACTTTCTAGAGCTGGGAGCGATCAATTGTGGGTGCCTTAGTGGTGTTGTGGAATCAAAGCTACCAACTCATCCATCTCATAACTCTTTGTATTACACTATCGAAGCCCAATATGTCTTGTATTATTGAAATAGTGTTATATCAGAGCTTTTACTCATTGGGACTTTTATTCTTAAAGACATTACAAAAACATAGTTCTGATGTCCTTGGCCCCTTTTGTTTATCCCTTTTCTTTTTTCCTCCATGGGACTCGGTATGGTGACCAGAGGCTTAGCCTTAAGGAGCTAGGGAATTTTGTTCCTGCCTGGGGGATGATTTTCCTTTGTTAAGAGCTTAGCACCCTTGGTTCTATAAGTTCTTCTCAACCATGTGCCAACCCTAATATCATAGCCCCCTTATCGACACTTTTTCAATTGCCAAAACTGCTTGCCATATGTTCTACCATACCACCACGTCATGTTGATGTCAAATGCCACTATAGCTTTATCAAAACTAATAATATGCTACCACGTGTCTTTATCAGAGCCAATCATATGATGCCACGTGTCCTGCTAGAGGAGAGAGAAAGGGCCCATCCATTTTTGGTTTTGCGATGAAATCCTTATCAATGCTCCCCGACAATTTTTAATGCTATAATTTTTTTTAACAATATCGCAAATTTTTAAAGGTTTACACTATCAGAAGTTATGATCCTCCGATTGTTGATGTTCCGATCTCCTCTGAGCTCTGACATTGCCAGCTCTAATGTATTGGACCTCCGACATTGCGACTGTCGATAATGTGATGCACCAATAATGTGACCTCCGACATCCTGACCTTTGATATTGTGATGTGTTGATAATTCGACTGTCGATATCTTTGACCTCCGATATGCGTTCGTCGATATCTCTAGATGTCTGATATTTTGATATGCCTTCCAATTCTTCAATCCTTGAAACTTTAGAAGACCATATATTTTGATCCAAGAGTCCATTTTTGACTTCCACATATCATTGGAAATCTTGTTTAGAGAAATTTTCAATGGAGAGGGTTCGATGTAGGCTTTAAGTCCTTCTACTACTTGGAAAATAACTATAAACGTCTCTGCTCATTTACTCTTTGGACGGGTGAAAAAACATTTTGTAGTAACAACAAGTTGATTGAATTTACTACAGTTCTCTTAGTAGAACTTTGGTTTTGTAATGATGTGTGCCAGTATTTGTAAATTTCCATAAAGAACTCCAAGTTCAACTATAAAATGACTAGTGGAATTTATGAATATAAGTCCCAAAACAGTTATAGTTATGATATAGTTTTTACTATACATTTGTGTACTTTAGAATTAAAAATTATGGAGGCTTCAAAATACTCTCACACATTTGAAGACACATTTGTTGAAAATGAGAGAGATTATGATTTCTAGATGGATTTATTTGAAAAACATTGATAGTGTAGTGATGCAAAAGTGGTTATTTCTCTTTATGCAAGGAAAATTTTAATCAAGGCTTGTTGTACATATGGAAAAATAATTGCATGTGTTGTGAAAATAGAGTCACAAAGGACAATCATGTTGAATAATTACAAATCTTTTCAACTATCAAATCCAGGATCCATTAACTTGTAAAATTTAGGTACTACAGTTCCTTTGTTGTTTCTCTTATAATACTTTGGATACAATTTTTTTTTTTAGATTTCTTAATTGTCAAAGTGTTTACTAAAATGCCTAATGACAGAGATTCTAAAATATAGAATGATGAAAGTGGGAAGCAAAAAAAAATCAATATATTGCTTATGATGTTGAAAAATGTTTAGGGGTGGAAATAGGTGGAGGAGGAGAAGAGGTTATCATAGCAAGTACATAATTTTTATGGTTGTTGCTCTTGTCACTTTTTAAATTTATTTAACTTCCATATTTATAACATTTTTAGATTTCTATTATAGGGAATTATGAGAAGAATGAAATCAACCAAGATAATGACCATGTAATGATGGAGATAGAAATGGGTATTAATCATTGTAACTCTATTTTATTTTCTAAATTATTATTTTTATTATCATGATTCATAGAATTTCACATGTTGATTGTTATCACCCCAAGAAACTCTCCTAGGTTGTAGCTCGGAGATGCTCGGGAACATTACAAACTCAACTTAATGTTGGAAATGGATGAATGGAAGGAATGATGCTTGTTCAAGCCAGATAACCACTTCTACTTTGCTTGACTCCAGACATGCGTGAACACCCCCATACTACAAGGCTTTAGACCACCAATTACTCACAGTTTAAGGATTGGGTGAATATGGAGAATACTGACCACACCAGCAGATGCACAGGACCCTATGATGGCCAGATGCAACCAGTAAAGAAGTCTGCGAATCCCATCCCCTAATGCACAAATAGGATGACAGCTCTATGGCACTAGTGGAAGAGAAACCTGAGTAACTCATTCACTGATACATACAAGATTTTAACACAGAGGTAGGATGACAGCTACTCTAATGCTAAACATCAAGAGTTCAAGAATGCAGCATATCAAACATAGCTTGGAACAGAAGAAGAATGGAAAGTGAAAAATTAACAACAAAAGAAGCTTGTATTAGCTGAAAATGAAGACGAGACGTTGCAAGTATCAAAGAAGTTACAGTATCTAGAATTTGAACCTTACATCAAAACCACAACCATCAACCCTAATTACATCTTGTTTCTAGGTATATATAGAGTTTGAATACAAAGGCACTTGGCCATTCTAAGTATGGGGAGGTCATAATTGACCACCAACCACTTTAACTATCTGATGGAGTCTCTGGTGCGATTGTTTGTTGTAGTTGACGGATGTGATCTTTTCCTATGCTCTGTTGTCCTCTGAGGTAGCTGGAGTGTCGTATTAGATAAAATGGCATGCTTGTTAAATGTAAGCTTCTGCTTGAGCCTTGTCCTTCTTCTTCTAAGGTATACAGTTAGTTGAGTGCGGTGGTTGAGGAGGAAATGCACCAGGTACCGGTAGACGGTCGTCTTCGTCCTTTAGGCGCATGGAACGACTCAAGGATGTGTATGGTGTGGTGAGTGTACGAGTAGGACAGAGGGGGGAAATCATCCATCGGATCAAGTGGATAGACAACGGGGATCACTCGGCGGAGGGTATCGGGAGATACGGAGGCGGAGTGAGCGCGGGCCGTTGGATCTCGGGAGGACGGATCCAATGGTCATCAGGTATCGAAGAAGCGCGGTGCTAAATGAGCGGGAATGGAGGTCCAGGCGGTAAGTGATATTTCCCGCGCCACTATCGGATGATGGGCGGTAAAGGTACCAGGGCGTGTGATAACATTCAGAGGGTGACACGTGGCAACGGGGGAAATTGAAAACCGCTTTTCATCACGTGTTATCGCATCGTTATTTTGCGGGCGTGGGGGAAGCGATCACCGTCTGATCGTGGCGGGGATGATCGGACGATAAGGGAACAGTCGTGTAAGTTGCTGCAATGAGAGCCGTTAGATCAGGGTGGCGGAGATTAACAGATGTGAGTAAAGGTGGTGATGAACTATGGGAGCGCGGGGTCACGTGAATACGGACTTGCGGGAGCTTAAGCTTTGTGCTCAGGGCTTGGAAAAACAAGGGTTTATCCAAGTTTTGGAGGAAAAAACAGAGATGGCGAGGTTATGAGAATGTAAGCGGAGTGAAGGAGAAGGAGAAGGATGACTGATGCGAGTCCTCTTTTGAGCATAAACAACACGGCTAAGCTTGCATTTGACCCTCAACATGTCAAAGTCTGTAGCAGAGCTAACACTAGCTCCTTCTGGGGATGAGATCCTCCCGGTGAGGTCTCAAGAACTGCAAACCAATGCCCTGCTTGTCAAACCAAATAAACAAAATTTCTTGGTGTTCCATTGGGCACGGAGTCTAACTGAGCCTACACTAAACTGATAAAATAACATATTTACAAATTTAAGACCAAAGACCTTAAATAACATAAACTTTCAGAAAACGCCCATTAACTGGGCCTCCAAAAACTGTTTCCCCTTCCATACTTTGTAGCATGAAAGTATTGTTCCCTTGGATCTGAGAAATGATAAAAGGCCCTCTCCAGAAAGCATCAAACTTCCCATGATTGCCTTTCCTCTCTTTCAGTGCATCCCAGTTAAGCACCAAGTCTCTAACCTGAAAATTGTCCATTTTTGTCCTCCTGTTAAAAATTTCCTTGATCTTCTTTTGATTTTTTGCAGACTTCTCAACCAGATGTTCTCTGATTTGATGTACCTCTGCTAAATCAATGATTCTTATTGCCATGTCTTCTTCCTCTTTTTGGTCTTCTTTCAAGAACTTTGCCATAGGGAGGGTTAACTGAATTGGGAATACAACCTCAGTGCCATATACCAGCTTGAAAGGGGAGTTCCCTGTGGATCTTTTGGTGGTTACCCTGTCAGGCCACAGTGCATACTTGAGCTTAGAATCCCAATTCTTTTTGTTGTTTCCCAATAGCTTTTTGATTATCCTGCTCAGGCTTTTGTTGGAAGATTCTGCTAGACCATTGCCTTGAGGGTAATATGAGGTGGAATGAACTAGCTTAATTCCCATTGAGTCACACATGTCCACCAATTCTTTTGCCCTGAAGGCTACTGAATTGTCCGTGATCAATTTATGTGGACAACCAAATCTAGTGAAGATATTCTCTGTCAAGAACCTCATGACCACCTGATGATCAGCCTTTCTGGAAGGGATTGCTTCAAACCACTTAGTGAAGTAATAAGTGGCTACTAAGATCCATCTGTGTTGGCCACTGGAATGTGGATTGATTTCTCCAATGAAATCCAAGCCCCGCTGCTGAAAAGGGCCACTAACGGATATGGGCTTTAGGGGCAAGGACTTCAATTACTGCTTCCCTTCAAATCTTTGGCACCTTTCACACGATTTAACAAATGAAAAGACATCAAAAAATAAGGTGGGCCAATAGTACCCAGCTCTAAGGATTTTGTGGGCTATAGTCTTCCAATAATGATGCCCTCCACACATGCTGGAATGAAACTGTTGCCTGACTTCTAAGGATTGTTCCTTTTCCAGACACCTAAAAATAATTCTTGAGGGATCCCTCCAGTAGAGCAGATTTTCATGGATGCAATATCTAGTTGCCTTGAGCTTAATAGTTCTGGCTTGCCTTGAACTAAGACCTGGAGGAACTTCTAGCTTCAACAAGAATTGAGCTATTGCAGAGTACCAGTCGCAAGAAGCTAGATTTTCTACCAATGACTGTCTTTTCCCTGGTTCAGCTGTTTCTTCTTCGGTCTTACCATTCCCTTAAATTGTGTTCATGAGATTTATGTCCAACATTTTGCAATTTTCTTCTGCCATCAGTCTAGCAAGGCCCTGACTTTTGACCAGTTTGGTGGGCTTCAATTCTATGTTAAATTCAATAAGCATTGCAATCCATTTAGCCCTTCTTCCATCAGCATCAAGCTGCATTAGGATGTCTTTTATTGAAGCAGAGGGTACATATGAAATTATCTTGGAATGCAGAATGTAAATTCTGAATGCTTTCAGGGACTTAATAAGAGCATATGCCTATTTTTCAATGACATCGTACCTTAGCTTGGCATCCCTTAAGGTTTTGCTGAAAAATGCCACTAGATGTTCTGAGCCTTCTTCATCTGCTTGCATCAAAACTGCTGCAAGGGTGTCATCAGAGGCGAATGAAAATATATAGAACTCCTTGTTGTAATCTGGACTAATTAAAGTAGGAGCTTCCATAATAGCCCTTTTGATGGATGCAAAAGATTTTCTTGCTGCATCAGTCCATTTGATTTCTAACCCCTTTTTCAACATGGAGGTAATGTGTTTTAAAAGTTCTGCAAAATTAGGGATAAACCTCCTTACAAAATTTATCTTGCCCAGAAAGGACTGGATATCCTTCTTTGACCTCGGGACAGACAAAGTCTGTATTGCTCTCACTCTTTCTGGGTCAATTTTGACACCTGCAACAGAAACAACATGTCCTAATAGCTTGCCTTCTGCTAAAGCAAACTATGACTTTTTAGGATTGACTGAAATCCCAAACCTTCTGCACTTCATGAACACTTTCTTCAAATGCTGCAAATGGTCTTGTTGGCTGCTGGAGTACATTGTTTTATCATCTAGGTAGATAAGGACAAACTTATCCTTCACTCCCACAAATGCTATATCCATAGCTCTCTGAAAGGTGGCTCCAACATTCATCAACCCAAAATGCATCTTGGAATACATAAAAGTGCCCCAAGGAGTGGTGAATGTAGTCTTCTCTTGGTCATATGGATGTACAACAACCTGATTATACCCTGAAAATCCATCCAGGAAAGATATCAATTTGGCTCCTGAGACCTTCTGCAGCAAATGCTCCATCTTGGGCAGAGGATAATTGTCTTTCTTAGAGCATTTGTTTAAGTTTCTGAAATCAATGTAAAGCCTGATTTCTCCACTTTTCTTCCTCACCACTACCAAATTGGCTACCCATTTTGAATATCTGAGAGGGACTACGATTTTGGCAGCCAGTAACTTCTTTATTTCTTTTTCAATCAGAGGGATGAGCAAAGGATTTATTGGTCTTAGCTTGTCTTTCTTTAAAGGGATTTTATGCTGGATGATCTTTTTGTCATAAGTTTTTAGATCACTATATTCCCAGGCAAAGACATCAGCAAATTACTTCATCAAGTTGCAGTATTCAGAACTTTGGGTAGTAGGTAAATGGGTGGACAGATTTATATATTTTGGATGATCTGGACTCCCTATATTATGCTTACAGACTGCAAATTGGTCTTCTTTTTGGGTAGCCTTGTAAGGCACATCATTTTGGTCAAACAACTTTTCTAAAGGAACTAGACCCTTAGGTATATGATTGCTGGGCAGTTGGACAATGCTATCTTTACCAATTCTGTTTCTAAACTAGGATTGGGGATTTTCTTCCAAGGCTTCATTTTCTTGGTCAATTTGCATTTCAGAAAATTCATCAATGACTTGCAGAAACCTATTCACTTCATCATCATCTTCAAAGACTTTCCAATGCTGGACATTATCAGGCAAGGATGGTCTATATTTCATTTGAACTTCATAAACTAGTCTGGGAGGCATGGGAGGGATAAACATGCTAGCAGACACAACAAGGGAATCGACAAGCTGATTTTTTACTCTAGGGATATATGAGATACAAAAATTATCAAAAGAATCTTTGAGTCTCCATACCTCATCTCTATATGCTTTCAGCCTTGGGTGCTTTGCTTGAAATGTTTTGTTTACTTGCTGAATGATAAAATTAGCATCTCCAAACACCTTTATGCTCCTAATTCCTCTGTCTTTAGCTGCGTTAAGACCCAATATCAGAGCCTCATTCTCTGCTATATTGTTGGTGACTTGGAAAGCCAGCTTAAAAGATAAATTTGTGCTTTCTTGTTCTGGAGATATCAGCACCACCCCTGCTCCTGCGGTCTCCCTAGAACATGCTCCATCAAAGAACATCTCCCAAACCTGACTTCCTTGTTGTTCCTCGGCCCAGACTACTGGTTTCTTGATCTGCATTGAGGCCTTCTGGGATTCTTCAATTTGGAGAATACAAGCTCCAAAGTCAGTGTCCACAACATATATGGGATGATTAGAAGGATTACTCTCATCACTGGTGATGTAGGCCAGTTGTGCTTCTCTGTACAATCTCCTGCTTTCCCCCCCAAATATTGGGATAGTGGCATAAGATAAATCATTTTGTAGATTCCCACCTAGTCTCTTGATCCACCCTCTGGACAACAGCATGCCAAACTTAGGGGGGACATCTGCTACCACAATATCCATAATCATGCTCTTCATGGGCAACTGAGTGAGGGTAATGGCCAGGTCTTTGATTAATCCTAGGCATTTTACCTTTCTTGAATCAAATGAGAATAAATCATGATATGGTCTAGTGATATCAAGGCCTAACTCTTCCATGACATCTTTAGGCATCAAATTGTGGCTGGCCCTAGTGTCTAGCAGGCAATTGTGGAGGATTTTTTCATGGATGGTCAAGGAGACATAAAATGATGGGGAATTATCATCAATAGGTTCAATCATTGGGCTAAGCACAACTGCAGGCTTATCGTCTTGCAGATTGATGTAATCAGTGGGGGTTTGCGAGGCTTTCAGCTCAAGGGCATTAAGGATAGGCTTTCTAAAAACTTCACTCTTTACTAGTTCTATCAGAGGTATAGATATTTTTAACTTCTGGACTTCTGATTCAAAACTGAAAGGGGAAGGGGACTTATCAGGACCTCTTACCTCTTGTGCTGGTGCTTTGAGGATGATTGGATTAGCTGATGGTCTTTTCTATCTGGTGTTCTATTGCTCTGTTCAGGCAACAGCTCTTTGGGCAGGGTTCTCCTTGACATGGCTTGCTTTTGACCTCAGATTATATCTTTGCTACTCACCAGTTTGCAGAACAGCCTCTCTGTCCCACTCTTGACTGGTTTGGTCCTGTGGTAATGATTCTTCATATGCAGTCAATGTCAAAAAGGCAGCACTGCCTTTATCTTCCATGCAATGAATCTTATCGTCTTCTTCAAACTGCTCCTCCTCCATGACTACATTTTGGAAAGGAGTCTTATATCTTTGTTCTTCATTTGCTTCTTTACCCCTTTGAATAATTTGTAATTGTTCATTTGCTCTTCTGAAGGGATTTGGGTTTCTGGGAGAAAATGTGTTTTGTATCCTGGCTTTTCCAGAGCTTTGCTCAACTTTCAACTTAGATATCTCAGCAGCTAATGACTCTATCATCTTAGTCATCTTATCTAATTTGGGTTTTGAAGATGGAGCAGAGGAAGAAGAAGCCTCACCTCTCTGCCTTCTTCTATCAGCATGAATTTTAAGCTTTTTTGCAGCCATGATATTAGATTCCACCTCTAGGGCTGAATCCTGCATTTCAACTAGAGTGGGACATCTTCTTTCTCTCAAAAGCAGGCAGAAATATGAGTCAAAAGCATTTGCATAAGTGAGTTTGGCAGAGGTGGGGGTAGGCTTCACCTCAGCTAGTATCTTACTATACATACGGTTAAATCTTTTATTAAAATCAGGCAGTGATTCCCCATTCTCCCTCTTTAGGTTTCCAAACTCTGTATGGTAATAGAGCAAATCTTTCCTATCCCCCCATTGCTTCAGGAATGCATCATCCAATGCTTCGATGTCTGCTATGGACCTAGGGGGCAATTATCTGAACCACTTTCTAGCCTCTCCATTAAGGCTTTGGACAAACACTCTCATCCACACATCATCTTCACTGATATCTAGGTTATCAGCATAGCTATAAAAAGACTCAAGGTGTTCTTCAGCTGTTACTCCCTCTGTACCAGTGAATTTGGGCATATATTTATGATATTCTCCTATAGACATGGCATTTAAAGGAACAGGCAAGACCAAGGGTCCATACCTAACAGCTGTGATTCTTTCCATTTTTGTGGGAGCTTGTTGGCCTACCATGACTGGGGTAGCTGGAAGGATATTGGCAGTTTGAATAGTAAGGAGCAATGAAATGGATGACAGGGACAAAGGAATATGATGGACTATATGGGAGGCTTTCTTTGGACTGAGATCCAAAGGGGAACTAAATGAACAAGGAGCTTCATGAATCTCTGAAGGTATTTCTTTACCAACAATGCTAGGCTCTATATCTTCAAACTGTTTATTCTCAGCTATAATATTCTCTTGCAGAGACACATAAGATTTCTTAGGCTTACTTGATCCTAATGCTCCTTTCTGTGATTTTTTCCTTTGCTTAGCAATCTTCTTAGGGTCAAGCATTGGGTCAGTTGGTGATTTCTGAGGATTTCTCTGGGTATGCCTCACAAACTGAGCCAGAACCATAACGTGGAGTCGCCACTAGGTTTGTTCTCCAGTAGAGTCGCCAGATAGATGATTACAACCAGAAATGTGTCCAAACTTTGTCTATCATCAAAACTAGAACTGTGTCGTTCTCCCAGGGAAGCTGATATTCAATCTCCTCTCCCCAGAAACGGTGCCAATTAATGTTATCACCCTAAGAAACTATCCTAAGTTGTAGCTCGGAGATGCTCGGGAACATTGCAAACTCAACTTAATGTTGGAAATTGATGAATGGAAGGAATGATGCTTGTTCAAGCCAGATAACCACTTCTACTTTGCTTGACTCCAGACATGCGTGAACACCCCCAGACTACAAGGCTTTAGACCACCAATTACTCACAGTTTAAGGATTGGGTGAATATGGAGAATACTGACCACACCAGCAGATGCACAGGACCCTGTGATGGCCGGCTGCAACCAGTAAAGAAGTCTGCAAATCCAATCCCCTAATGCACAGACAGGATGACAGCTCTCTGGCACTAGTGGAAGAGAAACCTGAGTAACTCATTCACTGATACATACAAGATTTTAACACAGAGGTAGGATGACAGCTACTCTAATGCTAAACATCAAGAGTTCAAGAATGCAGCATATCAAGCACAACTTGGAACAGAAGAAGAATGGAAAGTGAGCAATTAACAGCAAAAGAAGCTTGTATTAGCTGAAAATGAAGATGAGACGTTGCAAGTATCAAAGCAGTTACAGTCTATAGTAGTTGAACCTTACATCAAAACCACAACCATCAACCCTGATTACATCTTGTTTCTGGGTACATATAGAGTTTGAATACAAAGGCACTTGGCCATTCTAAGTATGGGGAGGTCATAATTGACCACCAACCGCTTTAACTATCTGATGGAGTCTCTGGTGCAATTGTTTGTTGCAGTTGACAGATGTGATCTTTTCCTGCGCTCTACTGTCCTCTGAGGTAGCTGGAGTGTCGTATTAGATAAAATCGCATGCTTGTTAAATGTAAGCTTCTGCTCAAGCCTTGTCCTTCTTCTTCTTGGGTATATAGTCAGTTGAGTGTGGTGGTTGAGGAGGAAATGCACCAGGTACTGGTAGACGGTCGTCTTCATCCTTCGGGCGCAGAGAACGGCTCAAGGACGTGTATGGTGTGGCGAGTGTACGAGCAGGACGGAGGATGGAAATCAGCCGTTGGATCAAGCGGATAGATGGCGGGGATCGCTCAGCGGAGGGTATTGGGAGATACGGAGGCGGAGTGAGCGCGGGTCGTTGGATCTTGGGAGGACAGAGCCAATGGTCATCTGGTATTGAAGAAGTGTGGCGCTTAACGAGCGGGAATGGAGGTCCGAGCGGTAAGTGGTATTGCCTGCACCACTGTCAGACGATGGGCAGTAAAGGTACCAGGGTGCATGATACCATTCAAAGGGTGGCGCGTGGCGGCGGGGGAAAACGAAAACCGCTTTTCATCGCGCATTATCGCGCCGTTACTTTGCGGGCGTGGGGGAAGCGATCGTCGTCCAATTGTGGCGGGGATGATCGGACGGTAAGGGAATGGTCGTGTAAGTTGCTACAATGAGAGTTGTTAGATCAGGGTGTCGGAGATTAATGAATGCAAGTAAAGGTGGTGATGAACTATGGGAGCGTGGGGTCACGTGAATACGGACTCGCGGGGGCTTAAGCTTTGCACTCAGGGCTTGGAAAAACAAGGGTTTATCTGGGTTTTGGAGGAAAAAACAGAGATGGCGGGGTTATGAAAGTGTAAGTGGAGTGAAGGAGAAGGAGAAGGATCACTGATGCAAATCCTCTTTTGAGCATAAACAACACGGCTGAGCTTGCATCTGACCCTCAACATGTCAAAGTATGTAGCAGAGCTAACATTGATTATAGTTAGAAATAAAGAGAATGAATATAGTGACCAAGGGGATGTCCCATAAAACTACAATCAAGACCATAATAATATATTGAAAATTAAAGATGATTTTTTTTTGTATAGTTGTTTAATTAATTTTATTCATTGTCACAATTTATAACATTTTATGTTTATTATAGCAACAAGCAAGGAGAACAAAGGCATTGATCAAATGAATGTGAAACAAAGCTATAATCAAGGACAAAATATAATATCAGGTACTTGAAATTTGTCCACCTGTTTTCCTTATTATTTAATGATTTTATTCATTTTCACAATTCAAAATATTTATATGTATAATTTAGATACAAATAAAGATAACAAAGACGATGATGAGGTGAAAAGTTACAATTATGAAGATAATATCATATCAGATACTTATAACTTGTCTTCTTGTTTATCTTATTATTCTTCAAAATTTAATGCTTGTAACTACCATAATGTTGTATATCTTTATTATAGGAACAAATAAACATAACAAAACTAACAATCACAATAATGTTAAAGGTGTGTGTGTGTGTGTGTTTATTTTTAAAGGTTGCACTACTAATGTTTTTTCTTTCCAATTTTGTATTGTATATATATTATATTACATAATTTGATAATAAGAAGTACTAATGGTATTTGATTCAAGGTTTAATATGTTTACTCCAGGTTCAATGAAGATGATAACAAAAATTATTGTTTCATCTATAAATAGTGGAAAAACCACTAAGGGTAAGTGTATTGTTTCAACAATTTTTTTTAGTAATTTTTGTAAGATGACTAAAATGGTTTGATTAGATTATCTGCGATTGTGTTGCAACCAAAATAATTGAAAAGAAATGAATTATTTTTGAATTAAAGGACAATTTTATCATAGCATCGATGTTGGAGCAACAAAAAAAGGGCACATTGAAAAAATGGGAACTTATGCAGATTACACAATAGAGAAAATTTTATTTTGGATTCATCCACATGCAAAAACATTTTTTGAAATGTGTTTCAAAACTGAATCTCTTGACATTGCAATTTGGACGACAACTTTAAAACAAAGAGCAACAAGAGTTCTAAAAAAGTTGGTTTCAGAAACATCACGAGATCAACTTGTGTTTATGTGCACTGCTTTAGACATTAAACCACAAAAGGGACATAAGGTAATTAACAATCTGGACAACCAATGTTATACACACTAAGCCATTGAAAAATGTGTGGGAAATGCATACCCAATAGGATGCAACCAATACTATTATAGTGGATTGTTCACTTGAGAGAGTGAAAGAGAATCCCAAAGAAAATGTGATTCTTGCCCATCCATTCATTGGAACAAATCAAGAGGATAATTGGTTGATCGATGAGCTATGGAGAGTATTACATAAACTCAACAAGGCAACATATGTGCAAGCTATTTTGAAGGATGTTCAATTCCATTTAAAAGTATCTTAATATGATGGATGTCTATTTCATGCCATTATATGTATGACATCATGAATTATTACTTTTATTTCACAACACTAATAAAAGAATTGTTGATTTGGTTTTTCATTACTAAAAATATTTTTTCTTTTTAATTTTTAATTTTTATTTTTGGTGAGATATTATCTTGATAAAATTTATTGATTTAAATGGTCATTCAATGTTTTCATATCAAAGTTTCCCATGCTATAGAAATTTTACAATGGATTACATTGTATGTAAAAATTAATAGATAACTGGTCTATTTGTTTGAATTAGATCAAATGTTACAATTATTTTTTTCAATTGTGGTTTAAGTTATCATTATAAGGATGGTCCATTCAATTCTTATAACCTTTTTTATTCCATATAAGTTGAAAAATTGTATTAGATTGTATGTAGCACCAACAATAGACATACAATTTGTACTAAAATAAGCATTAAAAGCAATTAAGGTAGAGACTCTAAAAATTGTATTATATTGTATGTGGAAATTAATATATAATTAGTTTGTTTACTTGCACTAGACCATTGTAATTATATTTTTCAATTGCAATTAAATAAATCATTATAAGTCTTAAAATAAATGATTTAAATGACAGGTCAATGTGTTCTTATAAGACTTTTATTCCATACAAATTAAATAAAGGTATTAGGTTTTATGTATAAGTAAACATATCATTAGTTTGTTCACTTTAATGGGGCGATTGTATTTGTATTTTGTGATTACTATTAACTCGTTGTAAAATTCCCTTTGTATACAAATGGAAATAATTCATAATAAATACTAACATCATTTTTGAAACGGTAGGTTTTTATGTCCTTAAGCAATGAAGTGTTGAAGTGGAAATATGCTAATATCATACATGTGGTTGCAGTGCAGATGCAGATGGGAATTACTATAAGTCAAAATATGTTTTTAATCTTTGAAATTGAAGGAGTATTCTTCCAATAATACACCAAAGATTAACAAAATTATCATATTCAAAGAGAACCAGAGTGGAAGTTTGGTGATATGTCCTATTTCTTAAGGCCTTTTGAGTCATAAGTATTAAAATATTTAAGTATGGGGGATTTACGCAGTGCATTATATTGGATATCATTTTTGGGATTCAACTGCGTTAAGTAAGTCATTCAAACGTATGACCATTTCCATGAGAGGTAGTCGTAACTGACTAATTTCTCATGATTTTTGAATAGTTCACTTAGCACTCATTGCATCGGGTGATGCTCACAGGGGTGAAGAAGTGGGATTGAAACTAGTGAAATGTGGAGAACGAATCACATAGCATCAATCATCACTTCCAGGGCTTGCACCCGGTAACCAGGACTTTCCAGGAGGTCACCCATCCCAGAACTCCTCTGGCTCAAGTGCGCTTAACTGTGGAGTTTTTCCACAATCAAGCCCACTTAGCTTGCTACCCCATTTGCAAAACCTTAGCAAGTATTGTGCCTCATGAACCATTCAAGTAGAGATCCCTTGACTCTTTTTGGAAATGGTCATACGTTTGAATGACTTACTTAACGCAGTTGAATCCCAAAAATGATATCCAATATAATGCACTGCGTAAATCCCCCATACTTAAATTCAAAAAGAGTCAAGGGATCTCTACTTGAATGGTTCATGAGGCACAATACTTGCTAAGGTTTTGCAAATGGGGTAGCAAGCTAAGTGGGCTTGATTGTGGAAAAACTCCACAGTTAAGCGCACTTGAGCCAGAGGAGTTCTGGGATGGGTGACCTCCTGGGAAGTCCTGGTTACCGGGTGCAAGCCCCGGAAGTGATGATTGATGCTATGTGATTCGTTCTCCACATTTCACTAGTTTCAATCCCACTTCTTCACCCCTGTGAGCATCACCCGATGCAATGAGTGCTAAGTGAACTATTCAAAAATCATGAGAAATTAGTCAGTTACGACTACCTCTCATGGAAATGGTCATACGTTTGAATGACTTACTTAACGCAGTTGAATCCCAAAAATGATATCCAATATTAAAATATTGCTTAAAAAATTATGATGTTGCAATATAGACATTAAATGTCACTGACAAGTACATCCAAAAGTACTTGAAAAATAAAATATTGATATAGAGGACTTTAAATTTGCATGGGATGGGTCTTATTTCCATTTGTAAACAAAATTGGAAGCAGGGAGAATAAGATAATTTTATGATAAAAAGTTGATGATGTTATGAAACTAGCTCACAAAAAGATAGAAAAGATAGATAAACACCTTCAAAATAAGCCTCTTCGATAGGGAAACCTCCTTTACATTACACAAATGAATAATTCTTGGATTATACAAATGACAAAACCTATTTTCTATATATAGGAGTCTAAGGGGTCACAATATAACCAAAGCCAACCTAACAATAATAATATAAGGACACAAAAATAACAATAGGGGGCTTATATGGGGCACAATAATAACAATATGGGGACAATAGAGGCACAACAATAACAATAAGGGATACAATGACAATAGTAATGGGGGAATCACTAGTATTATCGGGACCTAACAATGGATGTGTGGTCCCACTATGGAGATAATTATGAAGAATCACATGTATTTCTAATAGAAAAAACAAAGAATACTTCTCAATTCATCAGATATCGATCAAACCACATCTTGATAAAAGCCTACAGGAAAATAGCAAGATACTTGGCTTATGCAAGTTTTATTCCCCTTTCTTAAGACACTTCATCGTATCAAACAAAAACATGAGTACATTCGAATGTTTCCTTTATAAATTTGTTCAAAATTACATTCCAAATTTTAAATACATTTTTGACATAGTTTTTGCTGAATCACTTTGCATGATTTTATATTATTTGAAATATATGGGAATTGCCAATTATATTAATATGTATATTTCTTATTATTTATAATTATTTTTGCAATGACTTTTTTGTATCGATTTTGTTTTCTAATGTGTGTGTGTGTTCTTAAATTAATTATTTATCATTGAAATCATCTTATATGAACCATCGAGGCATGTTATTTTTAATGAATTCTATTTACTTATATGAATCAATAATTATATATAAATGTAAAATATAAGTTTTGAAATAGAACTCCTTGCAAACAAAGGTGCAATTCTTACTAAAGAAAATATAATAATTTACTTGATAATTGTTATCTGCACTATTCACTATTCACTATTAAGGTTAATGGGAAATGTGTCATAGGTGAATGATTTGAACTTTTTGAAGCATAAGATATGTGATTTCTCAATCCAAAATTTTCATAAATTTATATGCTTAAATCAATTAATGGTTGTAACTACAATCATATCATATTGAAATAAACAACAAAGTCAGTTATGCATTGTTTACATATAAAATGCACTAATAGGAGCGCATAAATGTGATATGTAACTTTTGAGATAAAAATCTATTGAAAATAATTATGCATTTCTTAAAAAATCTATATAAATAATAATAATGATTTCTAAGTGGACTATCAAGGTTTGATTGGACACTATAATAGATGAATTATGTCTTTGAACTTTTTGAACTGTAACGCATCGGATTGCATTATTTAAAGTTATTTTTTTTTGTAAATTTGTATTTTAAATAAACTAAAATCATATCATTTGAGATAAAATTATATTATTGACTTGTATTTAGTTATATCCATTAATATTTGTGGATACATGTGATATATAATTGCTATATACTATGATGCATTTCTTCCCAAAACAAACCTTATAATTTCTTGATAATAAGTACTAAGTGGAGTATTTAGGCTAATGGGTGTTGCCTCATATGTGAATACTACTCTTTAAATTGTAGGGCATTCAATTTTTAATCCATAATTTTTTTTATATATTCTTAAATCAACTATTTGTATATGCAATCATCTCATCTCATATAGGTTAATAAGAAATCCATTTATTTATTTTTATTTGTCTATCACGTAATTTAATATGAGTGTATTAATGTCATATTGTATTGTTTTGAAACAAAACTGTATGTAAAACAAAATTATCTTCTTTATAAAACATGGAATAATTAATTAACAATGTGTTAAGTGGACCATCTAGACTCATTAAAGAGATGGGTAAGAAATGGTTGTATTTAAACTTTTTGCACCATAAGACATTGGATTTCCCATCCATATTAACATTTTGTCATTTCAAATTCTTAAATAGTTTGTTTGTGGTTTAAATAACCTCATAGAATCCAGTAGGACTTGAAGTTATTTATTCAATTCTATTTGTTTATATGCATTGATAGAAGTTTATAAATGTGATGCATTTTTGAAATGTAGCTCCTAATGTAAGTAAATATATATTTTTTACAAAAGAAATTATAAGTAATTGATAATGCATTCTAAGTGGTCTATATAAAGCCATTTATCAATTTTTATTTTCCTATCATGAGGTTTAATATAAGTGTATATATGTGACATTTGTTTTTTTAAATAAAACTCCATGTAAAATGAAATACTTTTCCTAACAACACATGGAATAATTAATTGGTACTGAATGTTAAGTAGACTCTTCAAGTTCATTCAAGATATGGGTCATAAATAAATATATTTAAACTTTCTTCAACATACGACATTTGATTTTCCCACCCCTATTAACATTTTGTAAATTTCAACTCTTAAATAAATTATTTGTAATTGAAATAATGTCATAGAAGCCAACCAGAAAAGTGTGTATTAAATTATATTTATTTATATGCATTGATACAAGTTTACAAAT
This sequence comes from Pinus tabuliformis, assembly GCA_031772625.1. NCBI lineage: Eukaryota > Viridiplantae > Streptophyta > Pinopsida > Pinales > Pinaceae > Pinus > Pinus tabuliformis. Next base: position 729,923,864 of record CM062805.1, on the reverse strand, counting down.
GCAATTTGTTTTTGAAATAAAGTTCTTAATGTAAGTAAAAATATATATTTTGTAAAATTAATAATTTAAAATCAATTGTTGATGAGTTCTAAGTGGTTTATTCTATTTTCAATTGACATCCTTTTCTAACTATGCATTGTTAAATCAACTATTTCTATATGCAATCATGTCATATAAGTCAATAAGTCAAGAAACCATTAATTGGTTTTTATTTAACTATCACGTGGTTTAATATGAATGTATAAATGTGACATTGTTATTTCTAGAATAAAATTCCATGTAAAAAAATGCTTTTTCCTAATGAAACATGGATTAATGAATTCACAATGAGCATTAAGTAAACTATTTAAGCTCATTCAAGAGATGGGTCATAAATGGATGTATTTAAAATTTTTGCACCGTATGACATGATTTTCCCATCAATATTAACATTTTGTATATTTCAATTCCTAAATAAACTATTTGTAATTAAAATAATCTCATAGAAGCCAACAAGACTTAGGAGTTATTTATTGAATTCCATTTAGTTATATATATTAATACACTTTTATAAATGTAGTTTATTTTTCAAATAAAGCTCTTAATGTGAGTAAAGATATATCTTTTACAAAAATAATTAGAATTAATTGATAGTGAATTTTAACTGATTTATTTGGACTACATGAAAAATCAAGTGGTATAGATGAATCCCTTTTAATACATATTGAATCTTCAAAATCAATATCTTAACGATAATTTATTTACATCTATAATAAGTATTTAATAATTAAATAACATGGGGAATTATATAAATTTAAACTAACATCCATGAGTTATGTTTCAAAGTTATTTCTTCCACAAATTTAAAATTTCTTATTATTTTCTCCTCTAAGTGAAAGTAATGGTCAATCATGGTTTTCCGTACAATTAGTTGGCATTATTATATCAAGACTATTATTGGTTTTGACAACGTTGACAAGGAGAGATCAATATCTAGACTTCCATCAACTATACTAATATTTGAAAACCCTTTCCTCCACTACTTACAAGAAGACCACTAATTCTTGTTTACTTCAATTTGTGACATTGTCCATTACAATGGAATGACTTGAATACCTATTTAAGAACTTCATTTGATGTACTTGGCTTTGAGTGCAGATAGATCAATGGTTCCCAACCTTCTTGAAATAACTAGATCAACAATGCCTAACTTTTATATTGGATGCCTAGATTCTATGAAGATGAATGATCATCCCCTCATTAGTGCTTCATAAAGGCACGGAGGGACCATAGAAAATTCAGCACACAAAAAAAATACTAAGTTTTTAGTAGACTAGTTTCAATGCAATGCAAGGGATGCACCTCCTTGCCACTTACTCTAATATCCTCACATCACCATCATTCAATCAAAAAATTCCTCGTTGGTTGTGGGAAAGAAGGTTAGAGTCGTCAGACAGAAAATTCAAACATCAATGAATCTAGTCCATTATCCATAACTATAATATATTTCTTGGATGTTAGACGTACTAATATTATTTAGCTTAAATCAATTTCTTCTAAGAGTTTGATTTCACACTCTTATTGCATATTGATACTATTGTACCTAGCAACCCCATGTTTGACCTATTCATGGTTTCTAATTGGTTTGAAATTACTAAAATTATTTTTATCATAAATTAAGTTAATATGGAAATTTACAAAAGAATGAATGTTGTTGAAGGACTTGTAATAAAATTTTTCCAAATTTAATGAAATATGTATTTTTTGTATTTTTAGTGTATAAGTACCTATTGTAATCGGATGATCATTTGGAATGTGCATCTCGTTCGTTGGTTTACTTAATGTATTTTTTGTTCCTAGATTAATATTTACTGATGGAACTCTAGTTACATTTTCTGACTGGTTTGCTCTGACAAGACTTCCTGCATGTCGATCTATGGAATAGTTTGTGTGTCTACTTGTGGAGTAGTTTGTGTCAACCCGAGTAGTCCGTGAGTCAACTTGAGTATTTTGTATGTCAACATGAGTAGTCTACCCTTGTCCACATTGTTCTTCCTCAATAATAGGTGATGGAGAGTTGGGAGGTGAATTAGAAGATAGGTCGACTTCTATGACTTGTTCCTTTTGCTTCCTGGCCCTACTCGATTGGCCTTGAGTTTGTTCTCAAGTTGGAGTTTTATTTGGTGTGGCTGACTTTACTAAGGTCAGATATTGTTGTACCTGAGCCTATTGCTCATCCATTAGTTTTTTCCTAACTGTTTCAATAAATATATCCTTATCTTAACCTAAGGATCATAAGGTGTTGAGTCCAATAGACGACCCAAGAAATTGTTGTGATCTCTTCAACTTCTTAACTACTTTTCATTTTTCTTAGGTGTCCTCTAGGGTCTGTTTTGCAATGGAATCTAGTATATTTTGCATTTTAGGATCTTCAAATCTAAATTTTGTAAAAAATTCCTCCCAATTTACTGTGGTTTTTTTAATTTTGACCTAAGTTAAAATTTGTGATTCTCTACCTACAAGATTTTCAGGAGATTTTGATAAGGGCACTGATAAGTTGACTTTGAAGGGTTTAGTGTACACATCTTCCTCTCGTTCATCTTCATGCTCAGCGTATGATAGTGGTAGTATTACATGTGTTTGGGGCTCTCTAGCCGTTGATGGAACTGGGAACACAATATTCGTTTGTCCACTTAGTTCGTCAAATATATGATCAAGAGTAGGCTGGTATGGTAGTTCTTGGATCGACATCACTAGAGTCAACATATTACAACTTAGTTATATCCAAACATAATTGAATATGAGACATAGTGGGAAAAACAATCAGATGTGTTGGGAAACCCTCCATCTATTCGAGACTGACTTCAAATTTAATAACCCATTTCTGAATATTTCATGGGGGCTAATCAACTGCAATTTCACTAACCACCCATGTGAAAATATTTTGACATTATTCATAAGTGGGACCAAAATTTTAGTAAATGTTGTTTCTGTGACTAGGTAGACTTGTCTCATTCTATCCAAATTAATAAAGATGGGAATCAAATAGCCTTACCTAAATTCTGGAATTTCTGGTAGTTGGATTTAACCATGATGGCTACATGTTGCACCTATTTGTATACTTTATCGGTCTCCATCTTTTGACCAATTTCTTCAAGCATGTTAAATTTAAGATCAGAGGCTCTCCCTACTAGACAGGGCGACAATGATACATGACCATTTGGTTCCCAAATCACAGAATTAACTGACAATTAAACCCTTAGATTTCTTGGTTATTGTCCTCCCTGTAAAATTCCAGATCCAAGATATCGTGTTGACTGTCATTGGGATTTTGCCTCCACAATGTTGTAGGCCGGTGATGTTGTAAATTGTGGTCGCTGAAATAGCTAGTGGTTTTTCTAACCATATACCACCATTGTGGTATTGAATAATGATATATTTAACAATTTCTTCCTTCAATCCATCCAAGTCTATGACTAGTGGAGCACTCATGATATATCAGATGTCCGTTGTATATAACATTTCAATCTGGTTGATCAACTCATTATCGACTTTTCCCATTTCATGAATGTCTCAGGGTGTTTTTCCCAAGGGAAATTGTCCATTTTTTCTTATATGATGTTGTTGATTTGGATATGCAACTCTATTGCAGTTGATTGGTCGAACCGACCCTTTGTTCTTGGTTCTACGATGACATCCAGTTCCTAAAAATGAACTCGCTTCTTACCCATTTTGAAATATCCTTGGAATTCTTCTGTTCTCAAACACTAGAGCAGTTCAAGATCAGAAATAACCAGACTCAACAAATATGGAATTTCCGCAAGCTTGACCACTATGTCTGGTGAGAGTTCAGGAAAATTATTAGGAAACATTGTGTATTTTTTCATGTTTATAGTTTTCGAATTGAATGCTTCATTAAATTCAACCTCATTCTCTTTTTGAAGACGACTCATCACATATCTGTCAAATTGTGCGATGCGCATGGATCAATTACTTTTTGATGTTAGACGGTTGATTCTAGTTTAAATTTTGATGCAAAATCGCAGGGTCTTAAATGTCACTTGACTGCTCCATCAAATGAGGCATGACATTCGAATATATCGTTTTTATTTTTTAAATTAATTTTTTTTTTTCTTCTTGTTTTTCATTATTCGATTCAAATGCATTCCTTTGGTTGATATCATTAACTTGATGTCTAACATTTATCTTTTCAATCAATTTGGTCCATTGGTTAGTCCAACTGCTGATTTGATATTTATTCCATCTAGTCAAATAAGTTTATTTGCGATAATGTTCTCTGAATTTACTTTGTCACTTTTCCCTTATTTCATTATCATGTTATTTCCTCTATTGTTCTTTAATTTTTAGATATTTCCTTAGAGCTCATCCTTGCTCCCTTTTTTCGTAGGCTTGTTTCTTTATTCTGATGATTTCTTTCCTTAATAGAATTTTGTTTTGTTGGTACAATTATTCATTTTTCAAGATTCCATAACTACTTTTGATAACTTACTAAATTACAAAATTTAATGACATAATCAAATAGAGATATACTAATATACATTTGATTGGTTAGCTTAGTCTTCCACATTGTGGTTTTCAGGCTAGCCCATGTGACTAGTGCCTCATGGAGGCTTTCACTGGACACATGATAATGCTTATCAAGAGATATACATTTTCAGTTGGGCACCATTTAAAAGTGATTTAAATAGGTTGATTTGTAATGTATTTAACTGCATAGTCCCTGAGTAACGTATCTCTTCAATGACAAATGGTCCAAGATATGCACTTTTTAGTTTTTTAGGCTTTCCCTTCACTTGACTATCACAAAGAAAAGATAAATATCCAACTTTTAAGTTCATAGTTTACAAATTTCTATCCTGTCATGCTTTTTGAAAACTCTTACTAACTTGTTGCTAGTGAAGCACATAAATTCTTTATTCTTCTAAGCATTTCAATTGATGGCTTCATTCCTTGTCTTCCTTTTTATTATATTTTAGGAAAGTTGACACAGTTGCAACATTTGATGTGTAGTGAAGTGGTACGACTACTTCTTTCCCATAGACGAGTCTTAATGGTGTAAACCCATTCAACTACTTATATTCCATGTGATATGTCGACAAGAAAACTGGGATTTTGTCATCCCAATCATCTCTGTCAAGGTTTTATATTTTGGTCATTCCTTTCTGCAATTTTTTATTAAATGATTCCACAACTCCATTTTCTTGTGGGTGGTAACCAATGGTTTTTATATGCTAAGTTTTTCCATCAACATCTAGATTGTAGCATTGGTAAAATGATTTCCCTTTAATTGATTATACTTAGGGGAAACCAAATCGAGTTACTATATTCTCATAGATAAATTTAGTTGTTAGTTATTTTGTGCATGAATCGACTAGCTCTGCTTTTGCCCAATTTTTTAAATACTCCATTATTGTTATAATATATTTTTCTCTCATCTATCTAGCTCTTCCAAGAAATAGCTTGATAAAGTCAATCATCCAAATCTCAAAATGCAGCGTCAGTTTTATTGATTGAAGTGGCGTATAATTATTTGCCAATGGTCGATGTGATATTTGACATATATCACATTTTTAGACTTGCACCTGACAATCCTAAAATAGATTCAGCCACAATAATCCTACCTAAATAATCTTTCTTACAGTTGTGTCACCTTGATAATGTTTTCTTGGTCCTCCTTTATGAGCTTCATTGATGATGGCTTCCCTTTCATGTTCCAATGCTCATTGTCTGAGTACCACAGCTGCTCCTAGATTGGGTTGACCATTTATGAATGAAAATGTTGCTTCTTTAATTGCTAAGATATTATTCTTTTTCTCTGTCACTCCATGAGGTGCCTTCCCCGTGCGTAAAATTATGCAATTTTTGCAACATATGAAGGGATTTCTTCTGCTCTAAATAAGTGAGCATCCAGTAAGTCATCTTCCAAGTCTGTCGACTCATCCCCTGTCTCTAGTTATGATAGATGATGAGGTTTGAAATTATTCTTACCCAGTCTGACAATGACTTAAAATTAAAATTATTGAAACAATAATAGCCATTAACAGATCTATCCTTGATGAACAAAATTATTAAAAATATATCTCAGAGCTTGGTGATTTGTAAAAAATATGAATGGGTTAGAAAGGATATATTGGCAAAATTTCTAAAGTTCAAAGATCATGGAAATAACTTCTCTTTCATTTGTTGAGTAATTTCTGTCTGCATTATTTAATTTCTGACTAGCATGTGCATTAGAATGGTCTACAGAATCATTGTTTGTTTGTGCTAAAATAAGCCCGACTTCCACATTAGAAGCATCGACATGAACATTAAATTTTTTAGACTAGTCAGGGAATTTTATAATGGGTGCCTCAACCAGCTTCTTCTTCAGTAACTAGAATGATTCCTTGCATTCTATTGTCCATACATATGGAACATCCTTCTTCAATAATTCATCCATTGGAAAAGTAATGTCAGAGTAATGTATTATAAACTTCCTCTAGTATCATGTGTGCCCCAATAATATTTTGATCTATTTTTTATTAACTGAAGGCTCTAAATCCATAAATACATTAATATTTGCCATGTCTACTTTTATTTTGTCCTTGGATATTACATGACCTAGTAGTATTCCAATTGGTGTAGCAAAGATGCATAATTTTATGTTTAAGGATATTTGAATCTATCTGCATCTTTCAAGCATTAAGGTAGCCATTGAATGTGGTATTTTAATAATGTATAGATTGTTCAGTCATTGAAGTATACTACCATTGTATTAAAGATGTATTCTTAAAAGGCTTTGACAAAAATCCATGAAAACACTGTATGTGCATTATTTAATCCTAAGGGCATTACGTTGTACACGAAAGGCCCAAATTCAGTAACAAATGTACTTTTTCCCTTGTGTTCCTTTACAATAGGTACCTGATTGTACTCTAAGAAATCATCTGTAAATGAATAACGCTCACGAGCTACTGCTTCATTTATTATTTCATGTGTGAATGGAGTAGGGAATGGATTAGTTACTATGAGCTTATTATTCTATGAAAGTTAACATGTATTCTCACTCTGATTGGTTCATGCTTTCTAGGTTGCATGACCATAGGACTTGTCCATTATGACTCGTCAATAGGGTAGATGATGCCAACAACTAGCATCCCTTCTATCTCTTTCTACATAATGGGTTTATATTTATGCGTGAGATTATATGGTATTTTCTTTATAGATTTAGCTCTTGGAATGAGGTTAATTTTATTTCCCCCCATTTCCTTAACAAGTCCCTTGAGATATTTGTAAACATGGGCAAAAACATCTTGGCACTCTTTTAGTAAGTTGATAAATTCCGTTATTTTTTTATCCAACTAGTAGTCACCTAGGACATCTTTGGTTAGTAAACATTTTATATATTGATTTTTTTTTTCAATCTCTGCATTCATCTAATCAGGGGCCTTCGACTCATCAAGTGTCTAGTCTCCAAATTTTACCTCTTAATATGTGGGTGGAAAGTCTAATTGATTAGGATTCTTGTTTTCTTTCTTCTCTATTTTAAGTACTAATTTAATTTTTCTAATATTTTTGGGATGTTATTTCTTCCAACAAAAGAAATTGACCAATAGTATCGGTACCTTCTATTAGAAACTAGGACAATACTAAGGGGAGGGGGTGAATCAACATTGTAAGAATTTTAATAATTTTCTTTCACTTGCAATGATACTAGAACACCTATAAAATTTCAAACAATTAATTAATATTAGCATGGAAAGAAATAACATAACAAAAAAAGAACACACAAGTTCTTCAAAAAAAATTCAATTTACTTCAAAAAGGCAAGCTACTACATGTTGTTACAAGTTTCTCTGGCTACAACTTGAAGGAAGCTATTATTCATCGATTTATTAGCTACAACTGTGAAAAGAGCTCCAACCCCTAACTTTTATTAACTACCATTAAAAGGAGTTCCAACCCCTAAATTTTACCAGGAACTATTGGAAGGAGCTACAACCGCTACCTTGTAAGCTACAAATTTCATGACCTCAATGATTCGTCTTTCATGTCATTTTCAAGCTCAAATCATGAAGCCATTTATTTTTACAAAACAAATAAATTTGTCACTTCAACCACTCACCAAAACTGCCATAAAACTTCCATAACAATCTCTAGTTACTAAGCAACACACCAAACACACCCTAATAAAATCATCATAAATTTGCAAATTCACTTCTGTTTATATAGAAATTTGAGATGATATTTTCATTTATTGATCTTTTAGTTAACTTCAACTCAATATCATGCCTAAATCTCTATTTTATTCATCTTCTACTTCTATCACATTTTTGAATCTAATATTTAAGTCTTCTGACCCTTTTCTCTTGTCCCTATAAGAGAAACCAAGTTAAATTGCTCAAAGATGCAATTCTATTTTTTTTACAGGTTTTAACTGCAACAATCTGAATTTGTATGACTCCAAATTTAGCAAAACTATTATATCTGAGACCAAATATATCCATGTTGCTGCTAAAACTTCTCCGACTGTTGGAGTGCCTGAACAATAGCGCTTCCACCACATGAACTTGATGCTATGACCAAGCTATTATAATGTTAGGGTGCAATAAGTTCAGAGCTCTTACAAATTCCATTCTTTGCTGACTATTTAGAGGTTTGACTTACCTGCAATCCTTTGAATTTTATACCAAATATTATAACACTAAAAAAACATTGTAAAAATGTGATCCTACCATAAAATTCAATGTAGGTTGGAGATTGGAGGTTGGGGGATATTCCTTGCTACATGTTGGCTTTCACCTCCAAATTACCCCGAGGCCTGACTAGCCCAAGGTCCTCACCTTTGGGTCTATTTTCGTTGTTTTTGGCTAAAAGTAAAATACATAGAAAAATATCATAAAACACATCCCTTGGCATGAAATTCAAGGGATTTCAATATCACCTTTCTAATTTCATATATGCCACTTGGTAGTTTTTGAGTGATGCCACATGTCACTCATATTTGGTCCACTTGAACACCCAAAAATGTTGAATTTTCATGCCACGTGTCACTCTATCAATGGTTCCATGTTTCTATTGACGTCATCATCCACTTGTGCATTCACATCATTTTTGTCACCGATGTTGAAAAGTGTAACTAGGTTAAGTCTTCATAATGACGTGTAATTATGATTTTATGTAATTAATGATAAGAAGAAAAATAAAATTATTGTAATTCTTGTCTCATGAGTTTCATGAGTAAGGAATTTTATTTTGTGATGGCTTCCATTGTGATCCTTTAGGATCGGTCATCTAGTCATGAAATTCAATTTGAGCATACATCATGTATGAAGGACCCTTCTTGGGCATATTACAATTTTGTATGAATCATTAAATGTATAAGAAGGCCCTCCAAGACTAAGAAAAGTCTCCTCCTCAAGTCGGCTTCAAGAAGGATAATTATATCTCCATCAAAATACATGTCAACCTAGATTGCAGTCATGTCAGCTTATTATGATGGCAAACAACTATAAATAGGGAAGCTCGACATTATTTCAGAGACAAAATTTTAGAGAGAATATCAACGATCATAAATTTGAAGTAAGAGGTGTGAAGTGTTAGGATATTCCAACACATAGGAAATAGTTAAGTATAACTTGGTCTAATGTAGAGTTAGGTAAAGTGTGTTTCTTTACTGTGTACTTTTGTAACTTACAATCCGATGGTTACGATATGTTCTAGACATGAAGTGATCTAACGGTTCATTATCTCCTCGGTATAATTGACACTTGATCCATGGCTTAACACTCGATTGGTCCATGATCTCTATTTAAAGAGCACAGAGGGTCATTTTTAGGGTGACTGTTCATCAGAGAAGCTTATGTAAATTTTCTTTCTTTTTTAATAAATTCCCTAAAGTGGTCATGTTGGCTCATGCCATGGACTGTTTTCCTCTTTGAGGGTTTTAACCACGTGAAGAATACTAATGTATTGATCTATGATATGTTTGTGAGTGGTGTCCTTTGGTGTTCTATCTCAGGAACTAACCCTGTAAATTCCTACATGGTATTAGGGTTATTTAAGGGCTGCATCCATTGGTGATCCAAATTAGAAGCTGGTACAACTACATTCGACTCTCGTTTCCTAGATCTACTGTTTTTGACCGCTTTCGGGCCGAGAGGACTGCTCTATTGTGTTAGGAGCATTTTTTCCAGTGAGGAACCCCTTTCATTTCACGCGAAAAGGTTTCTGGTAGCCCTAGCTACATCATTTTTAAGATCTGGAGCTATACAATCATTATTTGCAGTTTCAGTTATTTATCTCTCTGTTTATTTCGATTTATTTATCTCTCTATTTTTTATTACTGGATCTACATCTTTCATTTCTCCGTATGCTCTTTTCCCCGCGATTCTGTGCGATCTGGGCAAATCAGAAATAGAAAGGAAGGATTTTTCTCATGCGTATGCTCTTTTCCACCACGCCTTATTATGATCTCGAAAAATTAGACACATTGAGGAAAATATTTAGTTTCGGCGAAAACTAACTTCAAGCCATAAGGTTTGGTTTTTTTTGTATTTCCGTGTTGGGTTGTGTGGTTTTTTTGTTTTGTAGGAAAAAAGGGTTTTTCAAGTAAGCACACACCCCAAAGCTTCAATGACTAAAAAGGAAAAAAAATCCCCCTTCCTCTTTTCCAAAAATTACTAACATTTTAAACTATCTCACTTGGTCCAAAGTTACTTTATGAGAATAGAGGTTTTGAGTTCAAGTCTTTTTTTTTGTTGAGTTACTTTTTCAAAAAGCACATGTGACTTATGTTTTAAAGTTACTTTATGTAAAAGCGTTCTCACATTTTATAAAAAGTGAGTCACTTATAATTCTAAAGTCTCTTTATTTTTATTTAAGTTACAATTTAGTGGGTAGCTCATAAAATACCATTGTAAAAGTGACTTTCACTTATTTATAAAAGTGGGTCACATAAAATATTTTTTAAAGTGAGCTAATTAGATTAATTTTGGAAATGGGGGGTGAGGGATGGGATTTTGTTTTTAAATATAACATTATCATTCACTTCCGCACATTCACGCACTTTGTCGGCATCTTCAACAACTTTTCTTCAAAAAGCCATAACTTCTTCATCCGGATGTCGTTTTCAGAGCCGTTTTTTTAATCGGCCTAATTTTTTGAGATCTTTCCATTATAACACTTAGTTTTAGCATCTAAAGCTTCAGTTTCTGTTACAATGGAAAGTCCATTCTAAGTTATTCTTGACAGTACCAACTACTTCCAATGGTGGTCCTACATTATGGATTTAGTTAGAAGTAAAGGTCTTTAGAGAATAGCCTTAGGCCAAGAAACTAAACCTAAATATGAAGATAAGGCAACCAAATGGGAAAATAGGCAAGATCAAGCATGTTGGTTGACATGGATGTCTATTTCTCTAGACCGTAGATTCCATATTGTAGAACTTGATACCCCTAATGAAGCAATGAAACAACTTAGTAAATTTTTTGGAATTAAAAATGATATTAGAGCCCATCAACTCGAAAATGAGTTGCTTACGCTAGACCCCAATAATTTTTCTTACATTGAAGATTTTCTTTCCAAGTTCAAGACCCTTAGACTTCTCTTGGAAGGTGTAAAGGTTAAGAAAGAAGATGGTAGCTTTATCTATTCCATTCTTACTAAGTTGGGACCAGCCTACTCTATGTTTGTTTCCACCTTCCATTCTACTAGAGAAGCCTTTATTTCTCAAGGACAATACTACAAGTCCCTCTCTTTTGATTCCTTTTGTGATTCTTTAATAAGAGAACAAGAAAAACTCTTACATCTTGGTCTTATTAATCTTGGAAACTCTTCTAAGAAAGCCTTAGCCACTCAGAAACAACCAAATTCAAAGAATCCTAAGAAGTAGTATCCTAAAAAGAATGGTCCTAAACCAAACAAGGTGCCTAAGAAATTTCAAGTTCAAAATGAAAAATCAATTCAACAAAATGATAAGGCAAATAAAAACAAAGGGAAGAAGACTGATAGACATTGCAACTTTTGTAATCGAGATGGCCACTTAGAATCCAAATGTTTTAAAAAGATGGAAGCCTTGGAAGTGGTAATCAAGAAGCATAACATCCATTTGGAGCACTCTTCAACTTCAAACTCATCTTCAGGAATAGAACTTTTTGCATGTGGTTGTCAAGCATCTTGATCTGGTTATGCACTAAATGTATCTCCTTCTTCTCATTCTCATGAGTGATTCATTGATTCTGGAGCTTCTTATCACATGCCAAAAACAAAGCCATGTTTTCTTCTTTAAATGATTATAACACCAAAAATATATATGTTGGTGATGATATTTCTCTTAGTGTTGTAGGTATTGGAACTCTTCGTCTAGACAATGGTCAATTTAATGATGTATTATGTGTTCCATCCTTATCTTGCAACCTTCTATCTATATATCAGATAACTCATTTAGGTGAAGGTAAAACCATTGAATTTTCACCTCACGATGTTGTAATTAAGGACCTAAGAGATCCTAGACAGATTTTAGCTACTGGCATTACTAATGATTCTACAAGGTTATATAAGTTTGAAAAATTTGGTTCATCAACTCTTCCCTTGGTGTTTGTTTCTCATAATGATGAAGTGAGCAAACTTTGACATGAGCGATTTGGTCACTTAAACTATTGCTCCCTTCAAAATCTATGTAAAGAAAATATGGTGACAGGTCTTCCTATGGTATCTTGTAGAGATGGTGTTAGTTCCAGATGTGTACTCGAAAAACTTCATCAGGATAGTTTTGAAAAACGTGCCTCTTGGCATGCCTCAACGCCTTTACAGCTTGTGCATAGTGATTTATGTGGTCCACTTCCAGTTGTTTCATTCTCTGGCTACAAGTATATATTAACTTTCATTGATGATTTCTCCAGATGCACTTGGGTATATTTCCTAAAACTCAAGAGTGAAGTATTTAACATGTTCTTGGCCTTTAAGGCCTTTGTTGAGAAACAATTTGGACATCAAATTCTTAAGCTAAGATCTGATAATGGCGAAGAATATGTTAACAAAAAATTCATCAACTTTTGCACTGAGCATGGAATTCAAATGCAACATACTATTCCATATACTCCACAACAAAATGGTGTAGTTGAAAGGAAGAATCGCCCCTTAAAGGAAATGGCTAATTGTATGTTTCAATCTAAAGGACTTAGTCTTAATTTTTGGGTAGAGGCAATTAACTGTGCCAATTACATAGTAAATCACACTCCTACTAAGGTTTTAAAGAATATCACTCCAAAAGAAGCATGGAGATCAATTAAACTAGATGCAAGTCACTTTCATGTTTTTGGAAGTGAAGCATGGGCCCATATTCTAGATGACAAACATAAGCTTTAGAACCTAAGAGTGAAAAATGTTTTTTTGGATATTCTAAAGATGTCAAAGGATATAGACTTCTTTCACTAAGTCCAAAAATGTTATCATTAGAAGAGATGTAATGATGCAAAGGTAATAGTTTAACCCAAAAATCATGTAAGGTTAACACTAAACCCCGCTTCATAACCCAGGTTAATGCTCTGATTCTAGGTGATTAATCATTAATATATCACTATGGGTTAAAAAAAACCCCCTTCCAACCTTACTCCTGATTCTCATCAATCAATTCTATAAGCAAAGGCTTTTCAACTAATTAATCTTATTAAATGAAATACTCTACAACCCTTTTCTACGTGGCTTGTGGGACCTCTCGGCATGAATACCCATAATAGAACTTTATACCATAAGTTAAGCACTGAGCCAATGACTTAACACTTTTCCATAAACCTTTATGATGAATTAACACTTTTCTCATAAACCTTTCTTATTGTGAATTTGATTCTGCGCCAAGATCTCCACTATTGGTTCAGTACCGATCCAACGACTATCGCGCCATCATGCTTCAACTAGCCCGATAGTTATTGTTTTGTAATCGCATGAGATAAGCGGTTTTGGTCCCTCTTCCTTGTGCTACGTGTCACCGCCACGGCTCATCGCGTGAATTTTAGAAATATTGTTTACTAGGTTTTGTTTGCGCAAGATACTGTTTACCATTTGCTTGCTAGAAATCAAAGAAGTTAAACTTCTTTTGAATACCTCATCGAGTCCATTTTTAATGTTAACCAGCTTGCATGTTCTGACGCGATATGCATTGATCTCCTCTGATCGGACGATCATCGCCAATTACCATAAACGTCACCGACTACTGACTTGTGAAATGTTGACCGATTTAACATGCGATTTATGCTTTAATATGAGCCATCCATCCTCCATTTCCAACGATGTGACCTAATCTCCACTATCCATTCACCTTCGATATCTCCTTATAATCCTTTAGGAAGTTGGGAAAAGCCTGCGTCCTCCACTATAGAAGATAATTCTCAATATTCCTCTATCTACTGTGAAAACCAATTGTGCTCACTTCTGTTGTTCTCTCCACTCATTCAAAAGGATCAGATCTCTACATGCCTATACACAGGTTTTATTAGACAATTAAATGCTAATCCCGTAAAGGAAATTTCATTAGTCATTCATGCTATTCAACACAAAAATTCCACAGTATTTCTCAGATTCACAGTCAATGCACCATAAGGCTATTAAGACACATACAAACACAAATTCCCACACATGATATAGATACAAATCCTCACTATTTTGGTATTTTTATAAAATATTTACAAGGAAAATTTTCACATTTGACTGTTTCAGTTCCTTTCTACAAAATCCATCTACTACTCTTCCTATCACATCACTCTTGCACTTACTATCCTCTATCTCTCTAACCTTTAGCTAGCCTCTAGCTAACCTCCAGCTAACCTCTAGCTAACCTCTGACTAACCTCTCGAATTATTCAAAAGATCACAATTTATACAAACACAGATTCATGAACAAATTTAGTTAAAATCCAATAATCTCTCACTCTCTCCTAAAGTATCTCTCCAGCTCCACTCTTTTCTCAAATAGAAACACAAATTAATCGTTTAAATCCCTCAAATCCTCACTCTTCCTAGGATTACTTAATTGTCTATAAGATCTCTACATTCACGACATATTCTCCTTTAATAAAATTACAATTAAAATCCCCTCATCTCAACTAAACTTAGGAAAATAAATAAAATGATTAAGGGAACCCACTCCCTTTAGTAAATGTGAAATAAGACTCATGGTTCTTATAAGCTTTGAAGAATGGTCCTGCATCAAACTCCCCAGGTTGAAATAATTCATGGACTCCTATTCATGAGTCTTCCCACTTCCTCAATTGTGAACTTCATTAGATTTCATCTTCCACCTGGTTGTCTGACCTTTTTCAATTGCAGGTGCATTTATTGCCTTCTGTCCTTCTCCTGGATTCCAAAATTTGTGTTGTGGATGTTTTTTTTCTCTTGTTTCATAAGAATCTCCTTTGCATAAGGTTTTTTTGTTGATATCCTGCATAAACAACTTCTCAAACAACATAAATTTCTGCTCCTCTTTCTGTTGTTGTCTTGTCATTATCTCAATAGAATTGAGCTCCAACTTTATATATTTTTCATTGTCTTGTACCTGACTGTATATTCTGATTTCTGACTCAATCACCATCATCTTCTTATGTCTATAAACAATTTCCTTTATGTTGTACTGTATCCTTCTATCTTTCCTTGACTTGCTGACTTTGACAATTTCTCATGCTCATCACCTTTGTAGTTTTCATCATCCACCTATCCAATATCTTGAGTAGAATCCTCTTAATCTCAAAAGAAGATTTTTTCTTGTTTGATACAAGAACATATAACCTTTCAACCACATACTATCCATCAGCTGCAATTAATTTAGTTATTGAACTTGGTTCAATTACCTCCATATTCCTATTAAATTTAACCTTACTGATCATCCCAATTTTCAATTGCAAATTCAAAATAAACTCTCGATATTCTAATATTCTTTGAATCAAGAACAAAACCTGCTTGTGGACTATACTTTCACATCCTCTGCAATTTTGTTTCTCTTCTGCAATGACTTGTTTAAAATCTATGCCAACTCTCCTTCCTTCATCTAGAACTTCTTAGTCAACTAGTTGCTTTCTCACATCATCTTGTTTCCATAAGGAAAACTGTCTTTCTAAAATTCTAGAACGTACATACTCCTTCATGTTTACTTGTGCAAACATATCTCCAAGAGAAATTTGTCCTTCATCCTGAAAACCACATTCAACAATTAATAATTCAAAATCAGAAAATACATTACATTTTCCATCTCTTTCCTCATTAACTCTGCTCCAAGTTTTCTCTGATTTGTCATCATCTTGATATGCATATGACATGCCAAACTTGTCATGTTGTCTTGTCTTGAAAAAGTCTTCTTGGTCTTCACTTTGCTCTGGATGCTGTCTAATTTCTGAATTCTGTTCTTTGCTCTTCTCTTTGGCCTTCCTTCCTTTCACACTTCTTTTCATTCTTCCTGTTTCTTCCCTACAAATCTGTAAGACACTAAGTTTCCTTTTCCATTCCTCCTTCTTTTCAATCAAAATCTGCCAATCTCTAATTCTCTTTGTTTCTGTACAGGAAACAAAATCACCACATACAATAGATTTTTCATTCCACTAAGAGTCCCTTTTACAACAGTGAAAATTACTTTCAACACCATGAATATCACATTCCACTGAACCCCTTTATTGCTCACTGCATATGCATAGTTCATAAAAGCATCCTTACCTTCATCCTCTGAGATTGCTTGTCTCTTTCCAAGTTGTTGATTACATTCACCCTTACTCTTTTTGCAATTTGTACAAATAACATTATCTTCAATTTTCTACTGTGCATCCGCCTCTACCAACCTCTCTTTAAGTTCTTGGCTGTCCACTTTTCCTCTCCTCTTCATATCCTTTTTCAGACTAATTGTACCTCCTTGGGCTGAATTCTCTTTATAAATATCTATTCTACTATCTTCCATAGTACATTCTTCAGTAAGAGTCCTTTCCATTAATGTTCCACTATTCCTTCCAAGACAATTTATTGTCCATTAACTATCAATACAGGTTCATATTTTTTGAATAAAAATTGAGGAGATAATTCCATTACCTCAAGTGTTTGTACTGCACATACACTCTTGCTTGGTCCTGTCATAAGGTTATCTTCATACCTCTCTTCTACTTCCCCTTTTGCAATCTGCACTTTCCTTTTGTCTTCAGACTGTCTGCTATCCTTTTGCCAAGTCTTACTAGATTCATCATCCTCACTTCCTTAGTAGTCTCAACATTTGTCCATCTTTAGTGTCTTTTAATACATTTTCAATCAAGAACTATTCTATTACATTCATCGCTTCTAACAGTTTCATTTCTTCAGCAACCTACATAAACATATCTTCTAAAGATTGTTCATCACCTGCATACATACACAAATCATCAGTTTCAAAAATACGAGGCTCCTCTTTCTTTGATGTTTCAATCATCACATCTCTTTGCTAATCCAAACTTGTCCAACAATTTAGAAAATCATTCATAATTCTTTCCTCAACAAGGTAATACTCTTGCTCGGGTCTACAATAGCTATCTTCCATCTCTGGCTCTGCCGCGCTGAGTTTTTCTCTTAATTTGATATACATTCTCCTCTTTATCTATTTCTGTAATAGCTTCCACTTTATCTTCTTTCTTTTCATAGTCAAACCATACCTTTGGTCCTTTTCACATTTTTTCTAGCAGCATTATTATGGCATCCACACTTTCTTTCAATTCTATAATGTATTTGTCAAATATCTCTTGACTCATCTCCTCTCCTTTGCCATTTTCCTTGGCATATTTCTTTCTTCTGTTGTGGATTCTCTCTGAACCCCTGCTATGACTATCAGTAGTCATTTCCTCATTATCTCTATGAGTTCCTCACTCACTATGAGCTACACTAAGCCTCTGTAACATCAAGTCCTCCCTGTTGTCACTTACCTCACCAATCCCATCTCTGGACTTGGTCTTTTGGCAAGCACTGGTTCTCTATCTCTATAACCTCTTGAGCACTCTCTTCCACTCTCTTTAGGCTTATATCCTCAACTCACCTTCTCTTGAGAATAGTTTAATTGTCCTCCATGTCCAACTTTCAGCTATAATATTTACGTTCGCTGCCACTAACACAACTCCTCTCTTTATTCACACAGTCTGCTACTGTGTGTTGCTGTTATCATTCTCTTCCCTTATAGAAATAATTCAAATGAACCACATCAAAATACAACTCACACCTGATGATCTATCTCTTTAACCTTTCACTTGCTTGGCAATACACATACTTCTTTACTTTTCACTTTCTGCACATCAGTGCTTCTTTCAACTAAATTTCTTTTCTTTCTAAGTATATCCATATTCACTTTATTTCCTTACAATATCTCTGCTGCAATTTCTTCATTTGCTTCTTTGTCACAACTACCTGGCTGAAACTTCATTACCTACTACTTGCATTCACCTACATACATCATTGAAGTTTTAAAACCTACAAGATCCTTCCTGATCTTGTCTTCCTCAAATCCTTTTTCCACAGTTTATCTTGAATGAACCGATTGAAGTCTTCATTGCCTATAACACATCTTGTGTTCTCATCTCCCAACACCAATTCCTTTCAGATCATATCCATCTACATTTGAATCTATTACCAATGCAATTCTACATGTTTTGAGAATAAAATTCAATCTTTCAACCAATCCCCACACAGCATTAATCTTTGCTCTGACACCAAATGATGCAGAGGTAATAGTTTAACCCAACAATCATATAAGGTTAACACTAAATCCCACTTCATAACCCAGGTTAATGCTATGATTCTAGGTGATTAATCATTAATATATTACTATGGGTTAAAAAAAAAACCTCTCCAACCTTACTCTTGATTCTTTTCAGTCAATTCTATAAGCGGACTCTTTTCAACTAATTAATCTTATTAAATGAAATACTCTGCAACCCTTTTCTACATGGCTTATGGGACCTCCCGGTGTGAATACCCATAATAGAGATTTATACCATAAGTTAAGCGCTAAGCCAATGACTTAACACCTTTCCATAAACCTTTGTGCTAACTTAACACTTTTCTCATAAAGCTTTCTTATTGCGAAGTTGATTCCGCGCCACGATCTCCACCATTGGTTCAGTACCAATCCAACGACTATTGTGCCATCATGCTTCAACTAGCCCAATAGTTATTGTTTTGTAATCGCACGAGATAAGTGGTTTTGGTCCCTCGTCCTTGTGCTATGTGTCACCACCACGACTCATCGCATGAATTTTAGAAATACCGTTTACCAGGTTTTGTCCACACAAGATACTGTTTACCATTTTCCTGCTAGAACTCAAAGAAGTTAAATTTATTTTGAATAGCTCATCGTGTCCATTGTTTATGTTAACCGGCTTTCATGTTCTGATGTGATATGCGTCAATCTCCTTTGATCGGATGATCACCGCCAATTACCATAAACGTCGCTGACTGCTGACTTGTGAAATGTTAACCGATTTAACATGAGATCTGTGCTTTAATTTGAGCTGTCCATCCTCCATTTCCAACAATGCAACCTAATCTCCACTGTCCATTCATCTTCGCCATTTCTTTATAACCCTTTAGGAAGTTTGGAAAATCTTGCATCCTCCACTATAGAAAATAATTCTCAATCTTCCTTTGTCTACTGTGAAAACCAATTGCGCTCACTTCCGCTAATCTCTCCATCCATTCAAAAGGAAAATTCTGATCTCTACATGCCTATACACAGGTTTTATTAGACAATTAAATGATAATCTTATAGATGAAATTTCATCAGTCATTCATGCTATTCAACACAAAAATTCCACAGTATTTCTCATATTCACAGTCAACGCACCATAAGGCTATTAAGGCACATATAGACACAAATTCCCACACATGATATATATATATACAAATCCTCACTGTTTTGGTATTTTTATAAAATAGTTACAAGGAAAATAGTCACATTTGACTATTTTAGTTCCTTTCCACAAAATCCATCTATTTCTCTTCCTAACTCCTCACTCTTGCACTTACTATCCTCTAGCTCTCTAACCTCTAGCTAACCTCTGGCTAACCTCTAGCTAACCTCTGACTAACCTCTCGAATTATTCAAAATATCACAATTTATACAAAAATGGATTCATGAACCAATTTAGTTCAAATCTAACAATATCTCACTCTCTCCTAAAGTATCTCTCCAGCTCCACTCTTTTCTCAAACAAAAACCCAAATTAATCATTTAAATCCCTCAACTACTCACTCTTCCTAGGATTACTTAATTGTCTCTAAGATCTCTACATTCATGACATATTCTCCATTAATCAAACTACAATTAAAATCCCCTCAACTAAACTGAACTTAGGAAAATAAATAAAATGATTAAGGGAACCCACTCCCTTTAGTAAATGTGAAATAAGACTCATTGGTCTTATAATATTTGAAGAATGCTCCTGCATCATGTAAAGTTTGCTGAAAATATATCGGCCTACAAGCCTAGTTCGACAGATGTGCCAGCTCTCTCTATCCCTTCTACTTCTAAAAATATTTCTTTTTTAGATGATGATAGCGAAGATGACAATCCTCCCCCACCTTCTCAAGATCCTCCTTCAGCTCCTCAGATTACAAAATGGGTCGGTGCTACTCGGGATGCAACATGTGCTCTTGTAGGTGATCCTAGAGATCAGTGATGTACACGTTCTCAGCTTGATAGAGCCTCTTCTTTACTGTCTCAAGCTTCAGTGAACTATGATCCTGACACCTTTGCAGAATCTTCAGGCCATCCAGATTGGGACACAGCTATGAATGAAGAATATCGTTCATTATTGGCAAACAATACATGGGATCTTGTTCCTCTTCCAAAGGAGCAAAGACTTGTTAGATGCAAATGGGTTTACAAACCCAAGTTTGGACCAGATGGAAAAGTTGATAAACATAAAACTCATCTTGTTTCTAAGGGTTTTTCACAAGTTTAAGGCATTGAATATAATAAAACCTTCTCCCATGTTGCCAAAATGAACTTTATCCACCTTTTTATTTCCCTTGCTACCTCTTTCAAATGGGAAATCCATCAGATAGATGTTAAATCTGCCTTTTTACATGGGGACTTGCATGAAGAAATTTGTATGGAACAACCTCCTGGCTTTATAGAAACAGACTCTAGCCTTGTATGTCGGCTTAAGAAATCCGTTTATGGTCTCAAGCAAGCCCCTCGAGCTTGGTGTGCCAAAATGGATAGCTTTATTTTAGACACTGGATTTTCTAGGTGTCATTCTAGCAATATTGTCTACACCAAGAAAGTGGGTAAGTCTCTAATCATTATTGTTCTTTATGTTGATGATCTTATCCTTACTGGGAGTGATCCCAATGTTATAAATCATGTGAAGTCCAACCTTAAAAAGAAGTTTGAAATGACATACTTAGGACACTTGCATTATTTTCTTGGTCTTTAAGTCCAAGGAAGGTATTTCCCTTTCCTTGTCCAAGTATACCTGTACGCCACTTTCACATGGAAGATTATAAGCTAACCCCTTCTCCCTTTCATTCTGGAGCCAAACTTTCAGTCACTTGTACTTCCCCTGTAGTTGATTCTACCTTATACTGCCAGCTTGTAGGAAAACGTTTGTATCTGACCCATACCCATCCTGACCTTTCCTTTGTTGTTGGGCTTATTGCTCGGTTTATGAAAAACCCACATGAAAGTCATTAGAAATCAGCTAAAATAATACTTATTTATGTTCAAGGTATAGTTCAGTTTGGGATTCATTACAATGCAGAAGCATCTCCTCTATTGGCTGGTTTCACTGATTTCGATTGGGCTAGTGACCCTGATGATTGGAAGTCTACTGCAAGTTATGTCTTCACTCTTGGTTCTGGACCTATTACATGGCCTTACAAGAAACAAAGTGCCATTTCTATTTCTTCAGTAGAAGTAGAGTCTCATGGCACCATAGAAGCTAGTAAGGAAGCCTTGTGGCTTCATCAGATCCTGTTAGAGTTTGGCTTTCAGCAACAGCATTCGACTACACTTTGGTGTGATAATCAAAGTGCCCCTCAACTATGCAAAGATCTAGTCCAACATCAACGCAACAAACACATTGAACTACACATGAACTTCATCAGAAAGATCATTCATGACCTTGTTCTTGAAGTGCAATATTGTTCAACTGATGATCAAGTTGTAGACATCTTTACAAAGGCTCTCATAGAGGTGAAGTTTACTAAACTTCGATTTATGGTTGGAGTTCAGGAAGTTGTCACTAAAGGGGATAGGCTCTGATGCCTCGTTATTTCCCCTATTGTGTCATATTTTTACATCCTTAAATCCTATCCCAAGTTTTTCTTAAGGTGGGATGTTAGGATATTTCGACACATAGGAAATAGTTAAGTATAACTTAGTCTAGTGTAAAGTTAGGTAAAGTGTGTTTCTTTACTATGTACTTTTGTAACTTACAATCCAATGGTCATGATATGTTCTAGACATGAAGTGATCTGATGGTTCATTCTCTCCTCAGTATTATCGACACTTGATCTGTGGCTTAACACCTGATTGGTCCATGATATCTATTTAAAGAGCATGGAGGGTCATTTGTAGGGTGACCATTCATGATAGAAGCTTATGTAGATTTTCTTTCTTTTATTAATAAATTGCCTAAAGTGGCCGCATTGGCTCAAGCCATGGATTGTTTCCCTCTTTGAGGGTTTTAACCATGTTAAGAATACTAGTGTATTGATCTGTGATCTGTTTGTGAGTGGTGTCCTTTGGTGTTCTATTTGAGGAACTTACCCTGTAAATTCATACACGAAGTGCAACGAGGAAGTGTATCAAGCAAAGGAGGATGAGTATAATCCTAGATTATTTTATGGTCTATTTTTGGGTTGATATCATCCACACATGTGAGGAATCAAGAGATAAGTTGTAGTAGATAAGCCGAGAGTAATTGTAGTCCTCTTGGGGGTCGAGTCAACTAATAAAGAGATCATATCCAGAGCGAAGAAAATCAAGGCATAGGATTACAGATTGGGTTTCCAAATTAGGATTGCAAACCTAATTCAAGGAGGTTGAAGATTTCACGTAGAAAGAGGTCAAAGTGGAAGAGGAACTGAGAAGATGGGAGGAGCAGAATATTGACTATCCATGTCTAAGGATCTCATTAAGGGAACTTGTGTCTTGGTCTTAGAGTGGCAAATAGGTCAAGGGTCTTTGTCTTGGTATTGGTCATTTGGAATCTCTATAAGAAGAAGAATTTTTTTGGGTTTCCCTCTCAAGTAGGAGAGGTTTTGGCCCTTAATGATAGCTTATATTTTTTTCTCTCTTGTCTCTTTTTGGTTTATGCATTGGTAGTTGTTTGATGAAGAAGAACACTAATAACCCAAGTAAAAGAAGATCCTGTTAATTTTTGCAACTATGGTCAAATTCCACCTTGGACAGACAGTGTGACTGAGATGATGCTTGCAGTAAATTCCTCTTTTCGAGAGGACCAAAATCAACCTAAAGACAGGGAAAATTTTAACAATGAAAATTTGTCTTAAAGTTTAGAAATCTTGGCGAATCTTACTAGTCCCCAAATTGCAAATTATAAAATGTTTGTTGATATATTTGTAAAAACATGTAAATTTCTAATAGTTTTATATATAGTCTTTATACAATTTTGGCAATTTTTAAGGTAAAATAATTTTATACTATAAAATTTGGGCGAATCATCTTTAGAAAAAATGGGAAATTAGCAAATCTTGTTTTTGGAAAAACCATGGAAAATTAGCCCACTTGTGAATATTAGCCCCTAAAATTTTCCATGCCTAAAGATCACCCTATTTGGTTAAGTGGAAGTTGGTTTTTGAATTATTTTATTCATTCATGTATAACATAATGGGTTAGCCCTAAGCACATGTGAAATTGGTTAGGTCAGACTCAACCTTAAGTGGACCCTCATTAAATCCTATAAATTGAAGCGACCTCAAGCATATTTACACACATTGATCAAGCCATATTCTGTTCTTCTCTTTTGTCTTGGTTCGCATCTGACGGAAGGAGTTTACGCAAGGGTGTGAAATCATAGGCGTGAAACTCACACGGATATAGGGTTTTATGTTTCTCGGATGCATGCATGTAACTAGGTATTTTGATTCCTAGAATCTGGCACACAGTGGCTCTGAGAGCATCCACGAGGCCTTAGACACTAGCACAGAAGCCTAAGGGAGCATCCATGGATTCAGAGGCATATCAGGCCGTATTAGTCCCTGGACACTCTCACAAAGTAGTTCTGAGAACGTCCAGGCAATCCTGAATGCACACACAATAACTAGAAGAGAGTGTATAGGGATTTGGAGCAGCTTTGGGTGAGTTTGACCCCAGACGCATGCACAAAGTATTCCTAAGAGTGTCCGAGCATACATAAATTCCCTCATACAGTGGATGAGAGAGCGTCTAGGGAGTTTCATATGCACTCAATGATTTTTGCTAAGAGCATCCATGGTTTTGACCCAGGTTTGACAATTACCTTTAGTTGGCTTCAGTGATCTGATGGATCAAGGGTTTCTCTCTATTGTTCTGTAGATTTGTAGATCTGTTTTGTAAATCTCCATTGTAAATTTATGTATTGGGCTCATTGTAATCTCTGTTGAAAAGATTTTATGATGATCTAATAAAGAAGAATATTTGAAAGGGTTTTCTCCCTTGTGGGGTTTTTTCCTAGTCTTGGACAATTTTGTTGTCTCTTATGGTTTTGTTTCTGTCTTCATTGTCATTGCATACATTTTTCTATCATCAGTTACAGTTTATGATTGTTTATATTGCTAATAATTGGATGCATTTTTAATGAAGAAATAACTTGGGCTAAAGTAATTGATACAACATAGAACAATCTGAAAAATTAACATGGTATCAAAGTTGAGGTGAAGGACAAGCCCAAAAGAAGACAAGCATTGAAGCCCTCATTATCAGAAAGAAGATTGCCTAGCCAAGGTCAAGATGTGTTCCTCTACCTTCAAGGAGCATGAAAAGTTGGGTGATGCATCAAACTTTGTTGCATGGAAAGTCAAGTTGGAGATTATAGATGACAACAATGATGTGTTGGAATACATTCAAGGAAGGATGCTCGAGCATCTAGAAAATGTTTCCACTTCCATTAAGAACAGGTATAAGAAAGTTGAGACCAAAGAAAAGAAAATTATAGTTGATGGTTTTCAAGATCATTTACTTGCATATGTTGGGAATTTAAGAAAGTCTAAAGACATGTATGACAAGATAGTTGACATGTATGAAATCAATAATTTGAATGAGATCATCATCTTGAAATATTAACTCAAGGAAACCAAGATGAACAAAGGATAAGTTTTTCAATCCTACATTATGAGGATCTCTTGCCTTAGAGATCACTTGCAGAGAATTGGAGAAAATTTCTTTGACAAGGAACTAGTAGTTGTGACTCTTAGAGCTCTCCCTCCTATTTTGGAAACCTTCATTAATACAATTAGCAACATCAATGTCCTTCCATAATTTGGTGAAACTTTTGGGAAGCTTACTCAAGAAGAATTAAGGATGATAGCAAGAGGAAGGATTCAAAAGCATGAAGAGGGAGATCTCACTTCATATATCTCTCATGACAAAAAGAAGAAGGGGAAAAGAGGTCCACCAAGGAAGCCTCCTTCTCAAAATACAAAAGGAAGGAATGACATATTTTTATCTCATATTGAATGCTACAATTGCCACAAGAAAGGTCATTATGTATGCAATTGTCCCGAGAAGAGAAAATGCCACGTTACAACAACAATAATAAAATAAGAAAAGACGATCAAAGGAATGACCACGATAGAAGATATGAAAGAACAAGAACTAGAGATTCCTCAAGTGACCATAAATAAGATCATCCTCCTCAAAAGATGTCAAGGGCTCCCATATATGAAAGTAATGCTATAAATAAATCTGAATACATTCTTATTTCTTCTGTTACTAGTTCTTCTCCACTAGATTCGTGGGATAGCTGGTTGGTTGATAGTGGGGCCACTCATCATTTCTCTGGATACAAGGAAGTCCTCTCTAATCTGGTAGAGAGGGAGACTAAGCTGAAGATCATTCTTGGAGATAAATCCACTCATCCTCTAAAAGGCTTTGGGTCCATCAAATTTCAATTGAATTCTCAGGAATCAGTTATGCTGCATGATGTTATGTATGTGTCAGAATTAATGAAGAATTTGGTATCTATAACCACATTAGAAGATAAAGGGATGAGGGTTGCCTTCATCAAAGGAAAAGTATTGACTTGGTATGTTGTTTAAACTATGAGAGATGCATTCACATTAGGATCTAGATATGAAGGACTATATAGAGTCACTGGAAGGCCACTTCTAGCATTGGTTCATAATACCAATCATTTGAGCGAGTTTTAGCACCACAGACTGGCTCATCTACACTATGATGCTCTTCCAAAATTGAAGAAATGGGTCTTAGGTATTCTCGATGTTCAATCTCATCCTAATGGAGTTTCTCCAGGTTGTGTGAGTGGAAAGAAAACAAGGGGATCATTCCCCTATAGTGAGAACAAGTCAAATGACATTATTCATCTCATTCATTTTGATATATGTGGTATGATGCCTATGCATTATATTGGTGGTCATCTCTACTACATCACCTTTATTGACGACTTCTCAAGAAAGACATGGATAAACTACTTTAACCACAAGGATGAAGCCTTTGAGATGTTCAAGGAATTCAAAGCCTTGATAAAAAATCAAACAGGAAAGAGAATCAAAGTATTCAGGTCTGACAAGGAGGGGAATACATTTCAAACGTATTCATAGCTTTTTGCAAGAAAGAAGTGATCAAGAAGGAAACAATTGTACCATATACCCTTGAACATAATGGTTTAGTTGAAAGGAAGAATAAGTCTATATTAGAAGTTGCTCGTGCCATGATCCATGATCAAAAAGTGCCAAGGTCCTTTGGGTTAAAGCCACACATGCTCCCATATATGTTCAAAACAGGGTGCCCATCAAGCATTAGTAAACAAGATCCCCGAAGAAATATTCATTGGTGTCAAGCCTGATATTAGCCATATTTGTTTATTTGGATGCCCGATATATTTTCATGTGCCGAAGGACAAAAGGAACAAGTTGGAAACTATAGGAAGAAAAGGTACATTTGTGGGTTATTTTGAAAATTATAAGGATTATAGAATATATATTCTTGGTCAAAGGAAGGTCGAAATTAGCAGGGACGTAACATTTGATGAAGGTGCAGTTCTTGGAAAAGCAAGATACCTTCCTGTGCCTCCTCCTCCCAAGAAGGAGAATGATGACTGGGATACTCTAGATGGTCCTTCCATTCCCAAGTCTTTTGTTGATGATCCCATGGAGCCTATGGATCCTTTAGATCCTCCTCCATGTGATCCTCCTACTAGAAAGAGACCACTCTGGCTCCACGATACTCTACAGGATGTTGAAAGAAATGTTCCCATTCATAGATCATTTAGAGAAAGGAAGCAACCATGAAGGTATTAGGGATATGTTATAGCCCTGAGCACTATGATTCAAGTCGAACAATCCTTATTCAAAGAAGAAGTAAAAGAACAAGTTTAGAAGGATGTTATGGCCAAGGAATATGAATCTATTGTGAAAAATGATGTATGGGATGTTGTATCTAGACTGAATGGGAAATATGTTGTGACTTGAAAGTGGATATTCAATATCAAACTTGGAATTGATGGCGGCATTGAGAAATACAAAGCAAGTGAGGATTATTTCAGAAAGAGGAAGAAGATTATGATGACATATTTGATCCAGTGGCTCAATACACAACCATCCCTTTGATAGTTTCCCTTGTTGCTAGTCAAGGATGGACTCTTCATCAGATGGACGTAAAGATCGCTTTCCTTCATGGCATGTTATAAGAAGAAGTATATATTGAACAAAAAGAGGGATTGGAACTAGAATCTCGAAGAACATATTTTTGTAGGTTGAAGAAGGAATTATATGGTTTGAAGCAAGATCCTTGAGCTTGGTATGCACACATTGACAGTTATTTAATGAAGCTGAGATTCACATGAAGCAATGTCGATCACAACCTCTACTTCAAGGTAGTCCAAGGTATTCCATTAATTTTGGTTTTATATGTTGACGATCTATTCTTGACAAGTCGTGAACATTTTATGATCAAATGTAAGAGGGAAATAGAATTTGAATTCGAGATGAAGGACCCTGGTCTCATGCACTACTTTCTAGACCTTGAGGTGTGGCAAAGGCCTGGTAAGATTTTCCTTTCATAAGGAAAATACATTGTGAAGCTTCTAGAAAGATTTGGAATGACTGAATGCAAATCCATGGCTACACTAATGGAAATGAACTTCAAGAAGTTATGTGGAGAAGCTTCAAGAATTGATTTGGCTAATCCCTCTAAGTATAGGCAATTGATTGGTGCTCTGATGTTCCTATAGAACACCCATATAGACATATGCTATGCAGTAAACACATTGAGTCAATTTATGATCGAGCCCCTCCATGCACATTGGATCACTGCCAAACATGTATTGATATATTTGCATGGGTCGATCACACTTGGTCTGAGATATTCTGCTAGAGATGTTCAACTTCATGGATACACTGATGTTGACTGGGTAGGAAATGTTATCGATGGAAAGAGTACATCTGGATGTTGCTTTAGCCTTGGATCTGCCATGATATCCTAGATGAGCAGGAAATAAAAGTTTGTAGCATTGAGCACTGCTAAAGCAGAATACATTGCCACTAGCATGGCTAGTTGCAAAGCAGTTTGTTTGAGGAAGCTCTTTGGAGATATATTTGAACAAGACCTAACCACTATAATGATATATTGCAAAAACAAGAGTGTGATTTTCTTGGCAAATAATCTCATGTTTTATGACAACTACAAGCACATTGAGATTCGATATCACTTTATTCCATACATGGTGCAAAGAGGAGTTGTTAGACTCTGTCACATTTTGATAGATGAGAAGATTGAAGATATTCTCACCAAGGCATTACTAAAAGGAAAACTATTGGTCTTCAGAGAGTAGATTGGACTGATGGATGTGTCCCCTCTAGATAAGGGGCAGTACTGGTTGAGGACACTGAGCTAATATTTACTTCCTTGTTTGATCTCCCAAGGCGAGAAATTGAGATAGAGGGCTCATGGGGTTGAGGTATCTCTAGACAATAAGGTACACCCCTATTTGTTACCCATAGGGTTAGAGATGTTGCTACCCTATATTCATAGGGTCAGCGAATTTTTCTCCCATGTTTGGTCTTTGCAGAGTATACCCCAGTTTGCATCATACCCACCAGTAGGGCTTGTCGGGAATACCACTCCTCATTTGGTCAACAAGTTGAGAGTTTACCTGGGGTGTACAACCTAATTTGATTATGATGCAGGTGTTATACCACATGAATATTGAGGGTCATTGGTGGGAAGATTGGTAGGAAATAGGATTGGGTTGAGATTTTCTACCCTTTTAATATTACGGGTTGCAAATGAGCTCTGCGATGAGATTCTAGGGTCAAAGATGTGCTCCCCTGTATGATGAGTTATCTTATTACTTGGTACGGGTGGAAGCTATTAATCCTAAATTATTCTTATTTTAGACCTGAGAAAGTTTCAACAGATAGAGTTGAGTAGAGACAGTGAAATCATGATGACAACATGATAGGATGATGTGAAAATCAACTGACAGATATTGGCAAGTGGAATTCTTCCTAGTTGAGAGGGATTGTTAATTTTTTCATATAGGGTAAAATTCCACCTTGTACAAATCAAGTGAACAAGAAAATTCTTGCATTAAATTCCTCTTTTCGAGAGGACCAAAATTGACCTAAAGATAATCCTATTTGGTCAAGCAGAAGTTGGTTTTTGAATTATTTTATGAATTCATGTATAATGGAATGGGTTGGACCTAAGCACATGTGAAATTGGTTAGATCAGCCTCAACCCCAAGTGGACCCTCATGAAAGTGTATGAATAGAAGTGACATCAAGCTCATTTCCACACATTGATCAAGCCATCTTCTATTCTTCTCTTTTTTCATGGTTCGCACAGGTCTGACGGAAGGAGTTCGTGCAAGGGTCTGAAATCATAGACGTGAAGCTCACGCAGATCTAGGGTTTTATGTTTCTCAAACATAGGCACGTAACTAGGTATTTTATCCCTAAACGTTGGCACACATTGGCTCTAAGAGCATCCAAGAAGACTTAGATGCTAGCACAAAAGCCTAGGGAGCATCCAGTTTTTTTGGAAAATCAGGTAGTATTAGTCCTCAGATGCTTGCACATAGTGGTCTTGAGAACGTCTAGGTAGTCCTATACACACACATAGTAACTGGAAGAGAGCATCTAGGGTTTTGGAGAAGATTTGGGTGAGTTTTACCTTGGTTGCACGCACAAAATCTTCTTGAGAGTGCTTGATCATACATAGACGCCCTCACATAGTGGTCGAGAGAGTGTCCAGGGAGTTTCAAATGCACACAATGAGTTTTGCTGAGAGCATCGAGGGTTTTGACCTAGGGTTTGATAGTTACCTTCAGTTGGCTTTAGGGATCTGATGGATCAAGGGTTTCTCTCTTTTTTCTATAGATTTGTAGATTTGTTTTGTAAACCTCCACTGTAAATTTATGTATTGGGCTCATTGTACTCTCTGCTGAAATTTTTTTATGATGATCTAAAAAAGAAGAAGATTTGAAAGGGTTTCCCCCTGGTCTTGGACAATTCTACTGTCTTTTATGGTTGTGTTTTTGTATTCTTTGTCATTGAATATATTTTTCTATCTTCAGTTACAATTTTTGAGGTTATATTGCTAATAATTGGATGTATTGTTAATGAAGAAGTAAATTGGGATAAATTAATTGATACAACATAGAACAATCTGAAAATTTAATAGATCCTAATATAAAGAAGTAAAAATCACTGACAATAAGTTACTAATAGAAGAGAAATCGCTTAATTTCAATGCCCTAAATTTCTCATTAGCCTAATCACAAACTACTTTGTCATCCATGCTGTCAATTCGTACAAATGAAAAGGTATTGAAAAATTGGTGTTTTAATGAATTTTCTTTATAAATTGAAATATACAGAATAGTTAAATACATAGCCAGGGGTTGAGGCATTTTCCTGTCTGCACAACTACACCTACTCATGATCTCTGACTCACCTAAAATCTCGACTGGTTTCCACAAGGTTGGGGGCCAAGATTCAGAATGATTCCCTGAGTTATGCACCCACACTCTTGTGACTTCCAACTTGGTTGAAGGCTTGAGTCAGAACCTTCATGACTGGAACCTTGTCCTTGTTTGACTTTTTTTCCTCTTATAAATGTTGAACTTTGACTTGTAATAACGTTTGATCTAGGAAGCCTTTTTTAGACTTCATTATACCATTGAAAATATCTTTCATAGCTCTATCCATATGAGTGGGTCCTAAGTACACTTGAGCTGGTTCATTGAATTGAAAATGAATTCAAAGTATCTACACCTTGACTAACATTTCCTTTTCCATACTTCCGCTAATCTTGTTCTTTGCTCATTTTGCTTGCAATCATCTCTACCTTTTCCATGATATTCTATTATTTCCTCATTCTACTTGCAATCATATTTATCTTTTCTATCATCTTCTGTTATTTGCTCATTCTACTTGCAATCATCTCTACCTATGTCATCATCTTCTATTGTTTGCTCATTCTACTTGCAATCATCTCTTCCTTTTCCATCATCTTCTTTTCCTCTTCCATCAATGATAACATATTTATAACATGACCCCCCTTTGGAAATGATGGAAACATCATGATTAAAAAAAAAAACACCATAAAAATAAAAGCAAAGTGTACTTATTTTTCATTTTTTTAGGTGATTCTCCCCCTATGATGCACTTCTCCTTTGATGTACTTTTTCTTTGGTGTACTTCTGCTTTTGGTAGTGTTTCCTCTCCCCCTTTATTTTGTTTGTGGGACTTCTCCTTCTCCAATGTTTTTGTTTTATATCCTTATCCCCCTTTGACATCAATGGAAAAGAAGCTAATATTCACACCTCACAACCTTTCTCCCCCTATCTTGTTGATCCTATGGACCTGGAAACATTTTTTTGATGTGGTGAGTGCTTTGTTGGCTGCTTTTCTTCCCCTCAAGGAATATTTAGTGGAGGGAGGAAGAGAAACTACTCCAAATATTTGTCTTAAATACTCAAACTAATCCCTTTGGAGAGGTTTGGCTAATATATCAGCTTCTTGCTCTTTGGTAGGTAAATATTCTAGCTTGACAATTTGATTTGAAAATTTCTCTCTTAATAAATGACACTTGATTGGAATATGCTTTGTCTTTGAATGAAAAATAAGATTATTGGACATGTCAATGGAACTTTCATTATCATAGATGATAGGAATAGGTTGAACATATAATACTTGTACATCTGTAAATTTTGCTTCAACCATAAGAGTTGAGTGCAACAAGAAGTTGCTTCTATATATTTTGCTTCAAAAATTGAGAGAGATTAAAACTTACAAATGTCATATCCCTCTTGATATTAGGCTTATTGCACCCATCTTGCAATTTCATCAACCTCATCCTCATCATCAGCATGATGTCATTCTTCCTTCATGTGCCAGGGTTTCTTCTTTAAGCAGGAATGTTGATCTAGGTTCAATCCTAGGGTTTTTTTCATAAACCCTCTGGATTTCTTATCCAATCCCTACTAGGGTTTCCAAATCCTAGAATTCCAAATTTTACAAACCTATAGCCCTTTACATGTGATGAGGTACATCATTTTCATCAATATTTTTTTGCTAAGGCAAGAGTGGATACTTGTATTCATATTTATAAAAAATAAATAGTCTACAAAAGGCATAAGCCCACAACTAGCCATTAGATCTAGATCGAAAGATCCAGCGGCTGAGAAAAAATGGGTGGCAAACAAGCACACCGTTGACCAGGTAAAACGGACTTGAAGGATTCAATAGTTCTCAATTGGTAAACACATCGTGTAGTTTTCCTCCTGAAATCCATCGAATGCGTGAAATTCCAGAAGAAACGCGCAAAACGGACTCACCAACTAGCTCGATAAATGATTACGATTGATCCAACGGTTGCAATTGATATCGCGCACCTTAACCCACCGAAGTTTACCGCGTGATGAGGGGCGGTATTTCCTCCCCACTCTCCGCCACGTGTTGCGTGGTGAGTGGGATCGCACCAAAATGAAAAAAACCTCTTCCATCCTGAAAGCGGTGCGAAATATCGGAAACCGCTTCAAGGGTGGTAAAGTCACCACCGAAATAAAATGTGGTTTTGCAGCTGCCGTGGAGAACTAGATTCTGGTTCCCGACCAAAGGAAGATGAAGCTCCCTTTTTCCCGCCATCTCCCTAACATTTCTGGTATGTTGTTGCCATTCCGATACTTGATCTCTAAAATCATACTTACAAGTGCAAAAAAGTCAATCTTGTCCCGTTTCTGTGGCCCTGTTTCAAAAAATCTTATTGTCCTCTTCCACCTGACCACAACACTGCTCCTTTAATCTGTTCTGAGACATTTCTCACCATATCAACTTGACCCTGTTTTTAGTGCATACAACTCCTTGATTGGCCATAATGTCTGCCAGTTTATTGGCCATCCTTCGTACATGAGTGAAACTCACTGTGCGAAGATCTTGGAAGTGAATTTGTATCCTTTGAAAGACTTGGATTAGCCTCCAATGACTTGACACTTTTTCTGGCTCTGTTCCACAACATATTCTTTTGACTGAGTTAACGATCAACTTAGGATCGACTTCAATAATAGCGTTCTGGAGATTATACTACTTCAGGAAATCTAAACTCTGTTCAAGAGCCATTAATTCAACCATATTATTTGTATCTCTTCCCAGATGGCAATGGAAGATAAAGAGAATACAACCATTCTCATCACGTATCACTCCTCCAAAACCAGCAAGACCTGGGTTGCCCTTTGAGGCCCCACCAATGTTGAATTTCAGAAAACCTTGAGGGGGAGGATGCTAATAATCTGGCTTATTAGCAGTATTCATAACCTTCTTGACCATCCCCTGCGGAATTAGCCCCTGCATCCCCAGCCGACACAGAATCTGCATCTCTATTTTAGAAGGAGAGTTTTTTGGGGAATTTTTCACAATAGTGCCCACCGTCTCTTTGAGTTGTCTTAAGATCCTCTCAAAAATGAGATGGGTGGTGCTATGAATATTTTTGAAAATTCTATTGTTCCTTTCCTTCCAAACATTCCAAATTAAGAAGCCCGATGTTAAAACCCATGCCAGGCGAAGAAACTCATACTTAGAGAAGTTTCGTCTCTAGTTATTTAGGGTATTGCTAATGCTTTATCTGTCCTTGTCTGTCTGTTGAAAAATTGTGGCAAAGGTGTCCCACAACCTAGAGGTAAAGATGAAATCATTGAGAAGGTGCTCCATTGTCTCCTCTTGAGCTTCACAGAGCTAGCATCTAGAAGGTCCCAGCACACCCCTCTTTCTAATATTGTCCCAAGTCAGAATTTTTTTATGATGCACCAACCACATGAAGAGTTTGATTTTCATCCAACCTTGCTGCCTCCACAAGTTCTGCCACACTTTGTCCAGTGCATTGGAATCCCACTCAAGAAATATCTTTTTTTCCTCCTTAATATTGAAGGTGCCTTCTTTGTTGTTGCCCCATCTGAGTTGGTCATGCCCTTCTGAAACAAGAATCTTCCTTTATTCCAAAATAGTCAGTAGTGCTTTTGTTTTTGCTTTCAAGGGGTTATAATTCCCAAATTCTAAATTCTTCTAGGTTCTCCATTTGCCTTCTGTACTGGTTTGTTCCCAAAAATCTCTAACCCTTAAAAGCCCTTTGGTGTCAGTTTCTCTCTTAAGGTCCAGAAGGTCCTCCCTTGACAGCGTAGGTTCTTGTTGCCATTTATCTTCCCAAAGCAAAGCCAGGTCTCCTTCTCTGATCTCCCAGAAACTGTTTTTCTGCACTAGGTTTCTGTTCTCCCATGCCTTATTCCAAATGTGGGATCCTTTTATGCTACCCGTCATCCTTATGTGATCATTATCTTGCCAAGTGCTGGCATATTTTTCCTTCCAAACACTAGACCACTGAGCCTTTGGTTCTTTCACCCAACGGCACAATAATTTTGCTCCTAGAGCTCTGTTGAGTACATTAGGATCATCCAGACTAAGACCTTCGTGAGTTTTTGGTTTGTAGATCTTTCCCAGGCTACTAAGGCCCATTTATTTCTCTCCTCCCCCTTACTCCAAATAAAGTCTCTTTGAATGGTTCTGAATTGATGTAAAACTCCCTTTGGAGTTGGAAGAGCTGAAAGAATAAAGATGGAGATTGATTGCAAAACTTCTTTTGTCGGCACCAATCGACCCGCTAAGTTTAAAGATCTAATAGTCCATTTTCTGATTTTGTCCTGCATCTTATTAATGACCGGATCCCAGATGCTTCTGTGTAAGGGTTTATCAGTTAGAGGGACTCCCGGGTACTTGGAAGGAAGAACCTCCCTTTGAAAACCTAGAATTCTGGAGATATTTCTCTGAATAGCGACATTAGTATTAAAGAAAATAATCTTAGATTTGGATAGATTTACCTCCATACATGTGGCCATGGAAAAGTCTCGCAGGATTTGTTTATAAGCAAGAGATTCTTTTACCGTGGGGATTCCCTGCAGCATAGTGTCATCAACAAATTGTTGATGGGACAAAGCTTTACCTGTTTCAGAAAGTTGGATACCCTTGATGTTACCCCCTTCTTTAGCATGCTTGATGGATCACCCAAATCCTTCCATCATGAGGATAAAGAGAAAGAGACAGAGTGGACCTACCTGTCTAAGACCTCTTGGAGGAGAAAAGGTCTTGGAAGGAGAACCATTAACCAAAATTGAAAAGCTAGAGGAAGTGACCAATGCCATGACCCATCTCACCCAGTTATGATTGAAGCCAAAGGCTAGAAGGACCTTCCTAATATAGGTCCAATTCAATTTATCATATGCTTTGGCAAGGTCCAATTGCATGATCATTCCTGCCTTCCTATTGCTTAACAATGAATGTACCACTTCATGTGCTTGAATGATGTTGTTGAGAATTTGTCTACCTTCCACATAACCTGACTGCTCTACAGAAATTAGAGTAGGAAGAAGGGGTTTTAGTCTATTGGCAACCACTTTGGATATTATTTTATACACCACATTGCACAAAGCTATGGGTCTGAATCTGTTTGGAGATAAAGCATTATCCTATTTGGGGATCAAGGAGATGAAAGAAGTATTGAGTGCCTTCAGAATGGTTTTGTCCAATCTAGAATCCTCCACTACTTTCACAATATCTTATTTAACAATGCTCCAACGGGATTTAAAGAAATCCACATTAAAACCATCAGAGCCTGGCGCTTTTCCATTCTGCATCTCCTTAACTGCCTCACTTACCTCCTCTTCGGTCACTAGCTTGTTGAGATTGAAATTATCCTCTCTTGAAACTAGTCTAGGTATATGCCTAGTGAAATCTCTGATAAAATGGTCTCTGTCTGCATTGGTTTCCTTCGCTATACCTTGAAAGTGTTGTACTAACACAGTTTCAATCTCTTCATGGGAATTGCAAAGATGACCTTCCTTGTCCTTGATAGAAGAGATCCTATTGTGGGATCTATTTGCCATGGTGGATCTGTGGAAAAAAATGGTGCTACATTCCCCTTCTTTTAGCCATTGCACTCTAGATTTTTGTCTCCAATATATTTCCTCTTGTTTACATAAGTTCTCCCTGTCTTGATGAAGTTTGGTGACTTGTTCATCTCTGCCGCTATCAAAACCCTCTATAATAAGAGTTTGATTGAGTGTTTGCATTTTATCTTCAACCTCTTTTTTCGCTGCAAAGATGTTGCCAAATTCATTCTTGTTCCAGTCTTTGAGTCTGAGCTTGATGTATATTAGTCTTTTGTGGAGCAGAAACATTCTTGTTCCCTGAATATTTAGATCTTCTTTCCACCATCTTGCTATGTTGCTGATAAAATCTGGGTGGGTAAGCCATATATTCTCAAATCTGAAAGGTCTATTCTTTGGGTTTCCAATACCATGTACCTCCATTTGGATAAGCCAATGGTCTGAGCCTCCAAAGGGGAGAATTTTCACTATCATTTCCTTGTCTGTGAGCATAAGGTTCTCTGAAATAATGAATCTATATAACTTTGAAGCTACCTGAGACTCCTCTCCTCTCTTGTTGTTCCAAGTAAAAAGGCATTATTCATTTCAGTGTCAACTAGCTTCATATTATCTATGAAAGTTTGAAAATCTGTAGAATCTTTGCTTAAAGTTCTTGTTCCCCCCTTTGTTTTTATGTCAGTGATTTGATCATGTTGAAGTCTCCTCCCAAGATCCATGGAACTCTTGCATGCCTATCTCTTAGTTCTACAAGAGAATCTAGAAATATGAGTTTGTCATCCATTCTTTGTGGGCCATAAACATTTGTGACCAGAGAAGTCATGCTATCTCCTACAGGCTGAATAATCACTAATAAATAATTCCTAGTTGCCTCAATATCTATTATGCCAATCTTTTGGGGATTCCAAAGAGTGAGTATGCCTCCTGTTGTTTTATCTGCTTTAACTTCTAAAAACTCAAATATTGAGCCATTTACTATGAATTTCTTCGATTTTTTGAATGGAACATTTAGTTTCCTGGATAAAGATCATATCTGGAGCTTCTTGTTTCATTCTTTTGCTAAGTATTGTCTGTTTGCTTTTACTACCTAGGCCTCCGATATTCCAAGTTATGAACTTCATTATTAAAGATTTGTGAAAGAGTAACTGGATAGATCTTTCATCTTACCTGAATCTATCATTAGTTTTCCACATTCCATTAGTAGCTCATTCTGCTTTTTCTTGCCTCATTTCTTTCCTGGATTTCTAGGAGCTAATCCTGGTGTGGTTTTCATAGTTTTCACTCCCTCATTGCCCTGCCTATCATTGTTATTTTGCCTTTCCTGTTCTTTTGCCTGAGTTTTCCATAGAAACAATTGTTGTACTCAGTTAAACTCTTCTTGAGGTACTGAGTCTACCCCTTCAATGGTGCCCTGTTTCAAGAATCCTTCTAGATCTAGGTTTTATCTTTCCAAAATCTCTTGTAGTTCATTATCCTCTATTTCTATCTCACTCTGAGTCATTTCTTTATCCATCTCAATTTCCCCACTACTCATCATTGTTTCCTTCTGTTTAGTAACACCTTGTGCTAGTTCCCTATCTTCTTCTTTCCCCTTCTCCCCTGAGCTTCCTTCCATTACCTGATCTTATTTTGGTATTTCTTCCTCTTCTTCGAGAACTTGGAACCTGTTCAGACTGGCCTATTGCCCTTCTGTTTGTTGTTGCTTTGGTCTCCTTTTTCCCCCTTTTCCTCTATGACCCACTTTGTGAAAGATCTCAGTGTCTTTCATTGTGGTTGTTTTGCCCCTATTCTCTGTCTTGTTGAGAGGGAAGTCTCTAAATAGCTGTCCATTCTCATGGCATATGTGACATCTGAAAGGAATATGTTCATAATCTACTGTTTGCACCCATTCTTCATCAAAAGATTCCAAGATAACTTCATCTGGTAGGGCTCCCGATAAGTCCATCTCTACACATATTCTTGTAAAGGAAGTATATTTTCCCCTTCTAGTGGCCTCGGAGGCTTTAACAAAACACCCTAGTTTATTACCTATGGCAGATAATGATTATGTTTGCCAGTAATCAAGAGGTAAGGAGTAGAGTCTTACCCAGACGGGGATTGAAGTAAAAGTTTCACGCTCCGGGACAAAATTCATCATCCACGACCGCATGTAGAGGCCTGCTACCGCATAGAAATAGGGTCCTCCTTCAAACACTCTGCCTTTGTCTTCCATATTTGTAAAGACCACAGTGAAGAATCCCTTTGACCCAAGGTGTAGGTCTATACTTCCTTTCAGTTTCCAATGGTATTTAATCCACGTTTGTAATGCCTTTTCAGTGGGCCATAATCCCATGAATTTACAAATGATAGCATAGGTCTGTATGTGGTCCCTATGTGCCTACAGAGCAGGGTCATTTAAAACTACTCTGGGAGTGACCACAGTCTTGGGTTTACATGGCCCCTTCTGTGCCTTGTTTTCTACTCCCTATTTTTTGTCTTCTTCCTCATTGTCTTTCATGTTGCTAACCTTTCTTGGTTTGGTAAACTCCTAATCCTCTTCTAGATTCCTTTTCCTTTCTTTAGCATACCCTTTGACAGATTCTAAAGGTTTCTTACCGCGACTAGCCACTACCTGCCTGTAGGAGGGAGTGGAGCTCCCCCCTTTGCGTGCCTCCATGGATCTCAGAAACCTGAAACCCTAGCTATTCATTCACAGTTCCGTTGTTTTTTTCATCGCCTCCAGTGACCAAATCAAGTCATAAATTCCCATCATTATCATCAATCAATAAAGGATGTTGCATCTAATAATTTTCTTTGGTCCCTCCAAATTATTGTAGCTGCGACAACACTTTGTTTTTAGAGATGTGTCTTCATTCAATGGACTTTAGCATTCTAGGCTAAGCATTAGATCTCAACAACTAAATACCATGTAATATATTCAACAAAAATGTATATGATATCAATAAAAATTCATTCAAGAACTTTAATATAACATGTCTTTAATCATTTATGTCCTTGGCTAGTTATAGTAGTGACAATGTAGTACTATATCTACACATGATTTGACCTTATCAAGAGATATTTGGCCTTTAAAGTATTTTTTCTGCAATTCCTTTCATTCAATGTTTATTTTGTCTCAACAAAAATTCTTCTTGGTTGTGACCAAACTTCTCAAAGTTGAATAAGGGTTATCAAGGGAAATGATTTGTCTTCTAGGCTCAAGAAACCTTACAATATTGCTTGCACATGAACATTCTAATGCCTCATTTTAACTTCCTCTGGCTCAAAGAGGATATCTCTTAGTGATAACCATATTTCTAACAACATTCCATACAAGTAATGGAACAAAAAATATTATAGTTCACTTACTAGATGTTCTTCCTCAATCATAACATTAGAGACAACCAATGAGTCTTAATATGAGATGCATACTTTTCTCTTTGTCATTAGATGAAATGAAGTTTTCAATATCCAAAAACCTTAAAGTCAACGTTTCTTTTCACATTAATATTTTTTCGAAAACATCCTAAAACTAACCTTCAATTATACTTTGCAATATCTTCAAGGAAGAGCACAACTTTAACCTCTTAATACATTACTAAATTTCACATCTTTTTGAGCATTCATCGTTGTCATTTCTTCAATAATAATTTATAGTCCCATGATTAATTCTCCATGAGTTTTCAATATCCAAGATACACTGAGATTTAACATTACTTTATTGAACTAGATATCAATAGTTCCAAGGAGAAAATTGGATACAGATCTTGCTACTGAATTTTAATAGCTATGTTGATACACATAGTCTTAAAGAATGTTGCCAAAGGAGTTTGATCTTAACAAAAATCACTACTAGTAAATTTAGTGATGATACATACCTTTCAAAACCATAAACATTATTGTTTTTCTGATCTCCTTACATGTTTAACTTCCTAGTCCTCATACTCATTTTGAACATCGTTGCTTGTCTTCAGTCTAATATCTTTGCAAACTTATTTTCCTTCTTATTCCACAGAGACACCTACTAAACTCCTTATTAAGTGACTCAAATTCTTCAATTTTTCCTTCTAACATTTGATCTTGTTCAAAAGTTTACACAAAATAATTCAATGTGGTATATAACTTGTGAGCTTTCACTTTTATGCTCAAAATTGTTGGAAATAATACTGGCAGGGGGGGGGGTGAAACAATATTTATCAAATCAATAAATTTTTCTTTTCATACTCAAATTTATATATGCTACTTCAATGAAGGTAACTCACGTGTACACACAACTATCTTTAACGCAACCGATGTATATCCAACAAACTTATGATTCAGTTAATTCATCATATATTGATCTTTAATCAGTGCATCAGTACTTCATTAACGATATAAACAGTAACCATGTGCAGTAATAATAGAATAAACCATCACACATAAGCAACACACATGAACACCAAGATTTAAGGTTGAAACCCAATGTGGGACAAAAACTGCCTATTACTGTCTTCCTTTAATATAAGAAAAACTTGTTTACAATCTTGTAGTGGTGCAGACTCATACCAGTACGCAGGCACCCACCTGTAGAAGGCTACAACTTTCTCTCATTCTCTAGCTTCTACTAGAAGGGAGCTACAACCCCCTAGCTCTTGCACTAGCCGATCCATTTACTAGTACGTAGGCGTTGACCTACAGAACGCCCCAACCTTCACTCTTCCTCCAGGGACATCGTTTCATAAATTTTTAGATTGGATACTCCTGGAACACCACACCACAATCTGAAGTCCACGTTTCATCCAATTTTCATACTGGACCCATGAGCAACATTGAAGCTCAAAATTAATCATCACTGCAATAAAACCAATCAGTGAAAACCCATCATCACTGAAGCAAATCACATTCAATCAATCTGAAGATTCAGAACATTGTCACCAGAACACAGAGAAGAACCCAGAACTCTGCAACAAAAACTAGAACCAACTGCAACTTCAAACATCATATTTCATAATGTATACGCTACTTTGATGTGTCGAACCAGCGTGTATATGCGCTTTTAACAAAGCGAACGAGCGTATAGATCTGCAAATACTAACTTACAACTTCACAACTATTCCAGACTTAAGTCATACCTAGATCATAATATTTACAGAATAAAACATGCGTTAGTATTCAGATCTAGCCCAATCAACATCAGATCATGCAAGGATAAGTCATTTCATTTCTTATGACCTTGAACTAACATTGTATCCAAGGTGCACAAAATATTTTAGATCATCTCATAATCATAGCCCCTGTAACATAACATATACTTCAGATAGAAGTATTCCTCATAAACCCATTCACTTGCACACTTTTTGGCCTAATGATCTTCTCCTCCTTATATGGTTTTAGGCCTTTCTCAATACCTCGGACAAAAACCACTTAGGACCCGTGGTATTCTTGGGCAAGATCAAATAGTCGTTACTCCACTCAATATGGTGGGCTAATACCATGGTATTGACCCCTGATATTGTCTCTTCTTGAATTTCCTTGATTTTACAACCTGTACGTGCTTTTCCTCTTGCGAGAGTGCATGTATACGTATACACTCTTTTTGTTCTGTGTACTTGTGTGTACATGCTACTTGGACAAAGTGAACCAGCATATACCTCTCTTTCTTCAACCTCTGGAGTCTGATATGTAATCCTTTGTTGTTAACCTGTTGCACTATGAACTATCATCTATGTGAGTTTCCATCAAGGACAACATCTGTATCATAATTCCAACAAAAACCTCTTGTAAACAAGGTATATTTCAATGATTCTACATTCACATTTGTAGACTTGTGAAACATTGATCAAGTCACAAAATTTTACACCAAAAAAAATTGTGATATTTTGGATTTTCTGAAATCATTTATGAATCCCCTATGAATTATATCATTATCCATGAGGCCTTCAACTTTCTTGCAACCAAAAATGAGGTATTCTTTTCAATATTCTTGTAATAATACTAAGTTATAGGGCTTCAACCTTCTTTGTCACCTTGATCAAAAGGCATAGGAATAAATAATATGGTATATTTGGTATGTATTTGGTATATATTTGGCCTTACTACAACATATCCTGATATTATTTTGACCTACTATGAAATTTTTCTGAGGCTTCACATTTTTTAAGAAATCCTAAGGCCATCTTGGCCCTTTGTCATAAGTTCTGAGGCT
Source organism: Pinus tabuliformis (assembly GCA_031772625.1). Taxonomy (NCBI): domain Eukaryota; kingdom Viridiplantae; phylum Streptophyta; class Pinopsida; order Pinales; family Pinaceae; genus Pinus; species Pinus tabuliformis. The sequence goes on along the minus strand of CM062805.1, from coordinate 729,881,116 downwards.
TGAAATATTGGCATCCCTCTCCTATACATAGAAAAACGTTTTGTGATCCCTTTTATTGTATGGATAGACCCTCGTTAGGACATGGGTTACACAGTACTTCGGTGGCATCTCTTCCTAAACTTGTTTTGGCTTCATTTCGATCCTACACCTTCAAGGCTACTCTCCAACCATAGCTTTGATGCGATGTTGATTTTTCAAGCATCTTCTAGACAGATAATTACTTCTTTAATTACTTGTTATGGTTTCTTCTTAGGTTAATATTTTTGAATGCTTATTCATCATAAAGTAATTACAAAGAGGATATCAACAACAAAATAAAATTTATCTAGGATCATGAAGAGAAATTTCCTTATTTCAAAAAGAGACACACACCTGTATGTGCTAGTGATTCACAAGGTCACGCTAACAAAGAAATAAGGCTAGGTCAAATATGGTTCAAATCCACCCTAGTCAAGTCCACCATCCTAGAAAAGTGCCTCATATTTGACCCTATCTTCATATTCATCCTTGCCATGGATTTCCTCCAATCTATCCTTGCAAGGGGAAGCAAGGGGGAAGAGGATGAGGCCCTAGTACAGGAGCCAAATCCTCGTTCGATAGGTGAGAGGTGACAAGAGAAAAATGAGTGATAGGGGAAGAAACTAGCAAGAGGGGACCTGGGAAGACACGAAATATTGGGAGATACCATAGGGTGTAGTGACATTCCATGAGATAAACCACTTGATAAGGAAACATAACATTTAGAAGAAACAAGGGGATTTAAAATGGGGCTAGAAACGAGGCGCTATATACAGGTGTTGGCACCATGGTGACAACCTCTAGAGATGAGTTCCCATGTTCCACTTGCATCCTCATCTTGTCTTCACCATAAAATTCCTAGCCCTCAATATTTGGTTAAGCAACCACATCACCTAGACTAAAATATTATGCCTTGCTTAGATCCTCATGGTCTTGATTCTTGCTTTTAGATAATAATGTTTTTTTGGATAGGGACAAATTGCATTCCTTGACCAGATGCCCATAGTTATGAAACTGCCTGCAATGGAAAGGAATTCCTTCATAATCCAACAATTGTATTATTTTCTCTCCAATCCATATATCTAAATCCTCTGGCAACCCCTCTGTAAGGTCGATGTTGACCAGGATGCGTGCTAGAGCTCTATTGTTTCCTATATCCAGATATGAAGAGACACGATCCAAATAGTTTCCCAGGGACTTCCCAATATCTTGAAACATTAGGGCATCCCAATATTGAGGAGGGGCACTAGGGATATGCACCTAGATTGAAATTGAATCCATTATTTCCCTTTTTGTAATGAAGAGAGGAGTTTAGAAATTGAATAGAATAGGGGTTGTTTCAATCATCCATAACATTTTTTTAACCCTTAGAGTATTGAGTAATTCTTGGAATATAAGCTGGACTCATCCTCTGGACAACAAAACTAACATCACAAAACTATTAATAATGGGCACAATATCCTTTCCCATGCATGACTTTAGGGTTGAAATTCCAAATCTTTGTCCCATTGCCCACCATATTAATGATTTGTCAAGAATTTCCTCCACCTTATGCATGGTGATGTCTACTCCCAACACCACAGATAATCAATCTTTTTTATTCTTTTTGATGTAATGACTCTTTCCCCTTGTTGGATTTCACTAACCCACTTCTTGATATGCTTTTCCTTCTGAGACTGGGGAGGGTTTCTTCCCTAGAACCATAGCTTCAAGAGATGTGTCATTCAACTCTAATTCTATATATGACTCTAGTATATCCCATAAAAATAATCTGAAGACAATGAGACCAAGGGCTCCAGGATAGGAAGAGTTGTTGGAAAGGTCTCTAGAAACAAAATTCCTTCACTATGTTTGATTCCCTCTAAAATAGCTAGAGACACTAGGAATTTTTGTAATTCTAACTTGCAACTCAGAATGGTAGAAGGAAAGAATGATTTAATAGAATGAATTTCCTCTAAAGAACCCCATGACAATTCTAGCATACCATCAACCCATCCTACAAGACCTGAAAATGTTGATCCTTGTAGTCCTGAACTAAGAGGTTGCAATCCTAAGGTTTGGGTTTCCAACCCTCTAGATAGAGTGAGATTCTAGATTTCATGCTAAAGTGGAACCTCAGTGGAGATATCTATCCCTCTCCAGGCCTATGATTTGTCACCATCTTGATGATGGCTAAACATCGAGGAACTGGCCCAGACATTTTATCGATCGCCTTCTTCTAGTTCATAGTCAACCAATTCTTCCTCTTCCTTGGAATGCCCTATGATAGAAACTGACATATCAACCATTGTGTTCGTTGAGAACCCATTGATGCATTCTGATATATTTCTATCTATAGTGTAAAATGAAAACAAGGGTTGAAAAAAGGGAACCGGGGAGGTTGTATAGCATTGAAGATTGTGAAAGCGTGTTGTAACCCTAGTTTGAAGCTCACAACTAATGCTGAAGGTTTTGGATGGCTGTAACTTTATAGTTGAATCCCTAGGATCTCATGATTACCCATCAAACTGTCTGCAAAGCCCCTCACACATCCTTCCCATAAAATATATGGAATAATACTCTCCCACCTCTTCTTCCAATTTTTCACATTCCTTTCCTTTTTCTTTTAGTTGTTACAATAAAATGCCTCCAATCTTATTCGCTTCTTCCAACTCTACCTTTATAATGAGTGATGACTCTTCATATTTGTCTTCTTCTCTTACATACTTAATCAATAGATCTTTTTGTTTCTTATTCTTTTTCTTATATCTATCGATTTATTCTAAAGAACTGATTAATTCACCTTCCAATTCTACTTCATCTTCTTCTTCATTTAATTCTCATTAATTTTGTCCTTCATCTTGAACCATTATTTTCATGAGCACAAAAATCATTAATCCCTTCTTCATCAAAATATTGTTCATTTTTATATCTTGAGGAGTTGTTGTCTTCTTGGGTATAGAATCTTTTCTTTTTTAAATTTTTCTCCTTCTTAACTCTCCTATATTTATTATTTTATTTTCTATCAGGTTTTGTTATCTCCCTTTTTGAATGGACATTTAGATACACTATGACCTACTCTTCCACAACTAAAGCACTTGAAAGAAAGATGACCTTTATATTTTCCAGTTCCTTTCTTTATTCTTCTGAGAAACTTAACCTCTTCTTCATCTGATCTAGAAATAAATAATTTTGGTTATCTTTGGTTTTCCTATTTGTTTTAAATGTTGCTTCCCTTGATGTAGATTTAACTTTTGCAGTTCTAATTTCATATGCTGTTAACATTCCAAGTAATTGATACATTGTTAATTTTTTAAGGCCATACATCTCCTCAATGGTTGAGACCTCAACTTTGAATCTAGAAGGAAGAGATCTCAACACATTTTGAACTATAGTGGACACCTTTGTAGTGTCATTAAGACCTCCCATATATTAACTATTTCATCCACTCTAAGGAAATGTTTTTTCTATATACTTATCCTCATTCATTTTTAACGATTGAAGTCACATTCTATAGACTTGTGATTTTCCATGTTTTACCTTATCATCACCTACATATTTTTTCTTCAACTTATCCCACATTTTTTCATAGTTTTGCAGTGGATAAATCTAACAAATTTCAATTTAGATAATCCACTTAGAATTGCATTCTTTGCTTTTTCATTAAATAAGAACTCAAGTAAGTCCTCTCTATCTGCATCCCAGACATATGAACCAAGCGACATTAGATATGTCATCATTGGAATATTCCTTAAAATACCATTTTCCTGTTCTCAACAAGCCAATTGGCATATTCTATCATCACATGGATGAATAGATCCGGGGGGGCGGGGTGGGGTTCTTGCAACACCCATGGAATTAAAAAATAAGTTTGAAAAATGTACAGGATAGAAACAAAAAATTACAAGAAAAACTAGGTGAAGAAGCAATCCAAATGCAACAACCCACCAAGGTCAATCCCCTAAGTGCCTCCCTGGAAAAAAAACCAAAATGTTGGGTGCAATATTGGGTATATGAATGGACCAACATTTAATGTCAATATGGGTTCTATGGACTTTGGGGCATAGCACTCTAAATGCTAGAGAGATCCCCTAGTGACTTACAGGTCAAATTCCTACGCTAACTTGCTCACCAACCTCTTTGTAAATTCCTGCAAATAATGATCAATTCAATTCCCAAAATCAAAAGCAATATTTAGAAACCTTGAACAATAATCCTGCAACTCTCATCAACATCTGAAATAAAATCTTCATCATTAACAACTGAAATTAAACTCTAATTATTGGAAATTGGAAGGAAAACCCCTTAGTGACAATCAACAATTAAACCCTAATTAAGAAACAAGGTAATTTAGAGGGAAAACCCTAACTACTAATCAATTTTGAAACCCAAGCATTGTCCATCAATTATGCTGAGCAATTCAAAAGGCAAGACTATCTCAAATTAACTAAAGTGTAAGACAATTAAGTTCCAAGATAATCCTCTCAAAGTGCAAGACAAACACACTCTCACTCCATGCAGAACTCATGAAATCAAACGTATTAGAATGTTATGCACAATGTTGTTGAAAACTCCTTGTGTAAATCCAAAATAATGAAGAATAAGATTAAAATATAGTTATGGAACACCTCTTAAATTCAAATGCACTAACTGCAGAGGAAAACTTCAAACATATCAATTGAAAGGCTCTCCACTCAAATCCAATGCTAATTATTCACTCCAACTTGCATACAAATTTAGAATCTTTATAAACCAACAATCTTACTATATTATTGTTGTAGAGGCTACAACCACCCTCCAAAATTTTGCCTTAGCTTCATTTTGGAGCCTCCCAAAAAACCTTCACAACAGTTTTTCTTACTTCATCAGGTTCACAAGCTTCAATGCTTTTCTTGTACAAAGGCAACTTATCGATCGTAGCTTGATGCATTCCCCTCACAGGTTGTTTACCCGGACTTGGTCCAACTCTAGGCTGAGTAGCTTCCCCAAGAAAATTGTGCATTTTTGGAGGGAAACCAACCTTCCCTCCAGAAATTGAGCAATCTTGTCTGGCAACCTGCTGGGCTCCAAGATTGCACAATTCTGCTAGTCAACACTCCGAGCAGGAATTGCACAATTTTCCCTAGTAGGGCTACTCAACCCAAAATTTGCGCAAATTTGGGCAGCAGTCAGTGGCTCTGCCCAGAAAGCGCACAAATATCCTGGGCAGTCAGCCCAACTCCAAGCCAAAAATGTGCATTTCCTTCAAGAAGTCGAACAAACTCTTGCATGTGCAGTTGAGTTGACTGGTTCCCTCTGGGACCGATCAAAACAAACTTGCATGCATTGGTTGCTTCTCCCAAGGAAGCATGCAAAGGCATCCCTTTTTTTAGGGATCTATGTTTAGTAAGTGGAGGTTACATGCAAGGATAATTTTAGAACCTCCCACTAAGTGTCGCCTTCCCTATATTTGTGGCATGTGCGTCACAACCTCCATGTTATCGAAACTCATCAACCAAATGTTGTAGAGCTCATTCCTCACATCAACCTTGTAGCTCTGACATCCCACATCACATCTAGGAGCAATCGGCACATTCATCTCAACTGGTTTGGGGTAAACCCGCTTCCCATGCCTTGTGTTGCATTTCTGTCTCTTTTTGTGTTTTTTCTTGTATGAGTATTGTTTTCTTTATTTATTTGAATACTTGTTGTCATTTACATGTATTTTAACTTGTCTTAGCACCGCTTCATTTTTCGCCAACATCTCACTATTGTCGCATGCATGAAACTATTTTTCGCAAATAGTTGCTGATTGGTGACTCACCTCACCCACATGCATGTTGTTCCATTTTTTGAATCTGTCATTCACCATTTGCATGCATGATAATTCACTTATTCTTACACTCAATATCAACATGCATTCACAGTCACATTCGCATTCAGTTGCCCATCGGTGAGTCTGGCCAACCTCGGCCCAAACTTTGCCACACAAGATAGTATTGCACAATCCTGAGTGGGAAGGCTCTACCTTCATCTCCAGAAATGTGCATTTCTGCCCAGTAATTGTTCCTTAGGCTTTCTTTGTGCAATCTTGAGGGACAGTGACTACTGGCCAAGAAAATTGCGTAATGTAGTCATTGAGCCTGCAACCATTGCCAGCTGAGATTGCGCATTGCGCAATTCTAGCAGTCAGTGGCTAGACTGGACTGTGCATTGCATAGTTTTAGTAGTCTGTCAGTCTCCCACCAGCCCAGACTCTACCTCGTGTAGTCTTGGAAGTCAGTCTCCTAAACTCCGGGCTGAAATTGCAGAACCTTCATGATCAGTCACACAGGTATGTTGCAAGTCAGTCCTCAAGTTTAGTTTGGTTTTCAACTGACAGATTGCTTTCCATGAGTGTTTCCATGTCTCCGGGTATTGTAGGTAGTCATCTGCCTCTTAGCAGTGTAGGTACAATGGTTTCCAAGAGGGCAAAGTCGAAGACAATGTCTGGAGCATGCCTGGAGATGTAGTCGATCAAATTTTTATGATCTTGCCTACTCATGAAGATATCAAGTTGTTTGTAGGCAAGAACATCAAGATATCACAACAAGCAGCATCATGAACAAAAATTGAAGGTAGCATACCAAATGTAATGAACACATTGAATGTAGCAAATGCAATGAATGCACGAGGAAGGTTGTTGACAACACAGAGGCGAAACAAAGTTGCAAGATCAAGAAGATCCACTGATAATGAAAGCAAATTTGGAGACTCAGGATATGAGGTGATAGCACGACATGAAGATCGCATGAATATAGAGAATGGAACAAAGAAGGAGTTGCATCTAATGAAGCAACAACTCAGGAATAACATGAAGCTGCACAGACATACAAATAAGTTGCAGCAGGAACATGAACAATAGTGGGCACAACATGCACTCATGGATGAAACTGGAAACGTGCAAGTTAAAGATCCATCCTAGGAGCTGACGTGGAGCAGACATGGTGAGCAGTGTTGTTGATCGCATGAAAGAGATTCAGCGACATGCATGTCATTGTGCGCACACATGCAATCCAACCTGTTAGAGTCAGTCTGGTCAGTCCTCCATCAGAGATCAAAACTCTTTATGCATTTCATTTTTAGGTGTCCTGCTCCATTCACTCAGCTGCATTCCGCTAGGGGCATGCCATGATCTGACGGAGAAGGTCATGCTAGTCATCTCCCCTCATGTCTGGTTCCTGCTGGCTTATGTCTTTGTGTCAAATAATCAAAAAAGTCCATAACAGTCAAGGTCTGGTCCTTTAACAGACAAAAGTCATTTTTGGTCATTAGGACTAGGGATTGATCAATTTAGTCTTTAAATATGTCCAGTAAAGCCATGGAGGCCAAAGTGATGCTCTTGGAAAGTAATGATCCGCAGAGTTTCATCATCATATTGATAAACTTCGACTGTTCTTGAAAACTCTATTTGAAGAAAAGTCAAACAGTGCCATTTGTGACAAAATTTTCAAAAGGATCGACAGTTGATTTCTTCAAGTGCATTCATGGTTTCTGTGGCCAAATGCTCTGTCACGCAATCCCTGCAAAAAGTGTCAAAAATTTCATCGTTTGAGCCAAAATTTAGAGAAAAAGTGAAAATCAGGGTTGTTTTAAAGTCAGTGAAAAAAGTGCCAAACATGACATTAGAAAAGTGTGTTTTTTGAAAAAGTAAATTTAATCATGACCTCCAAGTCTTATACACAAGTTTCCATTACAAATCAAACTCATTGTGCAATCAAGGCATAGGAAAAACGTTGCAAGGTCGTGGAGCGAGCAATTGCGTGGTTTGGAGCAGTTTGGAGGTGATTACAGGGGCGCGACGCACACAGGCAGGGGCGCGGCGCACACACAGGGTGCGGCGCACACAGAACCCACCCACAGTGAAAACTTATAACCAGCGCGGCACACAACCGGAGTGTGGCGCATTGGGATTTGCGAGCGGCGCACACCCGGAGCGCGGCGCACAGAGACAAAGCGCCCAGAAATTGTCAAACTCACCCAAATTTTTTGTGAAGACACTCTAATTGCAAGGTAGGCTACCTAAACTCACTTATGCATCAAATTTGGTAAAGATATGATGGTTTTATGCCCATGATTGAATGCAAAAATTTCTTAAAGCAACCACAAAAGGACACCAAGAAATCATCTTGCTAGGGTTGTGTAACAGTGTTATTGCTGCCAAGGTATTTTCCCTACCCTACCCCTGTTCCTTATTCCCCTATCGCATTCTTCCTACTATCACTACCCTAACAATACCAAACTCATATTCCCTTACCCCTCCTCCCATTACTCAATACAAACCCTAAAACCCTACCTTGCCCAAAACCCAAACCCTACCCTATCAAAAATATCCAAACCCCCTACATGTCCCTAAACAAAATTCTCCCTAGAATCCCTGTTCCCATTATATTATTCCCCTCCTAATATTCCCTTGTTTCATTGTCCCTTTGGTGGCAGATTATCAAAACAACCTAGCTTTCACCATCACCAAAGGGGCAGCCTAAATTTAGTTTATAAAATAGCAGTCATGGCATTCGAGGTTCCATCAGAGTATGAGGAGGAAACCCATAGTGATACAGCTTCAGGAGAACAGGCCCCCAGGAGACATCACCGGAGTGGCAAACATGTTAGAGATGAGCCAAACACCCTCACTGAGTTGCAGGCATGCCCTCTTTCTATGTCATGTTTCCAGCACCTAGCATGTTTTGAATTTTGTCAAAGGGTGGAAAATGTCAAAGTTCATCATGAGTTGGCCCGTCTTTTTGCACTTCACCTACATGGAGGTCAGTCTATCTTGGCCGGGGTCACTTTCACATTGACACCCGAAACCATATCAGTGGCAACAAGCATACCAAATGTTGGAGAATAGTGGCATAAGAAGAAGAAGGTGGAGAGGCACCATTATGAGCCTTACATTAAGGCCAGTTGTTTGAGTCAGCTCACAAGAGTTTTCCCATTCAGATTTTTGAGAGATGAGTATGCTCTGCTCATGAAATTGATCATGAAGTATTTCAGTTGTGAGGGGAGGTTATCTCGCCTTTATGCCTATCACATTAGGTTGCTCATTCACTTTACCAGGGTGCGAATGATGAACCTCCGATTTTTCATTTGTGGGAACATAGAGAGGATGAAAAATTTCATGTAGCATAAGACCCCTCGGCAGCAGCTGAACAATGTTTATCACTTTGCTCTTATCCGGATTTTGGTGGATCATCAGTTGGGATTGCAGGGTATTGCTTGGGAGGACTTCATCTCCCGTGACTTCTTCAACACTCCACAGGTAGTATCAGAGGCAGATCATGAGATGGGTGGCCCTTCACATCAGTATGAGTGCCATGAGACTGCTACTATGCCAGTATTCATCACCTATCAGAAAGGCAGTAGGCCCTTATTTGCAGCAGCAAAGCGAGCGTTATCTCCACTCGGGGTGGAAGGGGCCCCGCTTCTGACATCAGCATCACAGGAGCAGGGCAGAGTTAAGGAGCTAGTGCATGATGAGGGGCCTTCAGGTGAGCCATCAGGTGATCGAGAGACAAAATTCGTTCTCCTTCATGATGATGAGACAGATACAGAACCTACAAACGCAGAGCTTAGAGAGATCATCCAAGAGGAGCAATTAGTGATTGAGGCCTTATCCCTTGACTTGGAGAGGGCCAAGTGGAACATGAAGTACCTGGAGCAGAGAAACAAACAGCTTGAGGATCAGCGAACTATCATGGAGCTACAAAACATTCGTGAGCATCGCCAAGCTGCACAAAGGAGAGGAGTTGAGCTCATGCCATTGGAGCAAGAGATCAATGAGGACCGGGAGGCCAATCTTGAGAGAGTCAACATCCACCTGGAGAGACTGCTGGAGAAGGCCAACAGAGACAAAACCATACTGAGGAGGATGGTTTATCATTACAGGGCACAAAACATGAGTGCAAGGGCCTGGATAAGGAGCTTGAAGGCAAAATTGAGCAAAGAAACAAAAGAGGCAAAAGAGGAAAAAGAGCAAGATTAGCTTCGAATCTTGGCTGAAGCTTCCTTGGCACAGCATAGCACTTCATAGAGGACCTCCAACCCAAATTTCAAGGAATTTGGGGAAATTTTGGTCACATGACAAATTTTTGGGCAAAACACAGGTTTTTTCTCCCAGTGGCGCGGCGCTAAAAATCAGGAGCTCCAAATGAGGAATGGTTTGCATTTTTGGATTCAACATGGAAAATCACGACTACTGGTGCTCAGACAAGAAATTTTGGCAAGATATGAGTCTCCAAGACGTCAAAAACACTCAAAAAATGGCCTCTCTGCCCCTTTTTTGACACACGAGAAGCAATCTTGGGAGAATAGAGATTTGGAGGGGAAAATGAGCACCAAATTCAAAAATTCTAGTGGGGTTAGAAATTATATAGGACAGGCTTTCCAACAAGCCCACTTGGGCACATTTTGGACACCTGCAAGTGCCCCAAAATAGGCCCCAAAGTAGGGCGGTGCACAGAGAAAATGTCGCGGCGCACAAAGGAAAAATTGCCAAATTTGGTTCCGTTTCACGAAATTTCGATTCATGACTTCTCCAAGTGGGCCCGCTCATCTGCACTTCATTTTTTTGGCACCAAAGGCAGCATCTAAAGCATTTTATCTCCAGATGGGCTTCTATCCAAGTGGCGAAGGAAGGGAAATAGTCACCCAAGCCAAATGTCATGTTTGTAGCGCTGCACCTGTAGCTGATGATTGGCTCTTCATCTACATTTTGTAATGATTCAAGTAACTCCCCAACCCTTGGGCGTTCTATCTCTTCATGGCACATTCTATATATTGTATGTAAGCTATTTGCAAAGGGTTGGTTAGTTTGTAACTTCTGGGAGACTGTGGGAAAGAAACTCTGTTTCTTCACTGAGTATTTTTGACAGAGAATTAATGAAGGAAGTGGCTCTATTTCATGAGATTCTTGTGGTTGTGAGTGTAGCAAATGTGTCTCTTATGTTTTCATATGTATTTCGTTATGTTTCATAATTCAATTCATGTTAATTTCCAGTGAAATTTTCTGAGTGAGATTAGGTAGAATTCAATTTTATTGCTCTGCTTGTGGGAAAATTTCATGTTCAGTGTTCTTCTTCTATTGAAAAGGATTCATGTTCCTATGCCCTTTTCACACTCCTCAGCAATCTCTCTGTTCCGCGTTATTCCAAACTAATTGCTGCACTTTCCGCCTACCTTGCCTCATGAAGTAATCTGTGCCTTTGTATTAAATTCTCTGTTCTTTGCTGACCGTTGGTCCCATACCATCCCAGAAGCTCGGTCATTCATAAAAAATTGTTTCTTGTATCCATATTCACTTACTAGCCTAAGATCAATATTTCATTGTAAGTCATCTCAGACCGTTTTTTGCTTATCTATTCACTGAGCGTGACTTGGAGAGAGCCCTCTCCTGTTCTGGTAGGGCTAGCTACCAGACTGAGCGTGGTTTGTGGTTACCCTGAATTTTGCCTTCCTTCAGCCTAGGGCAGATTTAGGTGCTAACATAGTGGCGACTCCACTGGGGACAAAACTGAAATCAAATCCCCTTGTTTCATAATAATTCTAAGCTTCCAGATGATGAGCTTAGGATTGGATAGGCTGAGTAAGTTGGTTGTGTCCTGTGATTTTTCTCAATAGCATGCTGGCTTCGAGACGATATACCAGAGCCAATCCAGACCCGGATCCTCCTCACATTTATGAAAACCCCAATTTGATTCCAAGACTCCTTCGTCAAGAAAGCACCATAACTCCTGTGTTCAAATCCCATTCATGTCCTAACATTTTTGAGTATCTTGAAGAGCTTGAGTTTGACGAACGGTTTGAAATATCATTATTTGAGTCTAAATATGAAAGGGTTGTTGATTATACTGTCTCCAATCCTCAATTTCTTGTAGATCTATAAATAGAAAGAGCTAATCGATTAATTGATAATTATATTGCGGCACAACCTCAAACTCCAATTGCCAGCCCCTTACAAACTGTGCACACTCCTCCAACACCTCCGAGGCCAAATCCACCGAGAGTGATGGCTACCCGTTTCACACCCCTTTTTCTGCCCCAAGTTCTATATGATATGCCTGCGGATTATCAAAGTAAAATCCCGTTTTTTGATGGCACTCCTAACAGCATTACTACTCAGCAGCATGTAGAAAAAATGGCAGACTTCTCTGAACTTCATGAGATAGATGCAGAGAATGTGGCAATGAGACTCTTTTTACAGACATTTGCAGGTGAAGTGAGGAAATGGTTCAGAGGTTTGCCGACAGCACGTATCACTACCTTGGCTAAACTACAAAGACAATTTTTAAACCGATGGGAAGTGAAAAAGAATCCCCTTCAAATTCTGGCTAAATATGAGCAAATCAAACGAAACGCTGGTGAGTCGGTCCAAGATTATTGTATTAGATTCAATGCAGTTTACAATGAAATTCCAGATCATCTAAAGACACCCGTGGGACTAGCTATGATGAAATTTCCGGATGGTTGTGATGCTGACATGTCCTACCAATTAAGATAGAGAGAACCGGCCACAATGGAAGACATGCAGAAAATTGCTATCAGCGTTGAAGCAAATCTGTTGTCCAAGAGAGCTAGAGCGAAATCAAAAAAGAAAGTCACTGTTAAGGAAGAGTCTTCTTCAATGGATCAATTACTCAAAAAGGTAGAGCAGATGCTTGAAAGGGTGAAGCTCGACAAGCCTGAGCCACAATTTAGGAATCCTAACTTCCGTGGCCAGCAGCAACCACAATATAGAATAAGATAGAGAGATCAGCAAACCCAAAAGCAGGCAGCACAACAGCCAGTACAGACACCTTTGCAGTAGAATTTTGTGCATGGACCGGAGTCAGATGAAGACGGGAATGTAATAGGTGAAGAAAACCACCTCTTTACTCCAGATGAGCTGCCTACTTACCTTACCGAAGAAGAAGAGTGTGCGGTGAGTTCAGTTGCACACAAAGACACGGATTTCATTCTAGCTAGTGACATTGTTTTACAAGAAGAATCAAAGGAGTATCAAAGGGGGTATATGAATGCTCTGTCCGCAAAGCAGCAACGATATTCACTTAGAAACAGAGATGTTCCAGCCAAACCAATTCAGAAAAAGAAGGAGGTTGAAACAGCAAATAATGATTCACTAGCTACACAAAGAAAAGGAAAAGAGGCGGTTGGTCCGGAGAGCAGTAAATCAAAATCAGCAGAACAATCACATCAACAAGCCGCATCAAAAGAAAAGGAAAGGAAAGAAATCCCAGTCAAGGAGGTAGAAACAAGTTCCGCTTTTAACTTAGAGAATGAGATTTCTAAGTTAAAGGTATCCATCCCCTTGACTAAAATAATGAAGAACAACAGTTATAGAGGACAAATATCTAAGATGTTGAATTTGGACCCAATGTCTGACATGGTGAATGTTGAAGACGATCAGCGTGAAATGATTTTTGGGCCAGCATCGAATGGTGAGTCTCCTGATAGTGATGTGCCACCCTTTTACATCAGTTTAAGATTGCATGATTTTGTGTTACATAATGCCATGTTCGATTCCGGAGCCTCTCACAATCTCATGCCCAAGGCTATCATGGATAAGCTCGGTCTGGACATCACCCGGCAATACCACGATCTCTATTCATTTGATTCTAGCAGAGTGAGATGTATAGGACTCATCAAAGACTTGGTTGTGAGTTTGGATCAGCTTCCCATGAAAAATGTTTTGATGGATGTTGTGGTAGCAGATATTCCTCCAAGGTTTGGCATTCTTCTTTCCAGGTCTTGGGTAGCGAAATTGAAAGGGACACTACTGCTAGATTTCTCCTATGCAACTATTCCGGTGTTTGGAAAAATGAGGAAATTGTATCGGGAACAAAAAATGAAATATATGATCACCAGTAAGGAGAAACCAATAAATCATCCAATTAACTATGTACATACAGATTTAGAGTCTTTTGTTTTGTATTCAGATAGTTTAACTGATATAGATAGTCAGGTAGTAGAAGTAGATGATATTCTAGAAATAACAGAAAATTTCAGAGAAATTTTAAAGAAAGAAGGACAAGAATAGTAGAACATTGTTGGGAAATCAGCTGAAAGTAATGGACAACAAGCAGACAAGGCACAACAAACATATTTCCAGCACTTACAAGAGGAGGAAGAAGGTTTGTGGACCATGGATTTTGATGGAGCAGTGGGAAATGATGGCGCTGGAATTGGAATTTGGGTACACAGTCCTTTCTCTGCCCCAAACAAAGTGCCTAGTAGCATGAGGGTTTGCTCTTACAAGTTGGCTTTTGAGTGTTCAAACAATGAAGCTGAGTATGAAGCTCTGATTGCTGGCCTGAATATTCTTAAAAAGCTGAATGCTAAGAGGATTTCGGTATATGGCGACTCCGAATTGGTAATAAAGTAGGTCAGAGGCGAGTATCAAGCAAAGCATCCTAGGATGCAGGCCTACTGTAATGTAGTTCTAAACATCCTAAAATTATTTTCAGAATACACCCCGACATGTGTTCCTCGTATACAAAATAGTATTGCTAACGTTCTTGCCAAGGCAGCAAGTATTTTGAAGATCCCAATGAACTCAAGCAATAAATTTGAAATCCATGTCAAACATCGTCCAACCATTCCAGACAATTAGAGATATTGGCAAGTGTTTCAAGATTATGAGGAAATTAATGATTTTCTGCAAAACAAAGGCAATTTCAAAGAAACCTCAATCGATGTAGAAAATGACGATGGAAAAGGGAATGGTACAAATGAAGTGTAGATCAATAAAATGGACGTGTTGCAGCTGAAGAATAACATTATTCCTAAAGGCTTGATACCTCTAGAAGAACTTTTTGATCAAGGTGATGTAGCCCGCAAGCCAACATTGCAGCCAACAGAGAAGGGTGTAGAAGAGGTCAACATAGGAACAGCTGCCGATCCTAAGTTGGTAAAATTGTCCAAAGCATTGCCGCCAAAGATCAAGGACAAATATATTAGTTTGATGGCTTCATTTGCAGATGTGTTTTCTTGGGATTATTCTGACTTAAAGACCTATGATACCAATATAATTCAGCACACTATACCCATCAAGCCCAATCAAAAACCATTCAGACAGAAGCTGAGAAGGATAAATCCAAAGTTGCTGCCATCTATTGAAAAGGAGGTAAACAGGTTGTACAAGTCAGGTATCATTGTGCCCATCAGATTTTCAGATTGGATCTCTAACTTGGTGCCCGTACGAAAGAAGATAGGTGAGATCCGCTTGTGCATTGATTTCAGAAATCTCAATAAAGTTTCATTGAAGGACAACTATTAACTGCCCAAGATGGACCATATACTTTAGCGAGTAGTGGGGGCATCTTGTATGTCACTACTTGATGGTTATTTCGGATATAACCAAATTTCTATCCATGAGGATGACCGAGACAAAACAGCATTCACCACTCCATGGGGAACCTTTCATTACGCCAAAATGCCTTTCGATTTAAAGAATGCAAGTGCCACATTTCAACGTGCAATGGACTTGGCTTTTGAAAATGAGAAGGATGTGTTTTTGGTGGTGTATCTGGATGATTTGACGGTGTTTTCCAAATCTGATGAAGAGCACATGCATCATCTAAAAACTGTCTTTCAAAAGGGTAGAAAATATGGTTTATCACTGAATCCGAAGAAGAGCTTGTTCGCCATGGAGGAAGGCAAATTACTTGAGCACGTTATCTCAAAGGATGGCATTCGTATTGACCCAGCACGTGTGCAAGAAATTCAGCAAATCGATCTGCCCCGAAATAAAAAAGAGATACAATCGTTCAATGGTAAGATGAATTTTCTGCGTCGCTTTGTGCCTAATCTTACTGAACACTTAAGAGAGATGACCAATATGCTTAAGAAGGACAGCCAAGTGAAATGGACAGAGGAGGCTGTAAAATCTTTCAATTTGGTCAAATTGGCCCTTTCTTCAGCTCCAGTTCTAGTCAGCCCGGACTACACTCAGGATTTCATATTGTTTTCATTTGCTTCAGAGCACACTATGGCAGTAGTATTATTGCAGAAAAGAGATGATCACAAAAGACCCATAGCATTCTTCAGCAGGGCTATAAGAGATGCAGCTTTAAAGTACAACATCATTGAGAAGCAAGCCCTAGCACTGGTGAAGGCATTGAAGGATTTCTAGGTATATATTCTACATTCTCATATTTTGGCCTATGTTCCTAACGCTGTTGTAAAAGATGTTCTAGTGCAGACCGATCCGGAAGGAAGAAGAGGCAAATGGATTGCAGCCCTGCTGGAATATGATGTGGAAATAAAGCCCACAAAGCTGGTCAAAGGATAGGGGTTGGCAAAGTTAAAGGCCAAATCAAACTTGCATGCCTTGGACATAAATCTAATCGTTGCTATGTCCGATGAGAATGAGGAAATATCATCCATTCAGGTATCTGAAATGTTTTCTCTATCCCCATGGTATTCAGATATAATGTACATGCTTAAAAATTTGTCACCACTACCCGGCATGACTATAAACAAAGCGAGAACACTCAAATTGAAGGCTGCCAAGTTTTGCATTTTAAATTTTGCGTTGTATTGGAAAGATCCTGGTGGCATTTTGTTAAATTGTTTGGTGGAAGAGGAGGCAAAAAAAGTCATGGAGGATTTCCACGGAGGAGAGTGTGGTGGTCACCTTTTTTGGAAATCAAAAGCAAATAAAATTTTGAGAGTAGGGTACTATTGGCCTACATTGTTTGCTGTTGTATATAAGATGGTCAAGTGCTATCATAAATGTCAGATTTTCGAAGGAAAACAAAAATTACAGCCTTTGCCACTTAAGCCTATTGAGGTGAGCGCTCCTTTCTAGCAGTGGGGGTTGGATTTCATTGGTGAAATTCATCCCGCTTCTTCCGGTCAGCATAGATGGATCCTCACAACGACAAATTACTTCACAAAATTGATTGAAGCAGCACCCACCAAACAAGCTACATATGTGGTAATCATTTCATTTCTCGAAAATAACATCTTGTCTCGCTTTGGTTGTCCGAATAAGTTAATCACCGATAATGCACCAACTTTCAAATCAAAGAGGATGGTAGAATTTTGTCATAAATATCACATCATTTTGGGTCATTCAACTGCCTATCATCCGCAAGGCAATGGACTGGCGGAATCTTCGAATAAGTCATTGGTTAACATCATCAAGAAGTTGTTGGAAATAAATAAAAAGAGCTAGAATAAGAGGTTGGTCCATGCACTTTGGGCAGATCGGATCAGTCAGAAAAAATCCATTGGTATGTCACTGTTTGAGCTTGTTTATGGAGTTGACACAATATTTCCCACCTCTCTTGCTGCCCCGGTAGTCAGACTTCTTCAGGAGGCTGGCAGTGAAGAAGATCCCATGTAGAGAAGGTTGAATCAAATGGTCCACTTGCAGCAAACAAGAGAAGAAGTTTTCAAGAACACATCCAAATTGCAGGAGAAAATAAAGAAAATTTATGACAGAAAAGCAAAGGCAGATAAATTTCAATTAGATGATGTGGTGCTGAAGTGGGATGAAAGGAATGAAGAGAAAGGTAAGCACGGAAAGTTCGAGAATCTTTGGAAAGGCCCTTTCAAGATTGCAGCATGTAGGGGCCAGAATGCCTTTCTTCTGAAGGAAATGAAAGGGGAAGATTGTCCAAGAGGGCCGATCAATGGTCGACTGCTCAAGCGGTACCACTGCTGAGTTATTAACGTTTCTTCCACTATCATTGTAAATACCAATTTTATTTTAGTTTGGTTTCAGTCTGTCAAGTTAGTTTTTGAGTCATTTCAATGTCAAGATTGAGTCAATTTCTTGGTCATTTCAGTTTCATAAATAAGTCAGAGTCCTGTGTTGTAGTCGAAATGATGACTCGATAGCCTAATGGACAAAAGGCACTGTCTAGCTCCTCCAGAGATCTGCTGTTCTTGGCACCTCCAAGGAGCTACCGTCCCCCATTGGAGCCAATGTTAGAGTCGGTCTGGTCAGTCCTCCATCATAGATCAAAACTCTTTATGCATTTCATTTTTAGGTGTCCCGCTCCATTCACTCAGCTGCATTCTGCTAGGGGCATGCCATGATCTGATGGAGAAGGTCATGCTAGTCATCTCCCCTCATGTCTGGTTCCTGCTGGCTTATGTCTTTGTGTCAAATAATCAAAAAGTCCATAACAGTCAAGGTCTAGTCCTTTAGCAGACAAAATTCATTTTTGGTCATTAGGTCTAGGGATTGATAAATTTGGTATTTAAATATGTCCAGTAAAGCCAAGCAGGCCAGAGTGATGCTCTTGCAAAGTAATGATCCGCAGAGTTTCATCATCATATTGATAAACTTCGACTGTTCTTCAAAACTCTGTTTTGAAGAAAAGTCAAACAGTGCCATTTGTGACAAAATTTTCAAAAGGGTCGATAGTTGATTTCTTCAGGTGCATTCATGGTTTCCATGGCCAAATTCTCTGTCACACAATCCCTGCAAAAAGTGTCGAAAATTTCATCGTTTGAGCCAAAATTCAGAGAAAAAGTGAAAATCAGGGTTGTTTTAAAGTTAGTGAAAAAAGTGCCAAACATGACATTAGAAAAGTGGGTTTTTTGAAAAAGTAAATTTAATCATGACCTCCAAGTCTTATACACAAGTTTCCATTACAAATCAAACTCATTGTGCAATCAAGGCATAAGAAAAATGTTGCAAGGTTGTGAAGCGAGCAATTGCATTGTTTGGAGCAGTTTGGAGGTGATTACAGGGGCACGACGCACACAGGTAGGGGCGCGGTACACACACAGGGCGCGGCGCACACAGAACCTGCCCATAGTTCAAACTTATAACCAGCACGACGCACACCTAGAGTGCGGCACACTGGGCTTTGCGCATGGCGCACAGAGACAAAGCGCCCAGAAATTGCCAAACTCACCCAATTTTTTTGTGAAGACACTCTAATTGCGAGGTAGGCTACCTAAACTCACTTATGCATCAAATTTGGTAAAGGTATGATGGTTTTATGCCCATGATTGAATGCAAAATTTTCTTAAAGCAACCACAAAAGGACACCAAGAAATCATCTTGCTAGGGTTGTGTAACAGTGTTATTGCTGCCAAGGTATTTTCCCTACCCTACCCCTGTTCCTTATTTCCCTATCGCATTCTTCCTACTATCACTACCCTAAAACTACCAAACTCATATTCCCTTACCCCTCCTCCCATTACTCAATACAAACCCTAAAACCCTACCTTGCCCAAAACCCAAACCCTACCCTATCAAAAATACCCAAACCCCCTACATGCCCCTAAACAAAATTCTCCCTATAACCCCTGTTCCCATTATATTATTCCACTCCTAATATTCCCTTGTTTCATTGTCCCATTGGTGGCAGATTATCAAAACAACCTAGCTTTCACCATCACCAAAGGGGTAGCCTAAATTCAGTTTATAAAACAACAGTCATGGCATCCAAGGTTCCATCAGAGTATGAGGAGGAAACCCATAGTGATACAGCTTCAGGAGAACAGGCGCCCTGGAGACATCACCGGAGTGGCAAACATGTTAGAGATGAGCCAAACACCCTCACTGAGTTGTAGGCATGCCCTCTTGCTATGTCATGTTTCCAGCACCTAGCATGTTTTGAATTTTGTCAAAGGGTGGCAAATGTCAAAGTTCATCATGAGTTGGCCCGTCTTTTTGCGCTTCACCTACATGGAGGTTAGTCTATCTTGGCTGGGGTCACTTTCACATTGACACCCGAAACCATATCAGTGGCAACAGGCATACCAAATGTTGGAGAATAGTGGCATAAGAAGAAGAAGGTGGAGAGGCACCATTATGAGCCTTACATTAAGGCCAGTTGTTTGAGTCAGCTCATGAGAGTTTTCCCATTCAGATTTTTGAGAGATGAGTATGCTCCGCTCATGAAATTGATCATGAAGTATTTCAGTTGTGAGGGGAGGTTTTCTCGCCTTTATGCCTATCACATTAGGTTGCTCATGCACTTTACCAGGGTGCGAATGATGAACCTCCCATTTTTCATTTGCGGTAACATAGAGAGGATGAAAAATTTCATGCAGCATAAGACCCCTCGGCAGCAGCTCAACAGTGTTTATCACTTTGCTCTTATCCGGATTTTGGTGGATCATCAGTTGGGATTGCAGGGTATTGCTTGGGAGGACTTCATCTCCTGTGACTTCTTCAACACTCCACAGGTAGTATCAGAGGCAGAGCATGATATGGGTGGCCCTTCACATCAGTATGAGCACCATGAGACTGCTACTATGCCAGTATTCATCACCTATCAGAAAGGCAGTAGTCCCTTATTTGCAGCAGCAAAGCGAGTGTTATCTCCACCCGGGGTGGAAGGGGCTTCGCTTCTGACATTAGCATCACAGGAGAAGGGTAGAGGTAAGGAGCCAGTGCATGATGAGGGGCCTTCAAGTGAGCCATCAGGTGAACGAGAGACAAAATTCGTTCTCCTTCATGATGATGAGACAGATACAGAACCTACAAACGCAGAGCTTGGAGAGATCATCCAGGAGCAGCAACAGTGATAGAGGCCTTATCCCTTGACTTGGAGAGGGCCAAGTGGAACATGAAGTACCTGGAGCAGAGAAACAAATCGCTTGAGGATCAGCAAATGATCATGGAGCTATAAAACATTCGTGAGCATCGCCAAGTTGCACAAAGGAGAGGAGTTGAGCTCACGCCATTGGAGCAAGAGATCAATGAGGATCGAGAGGCCAATCTTGAGAGAGTCAACATGCACCTGGAGAGGCTACTGGAGAAGGCCAACAGAGACAAAACCATACTGAGGAGGATGGTTTATCATTACAAGGCACGAAACATGAGTGCAAGGGCTCGGATAAGGAGCTTGAAGGCAAAATTGAGCAAAGCAACAAAAGAGGCAAAAGAGGAAAAAGAGCAAGATCGGCTTCAAATCTTGGCTAAAGCTTCCTTGGCACAGCATAGCACTTCATAGAGGACCTCCAGCCCAAATTTCAAGGAATTTGGGGAAATTTTGGTCACATGACAAATTTTTGGGCAAAACACAGGTTTTTTCTCCCAGTGGCGCGGCGCTAAAGATCGGGAGCTCCAAATGAGGAATGGTTTGCATTTTTTGATTCAGCATGGAAAATCATGACTACTGGTGCTTGGACAAGAAATTTTGGCAAGATATGAGTCTCCAAGAGGTCAAAAACACCCAAAAAATGGCCTCTCTGCCCCTTTTTTGATACACAGGAAGCAGTCTTGGGAGAATGGAGATTTGGAGGGGAAAATGAGCACCAAATTCAAAACTTCCAGTGGGGTTAGAAAGTAGACAGGACAGGCTTTCCCAAGCCCACTTGAGCACATTTTTGGACACCTTCAATTGCCCCAAAACAGGCCCCAAAGTAGCGCGGCACACAAAGGAAAAATTGCCAAATTTGCTTCCATTTTGCAAAATTTTGATTCGCGACTTCTCCAAGTGGGCCCGCTCATCTCCACTTCGGCTTTTTGGCACCAAAGGCAGCATCTAAAGCATTTTATCTCCACATGGGCTTCTATCCAAGTGGTGAAGGAAGGCAAACGGTCACCCAAGCCAAATGTCATGTTTGTAGCGCTGCACCTGTAGCTGATGATTGGCTCTTCATCTACATTTTGTAATGATTCGAGTAACTCCCCAACCCTTGGGCATTCTATCTCTTCATGGCACATTCTATATATTGTATGTAAGCTATTTGCAAAGGGTTGATTAGTTTGTAACTCCTGGGAGACTGTGGGAAAGAAACTGTGTTTCTTCACTGTGTATTTTTGACAGAGAATTAATGAAAGGCAGCGGTTCTGTTTCATGAGATTCTTGTGGTTGTGAGTGTAGCAAATGTGTCTCTTATGTTTTCATATGTATTTTGTTATGTTTCATAATTCAATTCATGTTCATTTCCAGTGAAATTTTCTGAGTGAGATTAGGTAGAATTCAATTTTATTGCTCTGCCTGTGGGAAAATTTCATGTTCAGTGTTCTTCTTCTGTTGAAAAGGATTCATGTTCCTATGCCCTTTTCACACTCCTCAGCAATCTCTCTGTTCCGCGTTATTCCAAACTAAATTGCTGCACTTTCCGCCTGCCTTGACTCACGAAGTAATCTATGCCTTTGTATTAAATTCTTTGTTCTTTGCTAACCGTTGGTCCCATACCGTCCCAGAAGCTTAGTCATTCATAAAAAAATTGTTTCTTGTATCCATATTCACTTACTAGCCTAAGATCAATATTTCATTGTAAGTCATCTTAGACCGTTTTTTTCTTATCTATTCACTGAGCGTGACTCGGAGAGAGCCCTCTCCTATTCTAATAGGGCTAGCTACCAGACTGAGCGTGGTTTGTGGTTACCCTAAATTTTTCCTTCCTTCAGCCTAGGGCAGATTTAGGTGCTAACACAACCCATTCAACACAATCACCAAGGCGAAGACAAGAAGAAAGTCCAACTGGAGCTGAACATGTACTTTGACAAGTTGATGTGCATAATCACCAGCACACACTTAAATATCAGCGTGGACACTATGCATTAGTGTGTTTCTGTTTCAGCCACACCCAAGAATACCATGCACATGTTAGCAGATGAGTTGGATGAAATAGCTGAACCAATGCACCGGTTGCAACAGAGGCAAGAGTTTGCTTCAGCAAGATGTCACCATGAGGTGCATGCACACCATCACGGATGACCAAGCTTGGCATTAGCTCACCACATTCACCTTCACAAGCATGTCAAAGAGTTGGTCTCATCACAATGGACCGAGTGTCAGTGATGTTTTGTGTGGCTTTCTCAAGCCATGTTGCCTCACATGAGTACATGTACATTGTAATGTTGAGTCATGTCAAGTGTAAGTCAAGTGTCAATAGTTGGATGTAATAGTCATAGAGTAGGTGAAGAGTCATGAGGGTAGTTGAACTGTCACAAAGGGGAATGTCAAGGGTCACCCCACCCTTTGCTATAAATAGTCCCTCATAACTCATTGTATGGGCTTTTGGTCAGCCAAGCTTCTGTTAAGACTATCTTGAAGAAAGCTTGGACAATATTGTAACGCGCCTTGGCTTCTCCACTGCGCGGATCTAGTACATCTCTTTGGAGGAGCAGGCAGATGTGGTTGTGACATTTCATTGTTGGGGCTAGCAGGTTCACATGGCTGTATTGTATGATTGGAACTTACACTTCTTTATATAATAAGAGCCAACACATTTTCATGCATATGTTATTATTGTAGTTGGACTGCTCCAGTTTCTTTAATGATGTATGTTTTTAAACTTGCGTATTTGTGTATGAATTGTTTCGTATGTAATTATATGAATATTTTTGCAGATGTGTTGCTGGTTTAACCATCACTTTGGATTGTTGACTGATCTGCTTTCCAGCTCGTGATGCATCTTCGCTTGTGTGTTCCCTTCATAGCTAAGTATTGATACAGGTTGTCAAGGGTTGCACTCATCCCAACCCACTTGTGTTATAACCTCTCATTCACCTTCCTTGACTCACTACAGTAGTCACACCCTTGTTACTGACAGAGTTATCTTACTTGCCTCTGTGCCACATCACGGTCAAGGAATTACCTTATGACCCACTGCTAGGACTCCTACACCAAACTGTCTAAGGTCTAATTGGGACATCTTACCAGGCACCATCAACATTTCTAGCGCTAGAAGGAGGGCCAAATGACAAGCTGTGTCCTCTCATCTAGTTTTGAACCTCTGCATATCTTTCATGGAGTCTTGCACTCTTCTTCCCTTGCGGTGTTTTTTCAAATCATGAAGATGTTTCCATCATGGGGGAGTTTTTTGATCTCTTTTCCACTTTCAAATATGATGGTGAAGGTGAAGTGGCCTGGCCTAAGTACTTACATGACTTTCTTTCCATGCTTCATGAGGAAGATGAGTTTTCTGATGAACAAGCCAGTTTGTTTCTTGCATACAAACTTCGCGAATCTCCATTTCATTGGCTGCTTAGCCTACTGGCTGATAACGTGCACTCATTTGAGCATTTTTGTGATCTTATTGAAGACACGTTCTATCATTTTGATCCAGAACTTCTTGAATAGAAATTGTTTTAGGAATGAAGGGTTCCGTATGAATCAATTATTGATTTTTGGCAGTGCTTCCATGAATTGCAGTTTCAAGCTCTGAGGAGCCAGATGAATTTTTCTTATCTTTGGGACTGGTTCGAGTATTGTCTTAAGAAATCTGCTCATCCTAAGAGAAATTTTGAAATCAAGCCTCGCTCAACATTATTCACTGATGGAGCTACACAATCTTATGTGGATGCAGGCACTGTCTCCACTGACTGTCCGCCTCTCTCTCATTCAATAGCTCCACCACTGCCCAATGATGTTGAGGATCATGCTCACACACCTGTTCATATTTCACATTCTCCCAACATCACTTCCCTCAATTTTCGCGCAGATTTGGTTGTGAGTCCTTCGAGTTCTCATATGATTTATTTTCTACAACCTACATCTTCACACTTGGGTGTTCCTCCAGACGATGCTGTCTTATGTTCATCCATTCCGAACTCTTCACTTTTTGTGAACGAGGAACAACCCATTAATGGAGTTGGTGTTTCACAACCAACATGCATTGTCATTCATGAAGAGTATGAGTGGGAGCCTGAGCATCAACACTCAGCGAAGGATGACTCCCTTCCATCTGAGCCCCCTCCATTCTTTCCTGACCTCTTTGATGAACCTGCCATCCATGATTTTGCATGTGTGTCTTCATCCACGGATGCACCCATTGTTGATCACTCACAGGACTCACCAGATGTTGGTCCATCATTCGACAATGGAGAGGATAAGCTATTCGTTGAAAATCCATTTAATCTTTCATCTATCTTTTCTGGAAATGCAGAGGATGAGTTGTATTGCTTTTCATCTACGCCTCTATTTGATTCATCTGATCATGAGCATGTTAATGAATTCATTGATTTTTCTAATCGTGGCAGTCGTGATCCATTTGTTTCCTTTGTTTTATCACGATCATGACTCTATCGCAGTTGATCTTTCAAAGCCACCAACTTATGATGATATACCTGATGATGAAGTTAAAACACCCAAGACCGTCGAGACACTTCAGCCCGAGTTGATGGTTATGTCAGGTCCTCGCTCTCTTGGGGTTAGTCTCACTTCTGATCAGGAAACTGTTCAATCACCCAAGGCACCTCATCACTCATTTGTATGCATTGAAGATCCATCTCACACACAGATCACATCTCCTCCACTCAAACTACACAATCCCATGGCTCATTCATTGGAGGAATATTACATTGCAAGCACACATGAATGAAGCAAGTTATCTTCAATAAGGAATTTAGAATTCTGTGATCCATAACATTGTTTAGATAATCTTCGGCAAAATCACATAACCAATCTTTTGTCGACGTGTTTCGAACCAACCAATGTGGTTCATCGTCAGGACAAGTTGAAGAACCAATCCGGCTTAGCTGATTAAATAGAGTGTGCAGAGATTCCAACGGCTATATTGCCAACGGCTAATTTTGACTTAATGATCTTAGTCAAACCACTAATTTAATTATTAACATTCCTATAAATAGCTAAAACAGTTAAATAAAGGAATACATTTGTTAATATAAATAAATGTATATGTATATCTAAAATTAAAATTCATTTGATAATTTTAGTATATGAATATAATACCCATATTTATTATGGTCATTAATAAATTATATCTTGTATAATGGTTCATATTTATCAAATAATCTATAATTATTATTATTCTAATGGTATTAAATCACTATTACTCTTAGAATTTAGTTACATTAGGTAATGTATTCCTTTATTTAACTGTTTTAGCTATTTATAGGAATGTTAATAATTAAATTAGGGGTTTGACTAAGATCATTAAGTCAAAATTAGCCGTTGGCAATATAGCCGTTGGAATCCCTGCACACTCTATTTAATCAGCTAAGCCGGATTGGTTCTTCAACTTGTCCTGACGATGAACCACACTGGTTGGTTCGAAACGCGTCGACAAAAGATTGGTTATGTGATTTTGCCGAAGATTATCTAAACAAGTTATCTTTGTTTCTTTCATTTTCTTGCATGTCTCAGTCAAGAGTGTGCTTATGCTTCCAAGTTGCATGCAGTGTCACACAGCACCATGATAAGTCCATGGACTTCCCGTCATGCACTTGTACTAACTTATGTCCTGTGGGCATTGTCAGAAACGAAGTGTGGTTGTCTTCATTGTTATATCTTTCTTGCTTGCTGGTTCCCACAACTAGGTTGCTCATGGACCAAGCCTTCGCCAACATGTGTCTACCAATGTTCCGGTGGCTTCATTGGAAATATCACTTCACGTGATTAGACCCGTGCATCGTTAGTGTAGGAGTAGGAGTAGTGTTTTCTTTCAGTCAGTCTACATTCATGCTTGTTTGCTTATTCACTTTATTTGCTTGCTTGTTTGCTTGTTTGCTTGTTTGTCTGCTTTCTTGTTTTCTTACTTGCTTCGCTTTCACTTTTGCTTCTGATTTTGTCTTTCCTTTGATGTTTGTTATTTCACTTGTTTTCGTTCATTGGTTAGTTTTGTATGAAACCATGTATGACTCTTGAAACGAGCTGGGTGAAGTACAAGAGTGCTTGTACAACTATCACTACTTGGTTATCTTTCATCTTGCCTTTGTTTGAAGATCTCGTTACTCTTAGCCCATGATATGTCGATGGAAAATATGTATTGTTCGAAGTGAACCTTGGTGAAAACACAACGCTTGCACACTGTTATCACTCAGAAATTTCTTAAGGCCAAAGAAAGAAATCACTGAGGTAAATACAAACCTACTTTGGAAGCTAGGATCTATCCCTGCCAGCTTCAAAGAGGGCTCTCTTTCATATTTAACTTTGTTTGGAAAAGTTTAGGGCTAGCTATGTGGGACTGATTGGTTTTGATTGATTTTGGTTTGGTGGGGAGATTACTGCTTCATATGGATAGATGCAAATCTGTTTACCATTGGGCTATGGAGTTAAAAGTCAAGCAACAAGGCAGAATCAAGTTTCTAAAGAAAATGTTTACAGGGAAAATAACTGAGCCATTTCAGATCTTTAGGATGAATGATGAAAAATCAGAATCAAGGAGAAATTAAGAATTCTTCAATCCGTCATGGAATAAATGGAAGGGAGATCAATCGAGATCACAGGGAAATTAAGAATCCTCTGAACCAGATTATGGATGAATCAATTGAAACTAGGGAGCAATTAAGAATTCCCTAATCTGGATATCAGAGGAAAACATAAAATGGAAAACAGTTTAAGACAGAGTTCTTTTAAACATGTTTTAAAATATGCTTCTTGTTATACCATTGAGATTTAGAAAACATATGATAGTGAAAAAATCATAAAATAACTGAACATTGGAAAATACTTCACTGAAGTAGCTCAACACAGGAATGTTGTAATATGATGCTTTATTGCTCAATCAAATCTGCTAACTTGAAACTGGTACAATCACCCTCAGGTTCCAGAAAATTACAAATATCAAATTGTTTAGAAAATCACCCCCCAGAATACTTCAAAATGTGAAGTATTTATACAAAAAATTATAAACTGTTTACATAAATGTTGTCTCTAACAAACAGGATATTTTTAGACTATAGCTAAACTAAAAACTCTAATTTCTGCAAAATTATAGACTTGATTAAGTTCTATGTAAATGTTGTTGCTGTTGAAGTGGAAACATTTAGGATGTGGACCCAAATTTGTGGTTGTGCTGTCAAATAAACTAACAGATGCAGATGTACCTCTCTTTTTCTAATAAGAGACTCAAAACTTCTTGCTGATCCTCTGACTAAACTCTGAGATTTCCCTCACTACTGGCTGATCCTGTGACTACGCTTCTTCCTATCCACCATACCTTAGGATATAAAATATATAATGGAGAAACTTTAGGACAGGTGAAAATCGCAAGGAAATTTAGGGTGGGTGAACTTCAGTGGTAAATGGTTTATCACGCATTTTGAAAGTAGTAGATGGTTTTATTTGAAAGAATGCAATACAATCTGGTGGCTACCACATAGCAGGGAGTGGGTTGGGTAAAACCACCAATTTCACGTGAATTTGAAATGTTAAGGATCCGATATAAAACTGCACAATGGTCGTTGGATGTGGGAGAGTTTGATCGAAGGGCTATAAGGTGTTGAAGTTGTGGAGTGATTCGTTGGGGTGGGACCTAGGTATATTATAATAAAAAGCGGGTTTTAACAATGCTTATGAGGGAGTTAATATAATATATGATGGGAGATTTAATAATATGGTGTTAATAAAAATAGGAGAGGTTTATATAATAGCAGGGAAGTTAAAACATGAAGTGGGGATAATATTTATATGCAGGATTTAAAAGGTATATGAAGGGGAAGGTTTAAGGGGTTAGCGCGGGAAAGGGTAAATAGGAAACGGAAAGGGTTTAGCATAAGAGGAAAATATTTTAGCAAGGGAGAATAGTTGGGATAAGGGAAAAATTGGGAAGGAGTTTTTTTTTTTTTTTTTAAGGGAAAAGGATTTTGAATATTAGTGCCATAAACTGGCCATATTTGATGCTTTTCCATGCCTTCTAGAACCTACTTTCTGCCCACCCTTCTTTACATTTTTTATTTCTAATATGGGAAAACATTTTGTAGAAGGCAAAAAGGATGTACAATATTACCAGACTGATCCTCACCCATTCAAAATTATGAATCCTATCACTATAGGACTCTAATAGTGGCTCCACATGGGGATGGCATTTACTAGTGAAATGTCAATAACTTTCAGATCAGTAGCTTTCTCCATTGGGCTGTTTCCAAATCTGAAACTTGTTTCTACCATTGCAACTGCAAAAATCTCAAATTGAAATCAAATCCACTCTGCAAACTGAAATATAAAGCACACTAAACCGATTCTTGTGCTGCTAACCGAACCGAAAATGAAAATATGCTCAGAATTCTCAACTTATTTGCACACTTCTACCTACCCTATACTACTGAAAATATTTCCGAGTCAGGTAATACAATAGTGCCAATGAAGCTAATCAAGAAGTTGTAGAAAGAAATAGACTGCTTGACTGCTTGTCAGTAAACTCAAAAGTATAATTTGATCATGTGTCCACACAATCAAAGCTATCATATGTAATGGCAACTGCTGATATATTTGGTCCTTATAAAAAATACATGGCTGAGCTCTTGAACTAACAAAAATTTCCATGTAATCAGCTATAGGATCAATAAAAGTATGATGTATGATATTTGCTTCTAGGCCTTCAATGCCTAATTGATCAGTTGCATCTTCAAAATTAAACCTTGCATCCACATCTTCAGTCTTGTACTCAAAAACATAATCATCCTCAATTTGCAAATCAATAGGTAGTACAATTTCCTCTTGCTTTGGAGAAGGAAGATTTTCCAAGAATTTTTGAGGATCTTGGAAACTATAGGACTGAATTTGAAGATCCAAAAGTTCAATATCCTTCTCAAATCTTTCAGCAACTAACTCAAGAAAACAAATTTTACTTTCAGAAGGATATTTGCTCGATTTCAAACGATGAAACATGACTGTTAAAAAATCTTCATCAATTTGAAATTCTTCTAACTCATTCCTGATTCCTTTTAAAACTTCACAAGATAGAAGATTTGCCACATACCCTGTCATCTTGTTTAGCGAGAAATCTTATCAATGTGTAGTGGAGTTGCCATGAATGCTCTAAAATCTGGATTCTTTGACAATGGAGTCACCTTGAAAACTTTGAAGCTCTGGATACTTTGAACATGGAATCGCCAGGTGAATAATTCAACCTTCTTGTGTCTGATCACTGTTCACCATCAGCAATTAGATCTGGAACTTGATACACTTTTTTGAGGAAGATAAAATGTCTTCCCTAGTATGGTCGCCATTATGTTATTGCTCAGAATTTTCTCAAGGCTGAAGAACTAAATCACCGAGGTAACTACAAACCTACTTTGGAAGATGGGATCTAGCCCTGCCAGCTTCAGAGGGAGCTCTCTCTTTCAGATTTAACTTTGTTTGGAAAAGTTTCAGGCTATTTATGTGGGACTAATTGGTTTTGATTGATTTTGATTTGGTGGGGATATTAGTGCTTCAGATGGATAGATGCAGATCTATTTACCATTAGGCTATGGAGTCAAAAGTTAAGCAATAGAGCATAATCAAGTTTCTAAAGGAAATGTTTACAGGGAAAATAACTGAGCCATTTTAGATCTTTAGGTTGAATGATGAAAAATCAGAATCAAGGAGCAATTAAGAATTCCTCAATCCGGATCATGGAAGAAATGGAAAGGAGATCAATCAGGATCATAGGGCAATTAATAATCCTCTGAACCAGATTATGGATGAATCAAGTGAAACTAGGGAGCAATTAAGAATTCCCTAATCTTGATATTAGAGGAAATCATAAAAATGGAAAATAGTTTAAGATAGAGTGCTTTTAGACATGTTCTGAAATATGCTTCTTGTTATACCATTTAGATTTAGAAAACATATGATAGTGAAAACTTCAGAAAATAACTGAACATTGGAAAATACTTCACTGAAGTAGCTCAACACAGGAATCCTGTAATATGATGCTTTATTTCTCAATCAAATATGCTAACTTGAAACTGGTACAATCATCCTCGGGTTCTAGAAAATTAAAAATATCAAACTATTTAGAAAATCATCCCCCAAAATACTTCAAAATGTGAAATATTTATACAAAAATTTATAAGTTGTTTACATAAATGCTACCTCTAACAAACATGACATTTTAGACTATAGCTAAACTAAAAAACTCTAACTGATGCAAAATTATAGACTTGGTGAAGTGCAATGCAAATGATGTTGCTGTAGAAGTGAGAACATTTAGGATGTGGACCCAAATTTGTGGTTGTGCTGTCAAATAAACTAACAGATGCAGATGTATCTCTCTTTTTCTAATAACTGACTCAAAACTGCTTGCTGATCCTCTGACTAAAACTCTGAGATTTCCCTCACTGCTGGCTGATCCTGTGACTGCGATTCCTCTGTTTTATGTCCATTAGTGTCACAAAATATTTTGGAAAATTATATATATATTTGAATACTATCTCCAAAATATTTTAAAATGAAATCCATAATTTAATTAAGAAAAAACCATGTGTTGTTTACAAAACCATGGCTTGTTTGTTCTTTACCTTCCTCTGTAAATTCATTTTACCTACACCTGTAAATTCCTTTTTTGCTTGTAAAATACCTAGATGGTTTTACAAAACCATGTGTTGATTTGTGTGATTGGAAGAGTATTTTCACTTTCTCTTTTTACTTTCACCTGCAACATGATTTTACACCTGCCTATAAATGTAAAAACATTTTACATTTGAATTCCATTTCAAAAACTTAGCGTTTTTACATTTGAATTCCATTTCACAAACTTAGCCTTATATCCCTATATTATTTTCTCTCAAGTATGGTTTTTCCTGCAGCAATGTAATTTATCGCTTTTTCATATCTCTGATATTTTTCTTAATTAACCCTAATTCTGGTAAAATACATTTGATAATTTTCCTATCCACCATACCTTAGGATATAAAATATATAATGGAGAAACTTTAGGATAGGTGAAAATTGCAAGGAAATTTAGGGTGGGTGAACTCGAGTGGTAAATGGTTTATCGGGCATTTTGAAAGTGGTAAATGGTTTTATTTGAAAGAATGTGATACAATCTGGTGGCTGCCACGTAGCAGGGACTGGGTTGGTTAAAACCACCCATTTTGTGTGAATTTGAAATGTTAAAGATCAGATATAAAACTGCACGATGGCCATTGGGTGTGGGAGAGTTGGAAGGTGTTGAAGTTGTGGAGTGATTCGTTGGGGTGGGACCCGGGTATATTATAATAAAAAGCAGGTTTTAACAATGCTTATGAGGGAGTTAATATAATATATGATGGTAGATTTAATAATATGGTGTTAATGAAAATAGGAGAGGCTTATATAATAGCAGGGAAGTTAAAACATGAAGTGGGGATAATATTTATACGCATGATTTAAAAGGTATATGAAGGGGAAGGTTTAAGGGGTTAGCGCATGAAAGGGTAAATAGGAAAAGGAAAGGGTTTAGCATAAGGGGAAAATATTTTAGCAAGGGAGAATAGTTGGGATAAGGGAAAAATAAGGAAGGATTTTTTTTTTTTTTTTTTTTTTTTTTTTTTTTTTTTTTAGGGAAAATGATTTAGAATATTAGTGCTATAAACTGATCAGATTTGATGCTTTTCCATACCTGCTTTCTGCCTACTTTACGTTTTTTATTTCTAATATGGGAAAACATTTTGGCAGAAGGAAAAAAGGATGTACAATATTACCATATTGATCCTCACCCATTCAAAATTATGAATCCTATCACTATAGGACTCTAACACATGCGAACTAGTATCACCTTCTCTAGTCGGTTGTTTTTGGGTTAACCCTTGTCAGCTCAGTCAAGTAGAGTAAGGTGAGGGGGAAAACCTTAATAGGCACGTCAGAGATACAATAAACTAATTATTTGTTGGAACAACCTCTTTTTCTCTCAATAAGTTGGGATCCCTCTTCTGCCTCTGAAATGAATAAGTGCTATGCATAGTTGAAAAATGAAAAATGAAAAAAAAAAAAAAAAAAGTTAAAAAATTCAAATGAAAAATGAATAAGGCGAAAGAAGAGAAAGGCTTCTTACGTAGGGAGGTGATGCAAATAACTTCGTCAGGGTACTGACTAGGCTCGCTAGTAGCAGAGCCATGCTTGTGTTCCTATGTGACTCCACAAGGGTACTATCCAGGCCTGTTGGGAGTGGAGCAACACCAGAGATGAAACTAACACTCTGGCGACTATACTTCTTGTGCATCAATATACCCCTCAACCCCAATTGAAACAACTGTGTTTCCTTGGATTGGAATGTGTGTCAATCAACCAAGATTTTGGCAAATGCTACATCTTACAATCAAGCTAGTGTGAAACCAAGAGGATTTGAGAATTGAACAATACTTCCAGAGGTGTTAGACTTGCTTTTCACGAACAATGTCCATTCAGAGAGTTGGAGTTCTACAAGTGTGTTGCCAAGTGTTGTAGCAGCTACAACCACCCTCCAAAATTTTCCTTAGCTTCGTTTTGGAGCCTCCTTTCCAACCTTCATAGTAGCTTGTCTTGCTTCATTAGGTTCACAAGCTTTAGTGTTTTTCTTGCGCAAAGGCAGCCTGTCGATCATAGCTTGATTCATTACCCTCACATGTTATTCACCCAGACTTGGTCCAATTGTAGACTGAGCAACTTCCCCAAGAAAATTGCTCATTTCTTAAGGGAAACCAACCTCTCCTCCAGAAATTGCGCAATCTGTCTAGCAGCCTGTTAGGCTCCAAGATTAAGCAATTTTGCCAGTCAACACTCCCAGCAAGAATTGTACAATTTTCCCCAGCAGGGCTACTCAGCCCAAAATTTGCACAAATCTGGGCAGAAGTCAGCTTCTCTTCCCAGAAATTACACAAATATCCTGGGTAGTCAGCCCAACTCCCAACCAGAAATGTGCATTTCCTTCAAGCAGTCGAACAACCTCTTGCATGTGTAACTGAGTTGACTGATTCCCTCCAGGATTGAGAAAAACAGACTTGCATGAATTTTTGCTTCTACCAATGAAGCATGCAAAGACATCCCTTGTTTCAAGGATCTATGTTTAGCAAGTGGAGGTTACATGCAAGGATCATTTCAGCACCTCACACCAAGTGTCGCTTTCCCTAGATTTGTGGCATGCACGTCACAACCTCGATGTTATAGAAACTCATCAAACAAACACTGTATAGCTTATTCCTCACATCAACCTTGAATCTCTGACATCCCACATCACATCTAGGAGTAGTCGGCACATTTAGCTCAGTTGTTTTGGGGTAAACCTACTTCCCATGCCTTGTGTTGCATTTTTGTCGCTTTTTGTGTTTTCTCTTGTATGAGTACTGTTTTCTTGATTTCTTTGAACACTTACTATCGTTTACATGTATTTTTTCTTGTCATAGCACCATTTCAGTTTTCGTCAACATCTCACTATTGTTGCATGCATGAAATTGTTTTTCACAAATGATCATCGATTCGGTGACTCGCCTCACCCACATGCATGTTGTTCCATTTTCTAAATCTGTCAATCACCATTTTCATGCATGATCATTCACTTATGCTTACACTCATTATCAACATTCATTCACATTCACATTCGCGTTCATTTTCCTGTCGGCGAGTCTGGCCAACCTCGGCCCAGACTCTGCCTCAAAAGATAGCATTGCGCAATCCTGAGAGGGAAGGCTCCGCCTTCCTCTCCAAAAATGTGCATTTCTTCCCAACAACTGTTACCCAGGCCTGCTTTGTGCAATCCCGAGGGACAATGGCTCCTGACCAAGAAAATTGCACAATGCAGTCACTGAGCCTGCAACCATTGCCAGCTGAGATTACGCATTATGCAATTCCAGTAGTCAGTAGCCAGACTAGACTGTGTATTGTGTAGTTATAGCAGTCAGGCAGTCTCCGAGCAGCCCAAAATATGCCTTGTGCAGTCTTGGCAGTCAGTCTCTCAACCTGCCAGCCGAAATTATGCAACCTTCATGATCAGTCACAAAGGTATGTTGCAATTCAGTCCTCAAGTTAAGTTTGGTTTTCCACTAACAGATTGCTTTCCATGAGTGTTGCCATGTCTCCGGGTATTGTAGGTGGTCATCTGCCTCTCAGTAGTGCAGGTAGAATGGTTTCCAAGAGGGCATATTTGAAGACACCGTTCAGAGCATGCCTGGAGATGCAGTTGATCAAATGTCTATGAGCTTGCCTACTCATGAAGATATCAAGTTGTTAGTAAACAAGAACATCAAGATATCAAAAGAAGCAGCATCATGAACAACAGTTGAAGGTAGCATATTGAATGCAGCAAATGCAATGAATGCAAGAGGAAGGATGTTGACAACACAGAGGCAGAACAAAGTTGCAAGATCAAGCAGATCCACTGATAATGAAAGAAACTTTGGAGACTCAGGCTATGAGGTGACGGAATGACATGAAGATCATGCGAAGGCAGAGAATGGAACAAAGAAGGAGTTGCATGTTCTGAAGCAGCAACTCAGGAAGAACATGAAGTTGCAGATGTAGATGAATAAGTTGCAGCAGGAACACGAACAATGTTGGGCACAACATGTACTCATGGATGAAACTGCGCACGTACAAGTTAAAGATCCACCCCAACAACTGACATGGAGCAGACATGGTGAGAAGTGTTGTTGATCAAATGCAATAGATTCAGTAGCATGCATGTCATTGTGTGCATGCATGCAATCCAACCCATTCAACACACTCACCAAGGCAAAGACAAGAAGCAAGTCCGACTGGAGCTGAACATGTACTTCGGCAAGTTGATGCACATGATCACCAAAATGCACTTGAAGTTCAGCACGGACACTATGCATCAGTGTGTTATCAGTTTAGCCACACCCAAGAAGACCATGTGCATGTTAGAATATGAGTTGGATGAATGAGTTGAACCAATGCACCAGTTGCAACGGAGGCAGGAGTTCGCTTTAGTAAGATGTCGACATGAGGTGCATGCACACCATCACGAATGACCAAGCTTGGCATCAACTCACCACCTTCACAATCACAAGCATGTCAAAGATTTGGTCTCATCACAGTGGACCAAGTGTCAATGATGTTTTGCGTGGCTTGCTCAAGCCATGTTGTCTCACATGAGTACATGTGCATTGTAATGTTGAGTCATGTCAAGTGTAAGTCAAGTGTCAATAGTTGGATGTAACATTCCTAGAGTAGGTGAAGAGTCATGAGGGTAGTTGAACTATCACAAAGGGGAATGTCAAGGGTCACCCCACCCTTTGCTATAAATAGTCCCTCATAACTCATTGTATTGGATTTTGGTCAGCCAAGATTTTGTTAAGACTATCTTGAAGAAAGCTTGGATAGTATTGTAATGCACCTTGGCTTCTCCACTGCATAGAGCTAGTACAACTCTTTGGAGGAGTAGGCGGATGTGGTTGTAGCATTTCATTGGTTGGGCTAGTAGGTTTACATGGATGTATTGTATGATTGGAACTTACACTTATTTATATAATAAGAGCCAACACATTTTCATGCATATGTTGTTATTGTAGTTGGACTACTTCGGTTGCTTTAATGATGTATGTTGTTTAACTTATGTATTTGTGTATGAACTACTTCGTATGCAATTATTTGAATCTTGTTGCAGATGTGTTGTCGGTTTAACCATCACTTTGGATTGTTGACTGATCTTCTTTCCGGCTTGTGATTTATCTTTGCTCGTGTGTTACCTTCCCATCTGAGTATTAATACAGGTTATCAAGTGGCACACTCATCCAAACCCACCTGTGTTAGAACCTCTCATTCACCTTCCTTGACTCACTACAGCAGTCACACCCTTGCTATTGACAGAGTTATCTTACTTTCCTCTGTGCCACATCACGGTCAAGGAATTACCTTACGACCCACTGCTAGTTCTCCTACACCAATCGATCTGAGGTCTAATTGGGACTTCTTACCAGGGAGATCCCCTTGATATATTGGTGGGTCCAGTACTATCAACACTTATTTAAAGACCAATTCTAGAAATGATATAGACAACACACAAAGAAGGTATAAATATATATGTATATATTAAGAAGAGGATTCTCAATAATATATTTACAATGGTTCAAAATAAATTTCAAATTATAGTTTTAATGATCAAGACCCCTACTTTGAATCGATACCTTGATCGTAGTGCTTGTGCAATAGATTTACATCAAAGAAATAAGAGACAATACAATGAGTTGAAGTATCACAGTTGCAAAAACTTTGGGTTTAATGAGCCAATCAACACCCTACATACACTCTAGTTTGTTAAAAAAAAACAATGAATTAGAGGATAAAGGAATCGATGTTGTCAACAAGGCTCTATTCACTCATGCACAAAAAATATATTATCAGTCACAGGGTAGATCTAAGAAAAATCCAAGTCAGACTTAACATAAGGTTTCCATATGATAACAAGTTTGTAGCATTTAAATTCCATTTCACATATGGATCAGATCAAGGCAGATCTATCATTCTTAGGAAAAAGGTTCTAGATCTTACATGATCTAATGCAAGTAACTCTAATTCATGGACAAAAATCAAATCCTGAAAGTTAATTATAAAAAAAAAGTATAATTGCATAAATGCTTGTTATAGATGTTAATCCAGGCACATAATCAAAACATTTCTAGATTCTAGAGATATAAACTTCAAGGAGTGTACAACTGAACAAAGTATATATAGTCTCTCTGAAAACCTTAAGATCCAAATTGCACAAGCCATAAATAATAATGCCAATAACTAGATTTGTAACTTATGAAGTAAATAAACAAAAGATAGAGGGTGACTAGCTAGGTTGGTGGGCCCAAACCAACCAACTTGTCCCCTCTGTGAGAGATCTAAATTATAGAGCCAAGATCAATTATAAAGTGCACAAATAAATGAAATAAAACTTGTCATGAATCTTTTTTATCAATGATGCTCACTCTTCTACATTGTGAGCAAGATCTCAAGGTTCCCTCACATGTAAGGAGGCCACCTCAGAGTCTAAACCAAAATTATGAAACTAAAACCATGTACTCTCCTCCAACAAAGGGTTTTTATGCATATTACATTACAAATTTAGGCTGTAACAACCCATTTTCTTCAAATATGGGCATGATTCAAAAAACTAGAATTTTTTCATTTTTAACAAATTTTCCTTAAAGATCCTTGTGTATCTCCCTAAGCATGGAAATTTTTAGAAAATTATTCGAGGGGAGCCTAATTTTCCATGCTTTCAACAAAAATACCTCTCTTCAAATTTTTTAGTTCAACTCAATTGCCTCGGAAATCGTGACCCAAGTTGATTGTTTAGGTTCTTTTACAATTCTGGGTTTAACATGATTTTTTACAAATCTGCCTCAAAGAACCCTTCGAATCTCGCAAACCGTGACAAATTTTGGAAAAATATTTGAGGCTTAGTCAATTTCTTATATTAGGAAAAACCTATGTTTGAGAATTTCGATATTCACTTTCACCTGCATGGAAATTAAGGACAAAATTTGCAGTTTGAAAAATGTGCAAATTTTGGGGTTGATTTGTCAAATTGATTCTAGGAACTCAAACGTGTGACTTGGGTGCATTTTAACTCATGTGAAAGTTTTAAAACATCATTTTGAACAAAAACCTTCCTCGGTTTTCCCTGAAAGTGTGTTGAGATGTTGAATGCCCAAATTGGTGTAGGCATCACCCTGCTGGTGCAGGAATTGAGTTGGGCGCAGGTAGACCAGAAATTGACGCAGTTAGAAATAAATTTTATATCTTTAAATGGAGTTTCATGCATCTTACAGGCCTGAAATAACACAAAAAAACTATCGTTAATAACAATCTCGATATAATTTGTATTGAAATAAAGGGAATATACTAAAGAATAAATAATTACCTTGTCATGCTCCTAATTGAATATAATAGCCCAATAATGATAGTAAATTAGATAAAATCATGAGTAATCAAAGGGTGGAAGGATGAATTAAATATGACAATTTCGGGTCCTAGAAGTCCTCTCTATCAACCAATACAGGTGGCTTTTTTTATCACTAAATCCCAAACATCTGCACCAAGCAACATTAGGTATGTCCTCATTCTCACTTTTCATAAAGTATATTTCATTCCATTGGAAAAATGTTCTTTCTTGGTAGAACATCCATCCTGGCTTTCCATCTCTCAGGTTTAGATCTTCCTTCCAATTGTTAGACTGACATTGAAGGAACCAAATCTAATACCAATTATTGAAAACTAGGAAAATAGTGAGAGGGGGGGTGAATTAGTATTTTAATTTTTCAAGTACAATTAGAAAATTCAAAAGCATTCAATTATACAAAAAACCATCAATCACATAAATAATAGGACACAATATCTTCACGTGGAGACCAACACGAGAGAAAACCACAAATCTTCTTTTTTGTTTTGATGTACATGTAGCACAAAATTCTTTTACATAATTTTATGTTGGCACAAACCTACAGAAGGTTCCAACCTTTTTTCATTTTCAAGCACCCACTTGTTAGAAGCACTGATTGGATCGCAAATTCGTCATCATTTTGTCACCATTTTCAACATTCATACTCATCCTTTTGATTGAATTGACCCATTCTTTCACTTGTTAATTACTCCATTTACCATGTCTTCTATAAAAACACCTATATCCATTTCCTTATGCTTTAGTGGTTAATTAATATCAATTTTCCTTCATTGTTAATAGGTTACAAAATGTTATACTTTATGTTGCTAATAAAGGTAGTTTTCAAAATTTCCTGCAATCAAAGGATGATTTCCCACAATAGAATCCAAGGTTGTTATATTTGCATAACTCAAGGAGAAAATATAAAACTTGCTTTTTGTTACTAGATCCCTAAATATGGTTTTATATCATTTACAAATTTCTGAAGTCACATGTGTAAGTTTCCAAGTCATGGTCAAAGCTTCAATCAAAATCGCCATAATTTCTAGATAGTCAAATTTCACCTCAATGTTTTAGCATATAAAGGTGAATCTCTAAAATATAAAACATGGGTTTTTTGCAGAATATCCTTATATAGGCATAACCTTACAAAAATCCTCAAAAATTGTGTGATTTGGGATATAATGAAGATTTTCTAATATTGCCAAACCTAGATTTTTTGTGTAGATTTTCCAAATTTGCAAAATCTATTTGAAAAAATTCTTCATTTGGGGATTTGGTTCTATCATTTTTTATTGATAATTTATGAATAAATAAATCCTCATGAAGAGAAGGAGGAGTTAGTCAATCATTATTTTTCATATGCTTATTTTGATCAAGAACTGTTATTTGCACTAAGGATTAAAGTTATTGTAATACAAAGACTTCTTTTGTGACATGGTGTAGCATTTTTCCAAAGCTTCTCAATAGTTTTCACATGATATCCTTGGAGGTCCACCTGGTATGTGTTGTCTAGTTTATTTTAGCTGATTTAGAAGTGATTAATCATGTTTAGATTCATTCCATTAGTCATTTTCATCATTTTACACACAATCTGTAAATTCTTGTAATTTCCTGTAGAATTCTTGTAATTTTATTGTAGTGGTCCTATAATCACATAGAATTCCTGTAATTCCATGTAATTTTCCATAATTTCCTATAATTAATATTATTCTTTCCTATAATGATACAGTTCTGATGTCAGAACATGGGTATAAAACAAGATTTATCAAAAATGAATTACTATTATAACAAACTCAAGTTAAAAGTTCATGTAATAAAGTTAATAAAGGAAAAATATAAGACCAAGGTCATGGGACACAAATTGGAAAAGGAATTGGAAAGTAAAAGTGGCAATTATTGACATTTATTTACGAAAATAAAGGAAACTAGGAGAAAAGGAGATGAGAGGTCACAAATTTTCATTAGGAGGAAATTGAAGGAAAATAGAGGGAAAATGAAGAAAATAGAGGCACCATAGCATCAGTTTGGGTCTTTTTTTTCAGTTTGACCTTGGAATTAGGTGGAGAGAGGAGAAGAGCACCAAGAGGAGAAAGAAAGAAAGAAGAAAAGGAAGGCAAAGGAAAAACAAGGAAAGCAAAGGAAAAGCAAGGAAGTATTGGATCAAGAAACTTTAGTAGGAGGACTTGCAAGTGACATGTTGCATGTGTGATTTCCTAGCTTAAGTGTGAATGCATCATGCATGCATTTTTATATTAGGTTCATTTGTTTTCATTAGCATGGGTTTTTCCTGGTTTGATATTGATTTCGACCTGACCTTGCCAATTCCTAGATAGTCATGGTGTGATGGGATTCATTCTTGGTTGAGCTTTGGATTTCCTGAAGGTTTTGGATCCATGTGAGGTGGTATCAGGAAAATTTGAAGGTTTGGGGGTGGAGATGGTTTTCTTTGGGAATCCCTCAACAGGTGGGTGGAGACAAGAAAATTCCTTAAGGGATGGTAAAGGAATTCTAAGGAATCCAAAATTTGTTTGGTTTTATGATCTTGGGACTAGTTTAGGTGAGATCACAGTAGCATGAGGGTGGAGGTGGCTTAACCTTTAGATTCCCTTGGTTTTTTATGTCTCTTTTTATCCCACGAGATCCCATATTCATTCTTGGAATATAGCATAGGGGTGATTGGTTGAAACAAATATTTGGTTTGGACCAATCTATGGTTGGGTGGTACATGGAAGTCCCTGACTTGGTTTGATTTTGCATCATTTAATGAGATCTATTTCTCTATGGAAATCTATAAATAATTTGTACTAGTTAATATGATTATTTGTTGGTTGTTATGTCATGGTTAGGGGTGATTGGTTGAAAGAAATATTCAACCCAATCTATGGTTAGGTGGTACGTGGAAGTCCCTGACTTGGTTGGATTTTGCATCATTTAATGAGAGCTATTTCTCTATGGAAATATATAAAGAGGTTGCACTGGTTAATATGATGATTTGATGGTTGTTATGTCATGGTTACTATGATGATTATTTGATGGTTATAAACATGGATTTGTTATATACTCCAGCTATGGAATGTTCATGAATTGATATGCATTTGATTGCTTGATGAATGCACAAGCTAAAAAATGTTATTCCATGTATTAAGAGAGGGAATTAGATTTTCTTGTTGAATCTCAGATAAGTTTCAGGCCCCTATGTTTAGATATGCATTCATGAATTGTAGATTTCATGTTCACCATATGTTTGATGAAATGACTGTCATGGTTAGGCCTAGTTACGTCAAGTTCTTGACTAATTTTTCTATGAATGGATTTTTCTTGATGTTATATATCATTCTAGAAAGTATCATTAAGTTATGGGAAGTGATTAGGATTCAAACCCTGAAAATTTGGCACTCATTCTGGGGTCGTAGTCTCAGAACTAGAAATTTTGCGCTATAGTTGCACCTTCTAGGTTTACGCATGTGACTATACAGTTTCATGGAGGAATTTTCATGCATGTGACCAAGGCCTAGATTACTAAAATTCATTTTAGATCAGGGTTTGGGCACCTGGAGGGGTTGTTTAGCTCGTGGTGATCCTATAGCTCTTGAGGGAGGTCAGTAAAGTTCCAGTTTGTTGACTCCACTTCCTTAATGACACTAGGAGGTCAAGTCATATCATAGTATCCTTCAACTCATTTTTACCCTGGTAGGCCGATGACAGTGGTTAGATATGGGAGGGGTGGTTATAGATTGCTATCAGAACATGGTTCAAACAATTGGACTATATGGGCTACATGCATGTTGTTATTCATGCATTGCTATGGTTTTGGTCATCATGCATGAGGTCCTTGTATGCACCTAGCGTTGTCATCCATGATTTCGATATATTGATATGATTATGTATATACATGTATCATGCTAATTTGGAGAGATTTTTCAGATGAGATAGCCTCCCCTGAACATAATTGAGGTTTGATTTTCATTATGGTATCTATTTGGTTTATCTAACATAGCATGTTTGTAGGAAGAATAGGATCATAGATTAAGATAAGGAGTTTTATGAGCTGCAGATGGGTTCTATGATATATGATGTGTATACTAGCAAGTTCGTGGAGCTATTGAGGTATTTTCCTTACCTCAAGGATGAGAAAGAAAAGATTGAAAGGTTGATAAATTGGTTTCTAGTAGAATATAGAGACCATATTGAGTTTGATGAGCCTTGGGCGATGGAGGAAGCCATCAAGAAACTGAAGAATTATTATGAGCAATCAAAGTGTAAAGCTGAGACTAAGCATGATTTGAATGGGAAGAAAAAAATTATAGGGAATTGGCCATTGAAATGGGGAAGAACTCAGGATGCAGGTGAGAAAGAAAATGTTGCTCCTTA
The DNA here is from genome assembly GCA_031772625.1 of Pinus tabuliformis. Classification (NCBI taxonomy): domain Eukaryota; kingdom Viridiplantae; phylum Streptophyta; class Pinopsida; order Pinales; family Pinaceae; genus Pinus; species Pinus tabuliformis. The sequence continues at coordinate 729,838,285 of CM062805.1, read as the reverse complement.
CAAGAAGCATAATGCAACTGATAAGGGACATGAAACACAACCTGGAGAGAAGCATAATAGAGGTGATGGCAAGGGACCTTTGCAGCACTGGATTTGTAGCAAATATCATCGCAAGAAATATTTCCCATGTACCAGGGTGGAAGGAATCAGATCAACAGTGCTCAGGAGGCATAGAAAGTTGGGGATGTTGGCCATAACATTCTTTGGATTTATTCAGTTGTGGAAATAAGTAGGCAAATCAATAGTCATCCATTATTGAGATGGAAGGTAAGCTTTGTGATTGGTTTGTTTCTATTTTGATTAACCATGGATCCAATTATAGTTATGTTAATCCTGACATAGTGGATAAGTGTGGTTTGAGAAAACAAGTGCATGCAGAGTCGTGGTTGGTGTAGTTGTATACTAGTAAGAAGAGAGTTCATCATTGGGTAAGAGCTTGTGCATTTGAGCTGAGTAGTATGCCTAGATCAAAACATCTAAATGTCCTTCCATTGGGATCATATAGTATGCTTTTTGGTATGGATTGGTTGTACCTCCACAATGCCAAAGTACATTTTTATGACAAGTCTATTGAGTGGTTGTATGATAATGGGAAAAGGATAACCTTGTATGGAAAGAATAGGCCTACATTGGTGAGGATGGTTACAACTATGCAGGCTAAGCGTAGTTGCGTGAAGGGGTGTGTACTGTTTGTAGTTCATATTTCGATTGAAAAGGGTAAGGATGTTGAGGATGTGGAAGTCCTTAAAATGTACCCTGTCTTGCAATAGTTTCATGATCTATTTACAACAAAGATTTCATATTTTCCTCCCCACAAGGAAGTGGAATTTTCTATTGAGTCAGTACTAGGGGCAACACCAACATCAAAGGCACCTTACACGATCATCACTCCAAAGTTAGTGGAATTGAAGTTGCAATTGAAGGAAATACTTGACAAAGGATACATTAGACCAAGTGTATCACCTTGGGGTGCACCGATATTGTTCATGAAGAAGAAGGATGGTACTCTCAGATTGTGCATTGATTACACGCAACTGAACAAGGTGATGATTAAGAATATGTACCCTTTGCCAAGGATCGATGACTTGTTTGAATAGTTGAAGGGAGCATCAATGTTCTCAAAGATTTACATGAGATTAGGATATCAACAGGTGTGCATCAAAGAAGAGGATATCTACAAGACTACTTTCCATAGTAGGTATGGGAATTATGAGTTTGTTGTGGTTCCTTTATGTTTGACCAATGCTCCAACTTCTTTCATGTTCTTGATGAACAATGTGTTGCGTCCTTACTTGGACAAGTTTGTGATAGTATTCATTAATGATATATTGATATATTCTAAGAATGAGTAAGACCATGTAGAACACTTGAAAACAATGTTATAATTGTTGAGAGAGCATCAATTGTATGTTAAGCTTAGTAAATGTAGCTTCTTTCAGACAAAGGTACATTAATCGGGACATGTTGTTTCCACGAAAGGTATAGAAGTGGACCCAGAAAATATTAGATCTATCATGGAATTGGAAGCTCTTATGAATGTGGATTAGGTCAGATCATTCAGGGGGCTAACAAGATACTATAGGTGTTTCATTAAGAAATTATCATAGATTGTGTATCCTATTATATCATTGTAGAGGAAAGGAAATAAATTTGAATGGACAGAGGAATGTGCAGCTAGTTTTGATCAGTTGAAATAGTTGTTTACAAATTCTCCAGTTTTAAATATTGCAGATCCAGATAAAGAGTTTGTGGTGTGTACATATGCTTGCAAGAGAGGACTTGGTGGAGTCCTAATGCAAGAGGGACAGGCGGTGTGATATGAGTCAAGGAAACTAAATGAGAACGAACATAACTATGTTACACATGATCTTGAGTTGGTAGCTATTATTCATGCCTTGAATAGATGGAGGCATTATCTTCTTAGTAGGAGGTTTATTTTGATGAGTGACCATAGTGGACAGAGATATCTATTTAACCAACCTAATTTGAATACCAGGAAAATTAGATGGTTGGCTACCCTTAGTGAGTTTGACTTTGAGATCAAATATATTAAAAGAAAGGAGAACATGGTTGCAGATGCTCTCAGTAGGATTGTGCAGGTAAACCATGTTGCAACTATGAGCTCTTATGGGATAGATTTGCAGGAGCGGTCTTGCAGGAAGGGAACCATGATGACATGTATCAGCAGCGTAAGGACATGTTACATCAGGGTACAAGTGAACATGATGTGGATTATTATCTCACGACAGATGGATTGGTGAGATTTAGGGACAGGATCTATGTGTCAAATGATAGTATTATATTGAGGGATTTTCATGTCAAGCCATATTTAGGTCACCCAGGATATCAGAAGACATTGATAGTTGTGAATAAGTTTTACTATTAGTTGAATTTGAAGAAGGAAGTGGCAAAGTTTGTTGCTAGATGTTTGGAATGTCAATAGGTAAAAGAAAAGTGTAAGCATACAAATGGTTTACTATAACCTATTTTGATTCCAGAGTGGACATGGGAGGTCATTTCCATGGATTTCATTATAGGATTGTTGAGGACATTGCAGTAACATGATTCCATCATGGTTGTAGTTGATAGGTTAAGCAAGGTAGCTCACTTCATTCCAGTGAATACTACTAATTCAACCAGTGAGGTAGCTTAGATATTCATCAAGGAGATAGTGAGATTACATGGTATTTCTAAGAAGATCATATCAGATAGAAATTTCAAGTTCACTTCCAGGTTTTGGAAGGAGTTGTTTGCAGGTTTGGGTACAAATTCAGCCTTTAGTAAAACTTATCAGTTTGCAGATAGATGGATAGACAAAGAGGGTCAATAGGATACTAGAGGATATGATGAGGATGTATGTCATGCATCAGCAGAGGAGGTGGGAGGAGTATCTTCCACTCGTGGAGTTTTCTTACAAAATTGGTTATTATGGGTCATTGAGGATGAGTCTGTTTGAGGCACTCTATGGGTGGAGTTGTAATAGTCCCATTATTTGGAGTGATCTAGTGAATAGGGTACTAATTGAGCCAGATATGTTGGCAGAGATGGAACAGGAAATGCAAGTTATTAAGAAGAATTTAAAGGCAACATAATACAAGCATAAGAGTGATGTAGATCAACACAAGAAATTTAAGGAGTTTCAAGTTGGGGAGAATGTGTACTTACATATCAAGCCCAAGAAGATATCCTTCTGGATTGGATTGTGTGCCAATTTGGAACCTTGGCATTGTGGTCCTTATGAGATCCTTTAAAGGATTGGACCAGTGGCTTACGGACTAGCACTCCCTTCGACAGTGAAATTCCATTATGTTTTCCATGTTTCATTGCTTAAAAGAAATGTGAAGGATGTTGATCATGTGATTTCCTGGTCTATATTGTAGGTGGAGCGAGAAGGAGAATTCTAGCCTCATTGTATATGGTAATGGAAACAACTCATGATCTGGAATCGAGAAATCGAGCAAGTTAAAGTGCAGTGGAAGAACTTTGGGCCCGATGAAGCTACATGGGAGATGGCTAATCAAATGCAAGATATGTATGGTCCATTATTTGTCGGTGGAGGAAATGAGTTTTAATATATATATATATACATATCTATGTATGGCTTTTATAGTAAATACCACAATGAGTTGTATTATAAAGCTCTAATAAGCAGTGTGGTTTTCATGATGGTTTTTCTTTAGAGAAGATTGTTCATTGTAAATACTGCATCAAGCCAAGTTATAAAGATCCATATGCAATATGTTTTGGTTTCAATTGTCTTGCTGGTTATAGGTGTCATAGAACACCAAGGATAGTGTTCCCCTAAGGGAGAGGGGTCTGTAATAGTCTCTAGTTAAAATTTCATGTAATAAAGTTAATAAAGGAAAAATATAAGACCAAGGTCATGGGACACATATTCCAAGCTGAATGTTGTTAAAACATCCTAGTGGGAATCACTTGTTGTTTATTATAGCTAGGGAAATTAGCAAAGGCATTAGCTAAGGCTTTGGAAATGCAAAGTGGAAATTATTGGCATTTATTTACGAAAATAAAGGAAAATAGGAGAAAAGGGAGATGAAAGGTCACAAGATTGCATGAGGAGGAAATTGAAGGAAAATAGAGGGGAAATGATGAAATTAGAGGCATCAATAATAAAAAGGCATCAAAGCATCAATTTGGGGCCTTTTGTTAGTTTTCCATTGGAGTTAGTTGGAGAGAGGAGAAGAGCACCAAGAGGAGAAAGGAAGCAAGAAAGAAAAGGAAGGAAAACGAAGGACAAGGAAAGTAAAGGAGAAGCAAGGAAGTATTAGATCAAGCCAATTCAATAGGCAGACTTGCAAGTAACAGATTGAATGTGTGATTTTCTTAGTTGAATTGTGAATACACGGTGCATGCATATGCGTATTTGGTTCATTTGTTGTCATTGGCGTGGGTTTTTCCTGGTTTAACAATGGTTTGAACCTTGCCTTGACAATTTATGGATAGCCAAGGTGTGATGGGGTTCATTCTTGGTTGAGCTTTGGATTGCCCAAAGGTTTTGGATCCAGTTGAGGTGGCCTTAGTAAAATCCCAAGGGTTGGGAGTGGAGATGGTTTTCTCCAGGAAGCCCTCAATATGTGGGTGGAGAAAGGAAAATTCCTTAAGGGATGGTGAAGGAATTATGAGGCATCCAAGATTGGTTTGGTTTTGTGATCTTGGGATTGGTATAGGTGAGATCATGGTAGAACGATGGTGGAGGTGGTTTAACCTCTACATTCCCTTCAGTGTTTATGTGTTGGTTTATCGCATGAGATCCCACATTCATAATTGGGATATTACACGGGGATGATTGGCTAAAAGAAATATTTGGTTCAGCGCAATCTATGGTCAGGTAGTACGTGGAAGTTCCTAACATGGTTGGATTTTTCATCATTTAATGAGATATATTTCTCTATGGAAATATATGAATATTTTTTATTGGTTAATATTATGATTTGATGGCTATTATGTCATGGTTAATATGATGATTATTTGTTGGTTATAAGCATGGATTTGTTATATACTCTAGCTATGGCTTGTTCATGAATTGATATGTATTTGGTTGGTTGATGAATGCATGAGATAACAAATGTTATTGCAACTATTAAGAGAGGGAATTAGACCTTCTTGGTGAATCTCAAATAAGTTTCAGGCCCCTATGTTCAGATATGCATTCATGACCTGTAGATTTCATGTTCACCATATGTTTGATGAAATGACTGTCATGGTTAGGCCTGGTTAGGTCAAGTTCTTAACTGCGTTTTGTATGAATGGATTTGTTGGGATGTTATATATCATTCTAGAAAGTCTCATTAGGTTATGGGTAGTGGTTGGGAGTGTTGTAGCTTGTTTTCCTTATGTCAAAATGAAAAATCATATATCTCAAAACTAAAATTAATATAAAGAGAAAAATAAAAATCAAAAGTTGTTTAGTATAATATTTTGTTCTTGAAGAATAAATCTCGGTTAATGCTAAGTTGAGGTGATGCAGTATTTATTAGAGAAATATTCTTAGTGGGGCCCCAACAGGATTCAAAGGAGATTCAAGCATGCGAAGAGTTAAACAGTGAGCACGTTAGTCCTGTCACTTTAACAGTGATGTTGGTTCCTCCCCACAGAGGAAACCCGACATCACAAACTACATGAGGGTTATTTGTGTTGGTGCCTTCATAAAAGAATCAACACCAGATCGCAGACTTATGACCGATTGTTGGGATTTGATGTAGGATCACCCAAGGATGGCCCCACTTACCACCATAGGTGCTCCTGTGAACGGTAGAGGGTAACCTCCTGTTGTGCTCTACAACAACCCCCCATTTCTTATCATTTTATTCACAAAATTATCATATGAAATGGGTCCCTTTAGATTTTGATTGGTATCAATATTGTATTATTTAAAAAGGTCCGAAAACCAAAGGAAAATATTATATAAAACCTTTTTAAAAAACCCATTTTGATCAAATAAATCAATTCTTAATCATTGCAATAAAGCGATCGCAAGATCGCATATCGCAATGACATAAGGAGCATATGTAAATAACACATTGGTTCCCTTCGATGCGATATCGCTATCGGCGATCGGCAATACTCTTTGCACATTTTAAAGAGCGCCCCAAGGTCATACCCCCGATGCGATGCGATATCGCAATCGGCAATCGGCGATACATTATCTATGCACATTGTAATGCCCATTCACCCCGATGCGATGCGATTTCGCTATCGGCGATCGGTGGTGTGCTATCCATATGTTTATATAATCCCAATTCTCCCGACGCGATGCCATATCGGCTATCGGCGATCGGGGGTTTTAAATGGTGTCAATACAAGAGGTTAAATCTCTCCCCGATGGCCGATTGCGATAAAGCGCAGTTTTCAAAAAAAGCCGTTAAATGGAGGGATATTATGATTGAGTCATATTTAAAGCTTAATCTGTTAAGCAATGATGCACCTGCGCCCAACCGCCAAAACATCCATAGCACGCTTAAACGGGTCATTTGGTCGAATAATGATATAATGGACATTTAAGGTTGGCAGGTTTTAAACGGCCATTTAATGTGATCGTAAGTCCTAAAATCCTCCCATGGATTGTGTCTGCGCCCATTTTTAAAGGCTAATCCCTTATTACGCATCAGTCATTATAGCTCATTACTTTGAAGTTTTCATTGCAATTCTCCGTGTTACGTTTATTTTCGCCTCTGTGCAGAATTCATTCCAAGAAGAAAGCTCAAGCAAAATGGGGAAGAAATCCAAGAAGACCACAGGCACTTCCGCTGCGCCAGCTGCAGGACAAGTTGCCACTAACAAAAAGAAGGGATTGATATCTGATACTACATGTTTGGGTCTCGTCAGAACTACTTGGCAAGGCACCTACAACCTGATTGAAGCCGAAGAACCAGAAGCAACAACAGTACAAGCCACTGTGGATTTAACTCGGAAATCCGAGGGTACTCTTAAGGACTTAGCTGACTCCTTCCTTCACCGGATAGCAGCTAGGGAACAAATTCTCCCATACATAGACGCAGTACGGTGGGCAATTGAAGAAATCCCAATCCTGGATAGAACCTTCAGCACCAGAGACGGGAGAATTTTCGGGTCATTCAGGGCGGATGATCTAAGGCAAATGTATCATTTGCCTGAGCCAGAGAAGATATATAATAAGGCGTTCCTGGAGAAATTCGCAAACGAAAATGAAGTTGAATCCGAACCCATCCGGGATTGGAGACAAAATCTGGCAAAACACAAACATGAGTCGTCTGGTAAGTACTCAGTTGATTCCCTGGCTTCTCCTTATTGCTATGCTGGAATAATGATGTGTAGATTGTGGGGATTGCATGACTCTGCTAATTTTACCATAGAAATGGTTCCCCTAATGGAAGCAGCATGCAACAGTGTAATTATGGATTGGGCCACTATTCTCTCAGATAAACTAGCCTCAGCTCTTCTTGAATTTAGGAGTAAGACCCGCGTTTCTGAAAGGATAATTCCCCCATTCTATTACAGTGCCTATATCTTAGATACCTTGTGTTTTAATTCTGAATTTCCTGTGCTCGGCTGGAGGTGGAAGCCACAAGACCCCATGCCTATTCACATATACCATTAGAAATTATGGAAGTCCTCCTATAAACACCATTTGTACCAAGTCTGCAATGGTTATGTTACCTGTTCATTATTCTATTTTTGATAAACTGCTCCTAAGATTTCTTATCAAGCCGGAATTGACTTAACCTCAATAGGAAGATGGTTCGGGGAGGAGAACTTCACTTATGTAAGAGTTTTCGGTAGCCAAGCCGATCCTCATGTTCTCCCTTTATACATACCAGATAAACTGTTGGCAAGAGAAATCTCTTACCAGATTATGGCTGAGAGTGTTACACAGACTCTCAAGAAGAATAAGAAGCAGGGCTGGCCCTCTTTTCCCTTGAGATGTGGTGTCTATACTCTGCATGATCTCAAACATGCAGAAAAGGAAGCCACGAAGATTAAATCATTGACTCTGGCAACTCTCCCAAATAGGCAGTTTGATCCAAACAAAGTTGCATATACTGCACTAGAACAGGTCAAATTGACAAAATTTGATCATAAAGAAGATATGTTTGATGACCTGTTCTCTTCAGCTGAGACAATAAATCAGGTTAAAGCATTCGCCAAAGTGAAATATAATGATGAAGGGTTGACTGAATTTAATAAACTTAGAGAACAGAGGTTGCAAACTCTGCCTCTAGATTTACTAGAAACAACCCCAGCGACATCGTCAAGTGAGCCTGATCGGCAACAGTCAAAGGAACCTCCGGTTATAACAAAGGATCAGAAGAAGGAACAGGAGGAAAAGCAGAAGAGAGAGCAGGAGGAAAGGCAAAAGAAAGAGCAAGAGGAGAAGCAGAAGAAAGAGCAAGAAAAAGCGCGGAAGGAGTCCCAAGCTGAAAAGAAAAAACAAACCACCATTGATGTCAATATAGATACTCATATTGACCCTAAATTGCTCCAGGAATGGAAGCAATTTGATTCCATCATCAGTGGGTTGGAATGTTCAAAGGACACAGATACTTCCAAGACAACGGATACACAGGACATCACTTCATCACAGGTTCTGAGTGGAACCAGCGGCCCACCCATTTCTAAAGAGGTTGAGATAATACCAAAGGACCCCTCCGACCAAATCATTTTGCAGGTAGAAGATATTCCTCCCCTGGATGTCTTCTACAACCCAAGGCATAAAGCAGTGGTTAAACGACAAAGGAAAAGAAGAAGGACTGATCAACCTTCCCTTTTCCCAGAGCAAACTGTTACGGGCAATGTGGTTTGGAAGGAGGAATTTGACCCCTCCGATGACCTGACAAAACTGTCACAGTATGCGGGAGCCTATTCGACAGCGACAATTGATAAGGCATCGGAGGTAAGTCTTCTCCTGAAAACCAAGGATCAAGAGATTTTCTCATTACAGGCGCAGTTAGCTGAGACAAAGGAGAAGGCAGAGCAGGCAGAGCAGCAATTGTTGACGCAACAGCAATTAAACAGTCAACTAACTCAACAATTGCAGGCAGAAAAGCAAAGGATCGACCAAAGCGCGATCCAGAAACAGAAAGAATTATCAGAGGCATTGGCACAATTAAAGGCAGCAAATGAGCAAATGATGAAAACAAAAGATGAGCAAATTGCTCAATTGTCATCACAGCTCGAAAAAATAAAGGGCATTCCACAAGTGGCTGAATTTAGAGCAGAAGCATTGCAAATAAACACTGCATTAATATCCCAAATTAAGCTTCTATGTCAACAAATCGCCCAGGCAGAGCCACTGTGTGAATTAACGGCATCCATAAATAAGCAAGTAGAGAAGGCCAGAACTGAATTGGATCAAGCCGAAGAAACCATAGCTGCATTTCTTGACTGGCAAGATTCTGATCAAGGACAAGCGGCAAATTTGCCCAGGATCCTAGAACCACATAAAGATATACTCTTCACAGAATGGCAGTCCCAGTTAATGAAAGCAGAGAGGGCAGCTTCAAGATGTAAATCAACTTCTAGCAATTTAGTTGAATTGGTCAATAACACTCTTTACTTATCAAACATGATTTCCCAATGTACACAAGGAAAGTTGACAACAATGAAAACATTGGAGCAATCATGTTATCCAGATCTGGAAGAAAAGGGGAGGTTAATCGCTGGGATTAACAGTTTAACTTGGGACACATATTGGTTCTTCCTGGTAAAGCCGCACACACAAAGAGCCACCCTCAAATGCCTAACGGATGCGATCGGGTATATTATCCCCGATATTCAGGATGCCACCTATGCCGCCCAGCTCAGCTCACGCCTTAAAAAACCACCTGAAGTAGAGCCAATGCTTGCGATAAGTCAGCTCAGATTTAAAGGCAAGCAGCCTACTTGATGAATCATGCCGCCGACTACCAGATCGCTGAAGAAAAATAGGATCAAGATTTATTGATACCAATTAAGTAGGATTTCTGTTTTATAGATAGATAGATTAATTAAGTATTTATAGACCCTTTCATTGTTTTGGAAAGGGTCGTAAAGTTTTGTACCAGACTTAAAGACTGAAGTTTGCACTATTGTGCTTCAGTCAATATTCTTTTATGAAACTGGACCAGTTGTTCTTAATTCAACAAGGAAGCTTTTTATGCAATTGTGCACTATTGTCTTTGTTGAGAATGTTTCTGCGTTGAAGGAAGAATTACAAGTAGCGATTGATATTGGGAGTGTCAAGCAGCTCATATGGTATTTCTATCTATGTCTGAATTCATTCCTTTCATATGAATTGTTATGTGATTATCCTTGCTATTATTGATTATATGCATGCGCTGTAACATCAGATCTACATTCCTTCCACTATTGGATGTTTTATGATGTGCATTTCTTTTAATCATGTATATGTCAATGATATAAATGATAAGTGTGGTAATATCGCTTTAATCGCTTTGCTTAACTATTTAAGCATAGTAATCATGAATGAAATAATGTCCATGTCTGTTAAATGGAGTCATCTATATGCCTGTTTATAGACACAGACCATCAAGCGCTGCACTTTAAAGTTCAATAAGTTCCCGGGATAGGTCATAGTTATTGTATTCTTGTTAATAGATTTAGTTATTCGCCCATCACTAGCTTAGTTAATAAATCATCCATTCATCCCGTTTATCCACTTTGGGAAACTGGTCCCATTATCCCTAGTCAGAGCCACTATTCCAAACGGAAAAGGAGCTGTACTAAGGTCCGGACCGGGTGGTTATCCCCAATGTTGTTGCAGCGATTTTCGAGGCATCAACATTTTTGGCGCTAGAAGGAGGGCCTGACTATGAATGGCACATAAACCAAAATCTATAAGCCATTCTAAGAGTAATTCTCCCTCTGAATCCCCTCAAACTTCTCATTCGCATGCTGGTTCTCCAGTATCCAAACAAGAAGAAGAGGAATCAACTACCACTGCTCAAACCCATCATACTCCAGAACAATTAAGTCTTGAATCACCTGAAGTCCAGTCTCTTATCCACAAACTTTAGAGCTTCTCGATTTCACCACAGAAATCTGAGGTATCACAAAGCAGTGCGACTTCGCAGTTCAATTTACCTCACCCTCTCACCAGACTTCAGAGCGAAAAACTCGGTATTGAACCCACTGAGTTCCCTTTACCCAAAAGGAAAAAGGCGAAGAAAAATACTGAAGGATCTGACAGTGAAGAGCCTTCATCCACATCCTCCATTGCATCTTCTCCTCTGCAAAGTCAACCATCCACTCCCCCATTACATATTGTTGTTCACCAGGGATTAGGAGCTTCAGCATCCCAACCTGCTCACTCCTCAACATTATTTCCTTCCCAGACATCTGGAGTTCCAACAGTAGTACCAACCACTACTGCTATTACAATGGAAGATCCATGGACCAGACCTGGTGCAGTCAATATGCCTGCACCATTGCATCCATTACCAGATGCTCCTGAAAAATGGCTACCCAAGTTTAATCCAGATGATGGGACCCAGGCTGAGGAACACATTAATAATTTCATGTTGGCAGTCAACTTGAAAGGGGTAACAGAACAAGATGTTGTTGTTAGACTTTTTCCTTACACCTTGCAAGGATCAGCAGGATCCTGGTATTTTTCTTTACCCTCTGGTTCCATTACCAGTTGGAACACTTGCCAAGAGCAGTTTCTTACCAAATATGGAGATGATAGGTCTTTGGCTACCCTAATAAACGATCTCTCCAATCTGAGAATAGAGCATAGGGAACCAATTAAGGAATTTAATGCCCGCTTCAATAAACTCCTGAATAAAATCCCTACAGCCTCCAAACCAAGTGAACAAATTCGAAGCGAATGGTATATCACCACCCTACCTGCCAATATAGCCATTTTTGTAGACAGGGCTGGGAAACCTACCTTAGCTGAAAATATGAGAGAAGCACTTGCTGTGGAAAAGCGCATTAATGCTCTAGAGAAGAAGGCTGCTCTGGAAGACAGAAAAGCCAAAAAAGTCTCTTTCAAAGATGACTCAAGAAAGAAAACCCCAAAAGACCCATATTACATGGAAGGTTTGCAAAAGGTCCTAAAAACTTTATCAAATGAAATGGTTGAAATAAAAAAACAGGTAGCCGAAACCTCAACCAAAAGACCCTTTAGGACTTATAAGAGAAATGAATCAAAGCCACCAAATGTCATATCTAATGCTGATTCAGAGCAAGAAGAAGAAGAGGAAGAGGAAACAATCTCACCAACTGATGATGAAGAAGAAGTAGTGGAATGTCATGGAATGTGGGATTTTATACTCCCCAACTCCGATACCGATAATGAAGAAGAAGCATTCCCGGTCACTACTAGAAGCAAAAGTACTTCTAAACCTGTTCAGGTAACGTCAAAGAAAAGGAGTGCAGGTGCCGCTACAACCAAAGAAAAAATACCTGCAAAGAAATCACCTGTAGCAGTTCCCCAAAACCAGCCTTCAACTTCTAATACTCCTTCAACATCTAAAACATTAGTGGTATCAGATTCAATGGAATACAACATTGTTGATGACATGAAGAAAACTAAAGCAAACATTACTATGTTTGAACTTAGTAAATTAAAACATCAACAGAAATTGCTTCTTAAAGAATTGAATGTTGTTCCTTCTACACCTCTTCCCAGTGCTAAAGCTGCTAATGATTCAGGCCAACCTCCCCCCGGTATGGTTGAAGCTACCGATTCAGTTCTGATTGGAGATAGATCAAATTCTCATACTCCACCCTTCCTTCTAACCTATGAGATCTATAACAGAAACCTGCACAACTGTTTGATTGACTCTGGGGCATCTTCTAACATAATGCCAGCTTCAGTTTGTTCTAAACTGAACATTGAACCCCAGAAGTCTGCTATCCATATTGTACAGTTGGACAGGACCAAAGTGCAGGTTGTGGGAGAAATTAATTCCGTAACTATCAGGTTGTCTGCTGATCCCAGAGTAGTACAAAGGATTGACATCCTAATAGCCGATATACCTGAATTTTACGGTTTAATTTTGAGTAGGGATTGGTCTGAGAAATTGCATGGGTATATTTCCACTGATTGGTCACATATGTGGCTTCCCTACAGGGGTAAGCCAAATCAAATAAGGATCGATCGGGAAAAACATATGACCCATACAGTTACAGAATTCGAACAAGAAAACCAGTCGGTAGCGTTCAACAACAACATTTTGGGGAATTATTCATCAGAGTCATTCTTTGGCAACTTCGTTGCCCAACCCTCTCCGTTCTCAGTAGACCATTCTACATCTCAGATCGAAAATTTTTCACAAACAGATCGGTCGAGATGTTTCAATGATGCTGAGAAAACTGTAAATACATTTGTTAATACCTCTTTATTTTGGTCTTTATATTTCGATGGGTCCAAGTCTAGTGAGGGCTCAGGAGCAGGATGTATTTTGGTTAGTCCACAAGGAGAAAAGACAATGCTGTCCTGTAGGCTAGAATTTGAATGCACTAACAATACAGCTGAATATGAAGCCTTAGTCCAGGGACTATATAAAGCAATCGGCCTTAAAGTGCAATATCTAAAAGTATTCGGCGATTCTGAAATTATTGTTAAACAGGTGAGGAATGCAATCCATTGTCTTTCAAATCACCTCAAGCATTATCAATCGCTAGTACAAGAACTTACCTCGCACTTTTCCGCATTCAACATTTCCTCCATCCCTAGGTCTCAAAACTCGGCAGCCGATCTCCTAGCCAATGTAGCTTCCAAGCTCCTACCTTCTGAAGACTACAGCCCAGATAGATTTTCCGTAGAATTGCTTTTTAGGCCCTCAATTCCTGACAATGTCACTAATTGGAGAGTATTCAACCATGATGAGGATATTTTACAATTTTTAACTTCTGAAAAGTCCTATGATAATCAAATTATTGAGGAAAATGAGCATGACTCTCAAATGAGAGAAACACCTCAGGAAAATTCAATTCCTAAGCCTGTGGTAAAGCTGGAGGATCTTTATGATATTAAAGACAGGTTTAAACCTGTAACTAATGCAAAGCTCCAAAGCTCTACCCTAAGGTTTGAATTGATAAATCTAGGTACTGAGAAAGCTCCTCAAAATATTAATTTAGGATTAGGACTTTCCTTGGAAGAAAAGAAGCATTCATTAAACTGTTAAGGAAAAATAAACAGGTTTTTGCTTGGAAATATGATGATTTGAAGACTTATGATACATCCATTATCCACCATACCATTCCAGTGCTTCCCAATCAGAAACCAATTCAACAGAAGTTAAGAAAAATACATCCAAACTTAGAGAGCCAGATAAAATCGGAACTTAACAAACTCTTGAAAGCCAAGATTATTTTTCCTGTCCGACACTCAAACTGGGTCTCTAATATGGTGCCAGTCAGAAAGAAAAATGGCGACATTCGGATTTGTATTGATTTCAGAAATTTGAACAAAGCAAGCTTGAAAGACAATTTCCCATTACCTACCATGGAGCAAATACTTCAATCAGTAGCAGGCTCTGAATTGATGTCCTTTCTAGATGGTTTCTCAGGATATAACCAAGTCCTGGTTCATCCTGATGACCAGCTTAAAACCACATTCAGAACAAAATGGGGAACATATGCATATCAGAAAATGCCTTTCGGACTTATAAATGCAGGAGCGACATTCCAAAGAGCGATGGATACAGCTTTTAGAGGGATGATTAATAGAACAGTGGTCGTCTATCTAGACGATATTACTGTATTCTCTAAAGAGAGAGCTAATCATTTGCATGACTTAAGTCAAATCTGTCAACGTTGCAAAAGATATGGTATTTCTCTTAACCCTAAAAAGTCTTTCTTTGCTCTTGATCAAGGGAAGCTCTTGAGTTTTATTGTGTCCAAAGATGGCATTTATATTGATCCTGATCGGATCAAAGAAATCTCTGAAATCCCTTTCCCACACAATAAAAAATCAATGCAGTCATTTTTAGGCCAGATCAATTTTGTTAAAAGATTTGTTCCAGATTTTTCTCAAATTATTTTGCCACTTCAAACAATGATTAAGAAAAATTCAGTCTTTAAGTGGGGATCAGCAGAAAAAGAAGCTTTTGATCTAATCAAGCAATCAATAATCAATGCCCCAGCCTTAAATACTCCAAATTTTTCTAATCATTTTACATTGTATACCATCGCATCCAACTTGTCTTATGCTGCAGTACTCACGCAACTAAATGATCACAATCTGGAAGCACCCATTTCATTTTTTAGCTCAAATCTTCAGGGTGCTGAATTGAATTACTCCGAAGTAGAAAAACAAGCCTTTGTTGTATTTAAAGCAGTCAAACATTATAGACCCTTCCTTTTGAAAACCCACACAAAAGTTATAGTTCCTTTCCCTGCAGTTAGGCAACTATTAATCCAAAAAGAACTGGGTGAAAAAAGGGCAAATTGGGTCACAACGCTTCAAGAATACGACTTAGAAATTAAGCCAGCAAAGATTGTTAGGGGCCAAGGTTTTTGCAGGATATTGGCAGGAGCATCCAACATTCCAGAATCAAGCGATACAGATCAAACTGAAGAAATCAACCAGATAAGTGTTACTGATTCTGAATCTCAATATGCAGATTTAATCTTTTATTTAAAGAATGGTTATGCACCTCCAAACCTGTCTTACAAAAACAAAAGGGCCATTAGGTTAAAAGCAAAGAATTTCACAATTATTGATGATGTGCTTTTTAAGCAGAATTATGATTCTATTTTATTAAGATGCCTTGAGAAACCTGAAGCACAAAAGGTTTTGCAGGAGTTACATGATGGACCAGCAGGAGGACATTTTGGAGCTGACACAACAGCTCACAAAATTATTCATGCTGGATATTATTGGCCCACTCTGTTTAGAGATGCCCACGAATATGTAAGGAAATGCCTCAATTGTCAAACTTCTAGTGGAAGACAACGCAAATCAGCTTTCCCTCTGCAACCAGTCAACATTGAACAACCATTTGAGCAATGGGGATTGGACATCATTGGGGAAATTACTCCACCATCTTCCAAACAGCATAAGTATATCCTTACTGCTACCGATTATTTTACTAAGTGGGTGGAGGCAATTCCTTTGAAGACAGCAAATTCTGAAGCAATCATTGAGTTCATAGATCAATTCATCATTACCAGGTTTGGTGTCCCAAATGCTCTTGTTTTTGATAATGCATCTTATTTCTCAGGCAATGCTATGTTTGATTTCGCTATTAAAAGAGGATTTAAATTGAAATATTCTGCTAATTACTATCCCCAGGGTAATGGTTTAGCAGAGTCTACTAATAAGAATCTGATCAAAATCATTAAGCGAACTATCGAACAGAATCATAAAAACTGGCACAAATCCTTAATGTTTGCATTATGGGCTGATAGGATAACACAGAAAACTTCTATAGGATCTTCTCCGTTCAATCTTGTGTATGGAAAAGAAGCAATACTACCCACAAATCTTGTTCTTCCTTCTTTAGCCCTAGTACAGTTCATTGAGGAAACTCCTTCTTCTTCTATTCAGTTTAGACATGATCAAATTCTAAAACTAGAAGAAGAAAGAGAAAAAGCCAGGGTTACTCATGCCAAACATCAGCAAATCATCAAAGCAGCTTTTGATTCAGTCTCATCCGGTTCAAAACAATTTCAAGTCGGTGATTTAGTTCTGAAATGGGACAAAGCCCATGAAGACAAGGGAAAACACACCAAGTTCCAGAAGATGTGGCTTGGACCATTTCAGATCTGTGAGAAGATAGGCCATTCAACCTTCATGTTGCAAGATTTATCAGGTTTGAGAGATTCTCTCCCTGTTAATGGCCTTATCTTGAAGAAATTCTTTAATTGAGGAGGTAACCCCTTCTCCTTTTAGCTTTGTAGAGTTTTGTAGTTTGTAGGATTTTTAGAAAATAATGTTGTAAGGTATCTTCTATTGACCTTTGCTGTGTTTGAAAACTTAATCCACAGAAGTAGTATGGATATTTGCTTTTAAAATAATAGAAGTCTTAACCAAAAGGGATAATTTCTAGGAAACTAGGTATCATTGTATTCTGAAACCACACTTCAAGTTTTGTGAACACCTCTCAAAGTTTAGAAGTATTGTAAATCATTTTCTGTTTTCAAATTGGTCTCAAAAGGTTATCAATATCAAGATAGAAGCTAATCCAATTTCAGCATCTTCAACTCTTACCCTGTCATCCATTTACTCTTAAGGAGAAGATTGTTCATCCCATTCACTAAAGTTTATGATTACTCAGAGTGTAATTCTAAAATATTTGATATAAAAGATAAGAGGTCTTATTATAAGCCTGCTTACCATGATCATCGGGAAAATAGTTTAACCGACATTACCAATACTGCATACCATAACAGGGTAATGGCTTAAAATTATAAGACAAGGGGTCTCATCACGAGCCAGCTTGTTCGGTTAGATTACTACCAGTGAATGGCATTGTCAATAGCTGGCCACCAAACCAGGACAATGGCTTTTTATCTTATCAATAACAGAAAAAGGAAATGAAATACAAAATATGAAAACATGTTTTGAATTCATTCTGTTAATCACACTCTTAATTGGATGGGACAATGGACAATAACATGGTTAAAAGGTATCCCTGTCGAAACTATGAACATTTGCTGGCAGCAGAGGCTCTACCTATGACAGATGAGTTCACTATAAAAGCTGATTTGGAAAGGTTTTCTGTTTTATCATTATAAACCAATAAAGGCCTATTTAAAACTTAGAATGTATCTATTTTCTTAAAAAAGAAAGGAAGTTAGCAAAATAGTTTCATTTCATTCGGAATGCATATATACCTAGTTATATTAGAATTTTCCCTTTTGATTAGAACTCTATTTTAAAAAAGTTTAAGTATTACTATACTTTTCAGAGATAACTGTTTCTTCCAGCGAATCGCCAATTGTTGTGCTCTACAACAACCCCCCATTTCTTATCATTTTATTCACAAAATTATCATATGAAATGGGTCCCTTTAGAGTTTGATTGGTATCAATATTGTATTATTTAAAAAGGTCCGAAAACCAAAGGAAAATATTATATAAAACCTTTTTAAAAACCCATTTTGATCAAATAAATCAATTCTTAATCATTGCGATAAAGCGATCGCAAGATCGCATATCGCAATGACATAAGGAGCATATGTAAATAACACATTGGTTTCCGCCGATGCGATATCGCTATCGGTGATCGGCAATACTCTATGCACATTTTAAAGAGCGCCCCCAGGTCATACCCCCGATGCGATGCGATATCGCAATCGGCAATCGGCGATACACTATCTATGCACATTGTAATGCCCATTCACCCGATGCGATGCGATTTCGCTATCGGCGATCGGTGGTATGCTATCCATATGTTTATATAATCCCAATTCTCCCGACGCGATGCGATATCGGCTATCGGCGATCGGGGGTTTTAAATGGTGTCAATACAAGAGGTTAAAGCTCTCCCCGATGGCCGATTGCGATAAAGCGCAGTTTTCAAAAAAGCCGTTAAATGGAGGGATATTATGATTGAATCATATTTAAAGCTTAATCTGTTAAGCAATGATGCACCTGCGCCCAACCGCCAAAACATCCATAGCACGCTTAAACGGGTCATTCGGCCGAATAATGATATAATGGGCATTTAAGATTGGCAGGTTTTAAACGGCCATTTAATGTGATCGTAAGTCCTAAAATCCTCCCATGGATTGTGTCTGCGCCCATTTTAAAAGCTAATCCCTTATTACGCATCAGTCATTATAGCTCATTACTTTGAAGTTTTCATTGCAATTCTCCGTGTTACGTTTATTTTCGCCTCTGTGCAGAATTCATTCCAAGAAGAAAGCTCAAGCAAAATGGGGAAGAAATCCAAGAAGACCACAGGCACTTCCGCTGCGCCAGCTGCAGGACAAGCTGCCACTGACAAAAAGAAGGGATTGATATCTGATACTACATGTTTGGGTCTCGTCAGAACTACTTGGCAAGGCACCTACAACCTAATTGAAGCCGAAGAACCAGAAGCAACAACAGTACAGGCCATTGGGATTTAACTCGGAAATCAGGGTACTCTTAAGGACTTAGCTGACTCCTTCCTTCACCAGATAGCAACTAGGGAACAAATTCTCCCATACACAGACGTAGTGCGGTGGGCAATTGAAGAAATCCCAATCCTGGATAGAACC